>JAQPPZ010010331.1:1200000-2400000 GCA_028583015.1 Wollemia nobilis | reverse complement strand
TTAAATAAATTGATCCTCTTGCCCTGCACCTACCTTGGCTACCCTAACAAGCTCCATCAATAAAAGTCCATGGCTTCATAGGATCCACTATTAATGTTCCTATATGTCTACTAACTTTTGGTTTTGGGAAAATTTTTAGACTTCCAACAACAAATTTAATCTTTGTTTGTACCTAAATCACTAGAATTTCCTTACCTTTAAACAACCTGGTATTTCTAGACAGCCATAATCCTCATCCCACTATCAAAGGGACACAAATATACTCCTTTAATACTTTTTCTCTGAACCACTGTTACATGTTATTCAAAATATTCCTAGCAGGCCACTATCCTTTCTCTTGAGTCAAAGATAGAATTGATTTCCACAGTTCTCTTATGAAAGGGAAATGAACCAAAATATGATCCATTGTTTCTTCTTCCTTTCTAAACATGATATATTGACTTGGTCCTTTCCAAAAAATACTTTTAAGAACATCCCATGTTAGTGCTTTTTTGGTTTGAGCTAACCAAACAAAGATTCTAGTTTTTAGAGGAACTTTTACCTTCCATATTCTACTCCACCATCAAATATTTCTCATTGTTGTTATCAAAGCTTACCTTATACCCTTATCTAAATGTTTATTTCCCACTTGCTAAATTCATTGATCATATAAGACAATATCTTTTCTAATTTAGTTTTATATTAGCTCTTTCTAGTTTCTTTGTATAGTCATACCAAATACGTGCATCATTTACTCCCAATGTTAGTTCTTCTATGGTGATCCAACTTGATTTCCATACATTAGTACTCTCTATCGATACCATATATGCCAATACCATATTTCCTTGTCTACAAATATGATCCACTATGTTTTGATGAAGTTGACAATCTCCTTTGCATCCTAGACAAGGATCTTCTCCTATCCTTAATTCCTTTCCATTTCCTATTTTTGAAGCTAAGAAATTCTCAACTAATGGAAAAGGTCTCACTAGTGCTTTCAAAATAATCATGGCTTTTGAAACTAATTTATTTTGTAGTCTAATCCAATATACAAAGGATAAAGTACCTTAATATTTCTCTTGAATCACCTCCTTCCATAATCCATTATGGTTTATCAATCTCCATAAAGTTTTTGCTACTAAATATTTCATAAAATCATGCATATTCTTGAGACCTTATGCTTTGTCTAATTTTGGTTCAACTATTATGTTCCATTTAACTAGTGCCATTGCATACTTCTATTTGTTCCTTGACCAGAGAATTTGAAAACACTTATTCCTTATTTTCTCTACTCTTATGATCAGAATATAAGCCAAGGAATGCCAATAGTCTCGGGTGGCTTCCAAAATAGATTTCATTAATGTATGGTGACCCCCCAATGATAGCCACCTAGTGCACCAAATTCTAATCTTCTTCTCTATTTTGGTGTATAATCAAATCCAATCCTGGTACCCATAGTTATTAAGTTTTATATGTAAGCCTAAATGCTTGAAACAAAAAATTCTCATAATTGCTTCTATTTTCCCTACCTAAAACCTATTGAAATCTATTTCTACTTTTTGTAGATTTATTTTCATTATTGTAGTCATTCAATATAGGTCCAACACTTTTTTATACTTTAAGGATTACTTCAATGTCCCATTTTCAAAACATAAAACGTCATCTACAAAGAGCAAATGAGTTACATTCAAAAAGTTACCAATTTTCATATCCTTGATTATTTTGCATCTTTTTTTTTATCCCTGATCAGTCTACTTAAACCTTCTACTACCATAATAAAATTAAGAGAAAGAGGACACCCTTGTCATAGACCTCCAGAAGCCTTGAAAAAAATGGAAGTTCAACCATTTATAATTAGAACAAAAGAGGTTGAATTTATACATCCCATCACCTAATTCATAAAGGTAATACTACATCTAATTTGAATTAGGCTCAGCCTAATATATAACCAATTTACTTTATCAAAAAAAAAATCTATATTAAATGTTATTACCATTGCTTGTTGCTTTATTGTATTTATTGAACGTACTCCTTCTTGGCCTATCCCTATTGCTTTATGAATCTACCTTTTACTTTAAAACCCAAACTATTCTTCTAAAAAATTGTTTGAGAATATCTCTTTGACTCTATTAGCTATAACCTATGAGATAATTTTGTACATGGTATTACATAAACGGATAGGCCTATAATCTCCAAAATATTTTGGATTACTTTTAATGATTCTTCTACCACTTTTAAAATATTATCCTTCAAAAGTTCATAAAAATCCCAATAAAATTAGTTGTCCATCCATTTAGACCAAGATTTTCCCTTTTTTGGAATGATTTGACTACTAATTATAACTCCTCCTTGGTGATTTCTAAGAACAAAGCTTCTTTTTGTTCCTCATTGACCATCTTCAAAAAATTTAGAACTACTATGATTGTATCTACTATATTTTCTCTATTTGGATATTCATACAAGTCTTTGAAGTAATTTACTATAAAAGGTGCCAATTCTTGGAATATTCTCAAACTGTTTCCCTTCTCTTTAATTTTCCAAATTGTGTTTGTGTATTTTCTTTGGTTTGCATAATTTTGAAAAAAATGTATTCTCATCCCCTTGTTTTAGCCATAAAGCCTTGCTTTTCATTCTCCATTTTCCTCATTCCATTCTAATAATTATCTTTTTTTTTTCTAGTTCTTTTACTTGCATGATTTCAATTTATGAAAAAACTTCATTACCTCAGGTATTGTAAATCTGATTTAGAGCAGATTAAATTTTAATAGGTCTTGCTTTTGCTTCCTAGTATTTTACTTTGGCCCAATCTAAAGTGACAAATGTTTATATCCTAATATTACTAGTAAACTAAAATATGTTATTCTCTTCTAATGTTGGGTCATAATGCCTCCAATATATTCTTACTATGTTTTCAAATTCATAATCCCTTAGCTGTCAGAGTAATATTCCATCATTTGGGATATTTACCCTTTTCCTACATTAGGTAGAATTTATTTACTGCATGGTAAAAAGTAGCTTGTTACTTTTTACCACTAGTATTTACTTTTACTATTTACCTAGTTAGTCATTGTAGTCAATTTGACTATGTTAGTTGATTAGGTTAGTGGTTAGCGCTTTGTTAGCTAAGCACATTAGTTAGCATGTTGTTAGATTCAATTAGGGATATTATTTTATTTAATATCCTAAGGCTATTCTTAGCCTACTATTGTATTATTTAAGCTTATTGTATTTCTAATACAAATATAATGTTCACCTAACTCTTACATTCGTATCAGAGTAGGCATTTTATGCCATGCTCCGCTATGTGATATAGGTTCCACCTTAGGTGGACAAGGCCTAGACAATCGCCTATGGTTGCTTGCAAATCAGGATCAATTTGGACAAATTTTATTGATGGTAGATTTCTACCATTAATGTTAGGTGTGGTGTAGAAAGGTGGGCATAAAGCAATGCTGGCCCACTTTCTATGTGGATCTGACATGGGGATTCATACTCAAGACTAGGCCCCACCTCGGCAAGAAACCATCAATTGGTAACAGAGACCAACCTCCAATGACCAACCCTTAGTGGCCCACTTTCTAATTGGAGGGCATGTGGCCCTCCAAACTTTGGTGATCCTCCTGAGACTTGGAAATTGACACATTATGATGAGTGCTAACATTAGCGTAACCATCGCAAGACCTAGCAACCGACACATTCCTCAAGGAAATTCTATTGATCCCTCCACCTGACAACACATACACCGAGGTAGTTGAGCTAGAGGGCATGATCTAAGAGGCAAGACACATGGTAGGAGGCATAGGAAAGCTGAGGTGGCAAAATATCACTAAATTTGACAGTGCACGATTGGTTCACACGCTCCTTGATGACCTCTGGAACTGACATGACACTGCACCTAGACAGACCACCACCTGGACCTATGACTTGGAGCCACCTAAACTACCAACTGGACCACTGATGTGGCACATAATACAACATGTAGATCTAACATGTGGCATATGCATTAGATATTTGACTTGATGTGTCACATCATGATTGGTTGGATCCTCTGTGTTGATGTGTCATGTGGCAACTGACTAGCGAGGGCGACAAAAGAGGTATTTTTTGTTGGTTGATTGCTCATAGGAAATCACATGAAAGGGGGTACGTTTTTGTTTTTAAAACGTGCAACATGCATCTTTGTGATGCATGTGGGACAATAGTCCCATATGTTTTTTTTCCCGCTTCATTAGCGGCGAAAAATTTATATAGCATAGTGTGACCCTTTGTTCACATCCCCATGAGTAGCTGGACTGGTAACTACCGTAGTGCTAAGATGGTACCTCGTGCTCGATCGCAGGGTCCACTCTCACCCATGCACAAAAATATAAAATTTTTTACTCAAAACAACCTACGATGAAAATCTTGAAGGTAATTTTTTTAATGTTTTTTTTTAATTAATTATTTTTAGTATTTTTTTATTAATACTTTAATGTTATTTTATAAAATCACGTT
Organism: Wollemia nobilis; assembly: GCA_028583015.1. Classification (NCBI taxonomy): domain Eukaryota; kingdom Viridiplantae; phylum Streptophyta; class Pinopsida; order Araucariales; family Araucariaceae; genus Wollemia; species Wollemia nobilis. The sequence continues at coordinate 2,395,527 of JAQPPZ010010331.1, read as the reverse complement.
TTGTTTTATAACAAGTATTTTTTTTAAATAAATCAATTTTTATTATTAATGAAATTATACCTAAATTAATTAAAAATATTGCAATAAAACTAAATATACAGGTCCATTTTTTTTACAAATTTCAAAAAACAAAGGGGAGCTTTTGTTTTCTCCAAAGGGGGATATAAGACATTTAAGAGCACCATTTTTTTTGCAAATTAGAAAGCCCTAAAATATTGTCCACCTTGTTAATTTTACACAATCAAAGAGGGACACAATCAAGCAATTTGATTCTTTCATGCAAAATTGGAACACAAGGTGACATAAATTTTGCAACATAAAAAGATAATAGTGCATTTTTTTTCTCTCAAGGAGAGATATAACACAAAAAGTTTGCACTTCTTTTGAAAAATTAGGAGACCTAAATTAATCTCAAAAGCCTTGTTCATTTAGCAAACAATAAAGAATCAAACTTGAATTCTTTTTTGCCAAATTGGAAAACAAGGACACAAAATTTTGTAAAATTCAAAGGCAAAGTGTGCATTTGTTTTTCTCCAAGGGGGGATATAATACATAAAATTGCACATTCTATTTTTTGTAAAATTGAGAAGAAATTGAAGACCTTGGGTCCACTAAAACCAAGTCATTTGTTGACTGGTTCTGGAAGCCTTTCAAATGTGGGTCATGTGTCGACTTGACTTGAAAGGAGTGCTATTTTTTAATTTTGCAAAAAAAGGGGGGAAGACAAGAAATTGTATTTCTTTTGCAAAATTGTAACACAAAAGTGAGGAGCACTTAAAAATCAAACTTGTTAAATTTGTAAAACAAAAATAAAAGGCAATTGTTTTATGCCACATTCTTTGCAAATTTGAAAAACAAGAGGAGACATAAAATATCAAATTTTTGCACAACACAAATCAAAATTTTGTTGCAAAAGTTAAGTAAATAAGGTGCATTTTTGATATTACTCGACACCTTCATTTCAAATTGGCAAAATTAGGTGCATTTTCGGTTGCATCCGACACCTATGTGATAAGAATTTTGTGGGCATTCTTGTTTGATTATTGCATTATTTTTTGCAATTATAAGTCATAAAATCAAGAACACTCAAAACCCCAAAATTTCACAAATAATTGTGTAAATCATTTGCACAAATATAAGCCATTTGTAAAATTGATATTCTCTCCTTACAAACCCCTAATTCACTCTTATTTGTTTGGCTTAATATCCTCAAACTGATTATTCCTCTTCAAGAGGATTTTCAGGCAGGTGCCATTAAATATCTTTTTGAGTGAATTCTCTTTCACTTCTTATTTTTTTGGCTTAAATATCCTCAAATTGATCATCTTTCTTCAAAGAGAGTTTTTAGGTAGGTGCCATTAAATACCACTTAAGAGTGAAAGAAAGATCATCTTAGTGCAAATTCTAGGACCTTCATCATGAAAACTATCAAAAAATACTTAAATGATACACAATTTCTTAAAGGTCCTAACTATTCAAAATGGAAAACTAAGATGAAAGTCATATTGACTATAGAGGAAGTGTGAGATTTAGTAGATGGCACGGAATCAAGACCCATATCGGCAGGAGCATATCATAAAGCATGGGAAAAAAAGAACAATTGTCTTCTCATGTTGATCCTCCTAGCTACTAATGATGAGATACAGCCTCACATAAGTGAAGTTAAAACTGGTAAAGATGCATGAGATGCACTTTGTACCATTTTTTAAGGTAAGAATCAATCTATTTTTCTAAACCTTCAAACACAACTTCATACACTCCATATGAAGTTAGAAGAATCGATATAACTATTCCTCTGCAGAGTGGCAGAACTGAAGTTAAAGCTAAATGCTTTAGGAGCCAAAGTAGAAGATACTATTCTGACTTTAGTAATATTGAGGGCTCTTCCCGAATCCTATAAGATGTTAATCACATCCCTTAATGTATCTCAAAGATTAGTCACCTTTGTGGAGTTAGTCAATTTACTTCAAACAAAGGAAGCAAATCAACTCCAAAGTGATGAAGTGTCGAACAATGCACTTTACTCAAACAATCAGGGTGAAAAGAAGAAAGGAAACGTTCAAAAAGGAGGATCATATTCAAAAGGTAAGGGAAAGAAAAATCAAAAGAAGTTTTGCTTGCATTTTAAAAAGGACAACCATGACACCAATTGATGTTGGTTTAAAAATAAGCAAAACAGAAATGGCAAAGGCACATCACAAAAACATGACAAAGGCAATAGTGCTAGTGAAGTGTCTAATTCTGGTTTAGAAAGAGCACACAAAGTGCTCATGGCTAAGTTAGTATTGTAGAGGGGAAACAAATTTATCATCTTAAGCAAGCACGATTTCCTCTCTATTTTTTAGGCTTCATAAACAACATAACTTTATTTTTGAAGTACTAGAAATAAATGGGTGATCGTACCTCTTTTAGGCTTCATAAATAGCAAACTCTCATTTTTTTAAGTACTTGTAACAAAAGGAGAGAATTTTTTGGTGTAAAATTTGCCTAGGAGGTAATATTTGTATAAAACTTTCACAAAGCTTCTTGAGTTGCACATATTTTACAATTAAGGGGGGATAAATATTTATTTTTATTACTTCACACATTTTTTTGTAAAAAGGGAAGAAGACTTATAAGGGTGCATTTTCGACAGCGATCAACACCTTAGCTACCTTATCAAAACTTTTTCAAAATCATATTGTAACTGAATGAACCTCGTATGAAGTGACCTACTCCACTACACCTAATAGTTGTAGCAGCTGGTTACCCATGTAATCTGGTTGGATGATAAGATTACAATAAGGACATCCATTGATGTGAAGACAAAGTGAGGAATGATGCACTTTTTTCTTAGGAGTAGCCAAAGCACTGTGATAGAGCAAGAACCAATAGATCAACATATTTTTCACTATATTGGGACAATTATACATTATCCAAATAATGTAAAAAGGGGGTAATATTCCATCATTTGGGATATTTACCCTTTTTCTACATTAGGTAGAATTTATTTATTGCATGGTAAAAATTAGCTTGTTACTTTTTACCACTAGTATTTACTTTTACTATTTACCTAGTTAGTCATTGTAGTCAATTTGACTATGTTAGTTAGGTTAGTGGTTAGAACTTTGTTAGCTAAGCACGCTAGTTAGAATATTGTTAGCTTCAATTAGGGATATTATTTTATTTAATATCCTAAAGTTATTCTTATCCTACTATTGTATTATTTAAGATTATTACATTTCTAATACAAATCTAATTTTTACCTAACTCTTATATTATCCAAATGGGATTCAATTTGAAATGTCTTGGTGGTGTATCCTCTTCCTTTTCTAGTTGTAAATTAATTGGAAAATTATTTAATTCTCCTCCTTGATCAATTTAAATTCTCATCTTATAAGAGAAATTTAAGAGAGTTTCTAAAACTAGAAATATGTCTAATATTTTAGATATCCCATGACTTCTAGATCAATTTTTCCTCCATGTAGAAATATTTTTCATTTTATATCACAAAGTATAGCACTCTAAATTTTGTGAAGGAATAAATTATATAGTGGGTCCAGTTTGGCTTGTTCTCCCCATATTTCACTTTTTTTGTAACAAATTTTAATTTCCCTCCCACCACTAAATTCTTCTTTTTAGAAGATCTTGGTCAAAATATTCCTCCTAAAAAATGTCTCTATCTCTATATGGATCATACATATTTACAATAGTTATAGTTTTTCCTAATTCCTTGGAGTGGAATTCAGATACTACTCCTACTTCTATAAAGAAGTTATCAATCAATTGGCAAGAATATTTCCATCCCAAGATAATTCTCCCTCATTTTTTGTTTGAGTCTATTCCAATAAACTTCCAACTTGGTAGGAGTTAATTAAGAATAGATGTTATCTTTCCTACCTCTAACATGGTTACTTGGATCAAGACAATATCAATAGGGATATCTTTTTGTGAGGAGCCCTCAATTATATAATATTCAAACATATTATTTTAATCGATTATCTAACTCAGGGGGTTTTCCTACTCCAAGTACCTCATAATTTCTTTTTTGACTTATTTTTGGCATATTTTTAGATAGGAAATACTACCTATTGAGGAAACATGAGTTTGACTAGCTTTAAATATTAGTACATTTTCAATTAGACCAAATATCTTATCTATTTTTGTTTTCTAAGATCTTAAAGCATATTTTCCCACAAGAGGTAAAATTTTACATTGAGATGAGGGACTAGAGGGAGAGGAAATCCTGTTAATGGGGATTTCCTTAGTTTACTTCTTTTTCTTCCTTTTATTTTCTCCATATTCTTAGATACAATATGTCATATTCCATCTCATACTAAATACTTACTTGATCCCTCTACTTGTATATACTCCATAATATTCTTACTTCACCTTGTTGAGGGAGAAACACACTCTTCTATCCTTCTTCTCTCAAGATTGTTATCTATATGATCGTCTTGAATAAATTTCAAGCTATATTTGTGTAGGGAAATAAATTTATTATTTGTATCATTCAAATCATCATGAAATGATAATATTGGATTAACCGAATCTAGTCCTCTAGGCTCTTTTTTTAAAAGATACAAACTCTCCCTCTTATTTTGTATAGCATCCATGAATATTTTTCTAGCTACCTAGTCATTTTATTTTTTCTGATTGAGTGATGCATGTGATTTTTATTCTAGATCTCCTATGATTGTTTTTTGTTCCTTATCTACTTGAACTTATGTTATAATTATCTTCTTTATTTCTTGTACCAATGGGAGTTTCAACTTCTATTTTCTCCTTTCTATGTCTACTACTTCTTCCTACTCTACATTCTACTTTGAGATGTCCATACTAATGGAAAAAATTACATCTAAATGGGACTCTAATATAATCTAACTTGTATTTTTAAGACCAGTTTCCATTTACAAATTTCATATTCTCAGGTAATATTAGACTTAGGTTCATCTCCACTAAGATTCGAGCAACCAATTTATGAATGCCATTTAAATATTTTGAACTTATATCCCTCATCATCTTATAATTCAAATATTCTAGTGGTATTTTAGGTAACTTGAACCAAATAAGTTGGGTAGTTATCCTCTATAACTGATAATCAAACTAAGGTGTCCATTTTTTTAGAGTAAGGATACTATGACCCCATCTCCATCTTCCATTTATTGTAGTTTTGACATATTCTGCTTTCTAGAATACAAAAGCTATCCAACCTTTTGTCATTACATGATATGTTGGGAGATATTCCAACAAATCAAACCATGTTGATTTTATCCAATTGCAAAGAGTTTTTGTTTTCATCAAGAATCCATGAACCTTCCCACATGAATTTTTTTTTATTATGAGATATTTCTTCACCATCATTTTAACTATCTCCTTTTGTTTTTTTATACGACATTTTTTCTTAGGTCTTCCCTTATTTATACAAAAGGAGTTTTGATTTATAAGCTATCGATGTTGGGTCAATGTTGAGTTTGGGATATTTTCTTTTATCTTTATGTCTATTGGGGGTCAAGTGTATGGAATCCTTTGTTATTTTATTCGAAAATTTCATAAGCTCCTCTTAGGAAAAAAATATTTGTTCCTTTGAATTTTCATTTGGTCCCTTTATATAATCCACCACTTTTACTTTTTCATTCTCTATTGTTCCATACAACACGTATTTATCCAATATTTCCTCTACTCTAGCCTTGTTTAGGATTTCTATTATGGGATTTTTTTTTTTTAAATGACTATTTTGTAATCTTTTTACTGTTGGACCCCACCCATATCCTTCATTTTTCTTATGGCCATCATCTTAAGTACATGCACTTTTTCATCTTGTGGTTCCTTGCCACTATTGTTTGTTGTATTTTTAGCTTTCAATTGTTGTTCTATTTTCTTCTTCCAAAAAATCATTCTATCCTCTAACCCCTTATTCATTCAATATATTTTTGTCATTCCTTTCTAAAACCCTCTTTACCTCTAGTTTATGCCCATATATCTTACACCTATTGCTTCCTTCTAATACCCTTATCCCCTCCATCTAGGCTCCTTCAAATGTTTCTTCGACTTTGTCACTCTTCCAATTTCAATAACAATATACAATATTCAATATCTCAATTTTATAGCATATTTTATATTGGTGAATGTTAAAGGCTAAGCCAATATATCAATATTCCCCTAAATATTGTTTTGGACAAATTCCTTCAATGCATAAATATACTACCCCTCTCTTATCTTCATATCCTCCATAAATATCTCTACAATGGAAATCATCATTTTTCCCTGTTTGCTCTAAGAAACAAACAAAAACAATCTCCAAAACCTTTCTAACTAGCCTTGAAAATGAAAAACACTATTACAAATTGAATTCTCCAAAAGATAACAATACTCAAATCTTGTTCCATATTTCCACACAAATCACACAAATATCTAAAAATATAGATAAATGATTTCATGAGTTAGGAGCTTTAATTTTAAAAAATGTTAGTTCGTTGATTATATCATACTATATTTTTAATTTTGCTATTCCTAGTACATAAATATTATACATATAAAATCTAGAAATAATTCATATTTTTAAAATATATTCTCCCACCTAACCACATTGTTAAATATTAATCACATATTATGAACATGACACACCAATTTTTTATTCAAGAATTTAATTAATTTCAATTTATATAACTAAAATATATTCATCAAATAAAAAATAAAGGGAAAATGCCAATTTATTTATCACTAGATGTATTAAAATTACACCACATTATAGTTCTTTATTTATTTAATTTTATTGTTGAAAATTTATTAATATATTTAAGTGAATGCATAAAATTAATATTTTCAAAAATATCTTAAATGTTTAATATAGTTCAATTTTTTTTGGTGAGATTAAGAAAGGAGTGTTTTGAAATATGTATTTCAACCTTTTACATCAACTCCACCAAGAGCACAACAATAAAGGATACAAATGACCAACAAATAAACAACAAAGAAACCCAAAAATGGGTACCCAACCTAAAAATAAACATAAGAACCTAAAATCACTAACAACACCATCAACATAGATTGCAAAATGATCAGCAAAAATTGGTTGCTCTTGCAGAGGGTAAAATAATCCTCAACATCAAATAGACTCAAAAACCTTGGCCAATACACCCCTTATTTGACAGAGAAGTCTATGTAAGAATGTGTGTCTATGGGTGGATCACCCATACTATGGAAATTAATACCCTCATATTGAAAGAGACAACCAGAGAGTACACCTTCCTAGTTGTGGGCCATGATTCTTCGAGGATCACCACCTAAGCAATCTCCCACCTTAAGAATTTTGAATTACCAACGGGCACAGTGGGATTCACATCCAAAAAGGGTACCATTATTCCAAATTAAATTAAAAAAAAGGTATCTTTTGTAGCCTACGAAAAGAGCCAACTGCCTAAAGTTATGATGATGGAACAATATTATCTATATGTGAATGGAATCCCAACAATAATTAAGAGGGGCCATAAAAGTTGGACAGCCTGCCCGGATTCGTTGTGACTACCGATTCCACCATGTAAATACCACAAAAAACAATAATTAAGAGCTCTCTACATTGAGAAGATTTAGAAGTTCCATCGATAAGTTATTCCTCCACACCGTGAAGCTAGAATGGTTGGTACCTAAATTATCTAGGCAGTCTACCAGGTTGTTGCCCTCTCTCAGAATATGTGCCACCCAAAAATGATTCAACCCCCAAAAGTTCCTTCTTGATTCAAATATCATATTGGAGATATTCTACATTGGGGGCAAAGAGGAATTTAAAATATTTATCATGTTCAGAGAATCCCCTTATATTTTAGTATTCCTCACTCCTAGATCTTCCAAGATCTTGATTCCTTGACATGTCACTCTAGCCTCCACAAAATGAGAGGTTTGGAATAATAAATGCTCAGAATAGGCTACAAAAATTTTGCCCTTGTTTTTAATGACACATCCTTCCCTATAAATGCCTTGATTATCGTTTGAAGCTCCATAAGAATTTAGCTTGAACCACTTGTTAGGAGAGGGAAATTACTACAAATTGCACCTTGGATTTAGAGAAGGAATTCATTGAGTAATCTGATGAAAGCCAGTCATATATTCCAAATTAAATTCCTCAGAAGGACACCTTTGAGCATCATTTCCCATATTTGAGAATGCATGGGAAACATTTTTTACCGAGCTCTAAATAATTTTATAGTTAAAAATTTTGGAATATTTTTTAAAATTCTTGAACACCCTAGCATTTATTTATTTCCAAAGTCCCAAAATGAAATGCAGCAAAAGAAATATCCAAAAGCACTTGAGATGAGGAAAGGCAAAGATGGAGGTCCACTGATTAATAAAAATTTCCAAAGAGTTTAGAAACACCTAATAGATCCCCAACTTATCTAATATGAAGAAAAAGACTTCACAGGAGAAAGGATAGGAGAGAAACAAGTGATTTGAAGACTCCCACTAAGCTTCACACAAATAACACTTGTTGATAATCAACATACCTCTTTTCAACAAAATTTTGATAGATAGAATCTTGTTCTAGATGGCTAGCTAGAAAAAAATATTAATTTTGTGTTAAATTCTTTAACTAGATTCCCCCAACTAGAATACAAAAATGGATAGCAATCTCGAGTAACTGATAAGATGATTTCACAGATAAAATGACCTCCATGTCTCCTATTCAAATGATTCTACCCTCCACATCCTCATATATGAGCACTTGGAATTGGTGTTCCTTAGCAATAGTGGCCCACGCTTGTTGAATTTTTAAACCACCCAAAGTTGTGGGAAACTGAAACTAGGACTTCCACACATTCCTTTGGAGGATAAATTCAATGAATTTACTTTTACCTAAGGCATGGTTAATAGTTTTGAGACACTGGAATCTTGGGTTAGAAGAAAGGGGCTTCTCCATAAGCCAAGATTCATTCCAAAAGTCCACATTTCTTCCATTACCGATTTCCCATCTACTACCCCTTCACAAAATGGATCTAATTTTTAGTAGGCTTTACCAAAAGGAAGAACCACCATATGGAAGTGGGTCTGAGAGGAAGTTATTGAATTGATACTTAACTTTGAGGATATTTACCCATTCCACTGAATCATAAGTTGCAACCTTCCAACCTAGCTTGGTGACTAGAGCCTTGTCCATCTATTTCACATTCTTGAGGACTAAACCACCACATTTATTTTGGAACTATGAGGATAAATGAAATTTACCTTTTAGCTCCAAGCCAACCTAGAGGAAAGATTTTAAAATACTTTAAAATTTAACAATGATCTTGCTAAGGAGACTAAAAAGCAACATGAAATAGATCAGAATTCTTTGCAGAGAGCTCTACACTAGGACTAAATTTTCCATCTGGGTTAACAGTGCTCCCTTCCAAGCCACTAATATAGTTCAATTTATTTTGTGTTATATTTTAATTGTATAAAATTAAAAAATTTCTTATCTATATTAGAGTATGATGATAAAATATCTTTGTAATAATTTGACTATTATATACATAATATTTGATAATATTTGAACCCGAGTGTCTTCTTTAAAAGTTGTTGAACTAATATCACTTGATTTGTTTTATATTTTATTTGAAAATATATTTTTTAATTAATTTATTTTCATGTATATATTTATTATTATTATTATACTTAAGGAATTGGTAACTCATTACAAGTTTCTACGCCTCTTCATGGGTAAACCTTTTACATAGATGACTATGCTGACACGAAATGCCCATAGATACTATGGAGCCCGAGGGATTGGAACCCTGGTCTCCATGCCCCTACAAAAGTGTTTTGATCATTGAACCAACCCCTCTGACCCTATTTTCATCTATATATAATTTAAAAGATAGTTTTAATATTTTTAATGATATTTTTTTTTTTTGAATTTACATGGTGGAATCGATAGCCGCCACGAATCCGGGCAGACTATCCAGCTTTTATGGCCATCACAGTATTCTGTGCTGTCTGCCCTAGAAGCTGCCACACAGATCTTCACACAGTCCGCCCCTTTAACCACCATGCCACAATCATTTTAAACCTTTTACGCCGCTGAAAGCACTAGGAAAGGGACAAGCGTTCAGTCTAGCGAGGCCCGAGATTTGAATCTTGGACCTCCACCCCCTTATGGGGTTTGGATGAACCAATTGGTCTACACCTCGGACCTTATTTTTAATGATATATAAATAACAATTATGTGTAATTAAAAACTAATTCTTAAGGCATTTAATGATACATAAAATATATTTAAAATATCAAGTTTGACTTTATTTTAAGAGCAATAGTTAGATTAACTTATACATATATATGTATATATATATATATATATATATATATATTGTAAACACTAAAATCATGTAAATCATATAATATTACCATGATGCCACTCTTATCAACACCATATGGCCCCATTGGGTAACCCTCAAATGTTAATTAGGGGTCCTAACCATACCCCACTTTTGAGAAGTTTTGGGCCATGTAGCCATGGTCATCCCACCCCAAGACGATAAAAGTTCATTGATATCCCACCCAGGGATGTCCACAAGCAACCATCCCTGGGTGGGACGACCATGGTCCAAACCCCCCAAAAATTTAAGGGTGGGACAAATGGTAATCGATGTATACCATTTATCTCACCGAATAACTTATGATAAATTGGGAGACTGTCTAGGCCATTAGGAACTACAAATTGGAGGCCCAAATTGGAGGTCTCTTCCTCCCAATGCATGGTAAAGGTGTTGACAAGTGGTGGCACCTACCTTGCATGCCCCCACTTGATCCTTTTCCATCTTGGGCTATAAATGGGAGTTTTTCCACTCAATTTCATATAGATCTCTTTATAAATATTTTCCATGAAGTGCTACAGATATTCCCTCTCACATTTTCCTCTCGTATTTACCCTTGGAAACTTCTTCAATCGAAGGCATTTTCAAGGCATCCCCAAATATGTACATCCTTTCCAAAACCCATCCATTACTATGATTTAATTTACCAAATTTTATGAAAACATCCCTAGGCCTATTCTAGACCATATTCAAGTGGAATTGGTGGTAAAAACCACCATGTTTTATGGTCATCCCCACATGGAATAGGTAACATACCCAATTGAAACACCTAGGTATGACCATGAATTGGACCATAATTTTAAATAAATTTTAGTTTAGATCATTTCTATATTTATATATTAGCATCATTCTTGATTTTGGTGAAGTTTGGAGCAGTTTTGAATCATTAATCAGGGTTTTTGTGATTACAATCCTAATTGGCCCACACAGGTATGGCCACAGATTATGCTCATAATTTCACTTCAATTTTTGTAAAAATAATTACAAAATTAGATAATATACAACATGTTAAGTTTTCATGCCATGTGGAATAGTTTTGCATTCTTTATTATACTTTTTGCATCCTATGTTGCATGCATTTCATTGATATTACATTAATCCGAACATGATATTAACCCATTTTAATTTCTTGTGTGTAGGTACAGGTATTCCAACACATGAGGAAGGATCTAAAGAGTTGAATAAGGATAGCTCATTCAGTAGTAACAAAAACCCACGCTCCAATCGTGAGTGTGAGAAAGATACTGAAATCGCACCATAAGTTTATGAAAGGATTGGATCCTTAAACATTGCAATTTGAATTGTATCAATTGAGAGTCCCCAAGGGGGTATATTGTAACCTTACATTTGATAAATAAATTAATATAAAGATAACCCCTCATTTCTTTCAAATATTTTCATATTTATGTTTACTTTATTGTTGCTTTTGAATGCTTTATTAGAACAATATATGCACTTCAATTTCCATTGCTAGGTGCATCGTTTTTTCTGCTCTACATATATATAATTTAAAATAGAAAATAAAAAATTTAGATGGTATATGTGCTCTAATATATAAAATTTATATGTGAAAAAATCACAAGGATTAATTAGAAAATATAATTATTATTTTCTAATTATTATTTAAGATAATAACAATTATATAAAATTTTTAATAAAGAGTATATATATAATCTTTCACGTGAAAGAAGGGGTTTTGAAAGGGTCCCCAAACCATTTACAAACAAGAATAAAAAGCTTCTAGAGAGAAACCAAAGTGGAACAAAGAAAGAACTATCCCACCTAGGGGATCTAGAAACCAAACTTCAAATATCACCAAGAACCAAGAGAAGCTAGGATCCACAAGAATTGGATCCCACCAAATGCATGAACTTAAAAAATAAGAATAACAGTAGGAACATTCAAAACTAACCCAAAAAGTGGTTCTAGACCAAAAAAAACCTAGAGAAAAATTCCAACAATACCACCAAAAAGGTAATACCAAATTTAAAACAAGGGTGCCAACCAACCCATCCATAGAAACCTAAAAACTACATTCCAAGGCTAAATCTATACAATCAAAAGGGCCAAAGTAAAAATCATTGATATTTGAAAGAAGAGGTCCCTGAGAAAGGACCCACTGAGACCTCTCCAAAATTGGATTTGTACTTGAAACAAAAATCACATTTGAACTACAAAGACCACCCCTGTTGTGGATTTGTTCTATAAATTGCAATAACCTCCCATGTTTTGGCTCTATATTGTACACAATTTCAGCACCCTGAACTTGGAATAGACAGACTCCTTTCTTCTAGGAGAAGAACTTCTTGTGTGGTCTAATACTCTAGGATACAAAATTTATTAACAAAAATTGGGATTGGATATCTTTTTATAAGCAAAGGACTTGAAAGGTTTACAATTTCCAACATTCATCTTCAACAAATACTGAGAGCCATTGGCAATCTTTGACTCTCTCATTATTCTCTACCCCAAAATCTAAAGATCCCTTTTTATGACTTCTCAATTTATGACCATGAAATCCGTTCTCCAATAATGGTTTCAAAGAACATTTAATTTTATTCACCCTCACCTTAAGAGAGGACATAAGGGGATTAGTGCTCTCATTCATTACATTCATACTAGAGGAAAGTAATACCTCTAATATAAATTTTAAATAATCAGAAGGGTTTATATTATTCAACAAAGTAGGGGAAACACCAACCATATCCAACAAGTCATTGATACCAAGGGGTATCTCTGGATCTCCACCTAAGGAGGACTCCCTTTTCTAAAGTTAAAGTTTTGTGACTGTAGCTACCACATTTTATCCTACTAAATATATTCTATATGACCCTTGCTTTTGAGTAATGGATTTCATTTATTTCTCCATAAAATTCTTTTAGATAGACTTAACCATAGATTTTAACTTCGACCATACTTTTTTCAATTTAGATGGGCACTGACCCACAATGCTCTTGGTCCAAGACCCCAAAATTGAGAAAAGATAAATGGGTAAAGGGAGGTTTGATTCCAAATCTACATTTATGCACATTCTTGCAAATATCAATATTGACTTTACCCTAGTTGTAGAATCAATCATAATAAGTTCACCCACCACCTTGGATATGTCTCTTATAATGTGTTCATACCAAATATGAAAAGGAAGTCTAGGTAACCTAATCTAGAGGGTAGCCATATTGTTTTTTTTTGTTTATGGTAAAAATATGGACTCCAAAATCGAAAGAAAAGGTCCTACTTTTTTAATAACTAGGGAACTTCACTACGAGCATGCTTTGAGTCAGCTTCATAGTTAAATTTGAACATGAAGAAGGATTTAGGAAGAGCAATGATTTCCAGTTGGCCATGAGGTCACCATTTCAAAAAATCCCACCTTCTTATGGCATAAAGGTTAGGCTAGACTCCCAAATACTTTCCTACAAAATTAAAATCACCTTCGAACATGATGATATTAAGTATATTTGCATGCACACTAAGAGTATTTTGGACAACTTTTGATACACTTTGATAATAGGGTTTAGAAACTACTATTGCATATGTCAAAAGGCTTTTGAATAGATACAGCAAATGACGTGCCACTTGGATAATCAACTTGACCACCCTACCCATTAATCTTGTTTATCCCTATCACCCTTATCACTCTACTTACTCTTCCCACCTTGAACACCAGCTTGCTTGTCCATCATCAAAAAAAAAACCCTAGTTTTTCATTCACATTGTGATTGATATATCTAAGTTGTGGATTTTGATATGGATTCCTTCCCAAGCTTCAAACCCTTAAAAATTTATTTTTTCTTAACTTAGTAAGCTTCAAATATTTTAAAGTCACCATCGCTATCATTGCCTAACTTAGTAAGATTCAAATCCTTCAAAGTTGTCACTACCACCACCATGTGCTTGACTCAACAAGTTTCAAGCCCATTAAAGCTAACATCACCACTGCCACCCCCACTACCACTTGACTCACCAAGTTTCATTGTTTTTACCTAACTTAGAAAGCTTCAAACCCTTCAAAACCACCACCAACAAGTTTCAAACCTTTCAAAGCAACCACCAACAAGATTCAAACTATTGGTAATTTTGCCACACTAAATTTTGATTGTAAAATTTTGAAAAATATAAGATGAATGATGCAATTGTTCTGATTTTATCTGTTTTAATGTAATGTTTTGTTTCCTTCCTTTGAGAAATTTCATTAAATAAATAAGGTTGATTTTATCCCTAGATATGCATAGTAAATTTTACCATTAAAATTAATGGAAGTCATGGGAAAAATGTAAAAGAGAAAAATATATGGCAAGGAACGTCCCAGGATCGAAGGAGCAATGGAAATACTCTAAAAATTTGGCGCAATTTTTTTTAAGGGAAAGCACCAGTAAAATGAAAGTGCAAGACATTTTCGCCCTAGAGAGGGGCGAAAATCATTTTTTCCCTTATTTTGGGTGAATATACCATGATAAAAATATTTCATCTAAGTAAGAATAAGGAAAAATTTTACAAGTAAAAAAAGGTGAAAATAATGGACGAAATATAGTCAAAGCCAAAAGCACCCTTGGAAGGGGGCAAAAATCATTTTCACCCTTTTTTAGGGCAAATTTTTAGTGGAAGGCATTCTAGGGTGAAAATTAAGTGAAATACATGTCTGGTGTAGTCAAAGTCAAATTTGCCCTTGGGAAGGGGCAAAAATCATTTTCGTCCCCCTTGAGGGCAAAAATTAAGTTAAGGATGTTTTTTGGACAACATTTGATACACTTTGATAATAGGGTTTAGAAACTACTATTGCATATGTCAAAAGGCTTTTGAATAGATACTGCAAATGAGGTGCCACTTGGATAATCGACTTGACCACCCTACCCCTTAATCTTGTTTATCCCTATCACCCTTATCACTCTACTTACTCTTCCCACCTTGACCACCAGCTTGCTTGTCCATCATCAAAAAAAAAAACCTAGTTTTTCATTCACATTGTGATTGATATATCTAAGTTGTGGATTTTGATATGGATTCCTTCCCAAGCTTCAAACCCTTAAAAATTTATTTTTTCTTAACTTAGTAAGCTTCAAATATTTTAAAGTCACCATCGCTATCATTGCCTAACTTAGTAAGATTCAAATCCTTCAAAGTTGTCACCACCACCACCATGTGCTTGACTCAACAAGTTTCAAGCCCTTTAAAGCTAACATCACCACTGCCACCCCCACTACCACTTGACTCACCAAGTTTCATTGTTTTTCCCTAACTTAGAAAGCTTCAAACCCTTCAAAACCACCACCAAAAAGTTTCAAACCTTTCAAAGCAACCACCAACAAGCTTCAAACTATGGGTAATTTTGCCACACTAAATTTTGATTGTAAAATTTTGAAAAATATAAGATGAATGACACAATTGTTCTGATTTTACTGTTTTAATGTAATTTTTTGTTTCCTTCCTTTGAAAAAAATTCATTAAATAAAGAAGGTTGATTATATCCCTAGATATGCATAGTAAATTTTACCATTAAAATTAATGGAAGTCATGGGAAAAATGTAAAAGAGAAAAATATATGGCAAGGAACGTCCCAGGATCGAAGGAACAATGGAAATACTCTAAAAATTTGGCAATTTTTTTTAAGGGAAAGCACCAGTAAAACGAAAGTGCAAGACATTTTCGCCCTAGAGAGGGGCGAAAATCATTTTTCCCTTATTTTGGGTGAAAATACCATGATAAGAATATTTCATCCAAGTAAGAAGAAGGAAAAATTTTACAAGTAAAAAAGGGTGAAAATAATGGACGAAATTTGGTCAAAGTCAAAAGCACCCTTGGAAGGGGGCAAAAATCATTTTCACCCCTCTTTAGGGCAAATTTTTAGTTGAAGGCATTCTAGGGTGAAAATTAAGTGAAATACATTTCTGGTGTAGTCAAAGTCAAATTTGCCCTTGGGAAGGGGCAAAAATCATTTTCGTCCCCCTTGAGGGCAAAAATTAAGTTAAGGATGTTTTTTGGACAACATTTGATACACTTTGATAATAGGGTTTAGAAACTACTATTGCATATGTCAAAAGGCTTTTGAATAGATACTGCAAATGAGGTGCCACTTGGATAATCGAATTGACCACCTTACCCCTTAATCTTGGTTATCCCTATCACCCTTATCACTCTACTTACTCTTCCCACCTTGACCACCAGCTTTCTTGTCCATCATCAAAAAAAAAACCCTAGTTTTTCATTCACATTGTGATTGATATATCTAAGTTGTGGATTTTGATATGGATTCCTTTCCAAGCTTCAAACCCTTAAAAATTTATTTTTTCTTAACTTAGTAAGCTTCAAATATTTTAAAGTCACCATCGCTATCATTGCCTAACTTAGTAAGATTCAAATCCTTCAAAGTTGTCACCACCACCACCATGTGCTTGACTCAACAAGTTTCAAGCCCTTTAAAGCTAACATCACCACTGCCACCCCCACTACCACTTGACTCACCAAGTTTCATTGTTTTTCCCTATCTTAGAAAGCTTCAAACCCTTCAAAACCACCACCAACAAGTTTCAAACCTTTCAAAGCAACCACCAACAAGCTTCAAACTATTGGTAATTTTGCCACACTAAATTTTGATTGTAAAATTTTGAAAAATATAAGATGAATGACACAATTGTTCTCATTTTACTGTTTTAATGTAATGTTTTTTTTCCTTCCTTTGAAAAAATTTCATTAAATAAACAAGGTTGATTATATCCCTAGATATGCATCGTAAATTTTACCATTAAAATTAATGGAAGTCATGGGAAAAATGTAAAAGAGAAAAATATATGGCAAGGAACGTCCCAGGATCGAAGGAGCAATGGAAATACTCTAAAACTTTGGCAATTTTTTTTAAGGGAAAGCACCAGTAAAACGAAAGTGCAAGACATTTTCGCCCTAGAGAGGGGCGAAAATCATTTTTTCCCTTATTTTGGGTGAATATACCATGATAAAAATATTTCATCTAAGTAAGAATAAGGAAAAATTTTACAAGTAAAAAAAGGTGAAAATAATGGACGAAATTTAGTCAAAGCCAAAAGCACCCTTGGAAGGGGGCAAAAATCATTTTCACCCCTTTTTAGGGCAAATTTTTAGTTGAAGGCATTCTAGGGTGAAAATTAAGTGAAATACATGTCTGGTGTAGTCAAAGTCAAATTTGCCCTTGGGAAGGGGCAAAAATAATTTTCGTCCCCCTTGAGGGCAAAAATTAAGTTAAGGATGTTTTTTGGACAACATTTGATACACTTTGATAATAGGGTTTAGAAACTACTATTGCATATGTCAAAAGGCTTTTGAATAGATACTGCAAATGAGGTGCCACTTGCATAATCGACTTGACCACCCTACCCCTTAATCTTGTTTATCCCTATCACCCTTATCACTCTACTTACTCTTCCCACCTTGACCACCAGCTTGCTTGTCCATCATAAAAAAAAAAACCCTGGTTTTTCATTCACATTGTGATTGATATATCTAAGTTGTGGATTTTGATATGGATTCCTTCCCAAGATTCAAACCCTTAAAAATTTATTTTTTCTTAACTTAGTAAGCTTCAAATATTTTAAAGTCACCATCGCTATCATTGCTTAACTTAGTAAGATTCAAATCCTTCAAAGTTGTCACCACCACCACCATGTGCTTGACTCAACAAGTTTCAAGCCCTTTAAAGCTAACATCACCACTGCCACCCCCACTACCACTTGACTCACCAAGTTTCATTGTTTTTCCCTAACTTAGAAAGCTTCAAACCCTTCAAAACCACCACCAAAAAGTTTCAAACCTTTCAAAGCAACCACCAAAAAGCTTCAAACTATTGGTAATTTTGCCACAGTAAAATTTTAATAGTAAAATTTTGAAAAATATAAGATGAATGACACAAATGTTCTGATTTTACTGTTTTAATGTAATTTTTTGTTTCCTTCCTTTGAAAAAATTTCATTAAATAAAGAAGGTTGATTATATCCCTAGATATGCATAGTAAATTTTACCATTAAAATTAATGGAAGTCATGGGAAAAATGTAAAAGATAAAAATATATGGCAAGGAAAGTCCCAGGATCGAAGGAACAATGGAAATACACTAAAAATTTGGCAATTTTTTTTAAGGGAAAGCACCAGTAAAATGAAATTGCAAGACATTTTTGCCCTAGAGAGGGGCGAAAATCATTTTTTCCCTTATTTTTGGTGAATATACCATGATAAAAATATTTCATCTAAGTAAGAATAAGGAAAAATTTTACAAGTAAAAAAAGGTGAAAATAATGGACGAAATTTAGCCAAAGCCAAAAGCACCCTTGGAAGGGGGCAAAAATCATTTTCACCCCTTTTTAGGGCAAATTTTCAGTTGAAGGCATTCTAGGGTGAAAATTAAGTGAAATACATGTCTGGTGTAGTCAAAGTCAAATTTGCCCTTGGGAAGGGGCAAAAATCATTTTCGTCCCCCTTGAGGGCAAAAATTAAGTTAAGGATGTTTTTTGGACAACATTTGATACACTTTGATAATAGGGTTTAGAAACTACTATTGCATATGTCAAAAGGCTTTTGAATAGATACTGCAAATGAGGTGCCACTTGGATAATCGACTTGACCACCCTACCCCTTAATCTTGTTTATCCCTATCACCCTTATCACTCTACTTACTCTTCCCACCTTGACCACCAGCTTGCTTGTCCATCATCAAAAAAAAAACCCTAGTTTTTCATTCACATTGTGATTGATATATCTAAGTTGTGGATTTTGATATGGATTCCTTCCCAAGCTTCAAACCCTTAAAATTTTATTTTTTTTTAACTTAGTAAGCTTCAAATATTTTAAAGTCACCATCGCTATCATTGCCTCACTTAGTAAGATTCAAATCCTTCAAAGTTGTCACCACCACCACCATGTGCTTGACTCAACAAGTTTCAAGCCCTTTAAAGCTAACATCACCACTGCCACCCCCACTACCACTTGGCTCACCAAGTTTCATTGTTTTTCCCTAACTTAGAAAGCTTCAAACCCTTCAAAACCACCACCAACAAGTTTCAAACCTTTCAAAGCAACCACCAACAAGCTTCAAACTATTGGTAATTTTGCCAATAAATTTTGATAGTAAAATTTTGAAAAATATAAGATGAATGACACAATTGTTCTGATTTTACTGTTTTAATGTAATGTTTTGTTTCCTTCCTTTGAAAAAATTTCATTAAATAAAGAAGGTTGATTATATCCCTAGATATGCATAGTAAATTTTACCATTAAAATTAATGGAAGTCATGGGAAAAATGTAAAAGAGAAAAATATATGGCAAGGAACGTCCCAAGATCGAAGGAGCAATGGAAATACTCTAAAAATTTGGCAATTTTTTTTAAGGGAAAGCACCAGTAAAACGAAAGTGCAAGACATTTTCACCCTAGAGAGGGGCGAAAATCATTTTTTCCCTTATTTTGGGTGAATATACCATGATAAAAATATTTCATCTAAGTAAAAATAAGGAAAAATTTTACAAGTAAAAAAAGGTGAAAATAATGGACGAAATTTAGTTAAAGCCAAAAGCACCCTTCGAAGGGGGAAAAAATCATTTTCACCCCTTTTTACGGCAAATTTTCAGTTGAAGGCATTCTAGGGTGAAAATTAAGTGAAATACATGTCTGGTGTAGTCAAAGTCAAATTTGCCCTTGGGAAGGGGAAAAAATCATTTTCGTCCCCCTTGAGGGCAAAATTTAAGTTAAGGATGTTTTTTGGACAACATTTGATACACTTTGATAATAGGGTTTAGAAACTACTATTGCATATGTCAAAAGGCTTTTGAATAGATACTGCAAATGAGGTGCCACTTGGATAATCGACTTGACCACCCTACCGCTTAATATTTTTTATCCCTATCACCCTTATCACTCTACTTACTCTTCCCACCTTGACCACCAGCTTGCTTGTCCATCATCAAAAAAAAAACCCTAGTTTTTCATTCACATTGTGATTGATATATCTAAGTTGTGGATTTTGATATGGATTCCTTCCCAAGCTTCAAACCCTTAAAATTTTATTTTTTCTTAACTTAGTAAGCTTCAAATATTTTAAAGTCACCATCGCTATCATTGCCTCACTTAGTAAGATTCAAATCCTTCAAAGTTGTCACCACCACCACAATGTGCTTGACTCAACAAGTTTCAAGCCCTTTAAAGCTAACATCACCACTGCCACCCCCACTACCACTTGTCTCACCAAGTTTCATTGTTTTTCCCTAACTTAGAAAGCTTCAAACCCTTCAAAACCACCACCAACAAGTTTCAAACCTTTCAAAGCAACCACCAACAAGCTTCAAACTATTGGTAATTTTGCCACACTAAATTTTGATTGTAAAATTTTGAAA
This sequence comes from Wollemia nobilis, assembly GCA_028583015.1. Classification (NCBI taxonomy): domain Eukaryota; kingdom Viridiplantae; phylum Streptophyta; class Pinopsida; order Araucariales; family Araucariaceae; genus Wollemia; species Wollemia nobilis. Next base: position 2,374,852 of record JAQPPZ010010331.1, on the reverse strand, counting down.
AATATAATATGAATGACACAATTGTTCTGATTTTACTGTTTTAATGTAATGTTTTGTTTCCTTCCTTTGAAAAAAATTCATTAAATAAAGAAGGTTGATTATATCCCTAGATATGCATAGTAAATTTTACCATTAAAATTAATGGAAGTCATGGGAAAAATGTAAAAGAGAAAAATATATGGCAAGGAACGTCCCAGGATCGAAGGAGCAATGGAAATACTCTAAAAATTTGGCAATTTTTTTTAAGGGAAAGCACCAGTAAAACGAAAGTGCAAGACATTTTCGCCCTAGAGAGGGGCGAAAATCATTTTTTCCCTTATTTTGGGTGAATATACCATCATAAAAATATTTCATCTAAGTAAGAATAAGGAAAATTTTTACAAGTAAAAAAAGGTGAAAATAATTGACGAAATTTAGTCAAAGCCAAAAGCACCCTTGGAAGGGGGCAAAAATCATTTTCACCCCTTTTTAGGGCAAATTTTTAGTTGAAGGCATTCTAGGGTGAAAATTAAGTGAAATACATATCTGGTGTAGTCAAAGTCAAATTTGCCCTTGGGAAGGGGCAAAAATCATTTTCGTCCCCCTTGAGGGCAAAAATTAAGTTAAGGATGTTTTTTGGACAACATTTGATACACTTTGATAATAGGGTTTAGAAACTACTATTGCATATGTCAAAAGGCTTTTGAATAGATACTGCAAAGGAGGTGCCACTTGGATAATCGACTTGACCACCCTACCCCTTAATCTTGTTTATCCCTATCACCCTTATCACTCTACTTACTCTTCCCACCTTGACCACCAGCTTGCTTGTCCATCATCAAAAAAAAACCCTAGTTTTTCATTCACATTGTGATTGATATATCTCAGTTGTGGATTTTGATATGGATTCCTTCCCAAGCTTCAAACCCTTAAAAATTTATTTTTTCTTAACTTAGTAAGCTTAAAATATTTTAAAGTCACCATCGCTATCATTGCCTAACTTAGTAAGATTCACATCCTTCAAAGTTGTCACCACAACCACCATGTGCTTGACTCAACAAGTTTCAATCCCTTTAAAGCTAACATCACCACTGCCACCCCCACTACCACTTGACTCACCAAGTTTCATTGTTTTTCCCTAACTTAGAAAGCTTCAAACCCTTCAAAACCACCACCAACAAGTTTCAAACCTTTCAAAGCAACCACCAACAAGCTTCAAACTATTGGTAATTTTGCCACACTAAATTTTGATTGTAAAATTTTGAAAAATATAAGATGAATGACACAATTGTTCTGATTTTACTGTTTTAATGTAATGTTTTGTTTCCTTCCTTTGAGAAATTTCATTAAATAAAGAAGGTTGATTATATCGCTAGATATGCATAGTAAATTTTACCATTAAAATTAATGGAAGTCATGGGAAAAATGTAAAAGAGAAAAATATATGGCAAGGAACGTCCCAGGATCGAAGGAGCAATGGAAATACACTAAAAATTTGGCAATTTTTTTTAAGGGAAAGCACCAGTAAAACGAAAGTGCAAGACATTTTCGCCCTAGAGAGGGGCGAAAATCATTTTTTCCCTTATTTTGGGTGAATATACCATGATAAAAATATTTCATCTAAGTAAGAATAAGGAAAAATTTTACAAGTAAAAAAAGGTGAAAATAATGGACGAAATTTAGTCAAAGCCAAAAGCACCCTTGGAAGGGGGCAAAAATCATTTTCACCCCTTTTTAGGGCAAATTTCCAATTGAAGGCATTCTGGGGTGAAAATCAAGTGAAATGCATGCCTGGTGAAGTCAAAGTCAAATTTGCCCTTGGGAAGGGGCAAAAATCATTTTCGTCCCCCTTGAGGTCAAAAATTAAGTTAAGGATGTTTTTTGGACAACATTTGATACACTTTGATAATAGGGTTTAGAAACTACTATTGCATATGTCAAAAGGCTTTTGAATAGATACTGCAAATGAGGTGCCACTTGGATAATCGACTTGACCACCCTACCCCTTAATATTTTTTATCCCTATCACCCTTATCGCTCTACTTACTCTTCCCACCTTGACCACCAGCTTGCTTGTCCATCATCAAAAAAAAAAACCTAGTTTTTCATTCACATTGTGATTGATATATCTAAGTTGTGGATTTTGATATGGATTCCTTCCCAAGCTTCAAACCCTTAAAAATTTATTTTTTCTTAACTTAGTAAGCTTCAAATATTTTAAAGTCACCATCGCTATCATTGCCTAACTTAGTAAGATTCAAATCCTTCAAATTTGTCACCACCACCACCATGTGCTTGACTCAACAAGTTTCAAGCCCTTTAAAGCTAACATCACCACTGCCACCCCCACTACCACTTGACTCACCAAGTTTCATTGTTTTTCCCTAACTTAGAAAGCTTCAAACCCTTCAAAACCACCACCAACAAGTTTCAAACCTTTCAAAGCAACCACCAACAAGCTTCAAACTATTGGTAATTTTGCCACACTAAATTTTGATTGTAAAATTTTGAAAAATATAATATGAATGATGCAATTGTTCTGATTTTATCTGTTTTAATGTAATGTTCTTGTTTCCTTCCTTTGAAAAAAATTCATTAAATAAAGAAGGTTGATTATATCCCTAGATATGCATAGTAAATTTTACCATTAAAATTAATGGAAGTCATGGGAAAAATGTAAAAGAGAAAAATATATGGCAAGGAACGTCCCAAGATCGAAGGAGCAATGGAAATACTCTAAAAATTTGGCAATTTTTTTTAAGGGAAAGCACCAGTAAAATGAAAGTGCAAGATATTTTCGCCCTAGAGAGGGGCGAAAATCATTTTTTCCCTTATTTTGGGTGAATATACCATGATAAAAATATTTCATCTAAGTAAGAATAAGGAAAAAATTTACAAGTAAAAAAGGTGAAAATAATGGACGAAATTTAGTCAAAGCCAAAAGCACCCTTGGAAGGGGGCAAAAATCATTTTCACCCCTTTTTAGGGCAAATTTTCAGTTGAAGGCATTCTAGGGTGAAAATTAAGTGAAATACATGTCTGGTGTAGTCAAAATCAAATTTGCCCTTGGGAAGGGGCAAAAATCATTTTCGTCCCCCTTGAGGGAAAAAATTAAGTTAAGGATGTTTTTTGGACAACATTTGATACACTTTGATAATAGGGTTTAGAAACTACTATTGCATATGTCAAAAGGCTTTTGAATAGATACTGCAAATGAGGTGCCACTTGGATAATCGACTTGACCACCCTACCCCTTAATCTTGTTTATCCCTATCACCCTTATCACTCTACTTACTCTTCCCACCTTGACCACCAGCTTGCTTGTCCATCATCAAAAAAAAAACCCTAGTTTTTCATTCACATTGTGATTGATATATCTAAGTTGTGGATTTTGATATGGATTCCTTACCAAGCTTCAAACCCTTAAAAATTTATTTTTCCTTAACTTAGTAAGCTTCAAATATTTTAAAGTCACCATCGCTATCACTGCCTAACTTAGTAAGATTCAAATCCTTCAAAGTTGTCACCACCACCACCATGTGCTTGACTCAACAAGTTTCAAGCCCTTTAAAGCTAACATCACCACTGCCACCCCCACTACCACTTGTCTCACCAAGTTTCATTGTTTTTCCCTAACTTAGAAAGCTTCAAACCCTTCAAAACCACCACCAACAAGTTTCAAACCTTTCAAAGCAACCACCAACAAGGTTCAATCTATTGGTAATTTTTCCACACTAAATTTTGATTGTAAAATTTTGAAAAATATAAGATGAATGACACAATTGTTCTGATTTTACTGTTTTAATGTAATGTTTTGTTTCCTTCCTTTGAAAAAATTTCATTAAATAAAGAAGGTTGATTATATCCCTAGATATGCATAGTAAATTTTACCATTAAAATTAATGGAAGTCATGGGAAAAATGTAAAAGAGAAAAATATATGGCAAGGAACGTCTCAGGATCGAAGGAGCAATGGAAATACTCTAAAGCTTTGGCAGTTTTTTTTAAGGGAAAGCACCAGTAAAACGAAAGTGCAAGACATTTTCGCCCTAGAGAGGGGCGAAAATCATTTTTTCCCTTATTTTGGGTGAATATACCATGATAAAAATATTTCATCTAAGTAAGAATAAGGAAAAATTTTACAAGTAAAAAAAGGTGAAAATAATGGACGAAATTTAGTCAAAGCCAAAAGCACCCTTGGAAGGGGGCAAAAATCATTTTCACCCCTTTTTAGGGCAAATTTTCAGTTGAAGGCATTCTAGGGTGAAAATTAAGTGAAATACATGTCTGGTGTAGTCAAAGTCAAATTTGCCCTTGGGAAGGGGAAAAAATCATTTTCATCCCCCTTGAGGGCAAAAATTAAGTTAAGGATGTTTTTTGGACAACATTTGATACACTTTGATAATAGGGTTTAGAAACTACTATTGCATATGTCAAAAGGCTTTTAAATAGATACTGCAAATGAGGTGCCACTTGGATAATCGACTTGACCACCCTACCCATTAATCTTGTTTATCCCTATCACCCTTATCACTCTACTTACTCTCTCCACCTTGACCACCAGCTTGCTTGTCCATCATCAAAAAAAAAACCCTAGTTTTTAATTCACATTGTGATTGATATATCTAAGTTGTGGATTTTGATATGGATTCCTTCCCAATCTTCAAACCCTTAAAATTTTATTTTTTCTTAACTTAGTAAGCTTCAAATATTTTAAATTCACCATCGCTATCATTGCCTAACTTAGTAAGATTCAAATCCTTCAAAGTTGTCACCGCCACCACCATGTGCTTGACTCAACAAGTTTCAAGCCCTTTAAAGCTAACATCACCACTGCCACCCCCACTACCACTTGACTCATCAAGTTTCATTGTTTTTAACTAACTTAGAAAGCTTCAAACCCTTCAAAACCACCACCAACAAGTTTCAAACCTTTCAAAGCAACCACCAACAAGGTTCAAACTATTGGTAATTTTGCCACACTAAATTTTGATTGTAAAATTTTGAAAAATATAAGATGAATGACACAATTGTTCTGATTTTACTGTTTTAATGTAATGTTTTGTTTCCTTCCTTTGAAAAAAATTCATTAAATAAAGAAGGTTGATTATATCCCTAGATATGCATAGTAAATTTTACCATTAAAATTAATGGAAGTCATGGGAAAAATGTAAAAGAGAAAAATATATGGCAAGGAACGTCTCAGGATCGAAGGAGCAATGGAAATACTCTAAAGCTTTGGCAATTTTTTTTAAGGGAAAGCACCAAGAAAGAAATTGCAAGACATTTTCGCCCTAGAGAGGGGCGAAAATCATTTTTTCCCTTATTTTGGGTCAATATACCATGATAAAAATATTTCATCTAAGTAAGAATAAGGAAAAATTTTACAAGTAAAAAAAGGTGAAAATAATGGACGAAATTTAGTCAAAGCCAAAAGCACCCTTGGAAGGGGGCAAAAATCATTTTCACCCATTTTTAGGGCAAATTTTCAGTTGAAGGCATTCTAGGGTGAAAATTAAGTGAAATACATGTCTGGTGTAGTCAAAGTCAAATTTGCCCTTGGGAAGGGGCAAAAATCATTTTCGTCCCCCTTGAGGGCAAAAATTAAGTTAAGGATGTTTTTCAGAGCGTAAATGATAATATGATGTCATACAGTTGGAGGTTGCTCCATTCAAATTCAAATCAATTTTAATAAGGTGCATGCCCATATGAATTCACCCCATTTGGAGCAGAATGATGATTTCGCCCAGTTTGGGGTGAAAGTATCAAAAAGAGCATCTCTCTCCATCGATCAAAATCAAAGTCACCCCAAGCAAGGGGTGAAAATCATTGTCACCCCTCTTAGGGGTAAAATCAATTATCTTCACCTCAATTCTTGCAGAAGTCATTCTATTCCATTTTGTTTTGGGTGAAATTACTTGGGAGAAGGACAAAAGTATACTAAAGGATAAAAACACCATTTCTTCAAGAGAAATCAATGCTTGATCTCTCCCCTCAAAAAATATTTCTTTCAATGCACTCATTTTATTGGTATTTTTTAGAAAAGATCAAATATTGGTGAAATTTAATTTTTGAAGCAAAAATATCGATTTTTCTAGGATTAAATGATACATCCTAAAATCCAATATGATCCCAATCATTTTCAAGGTGTCCTCCATTGGCAAGGGTAAGATTCTAAGGCGTAAAGTGGTTGAATGGTGACCAGAATTTAATATTCAAGCTCCTATTTATCGCATGATGTTGTTGAGTTTTGATGCACCGATGCTTGGAACATTTTTCCTATCATACATATCTGCTAATTTCCCAAGTGCACTCCATAAAACCAGATCGTTTCTCCCTGAAGAATGATATGATCTAAGCTTTTCCATTACCAAGGAGAGAATTGCTCTAGCTGGTCTTTGACTAGTCGACATTTTGTTTTAATTCATATTTAATTTCAAAGGTGAAATCCTCTATAAATACTAAGAATTTTGATGTAATGGAGGAGGATAGACTCTGCAAAAAAACACTTTGAGTTTTCTACATTAATAGAAAGACATTTGGCTTCTAGCTCCTTGAGTGGTGTTGTGTGTGATAAATTTTTGCTTATTATTTCTTTTTATATTCATGTTCATTATTAGCTAATTTTAAATTCTGCATCTAAATTTAACTAATGTTGGTGAGGGAATGAATACAAGAATGCTTCATGGAGGTTATCTCTGTAAACTATGAGTGGTTCCTATGTCCTTATTTTTGTTCCATGCTAACTAACATTTGATTTGGATTTTGGTTGTTAGTTTACCCCCACTTAATGTTTCTGGATCATAGCCATATTTCCTATTCCTTTCTATTATTTTCCATCTCTTTATTATTACCTTAAGCTTTAAATTGAATTAGATTAGTAAGGGAACCAGTCCTCTCTATATATTGGCCCAAAGGACATCTCTTTCCTCTGGCCTTTCAATTTTGGTTGGGTCTAGGGCGCATATACTTTATGATTAAGTAGATTCATGACCAACTATTTTTGTCACGCCCGATGGGATAAATCATCTCCATAGTTTAAGGGAGCCCGAGTTGGTTAATCTCATACTTGCTATTATCTGGTAAAATCACCATAGGTTCCAAAATTTTTTGGTACACCTAGTGTGACACAAAATTTCTACTTTAAACAAGTATATTCAATTTTTCCCACTTGCGACCAACAATTTTTGGCATGCCCAATGGGTTAAATCATCTCCATAGTTTGAGGGAGCCCAAGTTGGTGAATCTTTGGCTTGCTATTATCTATAAAAATCACCATAGGTTCTCACAGTTTTGGCACACCCTGAATAGTATTGATGTTTGATGTTTACCCTTATACGGTATGGTTAGAACATATGGCGACTCAGCTTTACCTAGAAGTCTACAAATGTGAAGTGAGCAAAAGCTTCATTCAAGATCACAATATAAAAGGCCAAAAATATAGAAGATCCTATTTGATTTTTATGAACTTGACACCCAAGTTTTAGGATAACATCCTAGGATAGTCACTCCAGCTAGCCCATCAAGTGTAACATCTTCACATTTAGCTTGTGTGTTCTCTATTCCTTCGATCACTGCTAGCACAACCACTAGTTTTATACCTCCCCAAAAAAACACTCCAGCCCACATGGACCAAAATCCACCACCTCAACCACCAAGGCCATTCCCAACATGGAACCACTCCAGACCTCTGAATCTGCAAACTTAAAACCCAATTTTGCAAGCAATAATGAAGGATTTGCCTACTTACAATGGTATGGGTAAGATGACTTATGAGCATTTCCAATATGTGGCTACCTTGGAAATTATCCATAGCATCATGGATGAAGATATCATGGTAATTTTTCTCATGCTCTCTCTCTCAGAGGTAACTTGCTTTACTAGTACCGATCATTAAAACCTATAACCATTACCACCTGGGACCAGTTGGCTGAATTATTGATCAAAGGTTTCAATGAACAAGTGGATTCATTCTTTCAATTGCATCAATTTACCACCATTTAGAGACATCCACAAGAGGAAATTGTGGACTTCAAAATCAGGTTTGCTCGACTTGGAATAGAGTTCTTAATGGTCTCTAACTGAATCCTGAACAAGCAGCATTTTACTACCTTTGATCTTTCAAATCTAACATCAGTATAGCCATATGATAGTCTAATGTCAACACATTTCTTGATTTGCATTTTGCTATGTAAAAGGCTGAAGCTTACCTAATTGCTATTGGTAAGCTTCCATAAAAAATGGTAATACATATTTTTCTTGATATTTTGTAGTATTTTTATGCTAATGCATTTTTTCAGCCCTTACCCATGTCCCCCATGTATCCAATCCCTTCATGGAATCTGAGTACATCTCAAACCATGACGACACTTTCTATCCCTCAACTACCCACTCCAACCATTTCATAGTTACCCACTCTGGTTCCATTTCCCAGTGTAGCAACCTTGAGACGCATGCACCACTCTTTTTATTATGCTACTTGCAATGTATTAAAACCTAAAAATGAAATGGAAGACAATGAAAAGCATATAATATGAAAATAACAAATATGTATATCTTTATTTGTATTGAAACCCAGTTACATGTTGGTCCCTATTTGGGATACCCATTTCGATACAATAAGGTTACAAATAGGCAAAGAGTACCCCTTTCACGAATATGTGGTGTGCTTTCAAAAAGCTTCTTGGTTCCGCACACAGAAATGTATGAGGGCTTACAGATGCCTCCTTCTCCAGGTATTTTTCCTAGAGGAATCCCTTTTTCTCTCATATATTGCAGACTCCGTCCGATGAACCTAAGGCCCTATAAGTAATGAAACAATAACACACACTTAGATTTCTGAGAATACCTCCTCGTATGAGGTTGTTAGAAATGGTTATAACAAATGAAAGCAAGTGCAAATTAGACTAATGCTATGAATGCAAACAAATGAAATGATGCTATGCTACTAATATGCTAAACAAGATAATGAATCTAATGTCTAAACCCTAAGCTAAGCCTGAGGTCCACTGTCCAAGACAATGGCCACTAAAGTGAATCTCGTCCTATTTGCTCCAAAGCTATGGATCAAAGCTTGTATCCGATGTTGAAATAATGGTTGCTATGTTCTCCAATCTGTTAGGGCTTCACCGTACATGTGATCTCCAAGGGAACTCTCCAAGTATTGAAATATCTCCTCAATGACCAAGATCGACAAAAATATGTATGGATGATCTCATTTTTCTTGGTACTCTTAGGCTCGCACCTTTTATAGTGTGAAACCCTAGGTCTATGTCCAAGCCCTAGGAATGAATTTGTCATGTGTAGTGCAAGTTATCATGAGAAGCTTTTTGTCCAGCTATCAATAGCTTTCTTAGGGAGTTAGGATGAGTGATTCTATTTATGTTTATATTGTATCACTTTGGCTTAATATTTTTGGTATCATAGGGGATTTAGGATGATCCTTTCACATCCATAGAGTAGTTCAACCATCTTGGTCTTCTTCAAGATTAAAGGGTGGCACATCGTAATTCCAAAATGAAATGCTTTTTCCCTAAGTGGCCTTATGATAACCTTCTCATATCATCAAAGTGCATGGAGTGTGAATCACTGTAATTTTCGAGTGGATAGAGCAAGTAACTGGGTACGAGGCCTACTTGATATTATGCTTTTATGTGATTTTTTTGTTATTTTGGTCATTAATATGACTTCAATTCATCAAAATGTGTTTATTTAATGTTTTTGTCATCCCCCATGGAAGGATTTTTCTTGTTTTTATATGTGGAGTAGGCCGCTATCAGGTCTAGTGGCCTTTGAGTCTCTGTATGTGGCCACTATCACCTTGAACAACCACAAATTTTGGGCTACTGACTTTAGCAACGACCAAGGCATAATTTGAAAATATAAAAAAAAATGTGATTTTAGGGTCTTGACCTGTCACTTTCATTTGTTGTTAATTCACTTTTCAGAGTTTTTATGAGATAGCAATAGTTGCAATTTGTGAAGCTACCTGCATTTAGGACATGGTTGCATAGGGTGAGGCATTAGCTACTGGAGGAGCCGGAGCTTCTCGGGTATTTTATTTTTTAACCCTAACCTCTTTTCCTTTTCTGGGTAAAACTGAACCTCACTAAGTAATTGGTAAATGAACCTTACTAAACCTGTTGGTAATGAGCAGAATCTATAGTTAGGCTTAGTATAGGTTTTTAAGTGGTGGGTTGGTCCCCATTTTTGTTCTTTTTCAATTTTTTTGAATTTTATGGCCTAGGGTTCATGGGTTTGTTGTGTTACCCTTCAGCTGTTGTCACTCAGAGCGGTGGAAATTTGGTCGTTGTCACTCAGAGAGGCTATGTTTGAACCCCAATTGTTAGAAATTTTACCATTGGGATTTGGTTGCTACTGTATCCAATAGCCAGATTCTAGTCGTTGTAGGTGACAAAAACTAATCCCCTTAGCCAATTTTGCACAATTTTTTGCTTTTTATTGGATTTTTGAGATAGTTTTTAATTTTTTTTTGAAATTTTTGAACTACTCTTTAGCCTGTATTGCACTGTAGTTATGTTTCATCTTTCTTTTACTTTAAATAGATTTTTGTTGCTCGGGCTCAGGACCCGAGGCTCATGAGTGACCTCTTACCTCTTATGAATGACACGGATTGGAGGTGGCTTAATGCTCGTGGGCTCCAATATGTTACCAGACTATCTCACATTATATCGGACCAGGCTTAGCTTAAAGCTTTGGCCCATTGTTGGGACCCTCAAACAAATACCTTCCACCTATCGATCGGTGAGATGAATATTACACTGAAGGATGTGTACAGGATCTTTCAGATCCCTTTTTATGGGATGGCTATTGTTTCTTTGACCACTAATGCTCAGATGGTCATCTTCACTCAGGTTTTTAGGAGGTATTCTGAGGATGCTCTCAAGGAAAACAAGTATGGGAGAGTGTCTATCATCCACTGGTATCGAGAGCATATTTTCATAGTGAAGCATGTGGTGCTGTTGATGGTCATTAGCAATGTCATTATCCCAGATTGCTCAGGCGTGAGGTTCCCTTGAAACCACCTTACAATGGTTTAGGACTTGATGGACAACGACTAGCCTATTATATATGCATGGGGTAGGTCTCTATTGGATTAGTGTTATGATGAGCTGTACCACATCCACTGGAGGGGTCACGTCAACATTACCTGTAGTTGGCTTCTGTAGATCTAGGGATGGGAGCACATTAGAGTAGATCGCCCTAATGGGCTTCTTGTTGAGATCACAACTGTGGATAGGAGGATGCAGTGCTACGGTGCTATATGAGCTAGAGAGAGCGAGGAGCACAAGAGGAACACTTTTTTATGGGAGATGACTCATTACACTAATACTTTTACTAGACTCAAGGATGGATATGTCATATGACACCCGTATCATGAGTGTCCTACTTGGGATGACCCTACCAGCTTTACTGATAGGATGTGGAATGAGCGATGGCTTATTGACAACAAGGTCAACATCCAGGAGAACTTTTTCTCCTCTTGGGTTCTTCGTTAGTACGGGTTCCAGCAATATGTGCCACTAGTACCATTTTTGTATAAACACATCAGAGTAGAGAGAGATCTCCCTCCCTGATAGGTTACAGAGCTAGCTGATGATGAGGATGCCCTAGCTATTGATCTTGGAGTAGCTGGGGGAGTTATAGAGGTATTTGTGTAGTGGTGGGGTGACCTAATGTGGTATGGTGAGGACAGTTTGGATCTATAGTATGATAGAAAATATGGGGTAGATCCATCAGGGCATAGGGTTCACGCTAGGACTACAGTGTGGGGCCAGTAGGTAGAGCATGTGGTATTAGAGGAGCATGAGGATTTCGAGGAGGAAGAGAAGGATATGTAGCCTGAGGAGAGAGATTTGTTAGTCTTACAATGGCACTGAGAGGGGGGGTGAATCAGTGTAGCTATTTAAAAACTTAAATCTACAACTCTTAAAGCTTAAGCAAGGAGAACTTAAAACAGATAAAGCAAATATAGCAAGAGAGCATTCCACAACACAAGATGTAATGAGGTTCACCAGTTTTGGCTACTCCTCAAAAATAGACTGCTTGGACTCCTATCCAAATCTAGTCTTTGCAAAGCACCAACTTTACAATCAATTTACTAGCACCCACTGGAAGGAGCACCAACCCCTAATTTATCTGCACCAATAGAAAGGAGCACCAACCCCTAATTTATCTGCACCAATAGAAAGGAGCACCAACCCCTAATTTACCAGCACCAACTGGAAGGAGCACCAACCCCTGATGCCAAGCACAAACTTGGACTTCTATTCTGAATCTAGATGATTGACATAAAGATGCCTTCACTTTTACAAGACCCTGACTGGTCTATTGCTTTCTCAACATTGCCCACTCTTTACCCAACACACACCCTGCTCACTCGCCTCCTGTGCACTCTCTTTCAGCAGCACTTTCACACATTCAGTGGCAACTTTATTCTCCATGCAACTACCCTTTTATAATCAAATTGTCTAACTGTAACTCCAATTGTAACTCCTTTTATTTCTCATGTGCCACTTGCCAGTTGTAATGCCTTCTAACTATAACTGCTTTTGTATAAATATAGGGTAGGATTTTCATCAACCATGATGCATGTTACGAATTTACACATATACCCCTACCATGACTGTTTGTCTTCTCGGTCATGATTGTTCGTATTCTTTTCGTGCATGCATGCATATTTGATTCTATTTATACGACTATTAGATTTCTCCTTCTTCGACTGTTCTTAAATTAGTTGCATGATTTTCTTTTGTAACGTCCCCTATAACTGCTGTGTAACTTCAGTTAACGGTTACATATCTTAATACGACTGGGTTCTATTTTTAGCTTGTGCCAAAACGACCTATCGTGAAATCACGACACTTCTGCCTCTTTGTCTTCTTCTTGGCTTGTACCCACGAAAATACATGTCACAAAATCATGACAGTTTCTGCCTCCTTGTCCTTTTCTCAGCTTGCACCTGCGAAAATAGAACATGTCACAAAATTACGACACTTTCGCTGCCTTGAGCTCTTCTCTGCTTGCACTAGTGAAAACATGACATATCACAAAATCGTGACATCTTTCGCTTCCGTACACTCTTCTCTGCAAGCACTAGAAAAAACATGACATGTCATAAAATTGTGACATCTTTCGCATCCGTACACTCTTCTTGGCTTGCACCAGTGAAAACAAGACATGTCACGAAATCGTGACACATTCGCTGCCTTGTGCTCTTCTTTGTTTGTCACCTGCGAAAACACAACATGTCGTGAAATTGCGACACATTCGCTGCCTTGTGCCTTTCTCTGCCTTTCGCCCGCGAAAACACAACATGTCACGAAATCATGACACATTCGTTGCCTTGTGCCTTTCTCTGTCTTTCACTCACGAAAACACATGTCATGAAATCATGACACATTTTCGTCCGTACTGCCTCTATTGCAGATTGTTGCAAAATCGTGACACTTTTCTTCGCAAGATCCTTCTCCCCAAACATGTCGTGAAATCGTGAAAATTTTCTTTGCCTGCGCATTCTCTCCAAACATGTTGCAAAATCACGATAGTTTTCTTGCATGTGCATTCTCATCGAACATGTCACAAAATCGCGACAGTTTTTCCTGTATGCGCTGCTTCTTCGAACATGTCATGAAATCGTGACAGTTTTCTTACTTGCCTTCTTTGCTTCCAACATGTCGCAAAATCATGATAGTTTTGCCAAAATTTTCTCTCCTCTGATATGTTGTGATATCGTGACATTTTTGCCAGCATTTTTGCCAAAATCACGACAGAAAACATGTCGCGATATCGTGACAGTTTTCTTACTTGTCTTTTTCATTGATCCTTTGAATCTGGGCCACTTCTGTCTTCTTGGAGAATCATTATACATGCTCTGTATGACCACTAAACTCCTGTCCATTGCATCAACCGATCTATTGTCCACTGCATCAACCGATCTCCCTGTCTGTGTTGACAACAATGACAATACTTTGGCTGCACCTTGCTCATCAATGAACTCCTGTCCATTATACTTTGGCTGCACCTTGCTTATCAATGAACTCTTGTCCATTGCATCAACTGATCAACCTGACTGTGTTGACAACAATGACAATACTTTGGTTGCACCTTGCTCATCAAGATTCTCCTCTCATGGCACAACTACATGATGTGGAGGTTGAGCTCCAGTCGGCCAAGATGCAAGTACAACAGTGTGATGCTATCATAGCTCAAAGGGATACTACTATAGTATAGCTATTATACCAGATACAATATTTGCACACTGCTATGGGAGGAGCTACCTGGATGTATGTTGTTATTGCCCCTCCTGCTCCCAAGGATCCTTTGAGGGCAGATCTCAATACTGAGATTCATTATCTACAGGGTTTTCTAGATTAGAGAGATGTTTAGATTGCTGAGGATGCAACCTAGATTGCCACTCTCTCGAGGTAGATCAAGAGGCTAGGAGCCAGACCTAGGGAGAGTGGGGCTATAGGTGGGTCATAGGTCAGCAAGAGCTTTACAGTAGGGCAGTCTTCCATCTAGCCTGGTCATGGGACCTAGACTCATACTGAGAGACCAGTAGGGTCCAACTCGCACCATTCTCCTAGAGATCCATCCATAGGGGGCGGTGCTACAGGGGGTGCAAGCATAGTATTCAATTGATGATGCTCTTGGTTTTGATTAACTTTTGAGGTCAACTGACCTATATGACTATCGCCCATGGGCATTTTTGTACATCCATGGACTTGACACACATACTCTTATGATATCTTTTTATTATGACTCATTATGTGTATCATTTATTGCTCATGTTTTTGTTGTTATTTTGTTTTATGATGTGATGTAATGATGGTATTATGATGATATGATGTATATGTTAGATGTTAGATGATATTGTGATGCTTATATGGATGTGTAAATGCTTATATGATTTGATGATATGACGTGATGTATTTTGGTGATGAATGATGAATTCATGATTGTATGCAAATGGATATTTCCTATATGTTTTATGATGTGATGATGGACGATCAATATCTTGTGTTTGTGGATGCAATGTTATTGTTAAATGCATGTTTAATTTTGCTTTAATTGTATGCATCGAACTTATATGATGGGATGGTATAAATGAACCGGTATGCTTTAATCACTTTAAATATAAGGAGTGCATATGACGTTGACAATATTAATGGGTTATACCACAGAAAGTAAAAAAATAATCATGAATTTAAATAATAACTCTTATCATAAGAATTGATTAAGTATTCATATATGAGATGTAATGGTGTGTAATGTATTTTCTTGATAATTTTTCGTAAATTAAAAGATATAAAGTAGTCATGGCCATCTATATACTATTTCTAATATATATGCGGTATCTGTCCTACTATGTTGATACCCCCTAATTTATGAAATCTTATAAATAAAATGATGGTGTGAATGATGATATTATTTTTTACTATGTAAGAATTTTTGGGGCTTTTCGGAGATTCAAACACTCTAGTTACCCTATCAAAAGTTGTCTACTAACCACTCTAGACTTTTGAAAAGTAAGTCTTTTACCATGGACCTGGTTATTCATGATTTCTGTGTGTGCAAGTGATTGTATATTTTGAGATAGAACTCAAGCATTTCCTCCGATGTCATGTAGGAGTCTTTCAGCCCATTGCTAAGATCAGGGATTCTCAAGTGTTCTTCTCATCCTAAGTTGGACTTAGTTGGACTATACCACTAGGAAATATTGGGTTACCTAAGCTAGCTCATCCACATTCAAACATTGGTCTACACAAATGCATGAAGAAATTATGGTAGAAATATCATCATGCATAAGGATATCTCCTTCCAGTTTTGTACAATGATGAGAATTCCAAGGATTCAAGCTTTATTCCTTTTTTGGCTTATTTTTGGCTTTTGGATATTTGCTCCTATGTAGTTATGAAAATAACTGTTTATTTTTATTGATTTTTTCTTTTTGAGTGAGGATTTTTGTAGTGATGATAATCACTATTTATTTTGCTCATATGTAGTGATTAAAATCATTGTTTATTTTTTATTTTTCTTTGAGCGAGGTTTCTTTGAATTTTTTATTTGTGTATCAGATCATTGCTATGAAATCTGGACTATATGCTTGGCCTTTTGAATATGTACTTTGCTTTGAGATTTTTCTTATTTTGATTTAATAAAGGGATTTGGATAAGGTAAATCTTGTCCTTTTGCCAATTCTCAACACCTTTAAACTAGTTGCATAGGGGGATAAGGAAGGAAAATCCTTTTCTCTTAAGGTAACCTAGACCGCTTTTGTAGCTTTCATATTTTCCTTGTACCAGCTAGGATTTTAGTGTTTCAATTAGTGATGGGATCTTTAATATCCAAGGCTTTATCATAGCTAGACCTTACCTTCTACTAATCAAATTTTTTTTCTACAAAAGTTGATAATATCACTAGGTGTGGTTGATTAACCGAAAAACCTTAGTATATTATGTATAGCAACAAATAATGGTTGTGTTGAAAAACATAATTACACACGTGTTAATGGAGGTACGAATTTGAATGATTTATGCGATAAACTTTGGTATCACTTTTAAGGCTCTCATGACATATGCAATTGTAATGGTTTTGAAAATTCAATGCAATTATGTGGATGCAAGATATAAAATGCAATTGTTTTTATATTTTTTATTTATATGTTGCTTTTGTATTTTTTTTTTATTTGACCAAAGGGCTTATTATGCCTTTGGGAATTTTTGATTTTTGACCAAGTAGAATGACGTACCCTTGGAGTGTTTTAATTTAAGTTGACCAAGTGATTAGTACACCCTTGGATATTTTTGAATTGATTTTGACCAAGTGGCTTGAATGCCCTTGGAGCATTTTTATTGATTGGAGTTGACTAAGTGGTTTGAATACCCTTGGAGCAATTTTTATTTGAAGTTGACCAAGCGGTTTGTATACCCTTGGGGATTTTTGAATTGATTTTGACCAAGCAACTTGAATACCCTTGGAGCATTTTGAATTGATTATGACCAAGCAGTTTGGATACCCTTGGGGATTTTTGAATTGATTTTGACCAAGCGGCTTGAATACCCTTGGAGCATTTTAAATTGATTTTGACCAAGCGGCTTGGATACCCTTGGAGCCTTTGATTGTATTTTGAAATTTTTATGTTTTATGATTTGTTTGTGTTTTTAACGTATTTTATTTTTTTGTATTTTATGACATATTTGAATGTTTTTTGTTTTTTATGACATTTTAATGTTTTTGTGTTTTATGACATTTTAATGTTTTTGTGTTTTATGACATTTTAATTTTTTTGTGTTTTTGACATATTTGAATGTTTTTGTGTTTTATGACATATTTGAATGTTTTTGTGTTTTATGTGTATTTGAATGTTTTTGTGTTTTATGTGTAGAATACCTTTAAGTGAATGATATTGAGAGGTTCAGGATCTTAAAAACCATCTAATGATATAAGGCGATATGCTCCAGGTCCAACTCTTTATGAAATCTTGTATGGGCCT
Source organism: Wollemia nobilis (assembly GCA_028583015.1). Lineage (NCBI taxonomy): Eukaryota > Viridiplantae > Streptophyta > Pinopsida > Araucariales > Araucariaceae > Wollemia > Wollemia nobilis. The sequence continues at coordinate 2,357,356 of JAQPPZ010010331.1, read as the reverse complement.
ATCTAGTTTATTGTGAACTTGTCTTGCAAATGCAGCAACAGATTCGAATTCTATTGGTTTTCTTTGAGCACTAGATCTCCAACCTTGAATTCCCTTAGGTGAACTTTACTATTGTAACCTCATGCAATGCGATCCTAGTAAACACAAATATTCTCTAAAGCATTGACTCGATGTTCATCAAGAAGCATTACCTGATCAAGGTGGCCTTGTTGTGCGACATCATCATCTATGAAGTCCTTTAATGCTATGCATAGAGTTGGAATTTCTAAATCTAGTGGCATGATGGCATCAGTGCCATACACTAGTGAAAACGGTGTTGCACCAGTGGGCATCCATATACTAGTCTTGTATGCCCATAGTGCAAGAGGCAACTACATGTGCCACACCTTGTTATTGTTTTGCATCATCTTCCTGAAGATGGAGATTATTGTTTTGTTTGAGTCTTATGCTTTCCCATTTTCATGTGGATAATAAGGCATTGAAAAACTATGTTGAATATGGTATTTGTTCATTAAAGTAGACACATTTTTGTTCTTGAAAGATGGCCCATTATCCGATATTATATTTGAAGGGATCCCAAAATGACTTATGATATTATGTAGTATAAACTCGACAATCCTCGGTCCAGTTGTCGATGTTAATTGGATAGCTTCAACCCATTTAGTGAAGTATTCTATTACTGTTACGATGAATGTGTATTGGCCTAAGGATGGGGTGAGATCTTCCCAATCAAGTCCAGTACCCACTGTGAGAATGGCCATGCTGTCTGGATGGGTTGCAAGGTTTGTGATGGTAAGTGCATTAGATTTGCATGATTCTGGCACTTAATACATTTCTTGACATACTCGTAGCAGTCCTTTTCCATGGTCGACCAATAGTAACCCATTATCAATATGTGCTTAATAATGGCCATGCCACTGAAATGTGCTCCACATGTGTCATTGTGACCTTGCAAAATTGCCTAGGATGCTTCTTAGGGCTCAAGACAATGGAGTAATACTCCACAATATCCTCATTCGTAGAGGATTTATCCTAGTAAGATGTATCTTGTTGCTTTATATTTTAATGTTCACCTTTTATTATGTGATAAATCTTAAGGTACTATTCCAAGATTCAGTAAGTCTCGTAGTTGGGAAATCCAATATTGATAAGCCACGACTTCTATAGAAAATATGACTTGCTTTTCCTGTATTTCCGAGCTGGTGAACACGGATTGAGGAACAACTCTATGGTGTATGGTTGCACCACACTCCACAGGTCCTTGGGAGATCAAATACCCCTAAGGTGTCATTTGTAAGAAATCTCTGGCTATGAAGGACCAATCCTGATTTGGCTTGATGTTGATCATGTTGACTAATTCTTGATTTTCAAAATCTTCACGATGTATTTTTGCATGCGAAAGCACTTTCACATGAACGGTTGTAAACTCAGTAGATGGATTCTAAGAGATTAAGGATCCCAAAGAGGACATGGTGTCTATAAATATTTTTGACATACGAGGTATTGCCTCGATGTCATACCATTCTAGCCGGGCTAGGTAGGTGTCAACAAGTTCCTTGTAAGTCTTCAGGAGTGGGAACCTGTATTAAAACAGTCCTTTGACATGGTTTACTATGAGCAAGGAGTCACCAAAGATATTTAGTATTTTAATACCCATTTCTACACCTGTTTGGAGTCCCAGGGTCAATGCTTCATATTCTCTATTGTTGTTTGTGCATGGGAAGTCTAGTTTGAATGATAAGGGCAATGGAGTGCCTTGTGGTGTGATAAATACAATCCCTGCTCCACCCCCTTGTTCACACTTCAAACCATCGAATAACAATGACATGTCTCTTTCTTTATTAGGTTCTTCAAGTTTTGGAGGATCTGATAATGCAAAGAACACATCATCAAGCAATTCTATAGTGAGAGGCTTGTTATCCTGAAGAGGCACCTCTACTAATTGATCTGCTATGACTTATCCCTTGATGGAATTTTGGCTTATGAACTCTAGATCAAATTTTGTCAATAGCATGATCCACTTTGTGGTACACATATTGTGATATGTCTTACTCATCATGTACTACAAACTATTTTGTTTTGATATGACGTAGGTCGTATGGCTCAACATGTAGTATCACAACTTTCAAGTTGCAAAGACCACTGCTAAACACAACTTTTTGACATACGTATATCCTATATCATAACTCACCAAGGTGCGACTAATGTAATATATGGCTTGCTCTTTGTATTGTGCATTATTTTGGGCTAGCATGGTGCCCAATGCAAAATCATTAGTCGATATATATAATAAAAATGGCATGTTTGGCCTTGGTGGAGCCAATACTGGTGGTGTGGCCAGATAATTTTTGATCTCTACAAAGGCTTGATGGCATTCTTCATCCCAATGAAAGGGGACCTCCTTGCATAGCAACCGATTCATAGGTCAGAATTTGTCTGATAATTGCACGATGAATCTTTTGATGGATGTTATCTTGCCTTGTAGGCTCCTTAGTTCCCTAATGTTGGTAGGGGTGGCCATTTCCAATATAGCCTTTACCTTTATAGGATTGAATTCAATGCCTCTCTTGGATACGATGAACCCCAAAAGCTTACCAGAAGTTACGCCAAGTACACACTTATTAGGATTCAATCTAACATTGTGTTCTATGAGGCGATCAAAGACTTGTCTAAGTACTTCAGCATGCTCTTGTCGCAACATGGACTTGGCCAATAATTCATTCATGTAATACTCTAATATCTTATGCATATAGTCATGGAATATGTATGTCATGGCCCATTGATATGTGGCACCAGTATTTTTGAGACCAAATTGCATCATTTTGTAATGTAATGTCTCCCATGGAGTAATGAAAGTAGTTTTATGTTAATCTTCAGGCTTAAGCTAGATCTGGTTGTATCCAAAGAAACCATCCATTAAGGAGAGCATCTCATGACCTGTGGTTGCATGTAAAAGAGCATCTATGTTTGGCAATGGGAATGAATCCTTTGGTGCTGTCCTATTTAAATCTCTAAAGTCCATGTAGATACGGACTCTTTTGTCGAGTTTCCCCATGGGTACCATGTTTGACACCCACTCAGGATAGTCGATAGGAACTATGAATATTGCATCCAGTAGTTTTTGCAATTTGTTCTTCACCATCAAAGCGACGGTTGGTTGCATTTTCCTCAAATTTTTCTTGAATGGATTTTTCATGGGATCTAATGAAATATTGTGAATGACTAACTTTGAATCTATCCCTGGAATGTCTTTGTAAGTCCAAGAAAAAATATTTGGCCTCTTTTAGGAGAAGGATTAGGATGGCTTGTTCCTCTAGAGATAAACTTTCTCTGAAATTGACTTTTCTTGGTTAGGGAGGATCATCACTGATGTCCACCTCAAAATTTGCTTCTATAGCCATATGTGACCCATACTCTAGTTTATGAGACATGGGTAGCAAATGAATATCATCGATGGGATTTATAGGACCTATCAACTCAGGTTCCACACCAACATGGAAGATATCATATACACAACTTGAGGCAAATGTGAATGGTTGTAACATCTCTTCGTTGGGGAAGAGGTCTTTAGGCTCTATGGGCGAATTAGCATGATACCAATCAATAGCCTCTATATCAAGATGCAATTATTTGGTAGGATCTTCTGGATTATGAAGTGGAGTGGTCAAATCAATGGATATCATATTTATGGATGGGATGAAATATCTAGAACCACATGGGTGTAATCTTGTTTCAAGGGTTTCCCTTCCATACTCGCGATGAGGTTCTAGAGGAATGGGAATTTTTGGATTTGGCCCATGAGCAGGGCAGATAATAGGATCATTGGGATTTAATAACTCTCTAAATGTAGGCAGAGGGGGATTGACCATCCAATGAATGGTATCTAGGTCAATAGGTCTCCCCAAAAATTGTATATGAGGGTCTATAGCACGAAGTGCCAGCTTTCTCTCTACTAGCTCGTTGACTTGTCGCAAGTGGTGAGGCCCAAGATAAGCCATCTTGGTCTCATCCTCAAAGTCATCATCATTTATCCAGAAATTGTTAATATTGGTATGCAGCCCTAAGACAAGGGGCTCATATCTTGGCCTAAGTAGGCCATATTTATTTCACCTTCATATTCTTCGTTACTTATGAAGAATCCATTTGTATTTATCTCTTACACCAAAATTAGGGGTTGATGGATCAAGCCTAAATAGGCTCTTTCTATTGAGTCTTTTGATTCATAGTCACTTTAATCTGATGTATATCCACTCTCATCGTGGATGGACCATGTGAATATTTGTATATAGCGAGGCCCCTAGTAGGCTAAGCCAAGTTGTGCATCATTGTCACTTTCTTCATATCCATTTTATTCATCCCATGAGTTGTACCCTATTGGGGTGGAATCAATTGAGATGTTTGGATGATAAATTTTTGGTGGTGATATGTTTACCGTGGCCACTTGTTTGTTGCTCAAATTTCCTATTCTTAGGGGGTGATAAGGAATGAAATCAATGTCTTATCCTAACCCTAAGCTTAATCTATCCAATGTTGCTACAAGAGAGTCATTTAAACCTCCGATATAATAGCCTAACCCAAACCTATCGAATGGAAGCTCATATTGTGGCTCGTATGACCTCCTACACCCCTTCTCATATATACCAAGTCCACATACATACCAATGGTAATGCTTAAAGTATCTTAGAGAAAACTTGGTATTAGAGAGGTAACGAACATTAAGCATGAATAATTTGTCACTATCCTCTTCTATATATGAATACTTATGGGTGTAGTTTAGGCCGACATAGAAAAAATTGGTTTGGTTGGGAGGGATTCCAAGTGGAACCATCATTCCCATCGGCGGCCTCAAGTACTTAGGTCTTCCCATGTTTTATGCAGACTCAATGATAGGTGTAAATATAATGTTCTACACAATGTACTCTCCTATGTATGTGCTTGCCAAGTGTATTCATGCATGTGACATGGATGACCCTACGGATGATACTAGTGAAACGGGGTGGTAATCACTATCTTCATCTTGATCTTGAAGATTTTATTATTTCATAGGACTTGGAATTTAAGCAATGGCTATAGTTGGCACTTCCTTAGTCCTTTCTTCTTTTACTAAAGGTGCCTTTAGCATCTGATTATATTTTGGTTTTGATGGTACTTTAGAAGCATTGACTATTTTGACTGCGTCAGGAGGTGTTGATGTGCATGGGTATTTTCTTACCCTTTTGTATTTGTTAACCATTTGTGTGGTTGGATATGAAGGCACCATATATCAAGTGGACATTTTAGGAGTAGCGACCCTGGGACGCACACACCACTCTTTTTATTATGCTACTTGCAATTTATTAAAACCCAAAAATATAATGGAAGACAATGAAAAGCATATAACATGGAAATAACAAATATGGATCTCTTTATGTTAGACATTTGAGGTAATTTGAGGCATTTTATGTTTTCATTGATGTCACATGGATCATTGATGTCACATGGATCACATTTGGTTTTGGTGGCCAAAATATTTCATAAATAAGCATTTATGATATTTTGGAAAGCATGGCTATTTACTGGGTTTTATGAAAACCAAGGTAGGCAAAATAAAAGGTTTTATTTAAAACCATGGTGGGCTTATGTGGAAAGGGATTTTCTTAAAATCCAAGGTGGAATTTTGTTTCATCGAAAAAGGACCTCCGGTGATGAAGATATTAAAGTTTAAAGTTTAAGTTTAAATTAATGGAGGGCCGACCTATGTGCAATTAATGGAGGTTGGCATATATATATATATATATATAAAGGTTTCAATTTATTTTGAAAATTGGGCATATTATATATTGTCAAAAATCTTATTTCGAGGGCTATTTGACTAACTTATTTAGAAGGAGAAATAAGGTGTGTGTAAAGAGATATTTTTGATTTTGCAAAGGGGTTCCAAAAGTGAAGTTTGCCTTGTTCTTTTTCAAGAGGATTAATTCTTTCATGAGGTGACAAGGTATGCAATATTGTGATTTATTTTATTTTATGGTATAAGTGGTTTTGGGAGTGAAAAGGTTATGCAATTTTTTGATTTATTTTATTTTATGGTACAAGTGGTTTTAGGAGAGATAAGGAAGTTGTGCAATTAAAGGCCTTGGTGATGATTATTGAAAAGTGGAGTAATGTTGATTATTTTGTGATCTACTAACCCTTGTGAATATTGGAAAAAGAATTTTGTGATTGTGGCAGATTTACAAAGAGGTTTTTTTCATCTTCATAAAAGGTATGGGCACATTCTCCTATTGATTGTTTATGGTGGTTGATTTCTGAAATATCATTGGAGGGAAAAGGATTGTTTGTGGTTTCCTTTTCGAAAGTGGTTGGTTGAATGCTTCAAGGTTTTCTAAATTGAGAGTTGTGTTTAAACCTTTTGTTATAAGCATAGTTGTTGAAGCCCATTGGTTGTGAAAGAACTTGAGTTAGAAAAGAACATGAGTATCATTGTTATGTGAGATTTGTGGTTGAGCATTGTTGGAAACATTTGAGTTGGTTGATACATACTTGGACTAGGGTTGTGTGAGAGAGAGTTGTCCCTTGTGGTGATTGGTTGAGTTGAGTTGATTGAGCCTAGTCAAGTGATGTGTGAAGTGATTTTTCAAGTCCTATGAAACAAACTATTCCATTATTCTGATTTGAGTTGAGAGTAATATTAGAACATATTGAGTCTCTAAAAATTCTCTTTATGCTTCTATGATATTGACTTGAGTTGAGTTGAGATTGATTTGAGTTGAGTTGAGTTGAGTTGAGATTGATATTAGAACATATTGAGTCTCTAACAATTCTCTTTATGCTTCTATGAGTTGATTTGAGTTGAGTTGAGTTGAGATTGATATTAGAACATATTGAGTCTCTAACAATTCTCTTTATGCTTCTATGAGTTGAGTTGAGTTGAGATCATTGTGGATCATTGTTGTCATCCATTGAAGAGTACATTGCCATTCATTGTTGAGTTCATATTTGAGCTTTGCCTTGATATATTTGTGGATGAGATTTGAGTGCTACTTGAGCATGATTGATTGAGCCTTTGAGAAGGCATTTGGGAAAAAATTGAGGATAGTATTGAGAAATATTTGAGGACAGTGTTGGGACAAATTTGTGGACATTTTTGGGCAAGTTCTTGGTGAGATTGCTAGAGTAGATTTGGGCAAGTTCTTGGTGAGCTTTCTAGAGTAGATTTGGGAAAGTTCTTGGTGAGCTTGCTAGAGCAGATTTGGGCAAGTTCTTGGTGAGCTTGCTAGAGCATATTTGGACAAGTTCTGTGTGAGCTTGTTATTCAGCATTGGATAGGTTCTGTGTGAGCTTGTTATTCAGTTTTGGATAAGTTATGTGTGAGCTTGTTAAGTAGGTTCTATGTGAGCCTATTGAGCAGGTTCTTAGTGAGCCTATTGATAGAGCTTTGGAGGTGACAGAGTACAGAGGATAGAGTCTCAGTGGATAGAGATCCAACAACTAGCATAGTTGAAGACATATCTGAGTGAGGAGTCTTCAAGTGGAGAGAGGTCCACCAGTCAGTGCAACAAAGAGATAGAGTCTTCTAGAAGATCACATAGCCAGAGCAGAAGGGGAAAGAGTTCTCTTGTGGAAGAGATCCATGAACTTGAGATTAGGGGATCAACATCTCCTTTGGAAAGAGATCCATAAACATTGTAATTGGGAGTGATTCCCAAAGAGATTGATTGAGAAAGTTTTAGTAAAATATTTTCTTCGTGGAGTAGCCCACATTGGGTGAACCACGTAAATTGTGGTGTCTCTATTGTGTATGGTGTCTTGTGCACTTGCTTTGATTACTTCTATTGATACTACTATCTTTGGTTACACAACATAATATTGATTTGGAAGAAAAAGTAAAAAGTGGTCTTATACTGTTCACCCCCCTCTCAGTATAATCTTGTGTTCTTCAATTGTTGGTATCAAAGCGGGTTCCTTCAAAAAGGATAACAACTTGAGGGCATATTCTACAAAGAACACAAATGGCTTCATAGAAAGTATTATCTTCAAATAAGGCTCCATTGTTTGATGGTAACAATTATGCTTTCTCGAGCATGAGAATGAAGAACTACTTGATATCACAAGGATATGAGGTATGGAAGATGGTTGAAAAAGAGTATAAGGTTGAAGGTGATCCCGAGGAAGATAATACTACCAAGAAATTGGTTGAGATCAATGCAAGAGCAATGAATTGTATTTTGAGTGGGCTACGTGAGATAGATTTTGCAAAGTTCATGGTATGTACTTCAGCTAATGATATGTGGACCAAGTTGAGGAATACTTATGAAGGATATTCCAAGGTAAAGTTGGCAAAACTACAAACTCATAGAAAAATATTTGAGGAATTGAAAATGGAAGATTCTAAAGATATTGCAAAGTTCTTACTTTGAGTTGATGAGATTACTAACACTATGAGAGGCCTAGGTTTTGAGATGAAAGAATAATAAGTTACTCAAAAGGTTTTGAGATCACTTCCCATGAAATATGATGCAAAGGTTTCAACAATAGAAGAAACAATGGATATCAACAAGTTAACAATGGAAGAATTGCAAGGTACTCTCACAACTTATGAGATGAGGGTAAGTAAGCATCAAGCTCCAATAAAAGATATTGCATTCAAGGCTTCAGAAAAAGAGAAAGGGAAAGTTTTAGAAATAGATAGAGTTTTAGAAAATGATGAGGAATCTAACTTCATAAAAAGGAATAAGGACTCAAGGAATTTTAGAAATATAAGGAAAGTCAAGTGCTACAAGTGTGGTGATCTTGGTCACTATGCATACAAGTGTCCACATGAAGAAATCAGTGATGATGAAAAATAGGGTCACAGAAGAAAATAATATGGAAAGCATAAGCATGACAAAGATGACATATTCAAGCAAAACAGGTATGAGAAGAAGAAAATTTTTTGTAAGGCAAAGAAATATTACTACATTGTAGAAGCAAGTGATAGCTCAGATCATAATGATAGAGACAATTCAGATGATGAAAAGGAAGAGCATTTATTCCTAGGAATAGAAGGTGAAAGAGAACAATATTTTGTGTGTGGTCAAAGAGATCACAGATCAAGGTATTGCAATGGTTTCAGTGATAGTGAAGATGAGATGACACATCAAGGAAACACGCATGGTCAAAGAAATCTTGAGAGTTTGTTTGCTATAGAAGATTATAATGATCTTAGTGATAGTGAATATGAAGAAGGGTTTTTCTATGGAATAAAAGAAGTAGAAGAAGAACATTCACTCCAAATAGAAGAAGTTAAACAAGAGGATAATGTCTCAGTTGATCTAAAGGAAGACTTCAATGTTATCCATGAGCAACTACAAGAGGTTAAGGAGAATATAAAAGAATTGATATGTTTCCTACATGAGAAGTTTGATCCATCACATGACTCAAAAGGTCAAGATATTTGTACTAAGAAGGAAACATGTATTTCAGAGGCTATAGAGATGGATGCCAAGTTGCTACTTGACACAAATGAAGAGAAAGAAGAGGAATATTCCAAAGCACCAAAGGTCCCATATTTTAGGTTTGGGGAATCACACTCAAAAGGAAAGGAAGTTCTAAAATATGAAAGCAAAGAAGCACCTAATATTTGTGAGGAAATTTCCAAAGTTCCTATGGCTCCAAATATTCATTTTGGTTCTTGTTTTGAGATAGGTGAATCAAGATCAAAGGGAAAAGAAATTCTTGAAGAGAAAGGCAAGGAAGAAACTAAGGAAGAGGTTTTAGATGCTACAAATAAGGTTCAAGAATGCAATGCACAAGTTGAAGATGATCATAAGGATAATGGTCAAGAAAGGTATGAGGAACCAAGGCATGAACAAAGAGCTTTTCAAGGACATTGTTTTTCTTGTAATGGATTTGGACACAGGGCTATACATTGCAGAATCCATGGATCAAAGAAGTTTGATTTTGCTAGAAGGAACTTCAAAGGAAGAAGGTATGATTTTTAGGGACATTGCTTCTCATGTAACAAGATTGGTCATAAAGCTTTTCAGTGCAAAGGAAATGAGCAACATGGTTTTGGTTTTAGAGCTACACATTTCAGAAGTCATGGTCATAATGGTCATGAAAATAGAGCTTCACAATACAGGGTTCAGGAAAGGAATGAATATGGAAATTACTTCAAGAAATAATTCAGGACATGGGCACCAACCAAAGGCTACAATATCAAATGTTTTAATTGCAATAACTTTGGGCATATTGCAAAATGGTGTAGGACTCAATTCCAAACAGGTTCAAGGCAAGAAGTTCAAACAGGTTCTAGACAAGAATATCAAGTAATTCATCAAGAGAAGGATATCAGAAAAACATGGAAGGAAGTTGATAGAGGAAAGAAACAAAGTGATATGGGAGTAAAAGTACTCCCACCCCAAAATTAATCACCTCAAAAGAGAAGGTGGGTGAGGGGGCTAAGCTTAAGAGTCATATCTTTTAGCCCCATAGGTGTCCCTTTTGCCATTGATGTCAAAGGGGGAGATATTTGAGTAAGGGGGAGAGATTTGAGTTAGGGGGAGCAGCCTCCAAATAGAGCATTGAGTTAGGGGGAGCAGCCTCCAAAGAGAGTATTGAGTTAGGGGGAGCAGCCTCCATAGAGAGTATTGAGTCAAGGGGAGCAGGTTTGATTCTCAGAGATGGTTTTTGCAGTGATTATTGTGTTTGCATTAGAGGTGTTTCCATCAATGACAAAGGGGGATATTGTTGGACATTTGAGGTAATTTGAGGTATTTTATGTTTTCATTGATGTCACATGGATCACATTTTGTTTTGGTGGCCAAAATATTTCATAAATAAGCATTTATGATATTTTGGAAAGCATGGCTATTTACAGGGTTTTTATGAAAACCAAGGTAGGCAAAATAAAAGGTTTTATTTAAAACCATGGTGGGCTTATGTGGAAAGGGATTTTATTAAAATCCAAGGTGGAATTTTGTTTCATAAAAAAATGACCTTCGGTGATGAAGATATTAAAGTTTAAAGTTTAAGTTTAAATTAATGGAGGGCCGACCTATGTGCAATTAATGGAGGTTGGCATATATATATATATATATATATATATATAGGTTTCAATTTATTTTGAAAAGTGGGCATATTATATATCGTCGGAAAGCTTATTTTGAGGGCTATTTGACTAACTTATTTAGAAGGAGAAATAAGGTGTGTGTAAATATATATTTCTGATTTTGCAAAGGGGTTCCAAAAGTGAAGTTTGCCTTGTTCTTTTTCAAGAGGATTAATTATTTCATGAGGTGACAAGGTATGCAATATTGTGATTTATTTTATTTTATGGTATAAGTGGTTTTGGTAGTGAAAAGGTTATGCAATTTTTTGATTTATTTTATTTTATGGTACAAGTGGTTTTAGGAGAGATAATGAAGTTGTGCAATTAAATGCCTTGGTGATGATTATTGAAAAGTGGAGTAATGTTGATTATTTTGTGATCTACTAACCCTTGTGAAGATTGGCAAAAGAATTTTGTGATTGTGGCAGATTTACAAAGAGGTTTTTTTTTCATCTTCATAAAAGGTATGGGCACATTCTCCTATTGATTGTTTATGGTGGTTGATTTCTGAAATATCATTGGAGGGAAAAGGATTGTTTGTGGTTTCCTTTTCGAAAGTGGTTGGTTGAATGCTTCAAGGTTTTATGAATTGAGAGTTGTGTTTAAACCTTGTGTTATAAGCATAGTTTTTGAAGCCCATTGGTTGTGAAAGAACTTGAGTTAGAAAATAACATGAGTATCATTGTTATGTGAGATTTATGGTTGAGAATTGTTGGAAAAATTTGAGTTGGTTGATACATACTTGGACTAGGGTTGTGTGAGAGAGAGTTATCCCTTGTGGTGATTGGTTGAGTTGATTTTATTGAGCCTAGTCAAGTGATGTGTGAAGTAATTGTTCAAGTTCTATGAAACAAACTATTCCATTATTCTTATTTGAGTTGAGAGTAATATTAGAACATATTGAGTCTCTAACAATTCTCTTTATGCTTCTATGATATTGACTTGAGTTGAGTTGAGATTGATTTGATTTGAGATTGAGATTAGAACATATTGAGTCTCTAACAATTCTCTTTATGCTTCTATGAGTTGATTTGAGTTGAGTTGAGTTGAGATTGAGATTAGAACATATTGAGTCTCTAAAAATTATCTTTATGCTTCTATGAGTTGAGTTGAGTTGAGATCATTGTGGATCATTGTTGTCATCCATTGAAGAGTACATTGCCATTCATTGTTGAGTTCATCTTTGAGATTTGCCTTGATAGATTTGTGGATGATATTTGAGTGCTACTTGAGCATGATTGATTGAGCCTTTGAGAAGGCCTTTATGGAAATATTTAAGGACAATGTTGGGACAGATTTGAGGACAGTGTTGGGATAGATTTGTGGACAATTTTGGGCAAGTTCTTGGTGAGCTTGCTAGAGAAGATTTGGGCAAGTTCTTGGTGAGCTTGCTAGAGCAGATTTGGGCAAGTTCTTGGTGAGCTTTCTAGAGCAGATTTGGGCAAGTTCTTGGTGAGCTTGCTAGAGCATATTTGGACAGGTTCTATGTGAACTTGTTATTCAACATTGGATAGGTTCTATGTGAGCTTGTTATTCAGTTTTGGATAAGTTCTGTGTGAGCTTGTTAAGCAGGTTCTATGTGAGCCTATTGAGTAGGTTCTTAGTGAGCCTATTGACAGAGCTTTAGAGGTGATAGAGTACAAAGGATAAAGTCTCAATGGATAGATATCCAATAGCCATCATAGTTGAAGACAGATCTGAGTGAAGATTCTTCAAGTGGAGAGTGGTCCACTAGTTAGTACAGTAGAGAGATAGAGTCTTCTAGAAGATCACATAGCCAGAGTAGAAGGGGAAAGAGTTCTCCTATGGAAGAGATCCATGAACTTGAGATTAGGGGATCAACATCTCCTTTGGACAGAGATCCATAAACATTGTAATTAGGAGTGATTCCCAAAGATATTGATTGAGAAATTTTTAGTAAAATATTTTCTCCGTGGAGTAGCCCACATTGGGTGAACCACGTAAATTGTGGTGTCTCTATTGTGTATGGATTTTTTGCATTGCTTTGATTACTTCTATTGATACTACTATATTTATACAACATAATATTGATTTGGAAGAAAAATTAAAAAGTGGTCTTATACTGTTCACCCCCCTCTCAGTATAATCTTGTGTTCTTCAATTATTCGTATTGAAACCTGGTTACATGTCGGTCCCTCTTAGGGATACCCATTTTGATACAATAAGGTTACAGATAGGCAAAGAGTGCCCCTTTCGTGAAGATATGGTGTGCTTTCAAAAATATTACCAGTTTTGCACATGGAAATGTATGAGGGCTTACAAATACCTCCTTCTCTAGGTCTATTTCTTAGATGGATCCCTTTTGCTATCATATGTTGCAAACTCCATCTGATGAACCTGTGGCCTTGTAAGCAATGAAACAACAACACACACTTATATGTTCGAGAATACCTCCCTAAATGAGGTTTTTAGCAATGGATATAACAAATTAAAGAAAGTGCAAATTAGACTAATGCTATGAATGCAAAAGAATGAAATGATGCTATAATAATGATATGATAAACAAAATAATGAATCTAATGTCTAAATTCTAAGCTAAGCCTGTGGGCCACTATACAAGACAACGGTCGCTAAAGTGACTCTCATCCTCTTTGCTCCAAATTTATGGATCAAAGCTTGTATCTGATGTTGAAATAATGGTTTCTATTCTCTCCAATCTGTCAGGGCTTCACTATACATGTGATCTCCAAGGGAACTCTCCAAGTCTTGAAAGCTCTCCTCAATGACCAATATTGATAAAAAAATGTATAGATGATAACCTTTTTTTTGGTGCTCTTAGGCTTGCACCTTTTATAGTGTGAAACCTTAGGTCTATGTCCAAGCCCTAGGAATGAATTTCTCATGCTTAGTGCAAGTTAGCATGAGAATATTTTTTTCTTTTCTATGTTTGGAGGCTAGTTAACTAAATTCTAAATGCAATATCAAGTCTCCTATGTGAACTGGTCATGAAAAGGAATTGCAAAGTTACTCCCATTCATATTTATTGCATGCAGACTGCCACTTCCACCCATGACTAGGCCTATTTTTTGGCAAAACTTCTTTTAGGGTTTAGCCACTTTCATCTATAGTGACTAAGATTTGGCTATTGTCGTCTGTAGTGGCTAAGGTTTGGCAGATCTAGGCTTGAGTGACTAGGATCTGGTCGCTCTTGGCTTGAGCGACTAGGCTTGGATGGCTTGAAAAGGACCCAAATGAGTGATGAGAAACACTATTAATGCTTGGAAAGTAAAAGACTATGTCATCTGATCTTATGAATGTGTATATGTGAGTAGCTCCCCTAAGCATGACATGATTTAGGTGTCTACACCCAACACTACCATCTCCACCTATACCTCTTCAATTACTAGCTTCCTCAACACCTTCAAATCCTAATCCATAAGAAAAAGTGCTAAAATAATTGCAATCAATGAACTCAGCCATAATAGTGATGGGTAATGAGATCATAGTTATTAAAAGGAATCAGGTTGAAATATATTTCCAACCTAGGAGATTTCAATCATCGTCAATCACCAAAGAGCAAGTAGCTTCAAACAAGGCACCTGATAGAAATATACTTATATTGGAAAACAAAGAAGCTAGCACATTAGATAAAGCATACTGGTGCTCTATGTGCAATGATTCACATGGTGATGAAACTTGTATGGTTCATCTGAACTACGTGCAGACATTAGTGAAGAGTTATTTCGATGGTCAAATCAACATGATCACAAAATTTAATCATAATTTCATGGTCCCTTTTGAAGAGTAGGTTTTATTTCTCATAAGAGCTATAACAAAACCCATCACTATGGACCCAATTGAGATGGAGCCCCTGAAGGTAAATTTTGATTCAAAGGTGCAAAATGAGAAAAAATAGGTGCAAGCAAAATCCACTATTCCAGTGCTCAAGCCATAGGCACCTATCATATTAAAAGATCTTTTACCTCCATGAGCAAAAGAGAGATTTCAAAAAAAATATTCAACTTTGCAAGCAAAAGCTAAAATGGAGTAGGCCATGGAAAAGCTCAAATACCCATCCTTGACAAAAATTTAGAGGTTAGAGGCTACATATAAGTATGAGAGTAGATATGATACTACCAATGAAGTAAAAGAGTCTAGTACATATTTGTACAACATCGTTGAAGAACTAAAGAGGATTCCAAACAAGGTGAGTCTCTATGATGCACTGCAATCGCCCGAACAAGTGGACTTGTTTCAAGAATTGCTAAAATTTGTGAAAGATAAGTGGAAGAATCTAACTCTAATAGTGTTAGCTCAAATATTTATGACTTATACCAATTGAAAGAATAGACCACCACCATTTTACTTGTCTCTCAAGATGAGAGGTTGGATTGTGCACAATTGCATGATCAACTCTAGAACTGCAATGACTGTCACACCAAAGGCATTTTGTGATGTTATGGGTATGGAAGATACAAGAAGCAACCTTGGCATATTGTATTTTAACGAAACCCATGTTAGGACAATGGGGGTCATCAAAGACATCCTTATTATGTTGTACAAAATGCCTCAGATGATTATGATCCAAGAGATGGTTGTGGTTGATCTAGAGTCATACTTCAGCATGTGCCTATCATGGGAGTTCACTTTCAAATTGGGAGGCTACCTTTCTCTAAACTTTTTGAATCTGGATATTCCTATCAAATGGAGGAGACTATAATGAGAAGCCTACAACTTATGATAAACCCATGAATTCTATCAACTTTATGACTAAAGAATTGGAGGCATTAGATTTTATGGAAGAATTTCTAGATAAGCTTTGGATAGAATATGAGTTTTCAATGCTCAATTTTAATGCCATGATGGTTGCTACACCATTACAAAACCTGAAAAAGTTGAAGTGAAGGTGTCTGATGATGATCATATCCTTAATCAATTATGGAAGTTGTATATTGATTGTGCTAGATGCAAGAATGATATAGGATCTGGGATCATTCTTATTTATTCCTCTGTAATATAAAATATGTACTCTTATCAACTGACCTGGAGTTGTACAAACAATGCTACAGAGTATGAAGCACTCTACTTGGGTTTGAAAAAGATAAAAAATCTTAGGATCAAACAACTCTATATTTTTGGAGATTCTAATTTGATCGTCAACTAGGTAACCAATAAGTGTTTTTATAAGCAACATTACCTGAAGGTATACCTTAATAAATTTTGGGACCTCTTTGAGGCTTTTACAACATTGAACATTCTAGCAATCTCGCAAGAATAGAACAAACATGTTGATCTCTTGACATCCCTTGACACCAAATTTTCTCTAGTTGAACATGTGGTGAGAAATCCCAATATTGTGAGGTTAATTTATAGGCCTTCATTCCATTACAAAAATATCTTATGGCAAGTGTTTGATAATTATGAATAGATCATAAAGTTCTTGATAAAACAACTACATATTTTTGGAGATTCTGATTTGATCTTCAACCAGGTAACCAGTAAGTGTTTTTATAAGCAAAATTACCTAAAGGTATACCTTAATAAATTTTGGGACCTCTTTCAAGCTTATACAACACTGAACATTCAAACAATTTTGCGAGAATAGAACAAACATGTTGATCTCTTTACATCCCTTGACACCAATTTTTTTCTAGTTTAACATGTGGTGAGAAAGCCCAAGATTGTTAGGTTAATTTATAGGCCTTAATTCCATGACAAAAATATCTTATGGCAAGTGTTTGATAGTGATGAATAGATCAAAAATTTCTTGATAAAAGAAGCTAGTAATGTGGAAGAAATAACACTTGATGAGGAAGAAGCCGAGGGGTTGATCCAGTTGTGGAATAATCATATCCCAAAGGGATTGATTACACTTGAGAGTCTCTTTGATCAAAGTTATATATTCAAAAATCATAAGATAAAATTGGATGAAAAGGAGTACATCAAACTATATTTGGGACCTAAGAAGTTGATCAAAGTTGACACTGATTGCACTCAAGAAGAGATGGAGCAAATTAAGGAATTTTACTATGAGTACCCAGACATCATCACTTGGAGCTACCAATATTTGAAAGGCTACAATAAATATGTGATCCATCATACCATTGAGTTGTAGGAAGGAGTGAAACCCTTCAAGAAAAAGTAGAGACCATTAATATAAATATTGAAATCCTAATGAAAGAAGAATTGTTGAATATGTTGGAATCCAAAATCATCTACCCAATTAAGCACTCTACCTGGTATGGTGCCTGTGAGAAATAAGAATGGATATTTTCACCCGTGGGTGGATTTTCAAAATTTAAACCATGCATCTCTGAGGGATCACTATTCACTATCACAAATTGATCAAATCTTGCATGTAGTTGTTGGTGCTCAGATATTATCTTTGTTAGACAGATTCTACAACTATAACCAACTCTAAGTCAAGTATGAATACCAATATAAAATGGCGTTCACCACAAAATGGTGAACCTTTTCTTATCAATGGATGTTGTTTGGTCTCTCAAACATTGGTGCAAATTTTTAGGGAGCAATGTACATAGTTTTTGGTGAGTTGTTGAATCATGTTATTGTTATTTATTTGGATGACATGACTATTTTATCTCACAACAAGGAGGAACAAAGTCTACATCTGAGATAGGTATTCGAAAAGTATCGAGATTTTAGAATATCAATCAACCCAAATAAGTCCATCTTAGTGGTAAAATAAGGGAGGCTCCTAGGTCATGTTATTTTGGAGGAAGTTTTGAATATAGACCTAGCTATATCTAAGGTTGTCTTGAAGCTTCTATTTTCAGCCAACAAGAAGGATTTGCAACTATTCTTTTGGTAGATAAAATTTGTTTAAAATTTTATTACAAATTTTACCCAGGTGGTAAATTCGATGATTGAACTGTTAAATAAAAATGTTGAGTTCAAATGGACTAAGCAAAGAAATAAAGTGTTCAAGGAAATCAAAGAAAGGATTGCTCAAGCCCCGATCCTAATGAAACCCGATTTCTCAAAATATTTTATCCTATATATTGTTGGTGAGCAAGAGATATATACATCGGTTCTTATGTAGAAGGGAGATGATGGATATGAGAAATCGATTGCTTTCTTGAGTCAAGTCATCCAACCATGAAGAAAAATATAATTTCATTGAAAATAAATTATATATAGTGATAAAATCCTTGAAGAAAATCTGACATTTTATTTCTCAAAGCAAGACAATAGTTTATGTTGTCCATACAAATGTCTAAAGTTTCGTCATTCAAGGAGAGCTTGGAGATAAAAGAGTTGGGTGGATCTCTAAAATCTAGGAGTATTATGTTGAAATCCAACCAACCAAGTTGGTTTGAGGCCAAGCATTGTGTCAAGAGCTTTCAAAAAGTGTTACATTTGAATACATGGTTTACCAACTTGAAGATTCAGTAAGCAATTTTGCTAATCACTTTGTGGATGATCATGATTGGACATAGGACCTTGTTAAATATTTCCATTCAAGAAGATGTCCTCCACATCTTAATACCTCACAAAGGAGGAGATTCAAACTTTAGGCCCTTAGGTATATGATGATGTCAAATAGATTGTTCCACATAAATATTGATGGAGTACTTATCAGGTGTGTTTGAAAGTTATAAAAAAAAAATCTTAGAGGTGTTTCACTATGGTTTATTAGAATGCCATTATGCAAGGAGGACAATGGCATTAAATATCATTAAACTAGGATATTTCTAGCCTACTCTCTTTGCAGATGGTTTCAAAGTTAGTCATATTTGTGACAAGTACCAAAGATATGTCAGTAGAGACAAAAATGCATCATTACCCTTTCTTCTGATTCAAGTAGAATCACTATTTCAGCAATGGAGCTTAGACTTTATTGGGGTCATTGATCCCAATTCCTCTACCAGACACAAATACATCCTGACTACAACTAACTATTTCACCCAATTGTCAGAAGCAATGTCGACCAAGAAGGCAGATAAAGCAACATTTATCTCTTTCCTTGAAGGTTTAATCACTGATTTTGACATACCGAATGCAATCATAACAGTTAATGGGACTCCATTTATCAGTTCCAAGATCAACGAATTCATGGGTAAGTACAAGATTTATTTAAAGATATCATCTAACTATTATACGTAAGGGAATGACTTGGTCAAGTCTACAAATAAGAACTTGCTAAGAATTTTAAAGATAACATTAGGTGACAATAAGCACAATTGACACTTGCTCCTGAACCGAGCATTATGGGCCGATCGTATCTCCATGAAGAAATCCATCAATACGTCCCTTTATGCCTTGGTATATGGTAAATAAGTAGTGTTACCTGTTCATATTGAATTACTGACCCTTCAATCTTGGCACTCATTGTATGGTGAAGACAATGAATCTGATTCCATGAGCACGATATTGGCACAACTTTATAGTTGTAGGAAGAGGGATAAATCATACAATGCCTTCATGTAACATGCCTGAATGATGTAGAAATGGTTTGACAAGAAAAATTCTAAGAAATCATTCGAGGTAGATGATCTAGTGCTGAAATGGAACAAAAACAAGGCTAAACCTGGTAAGAATCATAATTTTAAAGCGATATGGGACAACCCATTCTATATTTCAGATGTCAATAAGGTAAACTCATTTTATTTGTAGGACATGGATGGTCATGCACTACCGATTCTCATAAATGGTATTCATTTGAAGGCCTAACATCAGTGATAAATTTTTGATCAAGTATATATATATATATATATATATATATATATATATATATATATATATCTATGTGTGTGTGTGTGTGTACATAAGTTGTTATGTTGTTTTCATTCAAGTTTTGTAAATTAAAAAAAAAACAAAAATTAAAAATGGATGAAATATTTTTGTCGAGAGAATTTAATTCTATCTCGAGCAAGTGTTTTCACCCCGAAATCACGTCTTTACTAAGTAAAATGTAATTTCACCCTGAAAGTGTTTTATATAAATAAATAAAAAAAAGGGGGGGGGAAAGGAATTGAAAAGAAAAATAAAAAATATATAGCTCCTTGGCAATTAATTTTGGAGGCAAAGCCAAAGTTAGTTTTTTTTTTTTTAATTTGTCAAAAGCATGATTTGCTTTAAAAAGTGCCCCCACTTTTTAAATTGCCAAAAAGGGAGACAAAAGATTAAAAAAAAAGAAGAGGGAAATAAGAGAAAAGCAAAAAGGTAAAAGATAAAAACTTTTATTTTTTTCCCATAAAGAATATTTGCCATGTTTTTTTCTATTTTCGGGGTGAAATCTTCATTTATTTTCCCGAAGACGTTTTTGGAGTGAAATTGCTAGAAAATATTAAAAAATAAATGCATGTTTTTTTTAAGAACTCCATTTTGCAACGCTAAGTTCAGAAAATAAGGAGTTGAAATTAATTTCACCTTGTTTTTTCATGCAAAGCACTCTCATTTAAATCTTACTTTTTAGCAATAAGCTTTTTTGGGATGAAGTTGGAGATGGATTATTTTAAAAATATTGCAGAACATGTAATTTTGCCAAGCAACAAGTGAAAGAGCATTTTCAAAACGCGAGTATTTTGGTTATTTTTCCTTGATGACATTTTTAGTAAGAAGGGTGCACCTCGTTGATGGTTTTCGCTAACTTGAACTAATTTCATGGTGAGCTCCAGTTAATTACATGAAGTCAAGATAATTTCACCGGTAAAGCTCTCAAAAAACGTTTTTGGTGGTTTAATGGAGTGCAATTAATATTTTCACCCCCTAAGAGTGTCCATCACTCACATGTGGTATTTTTAATTCCTATAGTGAGTCGTTAAATACACATGTTATGCTTTTTAATATAAAAGTGGCTAAGTATAGAGTTTGAGGAATATTTGTAGTGCAAGGACATTATTGGTAGTTAAGTTCTCATTAAAAATGTGTTAGGTGAGAGAACCAAGGAAGCACATCCACCCGAACTCATCAAGTGCACCACTTGCATTTAATTGGGTAGTTGAGAGCAAAGATTTTAAATATGGCTTGTAGTTGAAGAAAATATCGAAGTTATTTTTCTAAAGCATTGCTAGATTACCCTTTAGTGCCCTGAGTCACTACTGCTTTATTGCAAGATTCTTAGATTGTTGCAGTAAATTTGATCGCACAAAGATGGGAAATAAAGCTACCGATTCAACGAAAGCTACAAAACTGAAGAAAGCACAAGGAGGAAAATAAGCTAAAAATGCTAGGTATAATGAAAATATAGAGATTGACCCATATTTTGATGTGCTGGCTCAGATTGAAGACTATGTTATTTTAAACAAAGGCATGGAAAAATTGTGCCAATATGTGGAAGTTATTGTTAGGCAAGGCTTAACACCAGAAATCCCATTGACGATTGCCTATCATGCGTAGCTTTCCTAGTACCTATGTACAGTTGTTCACACTTGCCCTGAGCTGGTAATAACAATTTCAAAGTTTTATCAGCCTGCAACAAGGGTCATCTATAATGCAAAGGGAGATAAAATTTTCACCATTTCATCTATCATAGTTAAAGAGGCCTTTGCTTGTGGTGTGAAGTGATGAGGCCTGAAAATGCCTCATTTTTACACTATGTTTGACTGCCATATTACTAAACATGACAAATTTAAATGCCAAATAGTTGATTAGAATATATATTTGTTAAGTGTTTGCATGATTTTATGTTTGGAACATTATACCCCTATTTTGACTATTTTCAGCATTTTATGCACTATTTCAATTGATTAAGTAGCAAATAAAAACTGTAGTAAAATTACATTGTGATGGCATGAACAGATTCCTCTTATCAAGAACTACAACTTTGCTTTTTGAAGCAAGTCAATCTGAGTTGTAGATAAAAAGTTATGAAGGTTTCATCATGTTCATGCCTTAGTCTTTTCTGGAGTTGTTAACAGGTACAAATCTGCATTAATGGTGACATTGGCAAATCTACTGGGAATGATCCAAAGTGAGTTAAGGTACCAAATTCATACCAATGGTACTTCATAGTACATAGAACACATGACCCAAATTTGAAGGCATATGGACAAGTAATCAGGAAGTTATGGGGCCTGCAAAATGATAGTTTCACACTTTTTGACAGCTGGAAATTTTGGTGAAAATCTGTGTTAGAGGCCAACTTGACAATGATGCTGGAAGCAACTCCTGAAGATTTAAGAGCTAAAAATTGAACCAAGTGTAGTTAATACAACCAAGAACATGTGGATACAATTTGATATACATTGGAGTTATGAGGAACAATTTATGAGCACTCCAAAAGGGTAGTTGGGCATGTTTTGACAGCTGGAAAAACATGATTTTCCATACAAATTCCAGCAAGTTGACATTGAATGGCAAGGCATGGAATTCACACATGGAGAAGGATAAAAGCTATTGCAATCAGTTCTTGAGAGATAACCCGCCTGAGAAAAGCAGTTGAGATAACTTGAAGACCACACAGTTAGTCAATCCGAAGATCTTCGGATTGAGCAGACATCTTCGGATTGACAGAATGCAGTTTCTTCGGATTGAGCCAGTTATCTTCGGATTGACAGCAAAAAGTACTTTTTGAATTTTTGATTATTTTTTGATGATGGAAAAATGGAAAGAAGGTTGAGAAGGTTAAGGGAAAATATCCCCCAGCTGTCTTTGTCGTCCTTGCCATCCAAAAGCCACCATTCATGGGAAAAGATCAATTGATCCTCTTCTAGGATAAAACCAAGAAATGTTGCAGCATAATAGGAATTGATCTGTAGGATAGAAATAGTATATTTTCTATTTGTAAATAAATCTTATGCATCTATAAAAGGATAGCTCCCATGTCGGTTGAGCTTAAGGAGAATAAGTAATAGAAAAATAGATAGTTTTTAGCTTTGTAATAGTCTATAGTAGCAAAACTGTAATGCCATTTTTAGAGTAATAAATTGCAGTTCTTTTGTCAAATTTTGTTCTGATTTTAAATTAGTTAAGGAGTGTTTTTCACCTCCTTCTAGATCAGGAAGTATGGGCCCACTTTCAGATCTAGAAGGAGGGATTTTATGGCAGGTTTTAATCTGTAATTTTGCTACAGTAGAATTAATAGATTGCTTGCCAGATTTCATTTTCTTGTTTTTATTTTGTATTATGTGATTGATGTTTTCTATTATGTTTGTGTACAACATTTATGTGTGTGTCAGTTGACAAATTAGATTAAACATTTATTTCTTGTTTCCTTTGCTTTCCATGTTCTATTATTTTTATGTTTCAGCAGCTTTCAATTTCCAGTAGATTTCATTTTGCTATCAATTCCTATAGTAGAAGCTTGACGACCTTTTGTGGCAGGGCATTGACAGGTGTTTCATTTCCAAGCATCACTTCCATTCTACAAGAGTAAACTAGGTTTCAATTTTGCAAGTGTAATTTAGGATTTCATTTCAACAACATTTCAATTTAGCAATTTCAATTATGTTATTTCAATTATGCAAAAGTAGATTAGATTTCAATTCAGCAATTTCAATTCATGCAATTGTAGTTAACTTTAATTTTTTGAACTTAGAATTAGTTTTTATTTCTTGCAAGTTTTCGTTCTACATATTAGGTTTAGTGTGACACCAAAAGGCTAAACCAAATCTGTTTCACCCAATAATTGCTTGAAATCTGAATGCTTGAATTGTACTCTGCCCTAACCTTCTATCGTAGATAGCCTTGGACACCACCCCAAATTGATAAATCATTGAGATTAAATGATGAGATTCAATGACACTCATCATTTTGGCACCATTGTCGAGGATCATGGTGTTGTTAGAGGGTAAAAGTAGTCAAATAATTATTATTGTGCTAAGTTATGAAGTTCAGAGTAAAATCTGAATGTAATAGCTGGTATAAATAATAATTATTGATAGTTGCATTTCAGTCCATTTAGAAAATAAGCAACCATAGGGAGGTGATCTTCACACTTGGGGGTTAAATTGCCTATGTTTGAAATTCTTGATAAAAATTGAAAGAATTCATCATCCTCATTATCAAGAAACATAAGATCTCTTAAAATATTTAGAAGAGCCATCTGCTAGTACTGCCCTTTTTATATCCATATCATCAGGGTAGTATAAAAAAATTTGTACTAGGTGTTGGGAAGATATCATGGTAGATATACAAGACTATCCCTTGAACAAAATAGCCATATCAACTACCTGTAGCATTTGTTCATAGGGACATATCATTGATGAATGCCATTTACTTCCACAACTTAGAGATGCAAAATTTGTTGCCTAGTCTGAATTCTTCTCAAAGAGAGATCCCAACAACAACAAATAAGGCAAGTAAATCAACCACCACCTTCAGCCCAACCTGTGGCCAATATGAATAATACAGGACATGCAACCCCTGTCTATGTAAGTTGAATCTATTAAAAAAAAAATCACAAAACTTTTGCACAATCAAAATAGGAGTTTACAACTTAATGGTGATCCTAGAGTTTTCCATTATTACTTAAATATTGTTAGGATTTTACCATGCTAAACCGCAACCTAGCAATTCTTAGCCTACACAGACAATAGTTGATCTCATTAGAGGTGATCCTACCTGACAAGTAGTTGATCTGCTAAAGTTGTACACTTCTTGTCTTATTGTGCAAACCAAAAATATTTCTTTTTTAGCCCAACCTGTGATCAGTCTGAATAATACAGGATAGGCATCCCCTGTCTATGTAGCTGAATCTGGTAAAAAAAAAAAACTATAGGAAATGTTATTGACTACAACAACATCCAACTGTGCTCAAACAAGAACTTACCTGAGCTTGAAGAGATAAAAGTCAATAGAGATACACAAAAACCCTTTAGTCCAGACACAAAAATCAGCCTTGGATAAAGGAGAAAAACTAGAAAATCTGCACATAGAAAATTTACTTCCATTAAGGATAAATTTTGTCCTCCTAAGAATGAAACAAACTGAAGTACAACCAAGGAAATTCTTGAACATTATTGGTCGGTTGACTTATGAACAAAAAGCAAAATTGTTTGTTATTTTGAAACAATATTTCAATCCCTTTGCATGGAATTACAAGGGTATGTCAAGATTTCATCTTGATGTATACACTTAACATACTTGAGAATTGGCATTGAATTGTTTCAAGTACAGATTGACAAGATTTTGCAGATTAGGAGGCATGGACAAACACTTGATTGAAGAAATTTTCAGATATGAAGCAATGTTTCTTTCTTCCATTGGTGATTCATAGAGGAATTTAGTGGTGAATGAATATTGCTTTCGGGTATACCATGCACCATTAACTAAGGAGGAGTTCTTGAGGTGAACAATTGGATGTACACATAATGGAGGAGAATTTCTCTTCCATGTCAGATTCAAAGTGATGATAAAAGTTTGACAAAAAAAAAGAGAAATACAAGAAAAAAAAAAAAAGAATAATATTGCTTGTGAACTTCCTTCATGGGCACAAGCAAGACAAGAGAAAAATCTAAAAAAGAGAGAAAAAAAAGAAAAGAGGAAAAAGAGAAAAAAAATCAGCAAAAGGCATGTCCCACAAAATGGGGGTACATGAGGATAAGCATCAATTTCAGCATGGAGGAGGAACAATGAAGTCAACACTTCATTTCCAGTAATAAGGAGTTAAATGATGACATAAGCAGATTCTTACTACTCATCTAGAAAGGAAGGTTGCATCATTGTTACAGATTTCAACAGAAAAAGATGGTGTTTTCATACAAAGATTGACATGTTTTTGCAGAATAAGGATTTATTCTTATCCAAATAAGAGTGAGAGACATTCTCTCTCATTGTAGCCTCATGAGAGATACTCTTTTATTGAGGCACTTGAAAAAAAAAGAAAAAAAAAAAATGACAGAAGTTGGTTGAAAACCAGAAATGGCAGCCTCTTCTGATGAAAAAAAGAGATGAAAAAAAAATGAATAATTCAGTAGTGAAAACCTCCTTGAGGCACTGCTGAGTTGGCTTGCATGAAAACCGGTTTTTCGGCATGCATTGCCTTGTTGATCCACCCATCATTGTTCCACCATTGTACAAATCTCACATTGCTCATGTGTATATTTATGTTTTCAGATAGCTTGCTAACAATCATCAGAAGCAGCTTGTAAGGTGCATGATTAATTTTCAGGACAATAAGGTATGTGTTTCTTGCATTTAAGTCATAGTAAGCATTTAGCATTTAATGTATGATAATCGGTATTTGGCATAAACTATTCATACAATATTGGTAAGTTGAAAATGGAACATGATCAAAATGTCAAGAAACACCCCCTTTTGCCCTTAGTTGCATGAGAATTTCAAAACTGTACAAAAACCTGATTTTGGGATAGACATGGCATAAATTCTATCTCAATTAGTAGGGCAGGTTTCAGAAGTAGGACTGCAAGTTTATCTCACAATTGGCTCATAAATTTGAGGAAGAAAATCTGGAAAATGCACCTAAAGATTCTGTTTTACTACTGCTGCAATAAAATAACAATATACAAAATGAAGAATAACATCTAAACAAAAGGATAGAGAGGGGATTTTTGATGTTATGGAAGGCTTATACACACTAGATATGGGCCCTCAATAGAATCTGTAGCTAACTTTTGCATATGAGGTCATTTTTGCATTTTTTGATGCATCTTCGAAATAAGCAGGATATCTTCGAAATGAGCAGGATATCTTTGGAATGAGAAGGATATCTTTGGAATGAGCAAAAACTATACCAGAATTGCTAAAAATGTTGTAGAATAGCAAAAATAGTAGGGCACATCAAATATTAAGGTTCCTAAAGCTCAAAATCATCTCACCACAAGTAGTCCATCCCTCCAAAAAGTTTCAAAATCAAAATTTTATCAATTTTGTTCAAAAGGTGCAAACAACAAGAATAGGCATTCAAGCTGAAATATTGTTAAGAACAGAAAATTCCACTAGTAGTAGTGCATCTACCAAATATGGTTCCACAATAAGGCTATTGTAAGATGAGTCACATGATACCAAGTCTTTAAGAGGTACCTTGCAACACTAAAACTTGTAGAAGGGCAGAAAAAGAGTTAAAATTATAGTAATTGTAGAAATTGCAATATTGAAGGATGAAAGTGCAGAAGTAAAAAAGTTGCAAGTTGCAAATGAAAAAAAAATGCAAGAAAAAAAAAGAGCAGAATAAAAAAAAAATTGAAAAAAATTGATTGAAAAAAAAATTGCAAGGTTGTAGAAAAATGAAATACATGTGCTTAAATTGCAAAATACTTGGTGTAGTGCAGCAAGGAGCAATTTATCAAGTAGCAGAGGGCAAAGGATATTTTTCACAAAGATAAAACCAACATATTACTATGGCCTACTAGGATGCATGAGGGCATGCATCAGTTCAAGCTGGGGGGAATGATGAGGCCTGAAAATGCCTCATTTTTACACTATGTTTGACTGCCATATTACTAAACATGACAAATTTAAATGCCAAATAGTTGATTAGAATATATATTTGTTAAGTGTTTGCATGATTTTATGTTTGGAACATTATACCCCTATTTTGACTATTTTCAGCATTTTATGCACTATTTCAATTGATTAAGTAGCAAATAAAAACTATAGTAAAATTACATTGTGATGGCATGAACAGATTCCTCTTATCAAGAACTACAACTTTGCTTTTTGAAGCAAGTCAATCTGAGCTGTAGATAAAAAGTTATGAAGGTTTCATCATGTTCATGCCTTAGTCTTTTCTAGAGTTGTTAACAGGTACAAATCTGCATTAATGGTGACATTGGCAAATCTACTGGGAATGATCCAAAGTGATTTAAGGTACCAAATTCATACCAATGGTACTTCATAGTACAGAGAACACATGACCCAAATTTGAAGGCATATGGACAAGTAATCAGGAAGTTATGGGGCCTACAAAATGATAGTTTCACACTTTTTGACAGCTGGAAATTTTGGTGAAAATCTGTGTTAGAGGCCAACTTGACAGTGATGCTGGAAGCAACTCCTGAAGATTTAAGAGCTGAAAATTGAACCAAGTGTAGTTAATACAACCAAGAACATGTGGATACAATTTGATATACATTGGAGTTATGAGGAACAATTTATGAGCACTCCAAAAGGGTAGTTGGGCATGTTTTGATAGCTGGAAAAATAAGATTTTCCATAC
Organism: Wollemia nobilis; assembly: GCA_028583015.1. Taxonomy (NCBI): domain Eukaryota; kingdom Viridiplantae; phylum Streptophyta; class Pinopsida; order Araucariales; family Araucariaceae; genus Wollemia; species Wollemia nobilis. The sequence goes on along the minus strand of JAQPPZ010010331.1, from coordinate 2,329,241 downwards.
AAATTCCAGCAAGTTGACATTGAATGGCAAGGCATGGAATTCACACATGGAGAAGGATAAAAGCTATTGCAATCAGTTCTTGAGAGATAACCCACCTGAGAAAAGTATCTGAGATAACTTGAAGACCACATAGTTAGTCAATCCGAAGATCTTCGGATTGAGCAGACATCTTCGGATTGACAGAATGCAGTTTCTTCGGATTGAGCCAGTTATCTTCGGATTGATAGCAAAAAGTACTTTTTGAATTTTTGATTATTTTTTGATGATGGAAAAATGGAAAGAAGGTTGAGAAGGTTAAGGGAAAATATCCCCCAACTGTCTTTGTCATCCTTGCCATCCAAAAGCCACCATTCATGGGAAAAGATCAATTGATCCTCTTCTAGGATAAAACCAAGAAATGTTGCAGCATAATAGGAATTGATCTACAGGATAGAAATAGTATATTTTCTATTTGTAAATAAATCTTATGCATCTATAAAAGGATAGCTCCCATGTCGGTTGAGCTTAAGGAGAATAAGTAATAGAAAAATAGACAGTTTTCAGCTTTGTAATAGTCTGTAGCAGCAGAAATGTAATGCCATTTTCAGAGTAATAAATTGTAGTTCTTTTGTCAGATTTTGTTCTGATTTTAAATTAGTTAAGGAGTGTTTTTCACCTCCTTCTAGATCAGGAAGTATGGGCCCACTTTCAGATCTAGAAGGAGGGATTTTATGGCAGGTTTTAATCTGTAATTTTGCTACAGTAGAATTAATAGATTGCTTGCCAGATTTCATTTTCTTGTTTTTATTTTGTATTATGTGATTGATGTTTTCTATTATGTTTGTGTACAACATTTATGTGTGTGTCAGCTGACAAATTAGATTAAACATTTATTTCTTGTTTCCTTTGCTTTCCATGTTCTGTTATTTTTATGTTTCACTAGCCTTTCAATTTCCAGCAGATTTCATTTTGTTGTCAATTCCTATAGCAGAAGCTTGACGACCTTTTGTGGCAGGGCATTGACAGGTGTTTCATTTCCAAGCATCACTTCCATTCTACAAGAGTAAACTAGGTTTCAATTTTGCAAGTGTAATTTAGGATTTCATTTCAGCAACATTTCAATTTAGCAATTTCAATTCTGTTATTTCAATTATGCAAAAGTAGATTAGATTTCAATTCAGCAATTTCAATTCATGCAATTGTAGTTAACTTTAATTTTCTGAACTTAGAATTAGTTTTTATTTCTTGCAAGTTTCCATTCTGCAGATTAGGTTTAGTGTGACACCAAAAGGCTAAACCAAATCTGTTTCACCCAATAATTGCTTGAAATTTGAATGCTTGAATTGTACTCTGCCCTAACCTTCTATCGTAGATAGCCTTGGACACCACCCCGGATTGATAAATCATTGAGATTAAATGATGAGACTCAACGACACTCATCATGAAGCCTTCCTCATATGTTATATTTAAAAATATGAATCTCAAGGAATAAGAAGAGAGGTATCAGTCAAATGTAATTTTGCACCAGTTCATGGAGAACCAACAAATAAAGGCATCCCAATTTGAAGAGTTACCAACTTTTTTGAAACCTTTGATAGAGTTTAAAATCCTAAATATGTTTTCCATGTTGGGTTGGGTGTCTGATATTCCTACCAATACCACGGTGTACAAATGGCAAGTGCTTCTCGTACAATGTATTTAACAGGTAGAATTTTACACCTTATAGCAATGCAAGCAAGCACAAACCCCATTTTATTTGACTAGGTGGACTATATGGCTCGAGCAATGCATACCCAGTTGGAGAGGATACAAAACTAAGGAGTAATTTTATTCAAGCACACTTCATTTTTGGTCTGGTATTTCTTCTTCCACATACACTGTCATTTTTCTTTCATAGCAATCAAGCAAGTTGATGAGACAAACAATAAGCTACCAGTTTATTTGTGGAATCTAAGCTTGTCAAGGAGGGAGTCATTTTACAATTTTAATCACATGTTTTTGGGCTTTGCCCTCGAACTTATTTTTTGCACGTGTGAAAGAGTGCCAAGGGTGATGAGGGAGGAGATTATTACAAAGGATAAAGGAGATATTTTCTTATTGATACAAGGCATCATGGTGTGAATTTTTGGCTTCACTGGTAAGCCATTTATCCTTCTGTATTTTATTACTGAGTGCCTCTTTGTGATGGAAGTTGTCCGCCAGATCAACTACATCAAGGATGTCTATGGGGTAGGACAAAGAAAAAAGACTATGTGCACCATACCATTTAACTTTGATGACATCAAAATAGACTAGGTTAGCCATTATAAATTGATTAATAAAGTTCTCTATGACATGGGTATGGTGGAATTACCTTAATGGTGGAAGTAGGACCCTTTGGGTTATTTTACGACATTGATTAAAGTAAAAAAAAAAATATTGCTACCCTTGGGTGAATATTGGGTAGATGAGAAATAATTCAGAGGGGCATGATCTTGAATGGAATGTTGAGCAGATGATGACATTCCTGCCATGGCATGATTTTTATGAGATGGAGGCCCAGTATAACCTTGTAGTTCACAAGCACCAGATTCCTCCTCCATGTTTGTTTGGTAAAATTAAAGAACAATTGCCCGCTTGGTCCAAGGAGAAAATTACTAACTGGTGGGTTATGAAGGCCCACAAATGAAAAATCAGGTCAAATTATGGCTTGGCAATGTACGATGCATTTTGGAATGTATATAATGAGTTCTATGACAACTATCAACAAATATATTTCGCTAATATTGTACCTTGAAAATTTTTAAATATTTGACAATGAGGAGATCATGGCTAGAAAGGAGCAGCATGTGGTTGAAGAAGTGCCACTTGCGAAAGAAGAGAACAAACTATCATCAAAAGTACAGCCCCAACAAAAGAAGAAGAACAAGTGTGAAGGGTTCCATTTTTCAAAAATCTCTAAGAAACTAAGAACAGATGCAATTTATTCATCTGGTACAAACCCTTCTCTTGTAGTCGAAGCCACATAGGTTGATGTTTCAAGGAGTCCTCCTTTGGTCTAGGCAACACAACTTGACCAACACACAAAATTTATAGATTTGGAGAGGGAGATAGATGAGGAACAAGAAAAAGGTGAACTAGTGTCATAGCCGCCCTCATCATCGGCTCAAAAGGTGTCAGAGCACAAAGGTACATTTTCTCTACCTTCTCTTTCTATTGAGCATTCAATGATTATTGCACCCAATTCCTTAGCTATTAATTTTGTCTCACCTCCATTTGGTATACCCTCCACTTCCATTTTACTTTCTATTTCCCAATCCCCAATCACCGATGCTCCCTCTTCTTCTATTCCCACTTCTACCGTTTCCCTTTTTTTAGTTACTTTGCATATGATCCCAATCCATTTTTTCTTCCTTCATCATCCATTCTAGTAATTTCTACCATGGCTATAAGTACACAAGATCCACTTTGAGTAAGTGTAACTATAGCCGAATCCCTAACTTTCATTCCATTAACTACTTCCACTCCACAAACCATTCCCATTTCTTATTCCCTTATCGATAAAAAACCTCAACAGGATCATTTTATCCTTGCTTCTTTTATTGAGTTATAGGTACTATCAGATCCAAATATGGATATTGTACCAGAGTATCTTATCGCAGTGAAAATGAGTCAAACCCAACAAAGTTCATCACAATGGCTACAAAGTCGTAAGAGAAGAGAATCTCAAGCTCTAGCAAAGACATTGAAGAAAAACTATTTTGACCTTGAAGCTATGGAGTCTCATACTATAAAAATGATTCCCTAGGTCTATAAGCCTCAATGAGAAATGGCTTCAAGTGATTACCTTATGAAGTCATTACATAGGACCTAACAAATATTGACACCATGGAGAAGTTGAGGAATATACAAGTGGATATGAGCTCTCTTTACCTACATAGTGAGCATTACAAGAAATTTTTTTCGAGTCTTAGAAGAAGATTATTGAATTAAATAATACTTTGGCCAAAAATAGGGACCAGCTAGAAACAATGAAATCATAAGAAAAGTGCTGATAGCGTAGGGTGAAAGAGGGAGAATGAAACCAAGGTATACAAGACAACTTGGGTAGGAGTGGAGAAGCAAGTGCAATAATTGACCACTCAGCTTGAAGTTCTACAAAAACAATTGGCTAAGAAAGCCACACAATCAATGTGCTTCTCCAAGGAGAAAATAAAAGTAACTCACCATCATTTGATGAAATATTGTGTGACATTGACAATAGAAGCTCTTAAAGTTCTATTGTATATTCATGAGGCTCGGATAGTAATTTTTCTTAGTGATCAAACTTTGGACTATGTAGAGGAACATATGGAACAAAAACTAGAAATGGAACTTAAAATTCAAGCATTGGACCAGTCTAACTTTCAATTTAATCCTATGAGTGGGATGGATCGTGGTTCGTCCAAGGTCAGTATGATGTTGCACAACTTCTTTTCCAAGTTAGAGCTAGAGAGAGAAGGTCATAAGATGATGACTATATTCGAACAAGAGCATTGCATTTTGCTCATTTATTTCAAGGCTCTAACCGATGTTATATTTCTAAGCTTCATGGATGAATATGGGGAGTTTTTTCCAACAAAATAATTGAAGGTATCCTGGAAACGTTTCATAGAATATACTTCAAATATCGATAGCTAGGAGGAGCCAATCACAGAGGAATAAGTATTTCCATACATGGAGAGGCTCATCCACATTGAATCATCCCTATTGGAACTCCAGTAGAGAGCTAATCGCATTAGCATGGATCACATCGAGATGCTACATTTTGTCATTTATTCACTAAGTATACTCTTTGTGTTCACTTCAAAATCCTGGACTGAGGTAGTTGTCGTGTATGAAACTACTCGTGAGAGCCTCACCAAGCAAGAAGTGCAAGCACGGGTGGAAATAGAGCATAAAGTGGCTATAGAAGAGTAGACGAAATAGGCATAGGAGGAAAGAAGGAAATAGGTTGTGAAATCAAATGTACCACCTAATGTAGTCGGTGGAAGTGATAACTAAGCCCAATGGATGAAGGCTTGGGGTCAATTACATCTAGATGAGATGAATACCCCAAGAGCCACCAAAAGTGTTGGCAATTTTACCACACTAAATTTTGATTGTAAAATTTTGAAAAATATAATATGAATGATGTAGTTGTTCTGATTTTACTATTTTAATGTAATGTTTTGTTTCCTTCCTTTGAGCAATTTCATTAAATAAATAAGGTTGATTTTATCCCTGGAGATGCACAATAAATTTTACCAGTAAAATTAATGAATTCATAGGCAAAATGTAAAAGAGAAAAATAGATGACAAGTAATGTGTCATGATCAAAGGAGCAATGAAAATACTTTAAAGGTTTGGTAGTTTTGTTTAAGGGAAATCACCAATATAAAGAAAGTGCAAGATATTTTCTCCCCAGGGAGGGGCGAAAATCATTTTCACCCTTCTTCTAGGGTGAAAATACCATGATAAGAAGATTTCATCCAAGTAAGAAGAAGGAAAAATTTTACAAGTAAAAAGGGCAAAAATAATGGATGAAATTTGGTCAAAGTCAAAAGCACCCCTGGAAGGGGGCAAAAATCATTTTTGCCCCTCTTTAGGGTGAATTTCCAGTTGAAGGCATTATGGGATGAAAATCAAGTGAAATGCATGGCTGGTGCAGTCAAAGTCAAAGATGCCCCTAGGATTTTCACCCCCCTTGAGGGTGAAAATCAAGTTAAGGATATTTTTTGGAGCATAAACGATAAGATGATGTCATCCAGTTGGAGGTTGCTCCAATCAAAGTCAAAGCAGTTTTAAGAAGGTGCTTACCCATATGAATTCACCCCATTTGGAGTAGAATAATGATTTCACCCACTTTGGGGTGAAAGTCCTGAAAAGAGCATCTCTCCCCACTGATCAAAGTCAAAGTCACCCCAAGAAAGGGGCAAAAATCATTGTCGCCCCTCTTATGGGAGAAATAAAATATATTCACCTTAATTCTTGTAGAAGTCATTCTATTCCATTTTTTTTCAAGTGAAATTACTCGGGATAAGGGCAAAAGTGTACTGAAGGGTAAAAAACCAATTTCTTTATGCAAAATCATTGCGTGCTCTCTCCCCTCAGCAAATATTTCTTTCAATGTACCCTTGTTGCTGGTATTTTTTGAGAAAGATCAAAGACTAGTGAAATTTAATTTTCAAAGCAATAAGATCAATTTTTCTAGGATTATTGCTAAGGAGATTCCAGCATTAAATGCTACATCCTAAAATCTGATATGATCCCAGTCATTTTTGAGGTACCCTCCATTGGTGAGGGTAATATTCTGAGGTGTAAAATGATGGAATGGTGATCATAATTTAATATTAAAGCTCCTGTTTACTGCATGATGTTGCTGATTTTTGATGCATCAACACCTAGAATATTTTTCCTATCATCCATCTCTACTGATTTACCATGCGCACTCCATAAAAATTGAATCGTTGCTCCCTGAAGAATGGTCTTTGACTATCCAAAATTTTGCTTTAATTTACATTTAATTTCAGAGGCAAGATACTCTATAAATACTAAGCATTTTGATGTAATAGAGGAGGATAGACTCTACAGAAAAACACTTTGAGTTTTTTACATCAATAGAAATACATTCAACTTCTGGTTCCTTGAGTAGTGTTGTGTTTGATCACTTTCTTCTTATCATTTCTTTTTATGTTCATGTCCATTATTAGCTAATTTTAAATTTTGCATCTGAATTTAACTACTGTTGGTGAGGGAATGAATACTAAAATGCTTCTTGGAGGTTATCTCTACAAACTATGAGTGGTTCCTATGCTCTTCTTTCTATTTCATGCTAACTAACACTTGATTTGGATTTCGACTGTTAGTTTATCCCAACTTAATATTTCTGGCTCATAGCCATATTTCCCATTCCTTTCTGTTATTTTGTCTCTTTCATGTTACCCTGAGCTTTAAATTGAATTAGATTAGTAAGGGAACCAACATTCTTTGGATAATGGCCTGAAGGACATCTCTTTCCTATGGCCTTTCAATGTTATCCGAGTCTAAGGTGCATATATTTTATGATTAGGTAGATTTATGACCAACACAAACCTTTCAACCCTTCAAAGCCATCACCGTCACCATCATTGTATCCTAACTCAACAAGCTTCAAATCATTCAAAATTTGTTGTCCCCACCTAACTTAGTTGTATAATATTTCATTAAAGAATAAACATAATAAATATTAATTTTAATTTTTTCCTATTGATTTTAGTAAAAATGAATAAAAACATATTTTTTTGCGTAAAAAATATTATTTCATTCTAATTTTTATATCTTACACATTTAATTGACTATGTATAAATTATAATTTAAAACTAAAATGTGTAACAAAAGTAAAAACAATATTGTTGAAATTATTAAAAGAACATATTTATTTATTGTCCAACATGAACACCCTAGTGGGAGGAGGAAGGTCTATGTTGTGACCTAGAGAGTATGGCCCCAATTGTGCTACACCTGACTGGAAAGGGATTTTTCTATTGTTCCCCAAGAAATTTGGCCCCCAATTATTCCAGATTATTAATATATATATATATATATATATATATATATATATATATATATATATATATATATATGAATGTATGATAGGGTTAGAATAACCCATGTAAAAACATTATATATTAGATTTTATTAATTTTAAAAAAGGCATTTTTGTTTTAGGCCTTTATTTTCTTTCAATGTTTTCCAAAAATATACTATAAATTATATAGTTTTTTTATACAACATATTTTTTAAAATATATAAATCACATTCATATGGGACATGAAGTCTTTGTTCTCAATAATAATAATAATATATTAAAATGGCCTATAACTTGTTGATATTGTGCATGATGAAATAGCATGTAAACAAAAATATGATTTATAATGTAACTCATCATGTGTGACTATAAATGAAGCATCGCAAACAAAAATAATTAGAGTTCATTGGTACATTAATTTTAATTACATTCACTATAATAATTTGTTTTCAAAAATATTATTTCAAGAATTTAAAAAAAAAAAATCTAAATAAAAATGAATCTATAGGTCTTCAAATATAAAGATAACAACTCAAATAATATATTTGGTTATGAACTAGCCTACAAAAACAACTCAAATAATATATTTGGTTATGAACTAGCCTACAAATTTAATTATATATTGAGACATCTTATTGCGAAATTTATAAGGGAATAGAAATATTTGTATGTCATATAAAATTATTTGAATTTTATAACTTTTATATTCTTATATCAATTAAATAATTAAAAAAATACAAATTATGTATATATATATATATATTTGTAATATTAAGATAGGGGGGTTTTGACCAGGAATACCTTAGCCTGTTACAACAACTCCACCACAACTCCATCAGGGAGACACACTCACCCCCTCACACACTCACCCACGCCACAGAACCTTGGACCTCCTGAAGAAGAGCCAAAACCCAAACCGTTGCACTGCACCCCCAGGTGCGTAGAGGTAAATATTATTATGTGGTCACAATATAACCTTTACATAGCATATTCGTAACATGTGAGGGGAGAGATTTGAACCTGGGCCTCTCGATTTTAACCGAAGAGTTTTAACTACCCACTTCCTCTCCATCCCTTCTACATGAGCGGATGTAGATATACTATTGAAGAAAATATTGAAACATAATATTTTTCACATGTACGTAGTATTATTTGATAAAAAATTAATGAACTAAAAATGTATAAGCATAGTGTTATTAATTTTTTAAAAACTTAAATGAAACATCCTCAAGGAATTTATAATTGCATAATATTTTATAAATGGTAATTATATATATAGATGAAAAAAATAAATTTATATTAAATTAAGATAAAAGTTTTTACAAAACAAAAAAAATGGGTGGATTAAGACACCCCACGGGGAATCAAACTAATCCTCATAGACAAAGGGTTAGTAAACAAAGCCACCAACAAAATACAAGTTTACCAATCATTATAATTGATAATCATTACATCAAAGAAAGCATATCATATGGGGTAATATGCCCTGATATATTGTCCTACGTAAACTGCTAGTGATTATGGGATGGGAATCCATCCCTCTACCGATTATTTAAAAATAAAATGGTATACATAAAAACTGTATATTAAAAAATTCAACTTAAAAATATTAAAAAAAAAATGGCATACGATTAAATTATATTATACTAAAGTATTTTCTTATATTAATCATTAAATAATCAATGTAAAACATATAAATATATTTAAATAAAACAAAATAAATCTATTCCCTTTAAATGATTTTGATTTCTAGTTAAATTAAAAATTGCATATGTTTAAGTATAGCTTCTTGGTATAAATTTTCATTGTTAAAATGCTTACGTACAACAAATCTTAGTAGTCACACATCCATGGTCTGTTATATCTGTAGAGTCTAGAATCTGGTTCCTAGACCTAATGGAGAGTTGGGTTAGATAGAATGGTGGAATGATGCCAATTTTCATACAACTATCTTGCTCCACACTTTGGGAAAAAATGTGGCACATTTTAGAAGACATATTTCCTTCATGATAAGCTTGTCAAAGCTTCTCTCAAGCTTGAGGCTTGTCTATTTAATCTCGAACTTTAGTCTCATGTTGCCCAACTGAGGTATGAACTTAAATTTGCTAAAATTTATGAGGCTCGGGGAGCTCAAATTAAAGCATGTATTCATTGGCTTAAAGTTGGTAAGGCTTTACCCCCTAGGCAAGCTACTCAATTCAATTCCATTCAAGACAATGCAATAAGGCTTACTACTCTTCCTGGGATGATTGATGTTTTTTTCAAGCACTATATTAATATTTTTTCCACTCAAGATTATTCCATTAGTGAGAGCAAGAACTGGTATCTTGTATAGCAGTTGTGCCAGCTAAGGTTTTAGAGTCTCAAAGAGTATGGTGTGATAAACTTCTCTCCCTTAAATATAAAGAGGATGCATTGTCTCAAATGGCAAATGATAAAGTTCCAAGTCTGGATAGCTTTCCCTATGAGTTCTACAAAGGTATTTGGGACTTAGTACTGATTTGCATAATTTTTATCTAGAGGCTCTTCGAGTAGGCTCTTTGGGAGCAATTATTAATAGAGGAAATATCAAATTCATACCCAAGCAAGGGGACCCAAAGTTGATCACTAATTGGAGGTCTATTACTATGTTGAATTTTAGTTACAAGAATATTTCCAAAGCTTTGGCTCTTTTCCTTAGGCCTCTTCTTCATTTTTTAGTCATATTAGAGCAAATTGGATTTACTCAAGGGAGGTACATCCTCAAAAATATTTTGGCTATCTGGAAGGGCATGGAATTGGACTAGATGTCAAACTATAATATGCTTTTTATCAATATTGATTTTGATAAAGCTTATGATTGCATTGAATAGAGATTCATTCTTTCTATACTCAAAGCTTTAGGATTTGGGTCTTTTTTCATTCAAATAAATTTTACGCTATTCAGAGATGCTTCAATTATTCTCAGTCTGAACAAGTCATGGTCTAAAGTAGTGGGAATTTTTAGGTCTATTTTGTAAGGGTGTCCTATTGCTCCCTATTTAAATGTGCTTGTAAGGGTGTTATCAATGGACGGTTTTGATTTGTTTGTATTTGTTGAATGTTTGTTATGTTCAATGTCAAATGTATAAGAGTGTGCAAGCATGTAAAGTTACCACTAGAATCTAAAATATTTGCGAGGACAAAGAAGTGAAAAGTTACTAGGCTAGACTATGCTAGACTATGTGTATGCTATGCCTATGCTTGGCTAAGAGTATGCTATACTAGGCTACACTATTCTAGGCTAGGCTAGGATAGGCTAGGCTATTTTAGCTAAGGTCTTTATAAAAATTGAAGTAGAGAAAAAAAAGTGCACCTAATGTAGCTAAAAAATGTGCATCTATTGCTAGTGTGTTATGAGCATCAAAATGGAAGCATGCAAGTAACAGTGGAAATACACCAAATTGCAAGAAATGAAGTAAAAGGAAGTTTATTTCTATTAATTTTATGGTTCAAAACCATGGTTACATAGATGTCCCCTTGAGGGCTCAAGATCAATACAATTGTTTACAAAATGATGGGGTGCCCAAAGGATCAAGTCCTTTCAAAGAATCTTATGTGCACTTCCAATGTCTTTCCTCGTACCCTCAATTGAGGTGAGAAACCCTATGATGCCACTACTTTTTTATATTATCTTGTGCTCCTTCCTTGTATGCTATAAAAACCTACACTAAAAACATAACTAAAATTGCATTCGATGGCATGGCATAATCATAATAGACTTTCGAAGCCTACAAAACCAAAAGCAAGCAATTTCTACCCCTAAACATATACAAAATGTATGAAACTTGGAAAAAATACATAAAATGACATTTCAAGACAACCCATGTGGTCATATTTGTAAAATTAAGCACATATCCCTATGCATATCCAGATGAGCTCCGTAGACCTACATAAGACCCTACAAAACACTAAAAATATGATATCTCGCTCAATATAGCTCCAAAATGCATGAAATTTGGACAATAGAATCATATGATAATATAGAATCTAACTAAAAAATAATAGTAAAGAAATCATGTATATATTAGCCACCATCCTGGGGTGGGATGGTTGGGACTGTCACAGACTAGGGACCATCCTAGGGTGGGATGAACACAAGTTTTGCACTTATTTTATCACCAACTACTTTATGAATTGGTTAGGGACCTCCTAAATAATTTTATTGAATTTTGTGGTAAAACACACTCATATGGTTTAGTTTTATAAACAAATTGTGCCTCCTATATCACTCGGAAACCTCCTTCGCTAGGTAGATATTTCTAAGTAAAAGGGCACAAAAATGTGAGGGGAAATCTTGGTAGCACTCCATTGCTATGTCTCAAAACTCTTCTCTCTCTAATTTGTGTGGAAAAATGATCCACTTTATAGCCAAAGGAAGCCTTTGGGCAAGAAGGCATGTGAGGGCATGCAAGGCAAGAGGTGCCATTTGGCCAACAAGATGGCATGCATTGGAGGGGGAAGATAATCTCCCTATTTGACCTCTTACATGTAGCATGTCATAAGGATGTTGTGTCCTTTGACTTGCATGATTGAATAGGTAGGGAAAATGGTAATTTTTGGGTGCCATTTGTCCAAATTTGACTTTTTGGGAGTCAAACCTTGTGGTCGTCCCACCCCAAGATGGCCAGTTTACCACCATCCTCGGGTGGGACGACCACAAACTGTGGCCATTTCGGGGTGGTACGGTCATGCCTACATGACCCAAAAGCTTCCAAAAATGGGTTAGATTATTCCAATAGTGGTTAGGACCGTTAGTAAACCTTTGAGGGTTGCCAAAGGGGGCCATATGGTGTCAATTAACCAGTGCTTTTGATTTCCTAATTGGATTGACCAAATTTTAGTGTCTACAAATGCCCCTTTTTGAGATGCATTGTGTGCAACATAGCGCTAAGAAAAAATATATGACTAAAATGCTAAATTATTAGGTTTATTCAATAACCTAACCAACTTTAGATGCCCAAATCATGGAAATAACATGCATTATTGAATCCTTGCTTTTGACGAGCTAAGGAACTTGCTTCAAGTACAGCCTTTCCAATAAGGTTGGCTTTATCTTGGAAATTTTTCATTCATGAAGTGGAAAAGCCCATTTTTTCATGATTGTATGATGCCAATAATTTGTTTAATTTGTGCTTGTTTTATGCCCAAAGTAGGGGCGTGATTTTCTTTGTCAATGATTCATTAAACGAACACAATTTGCATGATTGAGTGTGTGATTATTGATTGTGATTATAAATTTGTTAAGTATGAATACCCCATAAAGCAATGAGTCTATTAGGGAATTAAAAGTGATAAAAGTGATGAGTCACTTGACACATATGACTTTGTTAGGGTTTCCTCCGGTTTTACTCATTGAAAAATGGAGCATTTTTTTAGAGGAATTTGGTGATTTTGCTGATGTTGTACAGAAGAAAGGAGATGAAAATTTCATTCCCGTGGGGTGGTCCAGCCACAATGGCCTTATTAGGGTGTGAAGTAAATACTTTTCCACTTCTACAGAAGCAATTTAAATTCCCTCCGATCGTATGATAATTTTGACCAAATTTGAGTTATTTTTGGTAGGTTTTGGACACTTTTTGGTGCATTTTAAGTTGTTTTGTGTAATTTTTCTATGGCCATCCCAAGGTGGGATGGTGGTATATTTTATGGCCATCCTAGGATGGTAGGTCATCCAAATAGACACTCATCCCACACCAATATTTTTAGGTCCCTATGAGGGTTATTTAAGCAAGAAATGGGTCATTTAGGCTCATTTGTGCATTTGCAACTTTGCAGCTTGAGAGGTGAGGAGGAGGAGAAAGAATATGAGTAGTGGAGCACTCTCAAAATCATCCTCCAGTCACCATGAGCCAGCATGTGGACTCGTCCAACAGTGGAGTCAGTGCGAGATGGGTAAGAATTTGAATTTCTTACTACACTATGCTTAAAATTGAAATTGAAATTATGACTTATTTTTGCTTTTTTATAGAGCACACTAAATTCTCGGTAGTTAAACCTTATTACATATGCCCTATAATTTTTTATGTTTATTTTGTGTTTTTATGTGATTTTATTGCCTTATAGGGCTTTATTTTGCCATTGTTTTCCTGTTTTGGATGGCCTGGAAGGCCCAATTTTGCCCAGTTTGGGGTCGTCTCGGGGTGGGACGACCAACATGAGTTTTTTAGGGGTTGTCCCTAGGTGGGATGATCACAAATTTTGGGGCCGTCCTGGGGTGATATGGCTACAAAATAGCCTAAAATAGGGGCCCTTTTTTTCTTTTTTGATTGTTTTGGAGGCATTTTGAAGCCTATTTGGAGTCTGTTATTTACCGACTTGTCTTTGCCAGGTGGTGAAGATTCGATGTCAAGTTCTAACCCTATTTGATACCATGAGAGACTTATTTACTAACATATACTAGGAGTGGCTTGATGCCATTGGCCTCAAGCAAGTGACGTGGTTAGAGTCTATGTTGGGTGACCATGCTTACTTGACAACGATTATTGATCTATGAGACCCATGCACCAACACCTTCCACCTATCGACAAGGGAGATGACGATGATGTTGGAGGAAATCTACCAGATATCACACATTCTGATAGAGATATGACTTATTGAGTCTACTCACCATGACTGGAGAGACATAATTATGGAGAGGTACTTTGGTAAGGCCACAGAAGAGGTGATCAGGGGCTCTTCTAGCGGAGGTATACTAGTGGTGCATTGGTATGAGGCCAGGGTACTGGGCATGAGGCATGTTCTACTGATGACACTAATCTCTAATATGCTTCTACCAAACTCATCGGGTTCTAGGTTTCCTTGGAACCTTTTGGAGTTAGTGTTTACTCTGGTAGGGTGCACTATGGAGCGGCCACTAGTGATGGCATGGGGGATGACACTACTGGTATAGTTGTATGTTGAGCTATATGAGATCCACTCCCAAGGGTGGAAGCATTTGATGTGTAGATTTCTATTATATGTTTGGGTATGGTAGCATATAGCGGTGGATAGGCCACATGGGCTACCATGGATGACACGAGCAGAGATGGTAGACCAAGAGATTGGCTATGGGATCCTATGGTGGGGGATCCAAGAGGTAGGATAGATTCGATGCTAGGTAGGTGACATGGATAATTATACCTAGTATTTTGTAGAACTTAGAGTAGCTAATGTGATCTGGAGACCCTACAAGGATTACCCAACATGGGCTGATGTTGAGGTGCAGCTTCATTGAGTGAGGTAAGGGAGATGGTTGGCTAGCTGACATAGGATAATGTGGAAGATCTTTTCATATGCTCAAGTTATGTAGTAGTTCGAGCTATGATAGGGGTTTCCTAGTGAGCCAATGATTTACCGATACCGTAGGGATGAGAGGACACTGAGGTGGCCGATGGTGGAGGTGGTTAGCAACGATTCAGATCCCATAGTAGACATTCTAAATTTGGATGATACTGAGACTACGGAGGAGTATGACTCCTGGTGGATGATGTTCCAGTGGCAAGGAGAAGGGCCACTAGGAGAGGCTCATCAGGAGGCTCTTGATGAGGATCATGTTGAGGTAGTTGAGTGGCATGGGCATGGGCACATGGTGGATGAGCAGGTAGACCTCCTAGACTTAGGATATTGGGGTGACTTTGGGGATGATGATACTGGGGATTAGGGGGTGCAGTCATAGAAGGTGGAACAGGGTGCCACATAAGCTGAGCTAAGAGGTGATCTATTTAGGGTTAGGCAAGAGAGATATCTCCTTCAAACACAGGTACATGATTCTTAGGTAGAGATAGTAGCTCAACGAGCATATGTATAGGGTGCTCAAGTAGAGATAGTAGTGCTACAGGTATAGTTATAATCCTAGAAATGAGGATGTGTCTAGGCTCTAGGTGGAGGTTGATGAGCACCAGAAATTCTCATATTTTTGTATATGTACTAACAATTTTTGTGTGGCATTATATCATGAGTTGTGTATTTTATGAAGCATTATGTATGTATTTAATAAAATCATGTGTATTATCTAATATGTGTGTGAAGTGTGTTGTGTGTAGTCATTTCCTTTATTTTATCATATTTTTCTCATTCAAGGTCCTACATAGACCTGGCACAGTTCTATGTTATCATAAGAAGGTAAACTAAAGCATGTGCCTTACTGAAGTAGGCAGCTTACTGAGGTAGGCACCTTATAGAGGTAGGCACCTTACCGAAGTAGGCACCTTATCGAGGAAGGTGCCTTATCGAGTTAGGCACCTTACTAAAGAATATGCTTTACTAAGGTAGATGACTTACTCAAGTAAGTACCTTACCAAGTTAAGCGCCTTACAAAGGCCAATTCTTGAATTATGCATGTTGACCACAACGGTTGGAGGACCATGTTGACCATCGTTCCACGTCATCTATGGGAAAACCTGTATGGACGAGTTGTCCCAGCCAGAGTGGGTGAACACATAACCACTCATGATGTTGAACCATAATGAAGTGGAGATCATCCAATTACTAGGAAATGATGCAAAGTTGTTTATCATGTGTCGGTTGTAGTAACTGAACTATCTCAGTTTAGGCTTAATCAAGACATTGGTTGTAACAAAATTATTGCAGGAAGAACTATGTGTGTAGTATATAAAAACATAGAATTCCTTATATTAGGGGAGACATATTGGATAAAGAGTATTGATGTATGTAATATTCCATTGTATTATTAAAAATGTTGAACGTTCGTTAGCAATGCCTCATTTGTGAGAATTATTGGGTGGGATCTACCTGGATCTTGGGCCCACTCCAAGCTAGTATTCATCCCCTCTTAGTTATTTTCATAATTTCATTATGCATGGTAGTATGTTTATGTCTTAGGCTTAAGCTTAGTTATCTTAGAGGTGTGTTTATTTATAAAAAGCATTTTCATTTCATATCAGTTGGTGTGTTTATTTTATCTGCATTATTATTTTTGAGTGAGTATTTTATTGAGGTGGATGATCTTATTGATGTTATATAAACCCCCCCCCCCCAAAGAGTAGTTGAATGGATCATATATAAAGTGGAACTATGACTAGTATCAACCGTGATACTTCACAAGCTTACGAGTTCTCTGGATTGACAAATTAAATAAGAAGTGTTGTGAAAAATATAGGACAAATTCACCAATATTTGGCACCCAAAATTCTAGCGATTTTGTTGGAGAAGCATCACTAGAATACTGATTACATTACCCCTTAAGACCTTTAGCTTGACCTTGTATAAGTCTACCAAGAAAAAGAGGACCCGACAGACGTTTTATAAAATAGAGTCTACTAGATCAGTCAGAGTCAGCAGAAGACCTAGAATTTGAACTAGATTCTCCTGACTCATCACCAGCAATTTACTGGAGTTAGAGTCTTCACTTCATGCAAAGTGCCTCCTCATCTCACTGACCTAAGAAAGAAAAAATTATTGTAAAACAATTGTTTAAGAGGACATCCTCAGAGGAAGCCTTGTTGTAGAAATACGTAGAGGATCATACTATAAAGGCTCTAACCCAAAGAGTTTTGAATGATCGAGAGTCTATAGATGCTATATTAGAGACCATATTTCTTGAAAAAATGGCATAAGAAGAAGTCTCATCTGGGTTCAATTTCTTCATAGAGGAAGGAGTAGGAGACACCAAAATGAAAAACATTTCCCCTGTCCATCCCTCTACCTTTAGGGGATACCCAATCGAAGACCTTGACCTATTTTTATTCAAATTTGATGTATTGTGTAGGTCCATTGATTATAAATCGGATGCCCAAAAGCTAAACTTTTTCCCATAGAAATTATATGACTCAACCCTACGATGGTTCATCGGGTTGGGGAACAAGAATATCGCCACATGGTATTGGATGAAAAAGCTCTTTCTGGAGCAATATTAGGACTTTGGAAGAGCACAAGATTCCAGAGAGGAATTCCTTAGAATGACACAGAAAGAAGATGAATCCCTGTAGGAATACTGGGAAAGGTTTAATTTTAACTTGTAGTGATCCCCTCATGCAAAGTTAGGGGATAAGTCCCTCGAAACTATTTTTTTGAGGGACTAAAAAATGAGTCACAGGAAGTGTTGAGTATAATATTTGGAGGATATATTTACCATCATACTATGGAATATATCTGACAATTATGCTAGAATTACTCATGAAGGAGAGGTAAGCCAACCGCCAGAACAATTAAAGTGACTGTTTCAATCATAAAAACATAGATAGATAACATGCTAGAGAATTTTAAGAGTGAAATGCTATCCTCTCTAGCTCTACAGCTAGATACGTTGTTGCTAGAGAAGAATAAATAGGATAACGATGCAACATTAACCTATTTATACCCCAAATGTAGAGGGAAGCATAGCAAGAATGCCTACCCAAAAAATAAGGTAAGAGTAAATGCAATTTTCTAGAATAATCACAAAACATGACTGTGCCCACAGCTGCCCAACGCCAAAGAAGATGCTAACATAACCGAAGCCTACTTTATGGGAAATCAAAGGAATTGGCAGTAAAATCCTATGGGAAGTATGCCCATAGGGATACCACCTTATGGAGGAGGACCATATATGCCACAGGGGCACCCTCCACCACCTAACATGGGATTGTGGGGACCACCACCCTGGATGAACATAGCTCCAGGTGTAGTATTCCTAAATTAGCAAATGTGGATGCCATATCAGTGGCTATGGAGGAGCCACATCCCATGGAATACACCCCCATAGAACATGGTGTAGGGACCACCTCAACAAATCTTACCGGCCCTACCTACAACAAGACCTGTGCAGCTACTAGTATATCCGACGGTGAACCCAAACAACAAGGTAAACTAGTTGGAATACCAGATGGAAGGAGAGATGTATCCAATATACCATATTAGTTGTAATCCAATACAATTTAGATCAAACAAAAAACTAGGGATAGAAACACCTTCTCTGGTAGAAGTGGAGGAGGAATTAGGAGACTCCCATCTGATAGAAGAGTTAGGGGAAAAAAAATTGTTGAGAAAATAGGGCCCCATTCACTAAATGGTTGCAAGAGCATAAGAAACCGACACAACCTGAATTTGATATCCTATCAAGCCTAAAAAATCTCATCATAACTATCCCACTTTTCCAAGCTATCTGAGATGTGCCCATATACACTATGGTGATAAAAGAATTATGCCTAAGAAAACTGGGATGCAAGACAACACAAACCATAAAAGTCATGGGAAAGTTAGCCGACTTGATGATGGGGAATGCATATCATCCTAAATATGCAGACCTAGGTAGCTCGGTATTGACAGTAAAAATAAGAGGACACTCACTGGCGAATACACTGGTCAACTTGGGGGTAGCCATCAACATAATATTGTAATACACCATGCAAAATCTGGAACTCACCAACCTGAAGCCTACCAAAATGATGTTACAGTTGACCGATCGGTCCACGTTGGCACCATAAGGAATGGTCGAAGATGTCATAGTAATAGTCGATGCATGGGAGTATTTGACAAATTTTTTGGTGCTGCAATCCAAAACTAGGCTGGGTGGTTACCCACTCAACCTAGGGATACTATGGTTAGCTACTGTGGATGCCTACATCAGCTACCAGTATGGACTGATGACCATTTTAGATGGCCAGCACATCAAGAGATTAACAATATCTCCCCTGACCCAATCGATGGACACACTAGGAGAACCAAAAATAGAAAATTAGGAGGATAGTCTACTATATATTCTCTAGCCAGTAATGGTAATAATATAAGTGGAGGATGAGATCGAATAAGATGGCATAACTTCAATATTATTCCATGGAGAATCTTCTCTTCCAATTCTTGAGTCACCATTGGTGGGTGGTCAAGACCACCACACTGAACAAATTGACGCCGAGCAAGGCAGAACATTGAACATAAACTGTGAGCTAACTACCACATAGTTTGTAGAATTGAAGGGGTTCCTAGCTAAAAATTAACAGGCATTCACATGGGATTATAAGGATATGAAGAGAATCAAACTAGAGGTGTGCACTCACTGTATTTATATAGAAGAACAGTTAACCCCTATCAGATACCCAAAAAGAAGGATGAACCCACCCATGAAGGAAATTGTCAAGGCCGAGCTACAAAATCTCCTAACGATGGGATTCATATACCTGATCTCGAATAGTGAATGGGTGTCACCACTCATGTTGGTCCCTAAAAATAATGGGAAATGGAGGATCTATATTAACTATATATTGCTAAATAAGGCGACTAAAAAGGACCATTTTCCACTTTCTTTAATTGACCAAGTGCTAGACACATTTTTCGAGAGGAAATACTTTTCCTTCTTGAATGGATTCATTGGGTACAATCAAATCTAGATTGCAGAAGAAGATCAAGATAAGACAACGTTCACTTGCCCATGGGGAACGTTTGCATACAGGGTGCCACATTTCAGGCTATGAAATGCACCATCCGCCTTCTAGAGGGCAGTGCTTAGCATATTTTTAGAAATTATAGGCAAGGTAGTCAAAGTATATATGGATGATTTCACCATTTACGGGGAAACATTTGAAGAGGCGATGAAAATTTTGGAACTTGTACTCCAAAGGTGTGAGGAAAAAAATCTATCCCTCATCAATGAGAAATTTTTTATGATGATGTGGGAAGGCATAGTGTTAGGGCATCATCTCTTGATAGAAGGGATTAAAGTGGATCACAAGAAGATATAAGTCATCAAATACTTACCCAGCCCAAAAACACAGAGGGAGGTAAGGAGTTTCCTCATCTCTAAAGGGTACTACAGGTGATTTATCATCGATTTCAATAAAATTACTAAACCGCTACACACCCTTCTAATGAAGGATATAAATTTATCTAGATATATGATTGTGAGTAGGCATTTTAGATGCTAAAGGAGAAGCTAATATTGGCCCTAGTATTGTGGCGTCCAAATTGGTCTATCCTGTTCCACATATATTGTGATGCATCCAATAATGCCATTGGAGCAGTCCTCAGGTAGCAGGATGGCGAGGAGTTCTATGACATCTATTACATCGGCAAGAAGCTAGCAAGGGTTGAGCTTAATTACATGATAACAAAGAAATATTTTATTTTAGTGGTACACATCATCAATAAATTCTACCACTACATCACTGGGTATAATGTATTCGTCCACACGGACCATGCATCCATTAGATATCTGATGAGCAAACCAAAAAATAGTGGTAGGATCATTAGGTGGCTTTTTTTAATGTAGGAGTTTAACCTTACCATAATCGACAAGCCCAAAAAATACAACGTAGTCATGTAATTTCTATATAGACCAGTTCCTGGATGAGCATCTATTCGTCATCAATGAATAGACATTGTGCTATGCAAACATTTCCAATTACTTGGATACTGGGAGAACTTCCCCTACCTTCTCATATCAAGAGAAGTAAGCAATGATCAAAAAGAGTGCCTCATATCAGTGGATTGATAGTCTCCTATTTAAAATAGGGTCCGACCAGATCATAATAAGGTGCATGGTAGAGCACAAATTCATGGAGATACTCAAGGCCTACCATAAAGAGCCTTGTGGTGGGCACTTATCATGGAGAGGACTATATATAAGGTATTGCAGACCAGGTATTTTTGGCCCTCATTGTTCAAAGGCGTAGTTGCATATACTGGTAAATGTGATGAATGCCAAAGGATGGGTCGGCTGACCCATAGGGAAAAAATACCCCTACAACATCACGTACACATCAAGACCTTTAACAAATGGGGTATGGATTTTGTGGGACCCATCAACCCACCTTCAATCAGAAGGAGGTACATTATAGTCTATACAGATTATGTCACTAAATGGGTCAAATTCCAGGTGCTAAGAGACTCCAAGGAGTAGACGGTCACTTAATTCTTGTTTTCCCATATTTTTACAAGGTTTGGAGTTCCTAGGGAGATTACAATAGACTAAGGACCCCAATTCACGTATATATTAATTGAGGAGCTGAATGAACAATATAAGGTTTGACATAATAGGACTACCCTATACCATCCAAAAATGAATGGACGGGTAGAGGTCACCAAAAGGAAAATAGAAAACATCCTGACAAAGACCGTGCAAAAACATAGGAAGGATTGAATTGCAATATTACCGAAGGTGGTATGGGCATATAATACAACATGGAAGTCAAACACTAGTTTTACTCCATTTCGATTGGTCTATGGGAAAGATGTAATGATGCCCATTTAATTCAAAATTAAGACACTCATAACGCTGGTCGAATTGGAATTGATCCTGGATGATGCATAGAAGGAACAAATTTGATAGCTAAATCAGTTGGATGAATTTCACATGGATGCCCTACAAAGAATATAAATTATACAGAGGCAAATAAAATAGTGGTATGATTGCCATATTAAAAATAAATAATTCAAATAAGGAGACTGGGTACTTTTGTACGACTCTAAGTTCAAAGAGTAGAAGGAAAATTTGATGCAAATATGGATGGGACCATATGAGGTGGTAGAAATAATCAAGAACGGTTTTGTATGGGTCAAGACAATTGATGGCAGAAATACCATCCTAATAGCCAATAGCCACCGGGTGCGGCCATACCATACATATGAGGGATTTCTTCTAGAAACCAGAACAGGAGTGGGTGAGACCCCATCCAAGTAAAATCTTCCAAATTCTCAACAACATGGTGGACACAAGGGAATCCATAAAATATAAGTTATAATAGGTTGTTATTTTTTCAAGCAAACTGTGTGTTTTACAAGGACAATGCCTACATGCAAGTTGTAGGTATCTTGAGAGCTAGGGTCTAACAGGCACAGACCCCATTTAACTATAATTTTTATTTTTTTGTGTGTTTTATTTTTGTAATAATAGACATCTAAGAAAACCAGGACTAGGTTGGCTCAGCATCCACATACCTGCGCATTAGGAGGATAGTAATGGTTCAGGCATGGCGGGATGCCAAATTCCTCATCAAAAATCCTAGTGCCTAAACGAGGCGGGTGCTGACGTAATATGAGGAAAATTTTGTGAGGTTTGATCAACCTCACATCAAAATACATGTCAGCTACCTCTAAATTTTTAACAATAAGGAAGGGGTGCCTTATTCTGGAGGAGTGATGCCTTACTTTGGAGGAGTGGTGCCTTACTGTAGCACTTTACTTTGGAGGAGTGGTGCCTTACTCTTGAGGAGCAGTGCTTTACTATGGTGCCTAACTCTGGAGGAGTGGTGCCTTACTTTGGTTCCTTACTCAGGAGGAGCGGTGCCTTACTTTGGTGCCTTACTCTATAGGAGCGGTGCCTTACTCTGGTGCCTTACTCTAGAGGAATGACCCCTTACTCTAGAGGAGTGATGCCTTACTCTGGCACCATACTTTGGAGGAGCGATGCTTTAATCTAGCGCCTTACTCTGGAGGAACGATGCCTTACTTAGGAGGAGTGATGCCTTACTATAGCACCTTACTTAGGAGGAGTGACGCGTTACTTAGGAGGAGCGGTGCCTTACCATGGTGCCTTACTCAGGAGGAACGATTCCTTACACCGCTAAGAAGGCATCAGATTCGTTAAAAAAAAAAAATTGTAGGGAGGTTGTTGTCACGAGGACATGAAAATTCTTAGATATGGGGGGAAGTGGCACTTTACTCTGGCATGTTACTCTGGAGGAGTAGTGCCTTACTCTGGCACCTTACTCTAGAGGAGAAACACCTTATTCTAGGCACCTTACCCCACAAGCCAAGCCACCCCCAAACATTCATATTAAAAAATATATATATAACGGTCAAAGTGGTGCCTTACTGAGTTAGGTGCCTTATGGGTGCCTTACTGAGTTAGGTACCTTGTCGGTGCCTTACCAAGTTAGGTGCCTTACTAAGCACCTTACCAAGTTAGAAACCTTACTGAGTTAGGTGCCCTACTGGCACCTTACTAAAGTAGGTTCCTCGAACAATTCAATTCACATGTGCAATTTGCCAATACGAGGAGCAACCGAAGCCAATACCATCATGTCACATAATAAAAATATGGACACGGCCAAAAATATTTAAAATCATTGGGCAGGATTTCTTCACATCCCAAGGCCAACCGTTGAGAAGATAGGTGTCCCAACCTGAACCAATAGGATCCACCACATTTTTAGCAGTAGGGCCTCGAGCGAACCAGGAATACGGTACCCAAGGTGATGTAATTAGCAAATGGGAGAAAATATCATAAAATGGCAATTTGGTATACTCCACACAACATGAAATGACCAATTAGGTATGTGCATGATTTTAATTAGATATAAATGTAATTTTCATATAATATACTCTTATAAATGATGACGGTGCAAGAAAAAAAAATCACCCCTCATGCCTAATACATCATGTCAAAAATTAATTTGGGTGGCGTACCCTGTTAGACCCAACATGGAACAATTTCCAGAGTTAGGCGCCTTAGGTTATAAAGAGGCACCTTAATGAGTACAGAAATCGAACTCAGTAGGGAATTCACCATGGGAGGGCCTTCGAAGAATCACATGATTAAGAATCAAGAGTCCAATGGCACTAAAGGAATTAGGGATGAATTCCACAACCAGTTTGAAGTGATAGGGTGGATGAATTACTGTCGCCTGATTAACCAGGAATAAGATGTGGAGGCAGCCAAATAATTCACCACCACTCTGAATGGAGAAGTGGCCCACCTACATGGAATGGTAATTCCAGTCACCCCAGAGCACATTACTCAGGTCACTGGCCTCCCCCTCATTGGGGAATATACATACAAGGATGTCATGGTGAAGAAATGTATCAAAGTGTTGCTCGAATAGGGGAATGTCCCCTACGATCAAGGATAGCTTCCAAAGTAGAGGATCCTGATGCACCTGGAGAAATATTTTGAGCAGGTTGTGAGATACTTCACATGCACTAGGAAGTATTCACACCTGAATGTGAACCATATGTAGTTCATGAGCCATATGGTGCACGAGAGAGAAATCAACAATACGTTCTACCTAGTGAAGGCCCTACAAGACGAGGCATTGTGGTACCAAAGAGGGACAGTCTCTACCTTAGCCCATCACAAGATAATTATAGTCCTGATATGCCACATAAAGGAGCATAGGGGAAACTCATCAACAATAAAAGCTGAACCCTCTGGTGAATGAGAACAGGTGGGGGCCGAAGTAGGGTACAAATATGAACTAAGGGGAACAACTGAGGATATTAATACTAAGTCGTATGATGTAGTAGAAAATACAACCACAAAGGCAGGGCATGATGCTGAATTAGGGGGAATTTTCAAGTAAGAACACCCCCAATTTTCACTAGAGATTGCAGAGGAAGGGCAGAGTCCTCCGTCTATTTTCATGGAAGAGAGGCCAAAATCCTATAGTGTAGAATGCTATATCTAATGTATGCATCATAAAACACAACTATGATGCCTAATCCTCTCAAATTAGGAACACGAAGAAGATATAGATATCGGTGTCACAACACAAAATTTGTAGAATTTGGCCGCTCACAGTCCGTAGGACACGTAGCCTTCCATAGGCTTGCGAAAATTGACCCATGAAGAAACTAGTCAAGCAAAAGCTGAGGAAAATGCATCCAACCGTCGCTTTGATGGTGAAGAATAAATTGCAAAAACTATTGGATGCAGTATTCATAGTTCCTATATACTACCCTGAGTGGGTGTCAAACATGGTACCCATGGGGAAACCCATGAAAAGGATTGAAAAATCCAACTAACTTCATATTATTTACACTCATTATATAGGCTCTAATGGCCCAAAATACATAACCAAACCCATCAAATCATGGATTTGATCCAATATTCTTAACCATAAGCTAAAAAAGTGCAAAGGAGAATGCACGTAACTTCTAAGTTAAGAATAAAGGAATAATGCTAACTATAAGATCCATTTTAGCTATCTTGAAGTACACACTTCCTACTTTGAGTTCACACTTCCTAACTAACACTCCTAAATGACAACTAGAAGATAACTAGTGCCCACAAGTGCATGTGAGAAGGAGACTCACTTACAATTATTAATTTGCAAGAAATAAACTATGCAAACCTAGCTAGGAATTACTAGAGGTGTCATATGAGTGATAAAACATAAATCCTCATGATGCCTCCCCACAATAGAAGCAGTGGCCTCCAATGCTTTCAGAAGAGTAGGAAAGTCATGGGACATCTGATGAAAAGAAATCCAACGAGCCTGATGCGGCAGCTGTCCTTACCGAGCCACAAGATATGAGGTGGTAGACCCCTAGTGAGTCTGTCAAGTCTTTGTGTCATATATCTGATCGAAATCCAATGGTAAATGAGAATCAGGAACCATGTCCACAGGATGACTGATAGTTGGTGCTGTCTCCAATGTAGAGTCAAAGTACAACTTCAAAAGATCTATATTGACGACGTCATGAATTCCCAAGTGTGTAGGAAGATCAAGGTAGAAAGCATTCTCGGACACCTATTGAAGAATAGTATAAGGCCCATAGCGAATTAGTTTTGTTTACTATGAGTCTTATCAGTAAAACGTCGCTTGTCAAGATGTTTTTTTCACCAACCTGAAATGGATGAGGAATGCGATGTCGATCCATGGCCTTTTTCTGCTACTACTGTGTATTTTGCAAAATCTCAATCACCTTTGATTGAAGATTGTGCAAGTGCTAAATAAATGAGTGTGCCTTGTCTTGCCCCTTCTGAAGACGTGAAGTGACAAGAGAAGGCAAAGACAAAGGTAACTCATAAGGTTCCAAGGGCTAAAATCCCATACAAACCTCAAAAGGTGAGTGACCTGTAGAATAATGTAGGGCCCTATTGTAGGCATGTTCAATATGAGTGAGACTCAAGTCCCATTTTTTTGGTGAAGCATGATGATAGATTCATAAAATTTACACAAGGGTATGGTTTACTACTTCAGTCTGCCCATCTGACTATGGATGATAGGCAATGGAAAATTTAAGGGAAACTCCCAAAATTTTCCACAAAGAATGCCAAAAGTGACCCACAAAATGTGAATCACGATCCAAGATAATGTTGGTAGGTAGACCAAAGGAATGCCAAATGCTTTCAAAGAACAATTGAGTTAAGTCTGCTGCAAAACTTGTCTTACGGCATGGAATAAACTTAGCCATTTTACTGAATCTGTCAACCACCACGAACACACAATCATGTTGTCACACCGTCATGGGAAAACCACTAACCAAATCCATGGAAATGCTTTCCCAAGGATGGGAAGGAATGGGCAAAGGCATGCCTAAGCCAAAATTCCTGTTAGCTGGTTTTGAGCGACAACAAACTGCACACTATTTGAGAAATCTCAACACATCCCTCTGCATTTTAGGCCAGTAGAAAAATATTTGCAAGTGATGAAGTGTTTTGTGCTTCCCAAAGTGACCACCATAAAGTGTAGAATGAGCTTCCTTAATAAGTGACACTCTAGGCTCACAAGGAACACAAACCTTGTCCAATTTGTAAATAAGTCCTTCTTTGATGTAGAAGTCTTGGAAAGGACACAAATTGGAAGAGGAAGGCTTACTCACTTGCTCAAATATTTTTCCAAAATCAAGATCCTGTGAATACTAATTAGGCCAAGTCTGAAATCCCAAGTGTGAAGTGGACATAACTATTAAGGCAAGAGCGGTTGGAGGCCTACTCAAATAATCAGCAACAATATTACTCTTCCCCTTTTTGTACTTGATCACCAAGTGAAATTGTTGGAGGTAAGAGGCCCACTTCATATGTCTTGATTCTTAAATTTTACTTTGAGATTGTAAAAACTTGAGAGGCATATGATCAATGTGTACTACTGTATATTTTCCCAAAATATAATGTCTCCAATACTTGATAGCTTGAACTAATGCATACAACTCCTTGTCATATGTAGAATAGTTCAATTTAGCAGCAGAAAAAGTTTCTGAATGATAAGCAACTGGATGACCATTTTTTTTTAGCACAGCTCCTAAGGCAACTTTAGAGGCATCCATTTCAATTTCAAAATGTTGAGAGAGTTCAGGTAAAGTTAACACAGGTGTTGTACAAAGTTTCTTTTTGATTTTCTCAAAGGCAATCTCTTGGCTTTTCTCCCAATGAAATGGAACTTTAGATTTAGTGAGATAATGCAATGGAGTTGCAAGGGTGGAATATCGAGGAATGAACTTGCGATAAAAATTTGCAAGTCCTAGGAAACTCCTTAACTTAGTGAGAGTTTAATGAGGGGACCACTTAAGTAAAATATCAACTTTGGTGGGATCTACCTGAATTCCACTTTCACTAATCACATAACCAAGGTAAGAAACTGAAGTATTGCCAAAAAAACACTTGGAAGAATTGACATATAATTGATTCTTCGCAATAAGATCAAGTGTATGATGTATATGCCTAAGTTGTTCCTCCCAAGTTTTTGAGAATATCAATATATCATAAAGATATATTATTACAAATTTGTCAAGTACATCATGAAATACATCATTCATCAACCTCATGAAGGTTGCAGGAGCATTAGTAAGACCGAAGGGCATGACCAACCATTCAAAGAGGCCCATATTCATTTTAAAAATTGTCTTCCATGTATCCTTAGCTTGGATACGCACTTGATGATATCTAATTTTGAGATCTATGTTTGAAAATAATTTAGCTCATTGGAGCTGATCTAATAAATCATCAATGCGTGGTAGTGGATATCTATTCTTTATAGAAATTCTGTTCAAAGCACGAAAATCAATGCACAATCTCCAAGTGTCATATTTTTTAAGAACCAAAAAAATAGGTGAGGCACAAGCAGAAGTACTTTCCTTAATGAAACCCTTAGACAACAAATCTTCTATTTGCCTTTTTATTTCTTCATTTTGCAAAATAGATTGTCTATACATGGGAGCATTAGGTAGTGAAGAACCAGGAATGATTTCAATGTTGTGATTAATTGTGTGAATTGGAGGAAGAGACTTTGGCTCCTAAAATATGTGTGAGTAATTTTGCAATATTTTATCCATTGAAGAGTGTTTCTTTGGAATGGATGTGGATGTAGGAGTATTTTGAGAGCGAATGAAAATTAGAGCAACATCACCACCTTTTTTAATTACTCTTTTTGTTTTCTTGGAATTTAGAATGATGTTAGGAGTGTTGGTGCTTTTAATGAGAAAGACCTGACCATATTTTTGAAGTGTGTAGGTTATTTTGAAAGCATCATAAACAACTCTCCTATTATACTTAAAAGGTTGTCCAAGGAAAATCCCATAAAAATCCATAGGAGTCACATCACAAGTGACTTGATCTATGAAATGTGGGTGAAGTGCAAATTTTAATGTGCAAGTGTGAGTGATTTCGAAGCCCCTTCCAATATCCTTCCAACCCAAAGAATAAGGTTGAGGATGAGGCTCCATAGGTAACTTCAATTGCTCGACAATGGACCTCGCAATTAGATTTTTCTGTGATCCATTATCCACTATACAATCTGTTGCAAAATTATGGAGCAAATGAGCTCGAGTGATGAAAAAAGCATCACGAGCACTCCTTGATGAACTTACATTTACCAAGGTAACCTCATTGAGCTTACCTCATAATTCTGTGTATACTCTACTTTCTCCTACTGACTCAAGGGGACCTTTGGAAGCATCATGTTCTTGAGTAGTGATGACTAAACTTTTCTTCTTAAGCTTAAAACAATCTGCTTTTTCATGACCTTTTTTCTTACAATAGTTACAAAATTTTTTAGAAGAAGAAGGTTTGGAAGAAGAAGAAGAAGAAGAAGTAGAAGCGGAAGGGGAAGGAGAAGAAACATTCTTCTTTTGAGCAAAATTCTTCTTTTGTGAGAAATAACTATTCCATTTTGATGAGTTTGCAACCACTTGAGTAGCAGGTGCATGGAATGCCTGCGAATGTGCCTTAAACTTGTCCTCCACAAGTTACGCCTATTTGAAAACTGAATCCAAGGTTTCCATAGAAACAAACATAATTTCCCTGTACAAATTTTCCAACAAACCACTTTGAAATTTGAGAATCAAAGCTTTAATATCTTCCTCCACATTCAAAAGTATCATGTACCTTTTTAATTGAAAGATATATTCCTGTATAGTCATAGTAGTACTATTGAGTGGTGTTTTCACCCGATTGTGAAAACACACTCTCCGATAGGATTCGAGTTCCAAATCCTCTACTTGCAAAGAAATCCTGTAAATAATTTCTCCAAGGTCTTCGCTATATTAGCATTTGGTATAAGTGATGATATTCAATTTGAACGTTCAAAATACCTTAGTGGTTGCAAGTAACTATTAACAAGGGGCACTGTGGTTTATTTTATTCTGAAATTATAATGATTGTTCATTTAATCAGAATGAACTCAATGTTAATTAATCTTAATGATGAAATTATTATATTTTCGATTTTGGTAAATTTTCAAGTGTTTTATTTTAATGATTGTAAATTAAACTAAGGTTAAACTTTCAGGAAAATAAAAAATGCAGAGAATTTGAAGAAATGAAAATAAAATGCAAAGAGACTAAAACTAAAGTACATTCAGAGTGTTACGATTCCTATTTTGACAAAATCGAAGATAATGAGGTTTTCTGCATAAAACCTAACCTATTGAACCTGCAAAATCGCACAATCCAGATAAGTTAGGTGCTGGTTTCTGGGATTTTAACTGTGATTTTCAGATTTAGACATTCGCATGAAGCAACCAAGAAAACTTGCATTAAACTTCACCTATAAGCCTAAAGATCTGAAAAGGGGAAAAATGAACATTAAATCTAGCATGCAAAAAATAACTCCTTTATTTTCAATGAGATGCAACTCTCTATAATTCTGTATTAAAAATAATGTATCGGTTTACAAGAACATAATGTTTCCAGTTTTAACAAAACCAGACAAAGTGGAGGAAAACGCTCCAAAAGCAGGCCCAGAATGGCCTATCACCTTCAGCTCTGCAACCCTACCCATAGCATTTTCTAACCCCTATGCCTATCTTCACTTTTGCTTTTAAACTTTCTGTTACGGTTCTCTGTTTTTCCCCTTGATGCTTCGATTCATCTCCCAGGTCGCTTCGTTTCATCTTCTTGCCTCTTTGCTGTCTT
The DNA here is from genome assembly GCA_028583015.1 of Wollemia nobilis. Classification (NCBI taxonomy): domain Eukaryota; kingdom Viridiplantae; phylum Streptophyta; class Pinopsida; order Araucariales; family Araucariaceae; genus Wollemia; species Wollemia nobilis. Next base: position 2,298,691 of record JAQPPZ010010331.1, on the reverse strand, counting down.
GGCATTTTTGCTCGCGTTTGAAACATTTGGACTCCTCAGCAAACTATAACTGACAATCCTAAAATATTATCATAGTACCTCTACCTCTATGACACATGTTCAACACTTCCCTGCACATTCTGTAATGGCCCACCATGAATCGTGACAAAAAATAGCATGTCGCGATATTGCGATGTTTTTATATCTACAGCTTTGCTCTTCTACCTACACAGCAAAAATGAGACATGTCGCGATATTGCGACATTTTTCTTCTACATCCACTTTGGTTACTTCAGGTCGCAAAAATTAGACATGTGATATCGCGATGTTTTTCTTGTTTGCCCTTCATCTCGTCTTCATATCACGAAAACACATGTCACGACATCGCGGCAACTTTGAAATCTTGCTCTGTTTGACTGTTTTGACCGTGATTTCATGACATGTCATGATATCATGATATTTTTCACTTTGTATTTCTCTCTATACTTTGAATCGCTAAAATGCAACATGTCGTGATATCGTGACACTTTTTCCTGTACGATCACGAAAACACATGTCATGATATCGCGACACTTTTCTCTTTGCTTTGTACAATCGCGAAACTGCAATATGACATGATATCGCGATGCTTGTTCTTTCTTGTCTTGTACGGTCGAGAAAATGCAACATGTCACAATATCACAACACTTTTATTTTTAGCCGTGATGGAGCAACATGTCGCGATATCACGACACTTTTTCATTTTAGCCGCGATGGAGAAACATGTCACGATATCGCAACACTTTTTCTTTTTCTGCCGCACTGGAGCAACATGTCATGATATCGCGACACTTTTTCATTTTTTGCCGTGATGGAGCAACATGTCATGATATCGTGACACTTTTTCATTTTTGGCCGCGATGGAACAACATGTCGCGATATCGCGACTACTTTTCATTTTTTGCTTTTCTTTGCTCTTTTAACATCTGGGCCACTGCAACCTTCTTGGAAAGTGTGCAAAAAAATGTGGGTCCCCAATTTTGGGGTGTGTTATGGAGCAGCCACAAATTGCGACTCTACTGGGAAATGTTCCTGAGCATTTCGGTGAGAACCTAACTGATGCAAGAGCATCCAGCGGCAACAGAGCAGTCTTGCATCAACCAAAATTTTTCTAAGTGTTTTTTTTTTACCAAGACAGAAGTTGGAAGTGGTAGCGAAATCGTGATGTCACAATTTCGTGACATCACAAAATCACGACGTCAAAGTGAGACCAAGGCAGAAGTTGGAAGTGGTAGCGAAATCATGACATCGCGATTTCACGACGTCGTAAAATCACGACGTCAAAGTGAGACCAAGGCGGAAGTTGGAAGTGGTAGCAAAATCACGACATCAAAGTGAGACCAAGGCGGAGGTTGGAAGTGGTAGCGAAATCGTGACGTCAAAGTGAGACCAAGGCAGAGGTTGGAAGTGGTATCGAAATCGTGACATCATGATTTCGTGACGTCGCAAAATCACGACGTCAAAGTGAGACCAAGGCGAAGGACAAAAGTTTATCACGATATCGCGACATCAAAAGGAAATCAAGGCAAGGGCAAAAGTTTGTCGTGATATCGCGATGTCACAATATCGCGACATCAAAAGGAAACCAAGGCAAGGGCAGAAGTTTTTCATGATATCGTGACTTCACGATATCACGACGTTAAACAAATCAAAGGGCTCGAAGGTAGAATTGTCGTGATATCATGACCAAAAGAAAGCAAATAAGAAATGGACACGTGGACAGCCAAGCATACAAAAAAAGAGATAGCAGTTCAGAAGAACAGTCGGACAAAATTACGGTTGCAGGTCAAGGGTCTCTTTAATGCTTGCTTTCATAGCGGATCGGGGCAGTTGCCCATTTATGGAAAGAAGATCGAAAACTCAATCGAGGAAGCTGATTTTGGGGATTTTGTTTAATGAATTCTGACAGGTGGGTCATTAATGGCCTAGAGGGTGGAGACCTCGATAAAAACTTAGAGACTGTAAGAGAAACGGGTGGTGGATTGGAGAACGGACTTAGAGAGTGCAGTTAGAGAAAACCAAGCCGAGCGTTGGTTATTGTAAAGCCTACGGGCTGTTGCGTATCTGTAAACGAGATTTCTCAAATTAATGAAGAAATTTTTTGGAATAGTGTGAGTTCATTTTCCCGTCCCCCATCAAGTGGTATCAGAGCCGAAAGTTCCTGAGTGTGTAACAGATTTCTGGACGTGAGGTAGTTACACCAGGATCTGTGGAAGGGATTATGAGAGAGTGAGTAGAATGCCTCCAAGAAGAAACCCTATTGGTGGGAGAGGCATGGTGTCATCTAAAGATGTTTGAGCTTTGCAGAGGCAAATACAAGCCCTACAAGAAGAGATGCATAGAGGATTACAGCCAAGAAGGGAAGAAGGAAGTGAAGACGAAGTTGAAGAAGAAGAAGACCAGTTTGAGGAAGAAGAAGAGGCTGTAGATCCTACACAAGCCAGGTTGTACAAAGCCATTTCTCAGATTGGAAAGAGGCCGAAGATAGAGGTTTTTGTGTACTCAAGAAATCTGGATCCAGAGGAATTGATCGACTGGATCAACGATCTAGAAGAATACTTTGAGTATGAAGAAGTTGAAGATCCTGAGAGGGTCAGATTTTCCAAGACCAAGCTGAAGGGTCATGCCAGCATATGGTGGAAGGGAGTGCAGCTGGAGCGAAACAAAAAAGGAAAATAACGGATAACAAAATGGGCACGAATGGTGGAGAAGCTGAAAAGACAGTTTATTCCTGCAGATTACGAATTGGATCTACTGAGGAAAATGCAGAGTTTGAGGCAGATGAGTAAAACTGTCCAAGAATACATGAAGGATTTTTATAATATATCTATTAGAACTGGCCATTTAGAGGCAAGCAAGGATAAGGTCACCCGTTATATCAATGGGTTGAGACCCAGTATCAAGGAAGAGTTGAGCCTAGTTCCGGTGAGCACCATTGAAGATGTTTACCAGTTTGCTCTGAAGGTTGAAGAGAAACTGAACAGAAGGTTTGAGAGCAAGCAAAGAGGAAGAGGGCATGGAGGAAATACTGGTGGAAAAAAATATGAAGGAAAAGAGGAGAAGAAAGAAGAAGCTAGTAGCAGCCAAGAGCAAAAAGTAGGTGAAGATTACAGACCCCAAGTTCAGAACAATGGCTACCTAAGAGGAAGAGGTAGATCTGGACGTGGGTATGGAAGAGGAGTGTTTCATGGAACCTATTTCCATTGTGGAGAAGAGGGACATCGGGCATATGAGTGTCCCCAACACCGCGAGAGGGTGAACAAGAGACCTATGGGTCCTGCCAGAGCTACTGTGGTAGATGAAAGAATCGAATCAGAAAATTTTGAGGAGGTAGAGAGAGGGGAAGTCATGGTCACAAGGAGAGCCATGCTGATTGAGGAAGACAAACCAGAGCAGAGGAGAAACCTATTTCGCACAAGGTGCAAGAGTTCAGGTAAAGTCTGTAATGTTATTATAGACAATGGAAGTACTGATAACTTAGTCTTTGAGAAAATGGTCACTAAGTTGTAGCTGGAGAGGAGGAGACACCCGCATCCATATCGGATTACGTGGTTGCAAAAGGACCATAGAGCATGGGTCCGTGAACAGTGCTTAGTCACGTTCAAGATTGGGAGATACCAGGATGAAGTCTTGTGTGATGTTTTTCCCATGGATGCTTGCCATTTGCTGTTAGGAAGGCCATGGCAGTTTGATCAGAGTGTAGTGCATGATGGTCGTGCAAATACATACTTCTTGGTGAAATATGGAGTGCGCCATAAGTTAAAGCCATTATAGGCAGTGGACGAGAAGGTGTGCAGTAGTGCCAGAAGTTGTCTGGTAGCAGGCAGCAAATTTTTTTTCTAGGAGACCAAGTTCAAGCGGGCTGTAGAGGCGGGTGCACGTTTGGAGGTGTTACAAAATACACGGACTAAACAGTACAGAAGTGAAGGTCACTTCTCCATTTACCCCAGGTGTCTGATGTAGGAGCATCCTACGACAACATAGTAGTCTTGCATCAACCAAAATTTTTCTAAGTGTTTTGTTTTTACCAAGGCAGAAGTTGGAAGTGGTAGCGAAATCGTGACGTCGCGATTTCGTGACGTCACAAATTTATGATGTCAAAGTGAGACCAAGGTAGAAGTTGGAAGTGGTAGCGAAATCGTGATGTCAAAGTGAGACCAAGGCAGAGGTTGGAAGTGGTAGAAAAATCACGACGTCACGATTTCGTGATGTCATGAAATCATGATGTCAAAGTGAGACCAAGGCGGAGGTTGGAAGTGGTAGCGAAATTGCGATGTCAAAGCAAGACCAAGGCGGAGGGAAGAAGTTTGTCATGATGTCGCGACATCGCAATATCGCGATGTCAAAAGGAAATCAAGGCAAGGGCAGAAGTTTGTCATGATATCGCGATGTCATGATATCGCGACATCAAAAGGAAACCAAGGCAAGGGCAGAAGTTTGTCGCAATATCGCGACGTCGTGATATCATGATGTTAAACAAATCAAAGGGCTCGAAGGCGGAATGGTCGTGATATCGTGACCAGAAGAAAGCAAATAAGAAATGGACATGCGGACGACCACACGTACAAAAAAAGAGAGCAGTTCAGAAGAACAGTCTGACAAAACAGCGGTTGTAGGTCAAGGGTCTCTTTAATGCTTGCTTTCATAGCGGATCGGGGCAGTTGCCCATTTATGGAAAGAAAATAAAAAACTCGGCCTAGGAAGCCGATTTTGGGGATTTTGTTTAATGAATTCTGACAGGTGGGTCATTAATGGCCTAGAGGGTGGAGACCTCGATAAAAACTCAAATACTATAAGAGAAACGGGTGGTGGATTGGAGAACGGACGTAGAGAGAGAGTTAGAGAAAACCAAGCCAAGCGCTGGTTATTGTAAAGCCTACGGGCTGTTGCGTATCTATAAACGAGATTTCTTAGATTAATGAAGAAATTTTTTGGAATAGTGTGAGTTCGTTTTCCTATCCCCCATCACTAAACTAAAAAAAATACATACTTGAATACATGTGTTAGCACATAAAACATAAACAAATGTCGATAGATCAGAAATATATGAAACATTAGAATCATTAAGTATCAGCTCGGTGTGTGCAATGTGTTCCATTTTCTATCGTTTGAAATTGATCAACATTCCATTGTCGGCTTTACATGAATGCATATGTGAGATTGTGGATGATTTGTGTAACCTGATAAATATGCTTAGAGATTTTGCTTTTATAAAGGCTTAGACCTTCTAGTATCATAGACAAACATTTAAGATTATCAAACCCTCTTAGGATCAACTATATGTATAATGAATTGCTTTATTAGATCTCAAAGATGGTTGTGAGTCACTACTATCTTGAACCAATGTGCAAGTGAAAGTGAAATCAGAGCTTTGGGAAATCAGACTCCCAACCTAATCGAGATGGGAGTTTAACCCTATCTTTACTACTATAATTTGGAATTCATTACCTCACTTTGAGCAAAATAATTTAACCAGTTATGGATGAAATGGTCATGCTAGTCTATCCGTTTGAGCGGTCAGTGGTCTTGTTTTTAGACAAGACATGCTGCCATGCATGGGCATACTTAACCCCATAATCCATGATTTAACTTCATTTCTTTATTTTTTGGACCTTGGGGATGACTACCCATCCTTTGCAGAGGACATGTAGTACGATCCTTCCAATCCAAGATTTATGAAATGGAAAATATTTAGTTTTTATTTCTTGGACCTTGGGGATAACTACCCATCATTTGCAGAGGACATGTAGTATGATCCTTCCAATCCAATATTTATGATGAAATGAGACATAGGAGCTTTGGGGAATCAGATTCTCAACCTAGGCGAGATGAGAATTATGCCCTATCCTTACTACTCCATGTAGGTCAAATCAGAGCTTTAGGGATTTGGATCCTCAACCTAAGTTTGATGAGGATTTAACCCTATCCTTACTACTCTAATTTTAGGCTTTAAGCTTTATGGAAGTGGTAAAAACCACTATTTTAAGGATCATGTTGCATAATAGGATAGACATGAAATACTTCTTCCGCCTCACCTTTTCTCCCAAGTATGGTTTTGATCATTTTTCTCAAGATCCTCTTTAATGTGCATAGAACGTGCTTAGTTCAAGAGAGTTTGGGCATCAGTTCCCAACCTTAGGATTTTTTTTTTTATGTTATAGAATAACCCTAAGAGGATTTGACATATTTTTAATGATTGTATTTGAAATGTATATGCAACTAAGATGGCATGTATATGCAAAGTGGGATATAATATGAATGCATTGCCTTTTTGAATTGCGGATAAAGTATTGCCATAATTTGTAAAAACTGACAATTTCATGCATCACAAGTTTCAAAAGATATTATTTAAAATGTTTGTGTTACTTGCGGAGCTTTCTACAACACGATTCCAATGTTTCATATTCTCCTGATCTTAGGCATAAGTTGACATCTCCATTTATTCTCCTTTTTTTTTTTAAAACAAACCAAACATGTCCAGAGGACCAACACACAAAACTTAAAACCAAACCCAAAAAACAATTCCAAAAAATGAACTTGAAAACACAAACCAAAACCAAAAATCAAAATCTATATACAAATATAGTACAAGATGATGCAAAGCTTGGACTATTACTTTCCTGGATCCCAAACATGATTAGAGCATTCCAAAAGACATATAATATGATACACATGCCGAATGTGGAAGGAATCAAACGAAAACAAGATTAGACCAAACAATGCAACCAACTTCCATTTTCCTCTCTCACCCCACCAATTAGATTTAGTTCCATTAGTATTCTCATAGGTGAGATTCAAATTAAATTGATTAGACAATGATTGGTATTCAATTTTATCATGTCTATTCTTTAAAATGCAAATTTCATAATTCCATGCATGATTTAGAACTAGGCTTTCTTTATTCAAAATGAAATTTTGTAAGCAAAAGCCTATTTCTAAAAATTTCAAAGCTAATTCCTTTTCCTTCAATAACGCCATAACATTAATGATATTTGAATCAAACCATTCATTAGGCAAACCTCCATTCGAATCCTGCATGGTGAAACCAAAAAGATGAGATTTTACCTTTGGCATACTTTCATTTGACCTTACCTGAAGAGGATTTGAAAAGTCTCTTTCCCTATCATAACATTCATCATCACGTAGCACTTGCTCTTTCTCAATGACCTGTTTATCAAAGGCACCAAACCTAGGTACCCAATTGAAAATATTTCCATCCCTTTCAAACCATAAGTCTTTTCTATCTAACGCCTTTCCATGACCAATCACTTGGGTTGTTTTGGGTAACGTGAGATTTTCAATTGGATCATCAGTGATATCAAACCCAAATGGTTTAGGTTTTGTAATTTTCTCTTTTTGAAATGGCATAATCATCGTAATGCAAGTACGTGGATCAATGTTTTCAATTTCTTTTCCTTCAAAGGGATCTAAAGCAAGTGACTCTTTTTCTTGGTTCATGGTCGTAGAACCCTTATCATGCTCCAAAATTTGATGAGATTCAAATTCATCTTCCAAAACTTTCTCAAATTGTATAGGATTCATAGTATCCTCATGCAAGGAAGCAATTGAGTTATCCTGCATATTATTTGACGCAATACATTTTTTATAAGATTCAGATTGATGATATTCTTCCCATTTCTTCCATGAATCATAATAATAATCTCCCAAGTTCAGGTCGTGATGCTCGAGAACTTCTTCTTCATCTTCTGATTCATCAACATGTTTCTCATCCAATTCATCTTCTGATTCATCAACATATTTCCCATCCAATTCATCTTCTGATTCATCAACATATTTCTCATCCAATTCATCTTCTGATTCATCAACATATTTCTCATCCAATTAACCTTCACCTTCCATAGATGGTCCAGTTATTTCCAAAAGTGGGTTATTTCTTGAATTCAAATTGGTAAAGCTGTCGTAATCCAAATTTGTAACCCATGATTCAACTTTATCACAATTTGGAAGGTGTGAATCCTCTTTGTCATCACTCTCTTGACGATCTAAAGTTTCCATCGCCAAAATGTTGTCTTCTCCTTGCTGATGTTGGGGTGGACCCTTATTTGGCACAAGTTCCAAATCATCCACTTGAGCTTGGAGACAATGAGTATATATGGCGATTTCGGGACAATTCCTTTCATTATGCTCCCTTGTATCATGCAATCTACACCCGTTTTCCCATGCCAAATCAGAAATATTAAGAATAGAACTAGAGTGACTTGGTCTTGCAGAAATATCTATCTGATTAGCAATAGGGGAAGGCACACCCCCATTGTTTGGCTTTGTATTCCATTGTCTCCCTCCATCGTTGAAGTTTCAATTTGGGTGAGGGGCATGGGATTCATACTTCTGTTTTTGAACCAAATCATTACTCAATTTGTGAACCATATTTTTGAGTTCTTCAACCTCAGAATAAATCTCTTTTGGTTGAGATATATTATTGCTAATTCCCATGGGATTTGCGTAATTGGTGAGATTTTGACTTAACATTTGAGTTGGATTATGAGCCACTTTATTTGCATAGGGATTCATGTTTTGAAACGAAATTGGATTGGATGCATAAGCGGGTGTTGATGAATATGGTTGTTGATAAGGCAAAGCATTTATTCCTGATATTTGTAGTGCCGTGATCTGATTCATCATGGGAGCTTGACCATATGGATCATATTGTCCTACCATAGGCATATGGGGAAACCCATAACACTGTGGTGTCATTTGTTGTTCAATGGTCATAGCTTCATTGTAGGCTAGAGCAAGCATGGTAACTTGAGGATTTCATCTTGCAAACATTGCCGTCATAGGATCCAATGTCCCAAAATATATTTGCAAAGCTACTGCAGGATCCATGGCAAAATGCCAAATTGCTCTGTTATAGAACTTTTGAAATCTTTGATTAAAATTTTATATTGGCTCACCCTGGCCTCTTTTGCATGTAATGAACTGATTATAAATGATTGTGGGATCTAATGGTGACCTGAATTGGTTGACAAAAGCATTCTCCATTTGTGTCCATGACGTAATGGAACCCGTAGGTAAGAAAATATACCATTCGTAGGTCACTGGGTCTAGGCTCATGGGGAAGAGTCTACAAGCCACATCTTCATTCTGAACTTGCAATCTTATCAAAACATCCCTATAGGCCTGAATATGTTCTTCTGCAGTCCTTGGGCCATCCGATTTGTATTTGGGCAAAAATCTCTCTATATTCCTAGGGATCTCATGAATGTCCCCTACAATATTCAAAGGAATGTTATGGGTTCCGTACCAAGGAGGTGGTAGAGGTTGGGCCATTTGATCAAAATAAATGATGATAACCCTACAAGAGCCATGGAAAATACCTCGAGGAAAACCTGCGACACACAGAAAAAAATTTGCAATTAATGGAATTCAAAGAATAACTTCAAAACCAATTTGTTAGTCATGCATGAAAGAAACCTTGAAATGACTAGCAAATATCAAACATGTAATCGTATGAATAATCATGTTAGCCTCAACCAAGATATGTATCCATTAAAATCAAATGAAAGTAATCGTATGGAGACAACCTCGTTAGTCAAGAGATTTTTTTTTTTTTTTTTTAAATCAAGTCAAAACACATTATTCCTGTATGAACAATCAAAAAGCATTAGAACAATGCATAGCCGTTCATGTCCTCCTTTTAACACTACAAGGTTGTATTGTTAAAAGAGGGTTATATAATCAATAGGGCATGAAATATTCAAAATTTAAATCCCTATAGCATTTAAATCACTCTGAAATAAACCCATTCAGGCCCTCCTTCTAGCACCAATCTGTTGAGTGGTGTTTTCACCCGATTGTGAAAACACACTCTTCGATAGGATTCGAGTTCCAAATCCTCTACTTGCAAAGAAATCTTGTAAATAATTTCTCCAAGGTCTCCGCTATATTAGCATTTGGTATAAGTGATGATATTCAATTTGAACGTTCGAAATACCTTAGTGGTTGCAAGTAACTATTAACAAGGGGCACTGTGGTTTATTTTATTCTAAAATTATAATGATTGTTCATTTAATCAGAATGAACTCAATGTGAATTAATCTTAATGATGAAATTATTTTATTTTCAATTTTGGTAAATTTTCAAGTGTTTTATTTTAATGATTGTAAATTAAACTAAGGTTAAACTTTTGGGAAAATAAAAAATGCAGAGAATTTGAAGAAATGAAAATAAAATGCAAAGAGACTAAAACTAAAGTACATTCAGAGTGTTACGATTCCTATTTTGACAAAACCAAAGATAATGAGGTTTTCTGCATACAACCTAACCTATTGAACCTGCAAACTCGCACAATCCAGATAAGTTAGGTGCTGGTTTCTGGGATTTTAACTGTGATTTTCAGATTTAGACATTTGCATGAAGCAACCAAGAAAACTTGCATTAAACTTCACCCATAAGCCTAAATATCTGAAAAGGGGAAAAATGAACATTAAATCTAGCATGCAGAAAATAACTCCTTCTTTCTTGTCAATGAGATGCAACTCTCTATAATTCTGTATTAAAAATAATGTATCAGTTTACAAGAATAGAATGTTTTTGGTTTTAACAAAACCAGAAAAAGTGGAGGAAAACGCTCCAAAAGCAGTCCTAGAATGGTCTATCACCTTCAGCTCTACAACCCTCCCCGCAACGTTTTTTGACCCCTATGCCTATCCTCGCTTCTGCTTTTAAAATTTCTATTACGGTTATCTATTTCGCCCCTTGATGCTTCGCTTCATCTCCCAGGTCGCTTCATTTCATCTTCCCACCTCTTTGCTGTTTTGGTCTTTTTGCTTGGGTTTGAAACATTTGGACTCCTCAGCAAACTGTAACTGACGATCCTAAAATGTTATCATAGTCCCTCTACCTCTATGACATGTGTTCGACACTTCCTTGCACATTCTGTAATGGCCCACCATGAATCATGATAAAAAATAGCATGTCACGATATCGTGACGTTTTTATATCTGTAGCTTTGCTCTTCTACCTGCACCGTGAAAATGAGACATGTCGCGATATCGTGACATTTTTCTTCTACATCCACTTTGGTTACTTTAGGTCACGAAACTCTGACATGTCGCGATATCGTGACATTTTTATTTTTTGCCCTTCATGTCGTCTTCAGATCACGAAAACACATGTCGCGACAATGGAACAACTTTGACATCTTGCTCTGTTTGACTGTTTTGACCGCGATTTCATGACATGTCACGATATCGCGACATTTTTCACTTTTTCTTTCTCTCTATACTTTGAATCTAAAAAATGCAACATGTCGCGATATCGCGACACTTTTCTCTTTGCTTTGTACGATCGTGAAACTGCAACATGTCGCGATATCACGACGCTTTTTCATTTTTTGTTCTTTCTTGTCTTGTACGGTCACAAAAATGCAACAGGTCATGATATCGTGACACTTTTATTTTTAGCCGCGATAGAGCAACATGTGATATCGTGACACTTTTTATTTTTAGCCGCGATGGAGAAACATGTCGCAATATCGCGACACTTTTTCTTTTTCTGCCGCGCTAGAGCAACATGTCGCGATATCACGACACTTTTTCATTTTTGGCCGTGATGGAGCAACATGTCACGATATCGCGACACTTTTTCATTTTTGGTCGCGATGGAGCAACATGTCGCGATATCGTGACAACTTTTCATTTTTGGCTTTTCTTTGCTCTTTTAACATCTGGGCCACTGCAACCTTCTTGGAAAGTGTGCAAAAAAAGATGGGTCCCCAATTTTGGGGTGTGTTGTAGAGCAGCCACAAAAAGTACCTTGTCAAAATCAAAACCACTTAATTACCAATTCCTTAGAATAATTGGAAGGATAAAAATTGGTCTTAAGACAGTCTACAAGCTCATCCCAAGAGGTGAGTTCATCATGACCTCTTTTTATTTCAACAAGTACTTTAGCTAAACCATAAATTTTTAGCTTAGCATATGGAACCATATCCTCATCTAAAATCTGAGTGTAAGAAAAACAAGAACTCATGTCAAGAATCCAACTATTCAAGACTTCAGGGTTCCGAGATCCATCATAAAGTGGTACTTCACAACGAACTCTTAGGCGAGAATCCTAAGCAGAAGTTGAAGCATTATGGAGATAAATATCATTTACCTTCATTGCAAGGTTACCAAGAACTTCTGCCATGGTAGTATCATTAGCTTTATCTACTAAAGCATTTACAACATGTGCAAGTTCTGCCACTTGGGCAGCCAAGTCAGAAGCCATGTGAAACCGGGTATAAGCCAGAAGTAACAAGGACAAAAACACTTAAAAATCAGGGTAAAATCTGAAAATACCCTGTTACAATGCAGTGCCTTGAAAAATTACTCCTAAGGCTAAATATTTTTAAAAATTTAAACTAACCTAAGGTTTATTATTAATTTAAAAATAACTTAATTAAAAATTAAATTTTAATTAATCAAAGATTAATTAATTTAATTAAGTTATTAAAAATTAAATTAATAAAAAAATAAAAATTACATGCAAAACCTTAGAATAGTAAAATTAAAAAAAAAATTACAATTTTTACCCTCGGTCTTGCCGAAACTGCACTCCACCTGCAGGTGCATGAAATTCTGAACCATTATTGCACGCTTCTCGAGGTAGTGCAAGTTGTCAACGTCAAACTTAGTGCTTGGTACCTGGTGAACAGCATCCTCGTAGCTACGTGCAGACAACAGGCTACCGACTGTTGGAAACAAACGCGACACATTCAAAATTCTGTCGGCTATGTGGCGCGTTGACATTTACGCTTGTAGTGCATGCAGGCGAACGGACTGCCCTACCGACCTGCCAGTCGTGGCAGGTCTAATAGAGCCCTGCAGGCCAGTCAGCTACGACAGGTATGACAGAGCCCTGCCAACCTATCAGCCGCTGTAGGACTGACAGTGCCCTGTAGGCCTGTCAGCCACGATAGGCCTGACAGCACCGTCGACCTGTCAACCACAAAGTGACACAACCAACCTCTCGTCGGCTGTGTTGTACGTCGATCGACATTCATCGACAGTCGACAAGCAATGTCTGTCGGTCGACGGGCATCCGGTGGCCGACGTCGATAGGCAACGACGCTGAATCAACCGAGCCACCTGCAATTAGTGGCCCTCGGCTCCTGCTGAGATGGGGTTGAGGGGCCAAAAAAAAAAATCAATTTTTTTTTTTTTACAATGAATATTTTAATTAATATATAAAGAAAATCTATATATTAATTAAAATTTAAGTTTTCTAAATAAAAACAATGAAATTTTGAAATTAACCAAGAGGGTTAATTTAAAAACATGGAAAACTTAAACTGTTACAAATATTAGCAATTTTTGAAGGTAAATTACCTTCAAATTTTCTTAACAAATTACTAATTTTTCTTGCATATCACCAAGATCCCTTAAGTAGCTCTCCTTTCAAGATCCAGTCGACACACGACTAGCATTTGAAAGGCAACCAGACCCAAGTCGACACATGACCTGGTATAGATGCTCCTTAGTCTTCAAGACTCCTCAATGGCAGAAACATCAGGAATGAAAGGCTCCCTAATTTGCATTTCATCATAGGAGAAATCCAAACCTGCCAAAGGATTTTTGTAAGATAGAAATCGGGGTAAACTTCTCCTATACTTCTTGAGCATACGAAGAAAGTTGGAACGAGGATTTTGACACCTAAGGAACTTCCTTCTATGAATGGTTTTCAAGCTCCCCTTGAGCTTGAACCGAGTCCTCAATGAGAAATAGTTTCTCATAAGAAAACTAACTCCTTTCCTCTCACCTCACAAGCCCTAGTGCAAACTTGAACTAGGCTCTGATACCAATGAAAAGGATTGAAAATCCAACTAACTTCATATTATTTACAAACTCATTATATAGGCTCTAATGGCCCAAAATACATAACCAAACCCATAAAATCATGGATTTGATCCAATATGCTTAACCATAAGCTACAAAAGTGCAAAGGAGAATGCACGTAACTTCTAAGTTAAGAAAAAAGGAATAATGCTAACTATAAGATCCATTTTAGCTATCTTGAAGTACACACTTCCTACTTTGAGTTCACACTTCCTAACTAACACTCCTAAATGAAAACTAGAATATAACTAGTGCCCACAAGTGCATGTGAGAAGGAGACTCACTTACAATTATTAATTTGCAAGAAATAAACTATGCAAACCTAGCTAGGAATTACTAGAGGGGTCATATGAGTGATCAAACATCAATCCTCATCAACCCGACAAAATATTTTGTATATGCACAAACTTTAGAGATTTAAATAGGGCAACACTAAAGGATTCATTCTCGTTTCCAAACATATATTCTCTTGTATATGCAATCGTAGGTCATGAGATGCTCTCCCTAATGGATTGTTTTTCGTATACAACCAGATCCATATTAAGCCCGAAGATCAATATCAAACTGCTTTCATTACTCCATGGTGAACATTCTATTACAAAGTTATGCCATTCGGTCTCAAAAATGCTAGTGCCACATATCAACGGGCCATGACATACATATTCCATGACTATATCCATAATATCTTAGAGTATTACATGGATGACTGACTGGCCAAGTCCCTATTGTGATAAGAGCACACTGAAGTCCTTAGACAAGTATTTGATCACCTCATAGAACACAATATCCGATTGAATCCTAAGAAGTGTGTATCTAGCATAACTTCTGGTAATCTTTTGGGATTCATCATATCCAAGAGAGGTATTGAAGTCAATCCTGCAAATGTAAAGGCTATATTTGAAATGGTTGCCCCTATAAACATTAAGGATCTAAGGAGCCTACAAGGAAAGATAGCATCCATCAAAATATTCATCACGTAATTATCAAACAAATGCCAACCTATGAATTGGTTGCTATGCAAGGAGGTCCCCTTTCATTGGGACGAATAATGCCATCAAGCCTTTGCAGAGATCAAAACTTATCTGGCAACACTGCCAGTATTAGCTCCATCAAGACCAAACATACCATTTTTACTATATATCGGCTACTAATTTTGCATTGGGCACCATGTTAGCCCAAAATAATGCACAAGACAAAGAGCAAGCCATATATTACATTAGTCACACCTTGGTGAGTTATGATATAGGATATGCGTATGTCGAAAAATTGTGTTTAGTAGTGGTATTTGCAACTCAAAAGTTGCAACACTACATGTTGAGCCATACGACCTATGTCATATCAAAACAAAATCCTTTGTAGTACATGATGAACAAGACATATCATAATACGCATGCCGCAAAGTGAATCATGCTCTTGATAGAATTTGATCTAGAGTTCATAAGCCAAAATTCCATCAAGGGACAAGTCATAGCAAATTAGTTAGTAGAGGCACCTCTTAAATATAACAAGCCTCTCACCATAGAATTGCCTAATGATGTGGTCTTTGCATTATTATATCTTCCAGAACTCGAATAACCTAATAAAGAAAGAGACATATCATTGTTCATCGATGGTTCAAAGTGTGAACAAGGGGGCGGAGTAGGGATTGTCTTTATCACACCATAGGGTGCTCCATTGCCCTTATCATTCAAACTAGACTTCTCATGCACAAACTACATGGAATATGAGGCATTGATATTGGGACTCCAAACAGCCGTAGCAATGGGCATTGAAAGGTTGAATATCTTTGGTGACTCCTTGCTCATAGTAAACCAAGTCAAAGGACTATTTCAATGCAGGTGCCCACTCCTGAAGACTTAAAGGAACTTGTTGACACCTAATTAGCCCGACTAGAATGGTATGACATCGAGGCAATCCCTCGTACATCAAATAGATTTATAGACACCATGGCCTCTTTGGGATCCTTAATCCCTCAAAATCCATCTGCTGATTTTACAACCATTCATGTGAAAGTGCTTTTGCACTCAACAATATGCTGTGAAGTTTTTGACAATCAAGAATCAGTCAACATGATCATCATCGAACCAAATCAGGATTGGTCCTTCGTAGCTAGATATTTCTTGTAAATGGCACCTTGGGGGTCTTTAATCTCCTAAGGACCTATGGAGTGTGGTGCAACCATACACCATAGAGTTGTTCCTCAATACATGTTCACCATATTGGAAAGGTAGGAAAAGCAAGCCGTGTTTTCTAAAGAAGTCGTGGCTTATCAGGATTGGCTTTCCCAACTACGGGACTTCTTGACACTTGTAATAGTACCTCAAGGTTTGTTGCATATTGAAAGGCGAATGTTCAAATAGAAAGCAACAAGATACATCTTGCTAGGATAAATCCTCTATAGACGAGGATATGATGGAGTATTAATCCATTATCTTGAGCCCCAGGAAACATCTTGGGTAATTTTGCAAGCTCACGATGGTACATGTGGAGGGAATTTCAGTGGCATGACCATCGTTAAGTGCATCTTTAGAATGGGTTACTATTGACCCACCATTAAAAAGTATTGTTGCGAGTATGTCAAGAAATGCATTAAGTGCCAGCATCATTCAAATCTAACGCACTTACCATCGCAAGCCTTGCAACCCATATACGCAGCCTGGTCATTCTCATAGTGGGGACAAGAATTAATTAGAAATATCTCACCCCCGTCCTCAGGCCCACACACATTCATCATAATGACCACTGAATACTTCACTAAATGGGTTGAAGCGATCCCCTTAACATCAACAACTGGACCAAGGATTATAGAGTTTATACTCCATAATATCATAATTCATTTTAGGGTCCCTTCGAAGATAATATTGGATAATGGGCTATCTTTCAAGAACAAAAATGTGCATGCTTTAATGAACAAATACCATATTCAACACAATTTTTCAATGCCTTATTATTTGTAAGAAACGGGCAAGCAGAAGCCTCGAACAAGACAATAGTCTCCATATTGAGGAAGATGGTGCAAGACAATCACAAGAATTGGCACATACAGTTTCCTCTTGCACTATGGGCATACAGGACTAGTAGACGGACACCCACTAGGGCAACACAGTTTTCACTAGTATATGGCACTGAGGCCATCATACCACTAGAGTTGGAAATTCCAACTCTACGCATAGCATTAAAGGACTTCATAGATGATTATGTCAGATGGTAATGCAGCCTTGTTCAGTTGACGCTTCTTGATGAACGTCGAGTCAATGCTTTAGAGCATATTTATGTCTACCAAGGTCACCTTGCGCAAGCTTACAATAGTAAAGTCCACTTAAGGGAATTAAATGTTGGATATCTAGTGCTCAAATAAAACCAACATAATTTGAACCTGCCGCTGCATTTACAAGACAAGTTCACGGTAAACTGGATAGGCCCATACATGATTTTACAGAGATTTGAACATGGAGTATATCGACTTATATCATTAGATGGTGTTGAGGAGCCTGAACCTCTTAATATCATTCACTTAAAGGTATTCTACACATAAAAAACAAAAACAAAACATTCAAATATACCAAAAACAAAACAAAAACAGTCAAATATGTCAAAAACACAAAAACATTCAAATATGTCAAAAACAAAAGCAAATCATAAAAACATAAAAAAAAAATACAATGAAAGGCTCCAAGGACATTCAAGACTCTTGATCAAAATCAAATCAAAATTCTCCAAGGGCATCAAAGCCGCTTGGTCAAAATCAATTCAAAATGCTCCAAGGGTGTGCAAACCACTTGGTCAACTCCAATCAAAATTCTCCAAGGGAATTCAAATCGCTTGGTCAACTCCAATCAAAATGCTCCAAGGGTAACTCATGCCACTTGGTCAAAATCAAAAATCTCCAAGGGTACTTCATGATACTTTGTCAAAAATCAAAAATCCCCAAAGGCACAATAAGCCCTTTGGTCAAACTAAGCAAATATACAAAAACAACATAAAAATATAAAATATAAAAACAATTGCATCTCACATCTTTCATACATTGCATTACATTTTCATATCCATTACATTCACATATGTCATGAGATCCTTAAAAGTGATGCCAAAGTTTATCTCACAAATCATTCAAATCCATACCTCCATCAACACGTGTGTAATTGTGTTTTTCAACACAACCATTATTTGTTGCTATACATAATATACTAAGGTTTTTCGGTTAATCAACCACACCTAGTGATCTTATCAAATTTTGTGGAAAACCATCTTGACAAGTAGAAGGTAAGGTCTAGCTGTGATGATTCCTTGGATATTCAATATCTCGTCACTAGTTGAAACACTAAAATCCTAGTTGGCACAAGGAAAAGATGAAAGCTGCAAAGCGGTCAAGGTTACCTTAAGCTAAAAGGATATTCCTTGCTTATCCCCCTGTGCAACTGATTTAAAGGTGCTGAGAATTGGCAAAATGACAAGCTTTGCCATATCAAAATTCCTTGCTTAAATAAAAATAAGCAAAAGCCTAAAGCAAAGTACAAATTCAAAAATCCAAGCATACATTTCAGATTACAAAGCAATGATCCGATACACAAATCAGAGATTCCATGAAACCTCGCTTAAATAAAAATCAATCAAAAATAAATAGTGATTTTCATCACTACATATGAGAAAAATAAATAGTGATTATCATCACTACAAGAATCCTTGCTCAAAGAAAAATGAATAAAGAATAAACAATGATTTTCATCACTACATATGAGTAAATATCCAAAGCCAAAAGAGAAAAAATAAGGGAATGAAGCTTGAATCCCTGGAATTCTCAGTACAAAAATGGAAGGAGAGATCCTTACGCATGATGATATGTCTACCACAATATTACATTTACGTAGACCAATGTTTGAATGTGGATGAACTAGCTTATGTAACCCAATATTGCCTAGTGGTATAGTCCAACTAAGTCCAACTTAGGACGAGATGAACACTTGAGAATCCTTGATCTTAGCAATGGGTTGAAAGAATCCCGTCTAAAATGGGAGGAAATGCTTGAGTTCTATCTTAAAATATACAATCACTTTCACACACAGAGATCATGAATATCCAGGTCCATGGTAAAAGCCTTACTTTTCAAAATTTTAGAGTGGTCAGTAGACAACTGTTGATAGTGTAACTAGAGTTTTTGAATCTCCGAAAAGCCCCAAAAATTCTTACATAGTAACAAATCATATCATCATTCACACCATCACTTTATTTATAAGATTCTATAAATTAGGGGGTATCAACATAGTAGGACAGATACCGCATATATATTAGAAATAGTATATAGACGGTCACTAACTACTTTATATATTTTAATTTACATAAAATTATCAAGAAAATACATTACACACCATTACATATCATATATGAATACTTAATCAATTCTTATGATAAGAGTGATTATTTAAATTCATGATTATTATTTTTACTTTCTATTGTATCACTTATTAATATTGTCAATGTCATATGCATTCCATATGTTTTAAGTGATTAGAGAATACAAGTTTATTTATACCATCCCATAACATAAGTTAGATGCATTCAATTAAAGCATAATTAAAAATGCATTTAATAATAACATCACATCCACAAACACAAGTCATTAATCATCCATCATCACATCATAAAGCACATCATAAAACATATAGACGATATCCATTTGCATACAATCAGGAATTCATCATTCATCATCAAAATATTTCACATCATATTATCATAATATAAGCATCTACACATCCATATAAGCATCTACAATATCATCTATCATCTAACATATACATCAAGTCATCATAATGCCATTATCACATCACATCATAAAACAAAATAACAACAAAAAAATGAGCAATAAATGATACACGTAATGAGTCATAATGCAAATATATCATAAAAGTATGTGTGTCAAGTCCATGGATATACAAAAATTCCCATGGGATACAGTCATATAGGTCAACTGACCTCAAAAATGAATCAAAACCAAGTGAACCACCAATCAAATACTAGGAATGCACCCCCTGCAGCACCATCCCCTCTGGACGGATCTATGGGAGAATGGTGCAATCTAGACCCTGTTGGTCTCTCAGTATGAGTTCGGGCCCCATGATCAAGCCGAGCGAAAGACTACCCTATAGTAGAACTCCTATTGACTTGTGATCCACCTGTGGCTCCTCTCTCCCTAGGTATGACTCATAGCCTCTTTATCTACCTCGAGAGAGCGGTAATATGGGTTGCGTCCTTAGCAATTTGTAGATAACTCTCATCCAACAAACCCTATATATGAGTTATTTCATCCTTGAGAGCTACCCTCAAAGGACCCTCAAAAGTAGGAGGAGCAACAAAAACCTGTATTCGAGAAGCTCCTCCCATAGTGACCTATAAAGATTGTATCTGGTCTAGCATATGTGCTATAGTAGTATCCCTCTGAGCTATGATGGCATCACATTACTATACCTGTATCTTTGTTGACTATAGATCGACCTCCACATCATGTAGCTATGCCCTGAGAGGAGAATATATCCCCTTAGGCTCCATCTCCTCCTCTACCTCCTTAGGAGCCTCCTTCTCCTCCACTGCAAGCTGCTCTACCTGTTGGTCCCATGACGTAGTCCTAGCATGAAATCTACACCCTAATGGATCTACCTCATCTTTGCCATCATCCTCTCAATCCAGACTACCCTTACTACACCACATCAGGTCACCCCACCATAGTGCAAATGCATCTATAACTCCACTAGCTACTCCAAGATCAACAACTAGGGCATCCTCCTCAGCAGCTAGCTCTATAACCTATCGAGGAGAGAGGTCTCTCTCTGCTCTAATGTGCCTATATAGAAATGGTACTAATGGCACATCTTGCTACAACCCGTACTGACAAAGAACTCGAAAGTAGAATAAATACTCCCATATGTTGATCTTATGACCAACGAGCCATCGTTAGCATCACATCCTAGCAGTAAAGCTATGAGGGTCATCCCAAGCAGGACACTCATGATACGGGTACCATATGACATCTCCAGCTTGGAGTCCAGTGAAAGTATCAGTATAATGAGGCAATTCCCCTATAAAAGTGTGTCTCTTGTGCTCCTTGCTCCCTCTAGCCCATCTATCACCATAGCACTGCATTTGCCTATCCACATCTATGATCTTAACAAGAAGCCCCTTATAATGATCTACCCTAATGTTCTCCCATACCCAAAACTTGCAAGAGCCAACTACAGACGATGTTGACACGACCCCTCCGATGAATGTGGTACAACTCGTCGTAACACAGAGCCAATAGAGACTTACCCCGCACATAGATGATGGGTGCCTCACTGTCCATCAGGTCCTTAACCATTGCGAGGAGGTTCCAAGGGAACCTCAAGCCTGAACATTCTGGGATACCCAAATCAAAATCAGATGGAGGATGGGGTCTCAAGAATATACATAGTTTTGAAAAGGCTTTAGCTTCAAAAAAATTATATAGATTGATAATAAACAAAGGATTATGGTACGAATTAATTAAAGAGAAATATTTAGGCACCTTTTCCTTTGTATATTGGGTTAAAATACAAAATAAATCAACTTCCATAATTATTTGGAAAGCTCTAAAGAGAGCTTTTCCATTAGTTGGAAATTTTATGGCTTGGAAAATGGGAAATGGAAAGGAAGTAAGGATAGGCAACGATCCTTGGCTAGGAAGCAAATGAGACTATCAAATTTCACAAAACATAAAATATTATATCCATAGAGAATGAAAGATGGTATTGGCATAGGTAGTATCAAGAAAGAGTACTAAACTATGGAAATGAGGATGGCTCATAGTAAAAGAGCCAACATTGGGAGTAAATTATGCACATATTTGGCATGATTACACAAGGGAACTAGAAAGAAACATATAATAATAAATCAGCAAAGACATTTTCTAATATGGTCCAAGAATCCAAAAATCCGGTAGTACACAATTAGAGAAGGGTATAAAACAAGATTTAGCAAAAAAAATAAGAAACAACTTTTGTGGTGGATAGAATATAGTTACCTCTAGCCAAGAAAGCACTAACATGGGATGTTATTTAAAGGAGGTATTGGAAAGGATGAAGTCAATGTGTCATGTGGAGAAAGGAATAATAAATAATGGATCATATTTTTGTTCATTGCCTTTTCACAAGAGAAGTGTGGAATTCAATTTTATCTTTGACTCAAGAGAAAAGATAGTGGCCTGCTAGGAATATTTTAGATAACATGCAACATTTAAAGAAAGATAATTAAAGGAGTATAGATGTGTCCTTTTGATAGTGGGATGGGGCTTATGGCTAGCTAGGAATATGAAGTTGTTTAAAGGTAAGAAAAATATAGTTATTTATATACAAATATAAATTAATTGAAAGTCTTAAAAGCTTCCCAAAACCAAAAATGATGAGGTATATAGGAACACTAATAGTGGATCCTAATAATCCATGGGCCTTCTTTGATAGATATTTCTAGGGTAACCTAGGTATGTGTGGGTGAGGGGAACACTCAAATAAAAATCAGAAGATCACTTTCAAGATAGGTTTAAGGGAAGGGATAAATAATATGGTATAATGGAAAGCATTAATACTTTTGATAAGAATAGCAATGGAGAAAGGAATTATAACTTCACAAAATTACTAATAATTTGGGTTGCAAATCATGTTGAGATGTAAAATTGACTTTTCTATACTTTCTATGAGCAAGTGAAATTATTAGAATATTTTATAACAAAAAAATTATACAAGCACATATATAAATAACTAAATATAGAGGGAAATGGTCTTTCAAAATATGGTTTGAATATTCTAGCAAACACATGGAAGAGGGAAGTAGTGGTTAGAGGACTTAGGATTTCCTCACAATCCTCCTCTTATTAAAGATCATATTAGAGATCTATTAATAGAAAAAAGAAGGATAGGGGGTTGAAAGGGACTCTTACCTTTATTTTATAGAAAGACAATATTCAAATAACATTTCTCTTTAGAATTGAAACATGAGTCCTATTTTTGTATTGAGGTAAGAGTCATTTGAGAATTGTGATTGATCAGGAAGTAATTCCTATTCTCCATCTGTTAGTCATGTTATTAAGATTCTATTTCTAGATTATAAGTTAGTTATAACATATTATAGAAAGGAGGCCAATACTCCTCTTAGTTTAGTTTAGACCAATTACAATATAGGTTGCAACTAAAATTCTTGAGGGTGTTTCATACCCATAGAATTATAAAAAAATTGCAATCTTAGAAATAAAAAATATAGAAATTTTTAGGAGTTTTGTTTCATATTTTAGAATAAAAAAATAAGTTTTGCATGATCAAAACTCTATTGCTTATGATATATTATTTTATAAAAATGCGGTAAAACATACATTGATGATATTTATGTCAATACATTTAAGGTGTTATTATTATTTATTTATTTGAAAATAAAATAACAATAATATATTTAAAATTTAAAATTGAGGTTTTAAATTTTTTTTATCCTGGTTAAATATTGTTTAATATTTTATACAAATTATAAAAGTGAGGTTTGGATCTTATTAAATAGGTCTAAGGTTAAAATTGCATCCTATGTGTGTGGGGTTACGTGTTAATTTCCTATTGATAAATGTAGCTCTTGTACTTATGAGGGGTCATGGATGGGAGGGGACTACTTAGCCCTATGATTCAATCATAGGGGTTTATCACACTATCTGAATCCAAAAAAAAAATATTTAGTTATAATAATTTGTAACTTTTTAACATCCATTCATTGAGGCCATGCCAAATTTCTATCCTTGTTGTCCCACATATTTTATGGAAAGAGTTAGAAAATATGGCTAGAAAGTTTTTATGGGGGGGAGTAAAAGGAGAGAGGAAATGAGTATTAGTAGGTTGGAAAAAAGTAAGATAGCCCAAGGCAATGGAAGGTTTGGGATTGAGGAGATAAGAGCTAAATAGAAAATCTTTGGATGGAAAACTTTATTGGAGGTCGATCTCCCAATCAACTTATTTATACAATAGAGTGTTAACTAGTAAATTTTTGGGAAATGTGAACCCGAATGAGGTGAGTCATTTCTCTTTGAATAGTAATGGGTCCCTAGTGTGACAAGCTCTAATGTTAGGATATCAAGTAGTGAAATATGGATTATTTTGGAAAGTGGGGAGAGAGGAGAAGGTATGATTTTGGATAGATTCATTAGATAAATACCCACCTATCATTACTAAATTTGTAGAATAGCAACAAGTAAAAAAATCCATGGAAAGTAAGGCTTGGATAAATATTGACAGTTATTTCAACACTAGAAAATTAAGGATTATATGTTCAAGTATCTTAAGAAGTTGGACAAGTGGCCAATTCTAATCCCTTTATAATTGATACCTATAATGACTAAAATATTAGCAGAAATATTTCTCATAGGTAGATATTACAAGGATGAATTAACTTGGGGTTATGGGATCCATGGAGTCTACATAGTGAAGGATGGATATGACAAGATCCAATTAGAACCTCCTCCTCATGCATATAAGGTTAAGGATTGGAGAAAGATTTTGTATTCCAAGGGTTCGTCGAAAGTAAACTTCTTTGCTCTGTAGTTCATGCACAATGGAATTCTTACTTTTATAATATAATATGTAGGGAATCATGGGTTCATCCCAATGTATTTTATGCTATAAAAGTGAGGAAACATTTGACCACGTTATGTTTGAATTTTTTTTCATGCGCTAGGGAGCCATAGTTTTTAGATTATAAAATTTGAGCCAATGGTGATTTAAATCAAATTAATATTTGACAAATAAGAAAGAGAGATAAGTTTAAATTTGAAGATCTTCATATTGGGTGGAATATTTGATTAAAATTTATTTTTTGGTAAGTATCATTGGAGTGAAATGAATTGTTTTTAGAGAAACCTTTTCATCCTTAGATGACATCTTGTAGATCATTTGAAGCAAATTCATGGAAACTATGGTAGTGTATCCTAAAGATAAAACTTATGCTAATATAGGGATGATGGAGAATGCAGTTGAAGTGTAATAAAGGTAGGAAAAAACTATTTGGAAAACACCCCTAGAAGGATGGTTGTGGGAATCATGTAGGGATAATGTTCTATTGTGACCTACATGGCTTGAATAGGGCCACAAAACATGAAGCAAAAGCCTTAGCTATAAAATTTTCTTTTATTTAAGTGGTAAGACAAGGTTATAGGAGGGTAGATATTAGAATAAAGTGACAGAATTCTTGGCTAATATGGATACCAAGAAGGAGGTGGCATAATTACTGAGGATGAGAGGATTAGGCAGGTTCATGATAAAATCCATTGTTTGAATAAATTGAACAACCATTACAAACATATGGGTTAGGAGATTTGGCTCCATTGTAGATATACTTTTAGTGTTGTAATAAAAAGTTGTTAGTTCTTAGGATCTTGGGTTTTAAATTTATGGAAAGGAGAAAATGGGTTCTCTTGCTTTCTAAGGCTGATAGGAGTCTCTTCCCAACTTGTAAGTAATATTTTTTTTAATATAAGTTTTTCAAATTCTTTTTTTTCAAAAAAATAAAGTTAATTATTTACTATTTATTTTATTTTATTTCTGTATTTCCTAAAGAAACTTTAAAATATCTAGCCTACAAGACAAAGGCAACATAACCATCCTATTGAGTGGTAATTTTGCCCAATTGCAAAACCACACTCACAATTAGAATTTTTATTAGAAAACCGTCTCTTGCAAAGAAAAAAATATTTCTCTAAGGTTCCTTTTACTTAATGTGTGCATGTGTGCTTATGAAAATGTGTTAAAAAGTGCTAGAATACCTTATTTGCAAGCAACTATTAACAAGGGGCCTGTGTTGGTATTATTTTATTATGTTATGCTTTTATTGTTCATTAATTGAAAGGGCTTGATTTCCCTTATGTGTAGAAATAAAATGAAAGGGCTTGATTTCCCTTATGTGCAAAAATAAAATGAAAGGGCTTGATTTCCCTTATGTGCAAAAATAAAATTATGTATGAGTGCATGAAATTGATTTTAATTTTAATTTTTTTTTCTAATTTGTAAAGTGATCTATCCTTGAAATATGAGTATAAAATGATGATTGGATTCATTTTATGTTGCTTTGAATGGATTTTATATTTCCTTGCTTTTCTTTGAAGATGAAATAAGATAATGTAAATGACCTACTTTGAACATTGTAATAGCCTTTGTATGCCATATAAATTAGCCCCCTTTGATGAAATTATGATTTTCATAAAGGGATGTTAATCTATTGCTCTGAAAAGTTAAAATGTAATACCTGAAAATTTGGATTTTCTTTTAAACTATGAAATCATGAAAAACTTAAATTACAAAATTCCTATTAAAAGTGTGAACTTCAAATATTTTTTGGAATTTTGAATTTAAGTTAAAACAAAAATGTACATTCTTTAAATAAAAAATTAAAGCTTATTATTTCAAACCATGTAACTCTTTTTGGAATTTTATATATTTTTATATTTTTTATTTTGTTTGGAAAATATTTTTAAAAAATGAAAAACATGGGGTCATCAAAATAAAATAAAAATAAAATTTGAAATAAAATAAATTCTGCAATTTTGAAGTTTCCATAAACCTTGCAAACGTTATTATCCTACGAAACTAGCATTAACAAGATCTGCATTCACGTAATCCAAAATTTAATACGGTGCAATATTCGAATGGAAATATGTGCAAAATATTAAAATAACATAAGAGTCTACCATTTACATGCATAAAAACTCCCTATACTTCCAATATATTGCAAAAATAATTTTTCAATACAAGCTCAACACATGCAGAATACAATCTTCCATTGGTGAAAAGTCTAGTCCAACGACGTGGAAGGAAAAGTTCCAAAAATAGACCCAGTGCTAAAGCTATTTTTATCTCCAATCCCACCTTAAAATTTTCCAACCTATGTAAGTGTAGCTTTACTTCATTTTTATAATTTTCCATAAGGCCTCTTCATTTCGTTTTTAAAAACACCTTTTCTTTTTCGTCTGCTTTTCTTTTAATAATGCTTTTACCTTTTGTATAATATTTATTTGTCTCCATTCCCCTATTATTCATTATAACTGAAATGCACAACTATTCCTCCTATTTGGTTTGTGCTCATTCTCCTTCATAATGCTTTCTCTTCATTTTTTCTTTATAACCGATGCTCCACTTGTTTAAATATTTATTTGAAAATACTCTGGCATGTATTTGTAAGTCCAAGCAAAAATATTTGGCCTCTCTTTGAGGAGAGGAATTAGGATGACTTGTTCCTTTAGAGATAGAATTTCTCCGAAATTGAATTTTCTTGGTTTTGTAAGATCATCGCTGATGTCCACCTCGAAATTTGTTTCTATAGCTATATGTGACCCATCCTGTAATTTATGAGGCATGGGTATCAAATTAATATCATCGACAAGATTTACAAGTCCTACCGACTAAGGATCCAAACCAACATGGAATATGTCATACGCACAACCTTATGCAAAATGGAATGGCTGTAACATATCTTCATTAGGGAAGAGGTCTTTAGGCTCTATGGGCAAATTAGCATGATCCCAATCAATAGCCTCTATATAAAGATGCAATGATTTGGTAGGATATGCTAGATTATGAAGTGGAGTGGCCAAATCAATGGAGATCATGTTGATGGATGGGATGAAATCTCTAGGACCACATGGGTGTAATCTTGTTTTAGGGGTTTCCCTTCCATGCTTGCAATAAGGTTCTAGAATTTTGGGGATGAATGGGTCCTCCCTATGCAATATGCATGTGGTTGGATTCTCTGTATGCATATACTATAGAATGGGGTCATTTGGCTCAAGGATCTCTCAAAATGCGAGTGAAGGGGGATTGACCATGCAGTTAATAGTCCCTAAGTCAACAGGTCTTCCGAGGAACCTTAATCTAGGATCTATGATACGTAGTGCCACCTCTCTTTCTACTAGATCATTGAATTACCACAAGTTGTGAGGCCCAAGATAAACCATCTTGGTCTCATCCTCAAAATCATCATCACTTATCTAGAAACTGTTAGCATTGGTATGCGACCCTAGAACAGAAGGCTCATGTCTTGGCCCCAAGTAGGCCGTCTTCATTTCATCTTCATATTCTTCGTCACTTATGAAGAGTTCATTTATATTTGTCTCTGTAGACACCAAAACAGCACCAATCCGATTATGTGACTGCAAACACTGATCGCTTTGACACACATAGCCCCCAGGGCAGCCCTTAGAGGTTAAAAAGTGGTCCTAACCACTTTTGTAGCAATTTTGTAAGGTCAGAAGGCAATTTGGCACATTTAGGCACTTTGCTCAGTATTCGTCCCGCCCAGGGACGAATTCAAATTGGGATCCGTCTCACCCAGGGACGAATTTTGAATTCGCTCTAGGTAAGGAAAAATTCCAGGTTCAATGGGAAAAAGAAAAATGGTGCCAAGTGGCAGCCGAGGACAGTCAATTAATGCCTCCTACATTGCATGCGCATGTAGGTGGGCAGATTGGATGTTAGAGGACTATCACAAGGGCAGTCATGGAAGCCCAAGTCATGGAGGACTTTCCTCCCTCATGGGAAGGCATGACTACCACATGGCACTTATGCATGCCCCTCCAAAGAGACCCCCTAGGTCTATAAAATGGTGGACTTTCCCACCCAAAAGAAGAAGTTGGAGGTATTTTCAAGCAATGAAGTGCTGCCAAATTAAATACCACATTTTACCCTTTTGATTCACCTCTTCCACATCATTGATCTCTTTCGCAAGAGAGGTTATTGGGTGGCTATTGGAAGTGTGAATCCGGACCCAAAACCCGACATTTGACCACATTGATCTACCAATTCACCGACAACCCATTACAAGAGATTTTGGGCCCATCCCGAGTGGATTGGTGTCGAAATGAGGTTCTAACGGTGGGCGGCCCACCCGGGCGCCCCACACTTCTTAGATTCATTTTAATTTGTTCTTTTGTCAATTTTTTATATTCCATTCCATTTTATGCTATTTAGATAGTTTATAATTTTTATTTCAGAAGGTTTTGATCAAATCATATCACGTTTTGTCGCTCTTGTTGTCCTCACTAACTTGCAGGTAGCGACGTCAAATTCCCATTTATGCAGGTCAAATTGGGGAAATCTGACCATCTGGGTTGTCCCAAAATGCCCCCAATTAGCTAACCTCTATGTTTGTAGGTCTGTTGGAGATCCTGAGATGCGACATTTGGGCAACATCACCTTGGTGCTTTGTCGCAGGCTAATTCATCCTACCCGGGGATGAATTACAATCGAATTCGTCCTGCCTAGGGACGAATTATAGTAGAATTCAAATCGGTGGTGTTTTTTTGACTGTTCTGATGGCAGTGGCCCTCTGGTAATGTTCTAAGGTCTCTGTCAAACTTGCAGGTTATTTGGAGTCATTTTTTTAGCTAATCTTATGCATGCATCCTCCATTGGTTTTTAAGGTCAAACGCTTCATCTTTTGTCATAGGTGCTACTAACAATTTTGTTGTTTCTTTGAATGCAGGAGGAGCAGCAAGGATCAAGGATTCATCAACACCAGCGACGACAACACTTTGGCCCGCCCATTTCAAATGTGGGCATGCGAAAGGAGGAACACTAAGTCATGATTGTAACCAAAACTCTTTTAACGCTCCTAGCCCCTAAAAAGGGAGGAGGCATCTTTGTAACCGATATTACAAGAGTTAAATAAAAAGGGTAGTGTTTTCTGTACTTTCTTTTATCTCTGTTCAATTCATCTATTTCATTTCATGCATTTCACATCTTAGGACTTAAGCATTTGTTTGATTTTGAATGCATCACATTAGTATTTCTTTCTTTCGAAATCTCATGCTTTCAGTGGCGATCACGGTGGGACTCTGTCCCCTAGTTTTTGAGATCAAGAAACTGATCAAAAATTTGTGTTTTTGTGCTTACAGGTACCATTTCTTTGAACTCTGACTGTTATTCGTCTTTGCCTGTGGCGAATACATTACTGTAATTCGTCTGACCCTGAGACAAATTCTAATTCGTCTCAGCCAGGGATGAATTCTGTTCTATAATTCATCTCATCCAAAGATGAATTTTAGTCTGTGCATTTTTAGGGCCGAGGATCAGAAACATCAAGTTTAGGCAGAGAAAAGGTAAGGGTCCTAAACTGTTCGTCATTTTCTACTTTTTATGTTTATGTTTTCTGTCAATTTTGCCTTCTTAAGGAAAGTAGTTGCTTCTGCCTGTTTTAATTTTTAATAAAATAAACACACACACATCACGTGGCATTTTTAAACTGAAGAGCTTGTCGTAAGACCCCAGCCTTTGATCAAGACCAACGGTGGGTTCATCACCACCTTGGCTTGATTTTTGCATCCATTTACCCTGATTGTCACTATTTTTAGGCATAAATACTAATGAAAGCTGACTGAGTGTCGTTGGGGTGATTACCAGTGTGTGAGGATAAGTCTTCTATGGTAGGTGTCATTAACAAGACAATCCCCCTTTCGTATCGCCTATGTACCATGTACCATCTGCTCTCACGTACCTATAGTTTCCCTCTTGTAAGGGCGGGTATATAGAGAGGTTGGTATATCGGCCGAGAAATGGTATATTTAAGGGGCGACCATTTATGGGAGTCATATGAGCCAACATTATGCATTTAAACGTTCTTAAAAACTTTTAAAAACAAAACAAAATCATAAAAACGCACTAAAACTAGTCTAGGACACACCATTAATATTTAAAAGAGATAATAACCATTTGTGTATGTGTGTGTTCATTTCTGCTTAGTGTAACAAAAAAATCATAAACAAAAAGATAAAAATCTGCTTAGCTTGTAGAAGAGCACCACAATGGTGTGCACCCATAGCCAAGCCCAATCAAGGGCAGAAGCTGTAGAAAGTGTACAAAGAGCAGGCACAAGTCGCCTTCGCTTTAGCCCTGAGGACTTGGCCATACCGCCTTGGCGGTCTAGACCATAAGAGAGTCCACATAATTCCATGTCAAGGTGGAATTATAGGGACACCCCTCTGGGGGACACGCCCATTCAACACAGCCCCTTTTGGGAAGAAGCTTTACATGTGGCACTCAACGTAAATAGAAGACCGCCTTTAGAGGCTAGATATGAGTGGCCACTGCACAACGAAGCACTAGAGAGGCACAATGCCCATGGAGAGAGACAACATGACTATGGCATCTCTCCTTTGCCTCCCATCATTGCTAGAACTGAAAGACAAAACCCAGAGCGCAGGGCTCTCCACACAGGGCGAGCTAACTCCGCCTGCCCCTTTCACACCCATGAAAGGGAGTATGAGGAAGACCATAAAATTCCTCGAGAGCAATATATAGCATGGGAGCATTGTGCTTCTGCACCTGCTAGATACCATGGTCACACATTGAGGCCAGAGCCTCAAGTAAATGTCGCCAACCTCGACAGAGGGAAGTGACCCATTGAAATCTCGGATCATCAAGACCAAGGAAAATACATAGGAGAAACATTCAAGCCTCCTAAGCCCAAGATGATGGACCAAATTTACCTAGAAGTCACCAGACATGCCACCCACCAAGCCTAGATCATGTGGCTTGAGCAATATCATCAGCAGTTAGAGCGCTTATACCGCCTTAACAAAGAGCGCATTCAGTGCGAAGCAGACGAGCTACTTTATAACTTACCTGAGAGGGTGCTAACCCCTCGCACCCAAAAAGCGGAACCATTTGAGAGGCATAATCCCTTGGTGTAGGATAGGTCTTCATGACCTCATCAAGCTTTACCTCTGAGACCCCATAGACCTAAGAGGGAGGCCACTCCCCGAAACAATGATAGGTACCCTCCGCGGAGACCCACTCAGGGTCAGAGGTCTCACCCAGAGACTCCTTAGGAAGTTTACGAGGAGTATGAACCAGAAGTAGAGTGGGTCGAAATGCCCTATCAAGGTGAGGGGGTGCTATCCAACCACCCCTCCATAGGCCTCCAGTCTCCCATAACTCACAATGGGAGCAAACAAAAGAGGAAGAAATTAAATCTTTCGATGCATACAAAGCACTATTAGAGCATTTGGAGTCTGTGGAAACCAAAGATTTTGGACCCCAAAATCCCATGTTACGTCAACTCCATATTCATCCAGTGCATTCGTCAGTGCCTGCACCTTCTTACCTCGAACATTTCAAGTTGCATCAGTTGGTAGTCTTTAAGGGCGAAGAGGATGCTCAAGAGCATGTGACGAGATTCCTGAGCCAATGCTTTGGCATTCAGGATAATGATGCACTGTTGCTAAGGACATTCATAACCACATTCATAGGCCATGCCTCAGATTGGTTCACCCAGTTTCCGTAGCACAACATAAATAACTTGGCTCAATTAGTGGACGCGTTCCTTGAATGCTTTGCCTTCAACACCAAGAAGAATGCGTCACTGAGTGACCTAGCCAGCCTCAGGCAATATGAGGAGGAGAAAATGGTGGCCTATGGGAATCGATGGAGGGCTCTACTTTCTAGGCTACCCTACCTTCCCCCTATGTCCAACCTCACACAAATGTTTTCATGAAGTTGTCTGAGATCGATCTCTAGGCTATTGCAGTTGCAGCAATATGCCACCTTAGAAGAAGCTCTGGTGCAAGCCAGAGTTATCGAAGAGATCAAAATACAGGATGGTGAAATTTCCAAACCTAAAAAGAAAGAGTGGAACAAAAACACCAAGACAGGGACTACGCAACCAAAACCCACTGCGGTTAATCAAGTTGCAATAAATGTTCCTAATCCTACACAAGAAATACAACCTCAAAAGGCTAATTATCAGGCAGTGCCTCCCAATAATTATGAAAGAGAAAATAAAAAATAGGAGCAAAATCAGCAGCGTTGCCCTAAGCGACAGTACACCCCTTATACGGAGTCTAGGGACTCCCTATTTGACCGCTTGTCAGCAGAAAATTTAATCACCCTTCTAGAGATCCAAACCATAGATCCTAACGCTCCAAAACCTAAGGGATATAGAGAGGATTTGTATTGTAGGTTCCACAGGCGAAGGGGACATGACCTGAATGCATGCTAGAAATTCAAAGGATTGATACAAGATTTGATTGATAATAAAACATTGGTAGTGGACAACCCCATAACGCCAAATAACCAATAGATGGGGGTCTTCAAGGATCCCTTGCCTGCCCATGAGGCACAAGCAAAACCCCTTCAGGTCAATGAGGTGCGATAGAATTTCCCCATGCAAGGGTATGTGGGAATGATAAGCATAGTGACCAGGAACAAGAAATACCCAGGAGTTGCCCCCGAGGTAGCCACAAGAGAAGTTCTAGCAACGTCACAACCTCAACAACACCCTGTGCAGTTGCCTCCACCTAGACCCGAGGTCATGATACGGACCAAAATCACGTAGAGTTTGCAGACCATGTCGGCTAGGCTCTCCATATATGAGCTTATACAACAATCAGTGCCCCATCGAGAAGCTCTCATGGAGATTTTGAAAACCATCGAGTTGCAACCCCATGAAGCGAATTCCTTCAATAACTTCGTGGGATATGTAAAACGATGTACGGAGCCAGTCATCACATTCCGATAAGATGAAGTTAAATTAGTATCTGATGACATGGCAGATCCACCCCTACATGTTATCATGCGGGTCAACGGGATCCCATATAAGAGGGTGTTAGTAGACATTGGCTCGTCTAGTAACATCATTACTACAGCAACATTGAAACATCTGAAGCTGCCAGCCTCTCACATCATCGCTTCCACTTACACACTGTGAGCATTCAATGATGTGATATGCTCGACAGTCGACACAATTGTTCTACCCATTCAGGTAGGACAAAATATGATACCTACATTGTGCCATATTTTGGAAGGCGAGATGGTGTACAACATATTGCTAGGGTGACCATGGATCAGGGACATGAATTGAGTCCCTTCGATAGCTCACCAATGTTTGAAGTATGCATTTGAAGAAGTACATGTAGTCCTGGCGGACTTAGAACCCTTCAAATATTGCAATGTAGTGCAGTTGATGCTGCAATCGACCCTCCCATCGATGCACTTGGATTTTCAGTTAAATCCATCTAGATAGGGTCCGATGCCATGAGCACCACTAGTGACTAATCCATAAAAACCCTAGTCAGGTGCATCTTCATTATCCGCTCCTTCGCTACCAATGCCACCTGTCGCGGCTAAACATAAGGACAAATGGAAACAAATCCTAGAAGAGGCTCAACCCCTGGAAGAGGTGCTACCAATAATATCAACCATCTCAATAGAAGAGATAACTAGCATAATTGAAGTTGAGGCTCCTAGTCTACCCAACATGGAATGGACTCTAGAAGGGCTTCCGTTCCCTCCCTCTCAATCACCAACAATTACTATTGAAATGGCCAGTACGGGCCTGGGGGAGTATCTAGTGTAGAATGTTGTAGCAACACCACGCTAGAGTCAGTGCAAGACATGGGGAGACCTCGCCTCCCCATCAGGACAATTGTTCCTTTAGGCTACCTACCGAACCAGACCAATTTTGTGTATGGGGGCCTTGACCATGGTGCTGAACCATGCATGCAAAAGGACGAGGATGAAGAGCCTTTTGTACAAAATGTCAACTATCTGTCTAACATAGACTTTGCTCTGAAATATCTTGGCCAATGCAATTGGCATGGATACAGGCTAGGAAAGTATGAGCAAGGAGTGTGTGTCCTTTGCCAGCCAAGATACCAAATGCCTTATGACAAGTCAGGAGTAGGGTTCAACCACCCCCTGCCCTTAGACATCTTGGTGGAAAAAATGCAAGGCCTAGGAATAGGCAACAAGGGTGTATTGGCATAATATCCTTATGCCAACCCAAACACAACATATACATTGGGAGATTACCTCCCATGGTCAACAACCACCCTTGGTAACATCAATAATCCCTCTCCCTTGCTAGAGAGAGGTGAAAGTTCAGACACTAACATTCAAGGAGAACATAAACAATGTCCAAAAGGATCTTCGAAATATGAATCAGAATTATATGTTCCCTTCGAATCCAATAGTGATCACTCATGAGAGATTCCCATGAATAACTGGTAAGAGATCTTTTTGAAACTGTTCCCTTTAGAGGTTCCAATCGAGCCAGTGTTGTGTCAAGAGAATCAGGGCCCCCCATGAAGCATGGACCAACAACGATGGAACTAGATTAATTTGCTAGACCAAGGTGAGCCCTTATTGTCGCAAGTAGTTGTCGAAGAAAATGAACATTTTTGGATCTCCGAAAATGATTTGGAAGATGAAACTGAGATGGCCTATCTCAACCACATGTGACAAATGCAACAAAGGCAAAAAATGCAACAACGGCGTCCCTTGGAGATTAATGACTTATTTGCATAGATGGGCATACTGCCAGGGCATGAGTGGTACGTAGACCCAGTAGGGTGGGACCAAGTGTTGGATCCATGGCTCCAAGTTTACGACGAGCACCGTCCACCCTGAGACCCTATAATAACATCAGTGTCGAGGGAAGACCCTGTCTTCCTATCAGAACATAGGGCTAATCCGTTCGTGCCTGTCCCTCTAGAGCCAGATCCAAAACACAGGGAACATCCAGAATGTTTGAGTCATCACACCCATGGTAATGGAGACCAAATTCATTTCATCCACATGATCTCCATTGACTTGACCGCACCCATCCACAATTCGATTGATCCAGCATGGTCATTGCATCTAGACATAGATGCCATCGACTGGGATCACGTCAATTCACCTGTCTCCCCATCAGAGTACTAGCATTTCAATAAAATGCCTCATTTTACCCCAGGGACAGCTTAGGATATCTTTCAGGCTGAAGAGGAACCTGAGGTTCCCAACACAGATTTAAACTTAGCTAATGATATCCATTTGATCCCAAATCCACATCATTTGGAGGACGGATCCCACATGTCGATCGAGGAGATGACTGATGTAGACATTGGCTTAGATCTAATGAATCCATAGATTATCAAGCTGGGTGTAAGCTTATCCTCTTAAGAGCAAGCCGACTACATTGCCCTTATCAAAGATAAGAAGGAGGTTTTGGCATGGTCATACAAAGACATGTCGGGGCTAGATCCGTAGCTAGTCATGCATAATTTGATGCTTGATCCAACAATCAAGCCAGTTAATAAAAAACTATGTAAGATGCACCCAATAGTGGCCTTGATGGTCAAAGACAAATTGCAAAAGCTATTGGATGCACAGTTTGTCATCTGCGTGGATTATCCGCCATGGTTGTCCAACATGGTGCCCGTCAAAAATATCGACGGGAGGATTCGCATATGCACTAATTTTTGAGATCTAAACAAAGCGAGTCCTAAGGATGATTTCCCCTTGCCAAGCATCGACACGTTGGTAGATGCTACAACAGGTCACGAAATGCTATCCCTCATGGATGGTTTCTCGGGATACAATCAGATTCGTCTTAATCCCAAGGACAAACTAAAAATGGCGTTCACGATGCCTTGGGGGACATTTTGTTATAAGGTCATGCCTTTTGGCCTTAAAAATGTTGGTGCCACCTACCAACGTGCCATGACGTACATCTTCCATGATTACATGCATAAAATTTTGGAAGATTACATTGATGATTTGTTGGCCAAGTCTCTTTTATGCCTAGATCATCTCGATGACTTAAGCAAGATCCTCGATCGCCTCATGGAGCATAAAGTTAGACTAAATCCCAAGAAGTGCGTATTTGGCGTCACATCTGGAAAACTCTTGGGTTTCATAGTCTCAAAGCGAGGTATAGAGGTGGACCCAAACAAAGTCAAGGCAATCCTTGAAATGGTTCCCCCAACTACCATTAAGCAACTCAGAAGTCTGCAGGGAAAGGTCATGTCAATCAAACGCTTCATAGCGTAGTTATCTGACAATTGCCGACCCATGAACAAATTATTGCACAAGGGGGTTGCATTTCACTGGGATGACGAGTGCCAGTTAGCCTTTGATGACATCAAATGATACTTGGCTTCGTCGCTAGTATTGGCACCACCTAGACCAGGAGTGCCATTCTACTTATACATCTCAGCTACTTAGGTGGCATTGGGTGCCATGCTAGCCCAGAAGAATGAGCTTCACAAAGAACAGGCTACTTACTATCTTAGCCGCACCCTAGTCAGTTATGAACTTAACTATGCATACGTCGAGAAAATTTGCTTGGCAGTGGTGTTTGCTACCAAAAAGCTACGCCACTACATGTTGAGAAAAACTATGTATGTTGTGTCTAAGGAGAATCCATTGCGATACATGATGAGTCGTACTTATCATAGTAGTCGCACGACGAAGTGGATCATGTTGTTGACAGAATTTGACATAGAGTTTATCGGACATAAATATATCAAAGGACAGGTCATAGCCGATCAACTAGCAAAGGCTCCTCTTGAAGACGATCAGCCTCTAGTCATAGAACTACCCGATGATGGGGTCTTCCATGTCTCAGAATCACCATATTTTGATGAGCCTAAGTCACAGGATGACATAACCCTATTTTTTGATGGTTCTAAATGTGAGCAAGGTGGTGGCATAGGAATAGTATTCTTCACACCGCAGGGTGCTCTAATGCCCCTATCATTTAAATTAAATTTCCCATGCACCAACAATAATGCAGAGTATGAATCCTTGCTCATAGGTCTTCAGACAGCAAACGCCATGAACATCAAACAACTGAACATTTTTGGTGATTCACTGTTAATTGTCAATCAAGTCAAAGGGGTATTCCAATGCAAATGCCTAGTTATGCAGGCTTATAAAGCCCTTGTGGACAAATTCCTGGCAAAACTTGAGTGGTATGACATCAAGGCACTCCCTCGGTCATCGAATCATTTTGCGGACACAATGGCCTCATTGGGGTCACTAATTCCGCAAGACCTTTTTGGTGATATGACAACCATTCAAGTCAAAACCCTATCACAATCCATGATGGAGCGTGCAAGCTCTGAATTGACACCAGGAATCCACATGATCCATATTGAACCATCCTCGGATAAGTTCTCTCGAATCCATGATCGTTTGAAACATGCCAACTTGGGGTCCTTGTTCTCCCCTACTCCCATTAATAGCAACACAACGCTATTTTTACAAGTTCTATCTCACTCAGCGTTTGCTAGGGATGAACTTCAAGAGGGATTGGCTATTCATACTATCGAGGTTTTTGTTCAACAGGACTGGTATTTACCCATTAGAGACTACCTCAAATTAGGTAATCTCCCGCTTAGATTGACGCATGCTGCAAAACAAGCATTCAAGCAGAAAGCGGCTAAGTATGTCTTGATAGGAGACATTTTGTATTGTTACAACTATGAAGGAATCCTCTTTCATTGCTTGGACTAGCAAGAGTCCACTTGGGCGATCGCCCAAGCGCACGATGGTACATGTGGTGGCCACTTTAGTGGTATGGCCATCGCAAAGTGCATTCTTCGCATGGGCTATTATTGGCCATCTTTAGAGTGAGATTTTTGCGCATATGTCAGGAAGTGTGTGAAGTGTCAACACCATGCCAATTTGACACATGTACCTTCGTAGGCCTTGCAGACAGTCTAGTCTACTTGGTCGTTTTCATAGTGGGGCTTCGATCTAATTGGAAAGATCTCCCCTGCATCGTCAGGCCATCACACATTTATCATAATGACCACAGAGTATTTTACCAAGTGGGTGGAAGCAGTTTCGCTTACCTCTACGATAGGAACCCGCATTGTGGAGTTCATTTTGCATAACATCATATGTTGTTTTGGTATTCCATCCAAAATAGTCTCGGATAATGGGACACCATTCAAGAACAAAGACGTGTGCTTTGACCACAAAGTACAAAATTTAGCTTAGTTTTTCGACACCCTATTATTCGTAGGTGAATGGGCAAGCAGAAGAATCAAACAAAATACTAGTTGCCATCCTTAAAAAGATAGTCGCATAAGGATTGGCACATCCAAATCCCACTTGCCCTATGGGCTTATCGCACTAGCATTCGTATGCCCACTGGGGCCACTCCGTTTTTGCTTGTGTATGGCTCCGAGGTAGTCATGCCTCTCGAGTTGGAAATTCCTTCCCTGCACATATCAATGTAAGAGTTCATTGATGATGATGCTGTACGGTAGGCCCGATTAGACCAGCTTACGTTGCTTGACGAACGATGCGTTAATTCTCTCGAGCATTTACGTATCTATCAAGAGCGACTTAAGAAATCTTACAACATGAAAGTTCACCTGAGGGACTTTCGGGTTGGTGATTTGGTTTTGAAGGAAAACCAACAGAACTCTAGTTTTCCATCCCACCTAAGGGACAAATTCATGGGAAATTGGATAGGTCCATATGTCATTGATAGCAAAATAGGACCCGGGACATACCGGCTAGCCTCTCTTGATGGAATCAAGGAAACAAAACCCTTGAATATCAGTCATTTGTGACCATTCCACATCTAAGAGAGCCGTACCCCAAAATACTCCAAGGATTCCTACAATCGCTTGGTCAATCCCAAAATGCTCCAAGGATTCCTACAATCGCTTGGTCAATCCCAAAATGCTCCAAGGATTCCCACAATCGCTTGGTCAATCCCAAAATGCTCCAAGGATTCTTGCAATCGCTTGGTCAATCCCAAAAATGCTCCAAGGATTCCTGCAATCGCTTGGTCAATCCCAAAATGCTCCAAGGATTCTTGTAATCGCTTGGTCAATCCCAAAAATGCTCCAAGGATTCATATAATCGCTTGGTCAATCCCAAAAATGCTCCAAGGATTCATATAAATCGCTTGGTCAATCCCAAAAATGCTCCAAGGATTCATATAAATCGCTTGGTCAATCCCAAAAATGCTCCAAGGATTCATATAATCGCTTGGTCAATCCCAAAAATGCTCCAAGGATTCATATAATCGCTTGGTCGATCCCAAAAATGCTCCAAGGATTCATATATTCGCTTGGTCGATCCCAAAAATGCTCCAAGGATTCATATAATCTCTTGGTCAATCCCAAAAATGCTCCAAGGATTCATATAATCGCTTGGTCAATCCCAAAAATGCTCCAAGGAATCCTAAAATCGCTTGGTCAATCCCAAAATGCTCCAAGGATTCCCACATTCTCTTGGTCAAAAATAAGAAATTCAAAATCCAAAAATCATCAAAAACAACAAAAAATTGCATCTCATTTCTAGGCATGCTCAAATTCATCAATAAAAAGCTCTTCTCACATCTCATCTTCATATTCACAAAAATAAACCCATCAAAAATACAAAAATATATAGCTGCATTAAGCATCACATCCATACATTGCATATTTGTGGTCGTACAGGTCAAAGGCACCATAGGCTGTAATTGCTCTGCTAGTCCATCTTGTTCCACATTTTTCCATTTTATAAGTAGTCCAAAAAACAACAAAAATACACCATTTACTGCTTTTTACCACACTAGAGTCAATGGTCTTATAATGTATCAAGAGTTTTCATCTTTCAGTCATAATTTTGCTTTCTAGCCATGTACTATACCAAGTCAGGCAGATTTTACGAAGGTAGAGTTCTACTTGGATCACACCTTGTTACGTAGCATCCCAACACAAATTAAAACACATAAAAATTCCCAAGTTGTGTGAACGAAAGATGACACCTGCAAAGCAATCCAGGTCACCATAAGCGAAATGGCT
The DNA here is from genome assembly GCA_028583015.1 of Wollemia nobilis. NCBI lineage: Eukaryota > Viridiplantae > Streptophyta > Pinopsida > Araucariales > Araucariaceae > Wollemia > Wollemia nobilis. Next base: position 2,258,242 of record JAQPPZ010010331.1, on the reverse strand, counting down.
ATCTTGCTCATCCCCCTGTGTGAATGACCCAAAGAATTCTGAGAGTTTGCAAAAGGACAAGCATCCTCCCTACCCAATTCCCCAAGAATCCCAAATTTCTCAATAGTTGCAAAACATCAAAAATTTTGCAAAAACGTCAAAACTCCAAAAAATTTGACATCATCCCCATAGTGCATACATCAAGAGGCACAAAAAATAGTGATTCTCGTCACTCCATATCCAAATACCTTGCTCAAAAGAAAAATATATAAAAATAAATAGTGATTTTATCACTATAAAGGAGCACGTATCCCAATACAATTAAAGAAAATAAGGGAGTCGAACTTGAATCCCTGGAACTCTCAGCATTTCGACAGGTCATGAGGCAAGCCTCAGTATCGGTTTGGTTGATAGCCTATCGGTCACTGGCGGTAAACTTCCCGCATGATGATATATCTGTCACATTAACCTATGTATAGATCAATGTTTGCATGTGGATGAGCTAGCTTATGGTATCCTAGATAGCATCGCAGATTAATCTGACTAAATACAATAAAGGAGTTAGTGGAGCTAATTAGGTGATCCTCAGTACAGGTTTGGTTGATAGCCTATCTGGCACTGGCGGTATCCTGACAAATACCACATAAATGAACTCAATTGCACACACAGGGATGTGAAATAGCTTGGTCAAATACAAGTCCAATTCATACATTGTTCAAAAGTCTTGTAAGATAAAGTACAGTCGTAGCTAGTGAGGTAAAACCGTCTGAGTCTCAAAAAACCTTAGCTACATTTCTAAACCAACTGCGCTACTTTTCATCCTTACAATACCATAAAAAACCACATGTATACATGCAAAGTCATTTACCACAGCAATCGCCTAAAAGAAAAATCACAAAGTCCTAAATAGACTATGGTGCCCTAACCAAACAACACAAATTCAATTCATCCATTACATTTTGCATATCACATATACATCAAAAACATTTACATTCATCATAACATATGCATCCATCAAAATAAATTAACATGCATACATCCATACTCATCACTCATTAGGCATAAAATCAAATCATCACTCACATAAACAAAATAAAGTCATCTGTATATATCATCAAAAATGCCCGCAGGCTACAATAACCGGTCATCTGACCTCGCACAATCCAAAAACCCCCAAGCCTAGGGTGTCGACCACCATGATCATGTAGGATCGGTGCGACGGGAACTACCCCCCGTGGTGTGGGTCCTATGGGACCCCTCAGGGCGGCTGCTGCTAGCCCCCACATCATGCCTACTTGCCCCCCCTCATCTAGTCGCCTACATCGAGAGGATGCTAACTGCTCAATATCACTCCCTCTCGAGCGGCGCGATGATCCGCCTATGCTAAATGTAGGGACCCACCCACCAAGGTGGCTAATCTCTGCCTCCAGCTCTAACCGCTGTCGCAACGACTCCATCTCTCATTGGCGATACGTCGCCAAGTTCTCCTCGCACCGTGCCAAAGCCCTATCCCTCTCTACCAGTTGCGTCCGTAAGAGATCCCTCTCTCGTGCCGCATTAGTACCCCCATCCCATCGATGAGAAGTAGCTAATGCATTCTCTCACTCTGCCAACTACATCCGTAGGAGATCCCTCTCCTGTAAAGCTTCCCCCAACTCCTCATCGTGCCTTTGTAGCAACCCCTCCAACCATGCAATCTCAACATGTAACCCTACATCCATGTCCACCGCATCTGCCCGAGGCATGGGCATCTCTAGAATAGCAGCTTGCTCTGGCTCCCACTACTCCACGATGTCCTGCATCTCCGGCTGATCCGGAGCCCCAAGATCCACATCCATACCATCCACCTCTACCATATTCACATCCTCCAACGGAGCTCCCCAGTCATCACCTAGTGCCTCGGCACCCTCCCCGCCCATGGTAGCTACCCCCATGCCTCCCAATGGCCCCTCGCCTTGCCATCACCGTAGTACCCACCATGGGTCATACTCAGCGGTAGTCCCGATGTCATCCACGTCTAGGACATCGATCATCGCGTCTGAATCCTCACCCAGTGGCATGATGACTAGTCGGTCCAGAGTCCTCTCATCCCCCCAATGTCGATAGACCACGGGCTCACCAAGCAACCCCTGGCGCACCCCAAACTGTCGTGTCACCCGGCTATATGAGAAGAACTCATGCTCGATCCCATGCCGCCCAATCAGCCACCACTCTCTATGTACCCATCGGAGCCACTCTCTAGCCTCCAGCCAGGCTGGACAGTCCCGATAAGGGTGCCAAACCACCTCCCTTGGAGTAATCCAAGAGAAGGTATCGACATAGTACCCTATGACACCTGCCCACCATCAACTCTGACCCTGCTCCCCAGACCGCTGCCACAGAACCGCATAACCTATATCCCTATCCTCCATCTCTGCCCGAGTCATCCATGGTAACCCGGCTGGCCTCTCCACTGCTATGTGCTGCCAAGCCCAGCACTGCAATAAGTAGCTACAACTAATCCCCTTTTGCTACCAGCAATGGACCTCATACAAATCCCCATAGAGCTATGCCAACAGTGTCTGTCCCCATCTCATGATAAGTTGTGCCTCTGTCGGGCACTCTACCAACTGCCAAACCAAATCCAATAGGTTCCATGGGAACCTCGCACCTGACGAGTCAGGTAGCAACATGTTGGACATGAGGCCCATAAGGAATGCATGCCTCACGCCCAACACCCCCCTCTCCAGCCACCATCGAACCAAAATCTTACCAATCTGGCAATCGCCCTCTGCCCTCTCCAGTGGATCCTCCACACCCAGCTCCTCCCCATGCCTGAAGCATCTTGTCAGTACAGCTGTCTGCTGATCACGCGATGATGTCCTGATCGGAAGTCCATCTATCAGAATTCGTAGAAGCCGATAGATATCCTCCAAGGTAACAGTCATCTCCCCTGTTGGGATATGGAAGGTGTTGGTCCGTGGATCCCAAATATTGATCAGGGCCATCAAATAGGCCTGATCCACGACCACAGGCTCCAATCGAGCCACCTACTTGAGCCCAAGGGCATCAAGCCACTCCCAGTCAGCTACAGTCAGCGCCCCCCGTGCTTCAGTAAAAGCAGTGGGTACATGGTACCGACTCCTAACAACCTGCAAAAGAAAACAATTCAAAAACATTAAAATCATGGAAAAGAACTGTACAACAATAACATGAATATACCACATGGTATACCAATGTACAAAAAAAATAAACATAAAAATTCAAACAAAAATTAATTTTTCAGTTCTAGGGTTTCTAATCCTAACTGATTAATTTAAAAACAAAAATTCAAAATTCAAACAAAAATTAATTTTCTAGTTCTAGGGTTTCTAATCCTAATTGATAAATTCCAAAAAATAAAACAAAACAAAATTTCAAAAATAAATTTTTTAGTTCTAGGGTTTCTAATCCTAACTGATTAATTTAAAAACATAACAAAAATTCAAAAAACAACAAAAATTACGTCTTAGGGTTTTACGTTCCATTTATCCTAGGGTTTTAGTTAAAATCTAAATAACAATTCTTTACCTAGGTTTTTTGCAACATTTAGTTGTACGCTAAGTCTTAGTTGTCTTTAGCTCAGTTTCAGGGTTTAAGTTTTAAAATTTTGAAAAACATCATCACAAGGAAAATTGAACAAAACAATCGCAATGTTAAATAAAAGCAATAAAAACTAGGAACACTTACTGGTCTCGCTTCGGCTCCGCCGCTCGAGCTAGTTTGTGCACTCATGATGGCAGGGAAAATCTGACAGCGCTTCGCTTTGCAAAATTAACCTCCTCCTCCCCAGAGCTCCAAATCGCAAGAAAAATCAGATGCAAATGAGCCCAAACCCTAGTTTTGGCCTTTAAATAGGCCTTTTGAGCTTAAATTCGTCTTCCCCTGGGACGAGCGCTCTGGTTAGCACTCATCCCACCCTGGGATGAATTCTAAGCTGGTATTCATCCCACCCTAGGATGAATTCAGGCCAGAAATTTCAAAAACATCAAAAATTGAACAAAAATGCACTAAAACAACTAATAAACTTGCCCGATGAGAGTGTTGTTGCACTTGACATCCCGGGCATACAAAATAGACGTTGGGGTCACAAATTGTCACTATCCTACTCCCTAAGAAGGCTACCATAGCTGGACCGCTCCACGGGAAGATGGATTTTTGCCAATTTCAGCTCCAAAAAGCATCGCAAAAAGGGTTAACACCCACCAAAAATAGGTCTAAATGTCGAAAAAAATTGCACATGCTTAATGCTAAACCATCTAAGGGCACCCTTGCACAAGTCATCTTGGGTCAAGTGACTCGTCACTTTTCTCATGAAGGTCATTCCCTCATCGATTCGTCGCTTGAGGGGGTAGTCACACTTAGTCACCAATCAACAAACACACACCCAATTAAGGAAAACGACATGCATTCAAAGAATCATTGACAAAGACAATTACGCTCCTGCTTGGGGCAGTAAACAAGCAATAATCACAAATTGATCAAACACTTGGCATTCCCGAAGCATGAACACAAGGTTCCCCTGTGGACAAAAGGTTGCACCCTTTGCCTAATCATGACTGATCAATGTCCAAGCTCAAGTCACACCTCACCAAAATAGGTTAATACTTGAAATCAAATTCCTTAGCTCGTCAAAAGCAAGGATTCAAGAATGCATGCCCTTTCCATACTTGAGGCATCAAAATTTGGTTAGGTTACCAAGAAACCCTAATAATTAGTGCTTTGGTTATCTATTTTTGCTCGACGTTGTGCCATGCACAGCACATCCCAAAAAATGGGCATCTGTAGACACCAAAACAGCACCAATCCGATTATGTGACTGCAAACACTGATCGCTTTGACACACACAGCTCCCAGGGAAGCCCTCAGAGGTTAAACAGTGGTCCTAACCACTTTTGTAGCAATTTTGTAAGGTCGAGAAGGCAATTTGGCACATTCGGGCACTTTGCTCAGTATCCGTCCCACCCGGGGACGAATTCAAATTGGGATCCGTCTCACCCAGGGACGAATTATGAATTCGCTCTGGGTTAGGACAAATTCCAAGTTCAACGGGAAAAAAGAAAAATTGTGCCAAGTGGCAGCCGAGGACAGTCAATTAATGTCTCCTGCCTTGCATGCACGTGTAGGTGGGCAGAGTGGGTGTTAGAGGACTGTCACAAGGGAAGTCATGGAAGCCCAAGTCAGGGAGGACTCTCCTCCCTCTTGGGAAGGCATGGCCGCCACATGGCACCCATGCATGCCCCTCCAAAGAGACCCCCTGGGTCTATAAAATGGTGGACTTTCCCACCCAAAAGAAGACAAGTTGGAGGCATTTTCAAGCAACGAAGTGCTACCAAATTGAATACCATATTTTACCCTTTTGATTCACCTCTTCCACATCCTTGATCTCTTTCGCAAGAGAGGTCATTGGGTGGCTATTGGAAGTGTGAATCCAGACCCAAAACCCGAAATTTGACCACATTGATCTACCAATTCGTTGACAACCCATTACAAGAGATTTTGGGCCCATCCCGAGTGGATTGGTGCCGAAATCAAGTTCTAACGATGGGCGGCCCGCCCGGGGCCCCACACTTCTTAGATTCATTTTAATTTGTTCTTTTGTCACTTGTTTATATTCCATTCCATTTTATGTTGTTTAGATAGTTTATAATTTTGATTTCAGAAGGTTTTGATCAAATCATATCACATTTTGTCGCTCTTGTTGTCCTCACTAACTTGCAGGTAGTGACGTCAAATTCTTGTTGATGGAGGTCAAATTGGGGAAATCCGACCATCTGGGTCATCCCAAAATGCCCCCAATTAGCTAACCTCTATGTTTGTAGGTCTTTTGGAGATCCCGAGACATGACATTTTGGCAGCATCACCTCGGCGCTTTGTCGTAGGCGAATTCATCCTACCCGGGGATGAATTACAGTCGAATTCATCCTGTCCAGGGATGAAATACAGTCCAATTCGAATCGGTGGTATTTTTCTAACTGTTATGATGGCAGTGGCCCTCTGGTAATTTTCTGAGGTCTCTATCAAACTTGCAGGTTATTTGGAGTCATTTTATTCACCGGTTTAGCTAATCTTATGTATTCATCCTCCATTGGTTTTTAAGGTCAAACGCTTCATATTTTGTCACAGGTGCTACTAACAATTTTGTTGTTTCTTTGAATGTAGGAGGAGCAGCAAGGATCAAGGATTCATCAAAACCAGCGATGGCAACACTTTGGCCCGCCCATTTCAAATGTGGGCACGCGGAAGGAGGAACACTAAGTCATGATTGTAACCAAAACTCTTTTAACACTCCTAGCCCCGAAAAGGGAGGAGGCATCTTTGTAACCGATATTACGAGAGTTAAATAAAAAGGGCTATGTTTTCTATACTTTCTTTTATCTCCGTTCAATTCGTCTCTTTCATTTCATGCATTTCACATCTTAGGACTTAAGCGTTTGTTTGATTTTGAATGCGTCACATTAGTATTTCTTTCTTCCAGAATCTCGTGCTTTCAGTCTCTTGCACCAAAGTTAGGGGTTGATAGATTAGGCCTAAGTAGGCTCTTTCTGTTGAGTCTTCTGATTCATAGTCACTTTCATCTGATATGTACCCACTCTCATTGTGGATGGATCATGTGAATCTTTGTAAATAGTGAGGCCTATGGTAGGCTAAGCCAAGTGGTGCCTCATCATCACTAGCTTCATATCCATTCTCATCATCCCACGAGTTGTACCCTATTAGGGTGGAATCAATTGAGATGTTTGGATGATAAATTTTTTGTGGTGATACATTCATCGTTGCCACTTTTTTTTTGCTCAAATTTCCTATTCTTAGGGGGTTATAAGGAATGAAATCAATGTCTTATCCTAACCCTAAGCTTAATCTATCCAATGCCACTACAAGAGAGTCATCTCAACCTCCAATATAATAGCCTAACCCAAACCTGTCAGAGGAAAGCTGATATTATGGCTCGTATGACCGCCTACGTCCCTGCTCATATATACCAAGGTCATATCCATGCCAATGGCAACACTCAAAGTAGCTTAGAGCAAACTCGATATTAGAGAGATAATGAACATTGAATGTGAATAATTTGTCACAATCCTCTTATATGTCTGAAGACTTATGGGAGCATTCCAGGCCGACATAGATAAAATTGGTTTGGTTGGGTAGGATTCCAAGTGGAACCACTGTTTCCACTGGCGGTCTCAAGTACTTAGGTCTTCCCATGTTTTATGCAGACTCAATGATAGGCATAAAGGTAATGTTCTACACAAGGTACTATCATATTCCTGTGCTTGCTAAGTGTATTGATGCATGTGATGTGGATGACCCTACAGATGATACTGGTGAAGAGATATGCTAATCACTATCTTCATATTGACCTTGAATATCTCCTTCTTCCATAGGACTTGGCATTTTAGAAATGGCTACAATTGGCATTTCCTTGGGCCTTTATTCCTTTACTAAGGGCACCTTTAGCTTCTGATTGTCTTTTGGTTTTTATGTTGATGGTACTTTAGAAGCATTGACTATTTTAAGTGCACCAGTAGGTGTTGATGTGCATGGGCCTTTTCTTACCCTTTTGTCTTGGTTATTAATTTGTGTGGTTGGAGATGAAGGTGCTACGTACAGGTGGGTAGAAGAATTTACAAATTCCCCCAGAATGTCCACCTGATGGATGTATTTAAAAGGCTCTTCATCGACCAGAACCACATAGACTTTGTTCTCGTGCACATACTTGATACACTGGTGCAAGACCGAAGGAACACACTTCATGACCCTTATCCAAGGACGCCCTAGGAGGATGTTGTACTGCATAGTTCCTTCATAGGATTTTGACATATCATAGGGACGGTCTTGTGCCCCACCTTGATGGGTACGACTATAATTCCCATAATGTTGTATAAAGCATCATTAAAAGTTCTCAATGTGTAAGCTCTTGGAATGATATTGGACTTGGGGATCTTGAGGTGCTCTATTGTTGTTGTTGTAATTATTTTTATTGATGAACTTGTATCGACCAAGACCCTCTTGAAAGGTAAGTCATTGATTGCCACCACAATGTTTAGTGGAGGTTATGGTAAGGCAATAGGTACTATATTAATCTCATAATCATAGAATCAAATTACAGGTTCCTAGAATTCTTGTACTTGTCCCACAAAATGAGTGAATGCATTCGCATATTGTGGTTGGAGCTCAATTGTCCTTAAAATTTCTATTAGAGTCTCCCTATGCTTTGGGGACTATTGTATGAGCTCATAGATGGATAACTTAGTTGGAGTCTTCTGTAGGTTTTACTCCAATATACTCCGAATAGTTAGCATAGGTCATGTTGGTGGACCTGGAATGTTGTCCTCCCTCTAACTAGGTGCAACTAGGACATTCATGGGAGCTATAGGATGTTGTGGCTGACCATACCATCTAGTCCTGGTTGCTATGTTAACAATATCAACCATCCCAACTCATCTGTGGGTAGGTATATTAGCTCGAACCTGATTGACTTAGGCCCTTTGATCTCTAGGGGCCTCATGATTGGGCAACAGGTTTTTGTATATGCCCATGTCTCTGTTATCAGGAGCTAGTGGGTTGTCCACTTTGAGTTCTCCTACCTCAGTCATGTTTTGCACTTGATGCTTAAAACTAATTCAAGCCTCAATTTCATGCCCCGGTATCCTGTGATAAGGGTAAAATTGATCTTCCCTATATCCTTTTGGCTTAGTATGGTTGGTATCTATAAGAGGTATATCAGGAAATCTAATCCTCATGGTCTCACTCAGTTGATTTAATATTGATTGCATTGATTCTATCATAGGCGTGAAATAGCAAGGTGGCTTGCATTCTCTGTTTCACCCTTGATTGTTCCTTTAGTCATAATTGGTTGGCGAAGGATGTGCTTGATAGTTCTGGGGTTGTTGTGTACCCCCATCCTTAGGTGTAGCCAATATGACTTGATTTACTAGAGCAGGGTTGCCCTACTTCTGCTTGTACTTGTCATTCTTACCATTCTTGTTCCACTTCTTTTTATTTTGGAGTTTTATGGTTCCCTCATCTACTTTTATGTCTTAGATGAGTTTGGCCTGTGCCAAAGCTTCCTCAAAGGAAGGATACTTCTGAAGTTGTAGCAATAGGGAGATATGTTTAGAACAAATTTTGGTGATCATGCAAATGATATCTTCCATGGAAACAGAGAATGATAATTTTGCCATGACTTTTCTCCATCTATTCCAATAATCCATTACTAGCTCATCATCATACTGTTTCAAGTTTTCCAGGTCTGAAAGTTTCACCTTCTTCTTAGCACCAAAGGAGAAACACTTTAAGAATGCATTTACTAGTTGTTCAAAGTTGGTTATGCTATGCTTAGGTAGTTGGTTGAACCATTGAGTGGCAACACCTAAAAATATCGTTATGAATATTCTTAGCATGAGACCGTCATTGTATTCAAGATGAAAACATGTGTTGATAAAATTGGTGACGTGCTCTTGTGCATCCTCTTCACCTTTAAATTTTTCTAACATAGGAATTTCAAAGTGCTTAGGATATGGAGGGCTAGGGATTGATGGGCACAATGGTTGGTTGTGTATTTTACTCAATGTTGGTGAGTTCCCAACTGCTTCTTGTTTCTCTAAGGCTTTTATCTTTTCAGAAATTTCTTGAAATGCCTTTGATGCACAAATTTCCTCCTCTTGTAGGCCTACTCATAGTGGCAATGGAGGTAACTCTCTATCCATTTTATTTTTTCTATTTTCCTCCCTCCTATGAGGGGACTCAGGATTGTGATCATGGTTTTTTATATTTACCCTTTCCCCACTAGTTGGATTTCATTCATGGTTTGGTGGGTGATTTCATTGTGGGCTATCTTGTCTATTGCACCTCTCCTTAGGTGAGTCAGCACATCTAGTTCTTTGGTGGATATTATCATTTGTCTATAAATTGCTAAGAGCTAGTCCCTCAACTTGCTCTCTTAAGCATTTCTCATGTTGGCGCAAGAGTATTTATCTTTGTTTATCCTATTTGAGAGCCACCACTAGCTCTATCTCCTTACGTAATGCATTTTCTAACCATCTCACATGATCAGTTTGTGCTATCACAAAAGAATCATATTTATCTGACTCTATTCTCATTGTCTTGAATCACAGATTCCTCGAGGAGGTATCTACTGTACCAGTACTCTTGCTAGCTAATGTGATTTTTTTAGTGTACTTTTGAGTATCCCTATGATCAAACTCCATACATATACTACAGGGTCACTCTGAGGTACCTCTAGATTGAGAGTTGTGCTTAGAAGTCATAGTTTGTGAGCTTCCAAATGTAGAGTTCTCAGTAGCTACAATTCTTTGAGTTGGTCATGTAGGAAACCGATCCAACCTGTCTAGTTGTCTTGTTTTCCATGGCTGGTCCTATGGAGTGCCATTCACTCCTATGAGGTCATAGTCTACGGGAATATTTCCTTTTGTGTGAAGGGTCTCTTCTATATGATTCCCATGACTAGATGTAGCTCTAGTTTCATACCCTTCAATGGGTAGACCTGTTTCATATGTTTCTTGTGAATCTTGAGGTCTTGCAACTCTTGCTTGCCTTATTGATGAAGAGGGCTTTGTGGTGACATTTTTTCTCCATGTGGATGGAGATGTAGCAGTATCGTCATCCGTATGCAAAGAATGAGTTCTAGAACCTTCTTTATGTCCATGTGGGAAAGAAGCCCTTGAATCTTCCTCACGTATTTGAGATGTTTCTGTGTGTTTAGAGGACCTTCAGGTCTCCTCACGTCTCCTTTATTAGGATGGTTGTGAAGCCTCTTTTTGTTTATGTGACTTTATTCCATGATGTGGTTCCCTACTTGGGGTTTCTATAGGAGATCCCCAAAGGGTCGAGTTATCACCCCTTAGGCTCGCAGAGCTACATCTCATGGTATTATAGGTAGGTCATTCAATGTTACTATGACTATGCCTATGGGTATGAGTTGCTTCAGTATCTCCCTTGGTATTAGACCGAGGGTGTTTACTTCTTGTTTTGACCATGTTGTCTATGAATTGACCCTTTGAGTTGTAGTTTTAGGAATAGCTATACATACCAAACAAATGTTTATCTTGATTACCGATTTAAGTGTGCCCTAAACTATTTTGTGTGTTTTGATGTGTTGTTCTCTCAATTTCTTGCTCTTGTTATTGGATTAAGAATGAGAATACTCATACATAGTGACAATCAAACACACCCGTGCCAAACATGATTTTCTCAAAAGAAGCTAGGGTACACCATTGAAGTCCCAGTAGGGGGTTCGCCTAGCTCTTCCACTCTAAACCAATGATTTTTCCAACAGTGGGAGACAATTTGAGCACAAGTAACTTAGTATCACTATAAGTAAGTTTTTCAATCCATTTATAGGAAGATCTAGGTGGCAAACCAGTGGAAGGAGATGAATTCCATTGTCACTGGACTAAATTGAAGGTTGGTGATGAAATCCAACTCCCCAATGTTTAAATGATACGTGAATGTGTGGTGTTCATTTTAATCTTGTGTAACATAAAGTGCATCATATAGCAGCAATGAGTCTTTCCTATATGCCTAAGTGTAAAAATACATTTCAATATTCAAAAATATGCATGAACTACTATTATTTGTATGAGCACACTTTATTTCGTGCAGCTATGGCCTCTAGCAGGGCCTCAAAGTAAGAAAACAACATACAATGTCTAGCATGTTGGATTATAGGATGAAATTTCTAGGCATAAGCCGTTGTTCCTAGCAATGCCTAGTGGAAATCTAAAAGAATATCTAAGATATGCAAAATGCTTAATTCTTTCTCCTTATATTCTTTCAATTTCCAAATATAAATGTTTTTTTAAGTTCTATGTTTTAGACACACAGAAGCAAACATAAAGCTGTATAATATTAGATAGATTGTACCAACCTCTAATACAGCTATGAGAACCTTCTTTCTATCCTCTACTGCTCTCTAGTTCTGGTCGCTATTGACCAGAGTGACTGGTTCTTGGCCACCGTTAGTGGGAGTGGCTAAAGCTCTATTGGTTGTTGTAGCTCAGAGCGGCTAATTTCTAGCCACGGTAGCTCAGAGTGGCTAGACATGCACACAAAAATAAGTTAGTATTTAGGCAAAAAATGAAAAATTAGTGGAGGTCCCACCGTGATTGCCATCTGTAGTGACCCCGGGACACATGCATCGCTTTTTTTACACTACTTGCAATGTATTAAAAACCCAAAATGAAATGGAAGACAATGAAAAGCATATAACACAAAAATAACAAATATGGATCTCTTTATTTGTATTGAAACCCGATTACATGTCGGTCCCTCTTAGGGATACCCATTTTGATACAATAAGTTTACAAATACCCAAAGAGTGCCCCTTTCGCAAAGAGGTGGTGCGCTTTCAAAAAGCTTCCCGATTTTGTACACAGAAATGTATGAGGGCTTACAGATGCCTCCTTATCCAAGCTTATTTCCTAGAGGGATCCCTTTTTCTCTCATATGGTGCATATTATGTCCAATGAAATTGTGGCCCTATAAGCAATAAAACAACAAAACATGCTTAGATGTCCGAGAATACCTTCCCTAATGAGGTTGTTAGCAATGGATATAATAAATAAAAGTAAGTGAAAATTAGACTAATTCTATGAATGAAATGATGCTATGCTAATGATATGCTAAAATAATGAATCTAATGTCTAAAACCCTAAGCTAAGCCCACGGGCCACTATCCAAGACAGTGGCCGCTAAAGTGACTCTCGTCCTCTTTGCTCCAAAGCTATGGATCAAAGCTTGTATTCAATGTTGAAATAACGGTTGCTATGCTCTCCAATTTTTCAGGGCTTCACTGTACATGTGATATCAAAGGGAACTCTCCAAGTCTCGAAAGCTAACCTCAATGACCTGTCTTGATAAATTTAGGATAAATTGTTTGGATAAAATATCTCCCTTGGTGCTCTTAGGCCTGCACCTTTTATAATGTGAAACCCTAGGTCTATGTCCAAGCCCTAGGAATGAATTTCTCATGCGTAGTGAGAGTTAGCATGAGAATTTTTTTATATTTTCTATGTTTGGAGGCCAATTAACTAAAATGTAACTGCCAACTTGAGTATCTTATGCAAACTGGTCATGAAAAGGAATGCAAAGTTACTACCAATAACCTTTATTACATATAGACTGCCACTTTCACTCATGATTAGGCATGTTTGTTGGAAAAAATTGCTTTCATGCTTTAGCCGTTGTCGTCTATAGTGACTAATATCTGGCCGCTATCATCTGCAGTAGCTAAGGTCTGGCTGCTCTAGGATTGAGCGGATAATATCTGGTCACTCTTGGCTTGAGAATCTAGGCTTGGATGGCTTGAAAAGGCCCAAAATGAGTGGTGAGAACCACTGTTGATTCTTGGAAATTCTAATATTATATCATATGATCTTATGAATGTGTCTATGTGAGTATCTCCCCTAAACATGACATGTTTTAGGTGTCTACACCATGACCCTTTCAAAATATCATGCATTACCCTAAAAGTGTCACTATTAGGACACCATAGTGATAAGTATTTGGGTTATTATCCAAGAGATCCAAGTTCAAACCATTATACATGCAACTAGGATTCTATGGAAAAATTGTGCTTTACCCTACAATTGTAATGTTTTTATTAGGATACCATAGTGGTATGTATTTGGGATATCATCTAGGAGACCCACTTATAACCATTGTATAAGGGAGTGGAATCCCTTAAAAAAATCTTTGTTTTATCCTAAAATGTTTATCCCTATTGGGATATTATAGTGGTATGTCTTTGGGTTCTCATCTAAGAGACCCAAGTTCAAACCACTGCATAAGGACTAGGACCCTTTCAAAATCCCATGATTTACACTAAACTTTTATCACTATTGATGCAATTAAATGGTATGTCTTTGAATTCTCATCTAAGAGACCCAAGCTCAAACCTTGTAGAAGAGACCACCACCCTTTCCAAAATTTGCTTTATCCAAAGAAAAAAAAAAAAAATATATATATTGTACAAGAGATTGGTACCCTTTAGAATACTTAAGTTTTATCATACAAATTTTAAATATCCCTATTAGGATACTATGGTGATATGTTTTTGGGTTCTCATATAGAAGACCCAAGTTCAAACAACAAAAAATTTATCCTTAAATATTTTCTCTTTTTTGGGATACCATAATGGTATGTCTTTGGATTATCGTCTATGATATCGATTTTTTTTTTTTGTATTTATGAGAACACCAGATTGGTATGTCTTTGGGATTTCATATATAAGACCCAAGTTCAAATAATAGAAAGGTGGCCCCCAATGTACCTCTTGTTGAGAAGCCCTTTAAACAAGAAAACCTTATATTTATTTTAGTAATAAAATAATTCTAATAAAATATAAATATTACTAACCAATATTTTTAATTTATTATTAAATTAATTAAAATAATATTAAAAATGTATCTCATAATAAAATATAAAAATATTTGACAAGATATGAAATAAAATCTCTCCCTTTAAATTAAAAAATATAACAAATTAAACTTATATCATTTAATGTATTTTACATCATCATTGTTGTTATTACTATATATATATATATATATATTGATAAGGTAGAAGGAAATTTTTTGAAAGGGTCTCCAAACCTTAACAAAATTTGAATCTAACATCCAAGCAAATAAGGAGGTAAAGAGACCAGCACAAACCCAACAACTAGAAGCTGAGAACTTCAAACAATAAGCCAACCCAAAAAAAAATCTAGAACCAAAGTATCTACAACCCTAGTAGGGTAACAAACCAGAAATTCAGGCCTTGATGAATAGAGCAAGACTGACCAGGCACACAGGCCCCAAACATCGAATAAAACAGGAGAAAAATAAAACCACCCAATTTGCTATGACCTATGTCATTCTCTTGCTTGACATTATTTCCATTGGGTACTTGCCATCCCATGAGAGCCAAAACTTCCTTAATACAGGAAATTGATGCCTGCATGGAATCAATCACCCAACGCTGCAACTTTAGGATCATTGAAAGCCTTCGGGTTGTAACCACATGATTGGAGACCAGGGTTGTTGGAGCTTTATTGATTTCTATTATTAGTGTGTTTTTCTATTTTCATGGGGTAATATTCCCTGTGAATATCTCCAGTTGTAATAGGTAATATTTATGTGGTTTGGTGTGATGTTGAGAACATTTTATTCTCATATATTTGTTTTTTTTACCCACTTGAGAGATTATTTTGTTACATATTCTCATGCATATATCTTTTACTAACTTGGGAGATTCGTCAGTTACATTCGCAAGCTATATATTATAATGGCTTATCATGAATTAATCAGTTCAGACTAATTCTGGCTCACATGTGGTATCAGAGCATTTGGGTTTGTTCATAGGGATCAAAACATGCTGAAGTTATGTAGACTAGCGAGATAACTCTCATTGATGTTGTTCGCACTACGTCCAGAGAACTTAGCTCGTTGATCGGTGTTGGTGTTGTAGACGATGGAGGATTGCAGCAATTTTACGATCGATGATCCAAGGCACATATCTTACTGCCAGTGGAAAGTTTCCCCAAGATTGTAGTTTGCATAATATTCACTACGTGTTTTACTTGGGCACCGTGTGTTTTAATTGTGATAACCAAGAGTTTAAAGAGACGTTGGATGGGCTGATGACTAGATTGTAAAACATGGAGGAATATCTATAATGCCTGTGTATTGTTAATCATCACGATAGGTGGGTTTTGGAGATTGCATGCGTGAGAAGATGTGAAAAGCTATTAAAAAAAAAAATAGAGAAGCCAAATCTATTTTGCTGGTCAATTTGGGGTTCCTGCTCCCTCAATATTTGGTGAGATGCTTCAAGTTATTTTTGAAAAACTCATTCTTTTGCTAAGAAATTTTCTATGAAATGAGATTTGTTTTTTGAATCTTTTCAGTATCAATAAGTTCATTTTTGAAGTGCCAAAGTGCAAACACAGATGTTGTAGGGGCACATGTCGATCTTGAGGAACTGTTGTCCGTTTATTTTTTGATTATTTTTTCCTCCACTATAAACAACAAAGGAGAAGATTTGGATTGTTGGTATTCTCGTTGGAGAAGTAGTTGGTACTGACCCTCATCCACAAAAAGCTTTGCTTCCTTGATGGTCGGTGGAACGATTCCAAAGATATCTTTCCTACAAAAAATTGTGTGGACGAGAGACATCAGAGTTTACCAGAGAAAGGTTGCGACGTCTATTTGAAGATGTGACTAGAGAAAGGTTACAGTCCTCATATCTGGAAACATGGAGAAGCACAAAAAAAAAAAAAAAAACTCCAGTAAGTGTTTGAGGAGCTAATGTCGTCCTATGAGGAAAGCAGAGAAGCCCACAGATGAGGCTGCATGCCCAATGTGTGGTACTCGTAGGCAAGATAAGGTTACATTCAGATATCTGCCCACGCAATGAAAATAAAGTGATGCAGGAGCATCCAGTGGTAGCAGAACAAATCGTGCAGCAAAAGAAATAAAATAGTGACAAAAAGAGAAAAAAAATATTCTAAGTGTGAAATGTGTCGCGATATCGCGACATAAAAGATGTCGCGATATCGCGACGTATTTTGAAAATTGCCCCAAGTGCTGTAAAGTGTCACGATATCATGACATAAAAGTTGTCGTGATATCGGGACAAACTTGAACAAAGGCAAAAGCAAATTGCAAAGTGTCGTGATATCGTGACATAAAAATTTTCACGATATCGCGACGAACTTGAACAACGATAAAAGCAAACCGCAAGTGTCACGATATCGCAACATAAAAGTTGTCACGATATCGTGATGAACTTGAACAAAGGCAAGAGCAAACCGCAAGTGTCGCGATATCGCGACATAAAAGTTGTCACGATATCGCAACAAACTTTGAACAAATGCAAGGGCAAAACGCCAGTGTCGCGATGAAATTTGAGCAGAGGTTAAAGGAAATAAAAGTTGTCACGATATCGCAACAAACTTTAAGTAGAGGTGAAAGCAAATGAAAGTGTCGCGATATCGCGACAAGTTTAAACAAAAGCCGTGGGCAAAGGAAAGTGTCGCGATATCATGACACATTGGAAAACAAGGACAAAAGCCGAAAAAGTGTCGCGATATCGCGACATGTTGGCAAAGAATGACCAAAGCCAAAAAAATGTCGCGATATCGCGATAGATGGACTAAAGGGAAAAAGTGTCACGTTTTCGTGACCCGACTAGGAGAGAGAAGGGCGGGTTGAAGAGATGTCACGATATCATGACATGATAATTTTTTGTAGACCGTTACATAATGACATTTGACAGTTACCAGAAGTCGTTATGGCAGTTCCAGGGGACCGTTGCAGTGGTTACAGTGATAGTTACAAATGAAATTTGTAGAAAGAACCTGTCATTATAAAAAGAGGTTGTTCGAAGGATTGAGGAGGCTGGAAAGACGAAGACTATGACTTCTTTTGCATTTTTTGTACTTTGTAAATCTTGCATGGTTTGGAATTGTAATATTTCCATGCTTCTAAATGAAAATTGAGTCTTTTCTTTATGTTAAAATTTGGCTCTCTATCAAGTGGTATCAAAGCGAGAAGATTCTGAGTGTGTAAGCAGAGCGCCGAACGTGAGGCAGCTTGCACCAGGATCTGGTGTTAAGGGTTCTGAGAAGAAGTGAAGAAGAATGCCGCTGCAAAGAAATTATGGTGCTGGAAGGAACGTGGTTCCTTAAGGAGACTTCTAAGCATTACAGAGGCAAGTGTAGGCCCTGCAGGAAGAATTGCGAAGAGGAGTAGAGCCAAGAGGAGAAGGCCAGAGCGATGATGAATCTTGCGGAGTTGATGACCAGTCAGAAGAAGAAGAAGAAGCGACGAGTTCTACAAAAGCTCGAATGATTAAAGCTATTTCTCAAATTGGGAAAAGGCCGAAGATAGACGTATCCACATATTCTGGGAATCTAAATCCAGAAGAGTTGATTGACTAGATCAACGATATGGAGGAGTATTTCGAATATGAGAAGATTGAAGATCCAAATCGAATCAAGTTTGTGAGAACAAAGTTGAAAGGCCATGCTGGCATATGGTGGAAAGGAGTGCCGCTAGAGCGAAATCGAAGAGGAAAAAAAAATATCACCAGATGGGATCGAATGGTCAAAAAACTGAAGCGGCAATTTATCCCAGTAGATTACAAATTGGATCTATTAAGGAAAATGCAGAGTTTAGGATAGTCCAACAAAACTGTCAAAGAGTATACCGAGGAGTTCTACAAAATTTCAATTAGAACTGGTCATACAAAAGCCAACAAGGAGAGAGTAGCCCGTTACATCAATGGGTTGAGAACCAGCGTGCAAGAAGAGTTGAGTTTGGTTCGAATGAGCACCATTGAAGATGCTTACCAGTTTGCTCTGAAGGTGGAAGAGAAACTGAACCGAATATTTGACAAAAAACAAAGAGGAAGAGGTCATGGTGGAAGAACTAGTGGAGGTAAATATGACGACCAGAAGAAGACTGGTGAAACAAGCAATCACCAGGAACATAAAGAAGAGAATACCTACCGCCCCCATCAGAATAATTATTATCAAAGGGGACGAGGTAGAGGTGGACGTGGATATGGAAGAGGAAGATTTCGTGGAACCTGCTTCAATTACAAGGAAGAGGGGCATCAATCATATGAGTGTCCCCAACACCAAGAGGGGCCGAATAGAAGGCCTAAAGCAAATGCTCGAGCTGCGATCATTGAGGATGGTATTGAATTTGGGCACTCTAAAGAAGCAGAGCAAGGAGTAGTGATGGTCACACGAAGAACCTTGTTGAACGAAGAGATGGAACTAGACCAGCGAAAAAGCCTATTCCACACGAGGTGCAAATGTTCAAGTAAAATCTGTAATATTATTATTGATAATGGTAGTACAGATAACTTGGTCTCTGAGGATATGGTGACTAAGTTATGGCTGGAGAGGAGGCAATACCCGCATCCATACCGAATTGCGTGGTTACAAAAGGATCATAGGGCATTGGTCAGTGAACAATGCTTAGTCATGTTTTAGATTGGAAGATACTAGGATGAGGTCCTGTGTGATATTTTGCTGATGGATGCTTGCCATTTGTTGCTGGGAATACCATGGCAATTTGATAGATGTGCGATGCATGATGGGCATGCAAATACCTATTCCCTGACAAAATATGGAGTGCGCCACAAACTAAATCCATTGAAGGAGGTTGAGGAAAAGGTATTGAATAATGCTAGAATTTGTTTAGTAGATGGAAGGAATTTTTTTGATGGTCTAAAGAGGGATTCAATGTGTTATGCATTAATTCCTACTGTAAAGAGAGAAGCAAATACAGAAATTCCAGCAGAAGTTGAACATCTGTTAGAAGAATTTCCTGATATTATATCAGACAATGTGCTTGAGGGTTTGCCACCAATGAGGAATATTAGTCATCAGATTAACTTAATGCCAGGATCTATCTTACCCAATAAGGCCGCCCATAGAATGTCCCCTGTCGAGAATGAAGAATTGAACCACCAGGTTCATGAGTTGTTGAAGAAGGGATTAATTCAAGCAAGTTTAAGTCCCTATGCAGTACTTGTCATACTAGCACCAAAGAAGGGTGGAGAATGGAGAATGTGCACTGATTCAAGGGCAATAAACAAAATTACCATTAAGTATCGATTTCCATTACCTCAAATGGACGATATAATGGATTGTTTGATTGGAGCTAAATACTTCACTAAGATTGATTTAAAGAGTGGATATCACCAGATACGTGTCAAAGAGGGTGACAAATGGAAGATAGCATTTAAAACCAAGGAGGGTTTGTATGAGTGGTTAGTTATGCCATTTGGATTGACTAATGCACCCAGTAAATTCATGAGGCTGATGAATGAGGTATTGACTAATTTTTAGTAAAACATTGGATGAGCATTTGATGCATGTTTAGACAGTTTTTGAAAAGCTGCGAGAGGAGCAGTTGTTGATAAATTTAAAGAAGTGCAGTTTTGTACAGAAAGAGTTGATTTACCTGAGATTTGTCATCTCAGATGAGGGTCTGAAGATGGATCCTGAGAAGGTGAAGGCTATCATTGAATGGCCTACCCCAAGGAATGTAACAGAGGTAAGATCATTTCATGGTCTTGCAAGTTTCTATAGAAAATTTATTAGAAACTTTAGCAGTATTTGTGCACCCTTAACAGAAACTATGAGAGGGGATAAGAAAGAATTTAAGTGGACTGCCAAGGCAAGTACCAGTATGGACATATTGAAGAAGAAAGTGACAGAACAACCCATTTTGGCACTTCCAGATTTTAATAAAGTGTTTCAGGTTGACTGTGATGCCAGTGGCAGTGCCATTGGAGCTGTATTGAGCCAAGAAGGTAAACCTGTTGCATACTTTAGTGAAAAATTAAATGATGCTCGAAATAAATACTCTGTTTATGATCAAGAATTCTATGCTATAATTCAGGCTCTTAAGAAATGGAGACATTATTTGCTAGCCAAGGAATTTGTTTTATATACTGACCATCAAGCTTTACAGTATATAAATAGTCAAGGTAAACTTAACCAGCGACATTTTAAGTGGGTTGAATTCCTGCAGAGTTATACCTTTGTCCTGAATCATAGAAGTGGCAAATATAATAGAGTTGCAGATGCCTTGAGTAGAAGGCATAATTTGTTGATAGAAATGAGAGTGGAAGTTGTTGGGTTTGATGAACTTAAGAGTTTATACCCAGAGGATCCAGATTTTGTAGAGGCATGGAAGGCATGTTTGTCTCCTACTACTGTGGATCACACTAAGTGGTTGGATTTTATGATCCAAGATGGGATGTTGTTTCGGAAGAACCAGTTGTGCATTCCTAGGAGTTCCATGAGGGAAAATCTTATCAAAGAGAAACATAGCAGAGGACTAGCAGGACATTTTGGTCGAGATAAGACCATTGCTCTAGTTAGTGAAAATTACCATTGGCCACAGTTGTAGCCGGATGTGACAAAATTTGTGCAGGGTTCTAGAGTGTGCCAGGTGACGAAAGGAGTAAGCCAAAATACAGGAATGTATCAGCCATTGCCTGTACCAGAGAGACCATGGGAGGACATTAGTATGGATTTTGTTCTTGGTTTGCCAAGGACACAACGTAGAAATGATGCCATTTTTGTTGTCATTGACAGGTTTTTGAAGATGGCCCATTTTATTCCATGTCAGAAGACAAGTGATGCTGTTCATATTGTAGGCTTGTTTTTCAGGGAGGTTGTACGCCTTCATGGTCTACCCCAAAGCATTGTCTCGGACAGAGATACCAAATTTGTGGGTTATTTCTAGAGAAATCTATGGAAGAAGATGAAAACAGAATTGAAGTTCAGTTCTGCGTACCACCCGTAGACTGATGGACAGACCGAAGTAGTCAATAGAAGTTTGGGTAATCTTCTATGATGTCTGGTAGGAGATAAACCCAAGGGATGGGATCTGATTTTACCGTAGGCGAGTTTGCTTACAATAATTCGTCAATCGGCATGTCTTGGTAAATCCCCATTCCAGATAGTGCATGGGAACAGCCCAAGAAATGCTTCTGAGTTGAGGCCGATAGATAAAGGAGAAAAGCGCAGTGCTAAAGCTAAAGACTTTGCAGCACACATGAAGAATTTACATGAAGAGGTCCAGCAACATATCAGTAAAATGAATGCTACGTACAAATCCAGGGCAGATCAGACGCGACGTTTCAAGGAATTCCAAATAGGAGATGAAGTCATGGTTCACTTGTGCAAGGAACATTTTCCTAGAAAAACCTACAATAAGCTGAAGATGAAGAGGTTTGGACCATGCCGGATCATAGGTAAACGAGAATCAGGAAATTCCTATGAAGTAGATCTACCAAGTGAGCCAAATATTTCACTTATTTTCAATATTTCAGACTTGGTCGAATATCATGAAGGAAGTTGCAGCGAGCCACCTAGTCTGGATCTGTGGAACATTCCAGCATCCACTCTAGAAAAAGAAAAAATCCAAGACATACTCGACACTTGCGAAGGCAGAAGTACCTGAAACAGGCAATATTCAGAGTATTTGGTCAAGTGGAAGGGCTGACCTGTCGAAGATGCAATGTGGATCGCCTAGGTTTTCCTCTGACCATCCAGAAGTGAGGATCACTTCTCAATCTACCCCGGGTGTCTGATGCAAGAGCATCCAGTGGTAGCAGAACAAATCATGCAGCAAAAGAAATAAAACAGTGACAAAAAGAGAAAAAAATATTCTAAGTGTGAAATGTGTCGCGATATCGTGACATAAAAGATGTCACGATATCACGATGTATTTTGAAAATTGCCCCAAGTGTTGTAAAGTGTCGCAATATCGTGACATAAAAGTTGTCACGATATCGCGACGAACTTGAACAAAGGCAAAAGCAAACTGCAAAGTGTCACGATATCGCGACATAAATGTTGTCACGATATCGTGACGAACTTGAACAATGACAAAAGCAAACTGCAAAGTGTCACGATATCACGACATAAAAGTTGTCGCGATATCACGATGAACTTGAACAAAGGCAAGAGCAAACTGCAAGTGTCGCGATATCGCGACATAAAAGTTGTCGCGATATTGCGGCAAAATTTGAACAAAGGAAAGGGCAAAACGCCAGTGTCGCGATATCGCGTCATAAAAGTTGTTGTGATATCGTGATGAAATTTGAGCAGAGGTTAAAGCAAATAAAAGTTGTTGCGATATTGCGATGAACTTTGAGCAGAGGTGAAAGCAAACGAAAGTGTCGCGATATCGCGACAAGTTTAAACAAAAGCCATGAGCAAAGGAAAGTGTCGTGATATTGCGACACATTGGCAAACAAGGAAAAAAGCTGAAAAAGTGTCACGATATCACGACATGTTGGCAAAGAACGACCAAAGCTGGAAAAATGTCGCGATATCACGATAGATGGACTAAAGGGAAAAAGTGTCACGTTTTCGTGACCCGGCTAGGAGAGAGAATGGCGGGTTGAAGAGATGTCGCGATATCGCGACATGCTACTTTTTCATAGACCGTTACAGAATGACATTTGATAGTTACCAAAAGTTGTTATGGCAGTTCCAGGGGACCGTTGCAGCGGTTGCGAGGACGATTCTGAACGACGGTTGCAGCAAGAACCTGTCATTATAAAAAGAGGTTGTTCGAAGGATTGAGGAGGCTATAAAGACGAAGACTGTAGCTTATTTTGCATTTTTTGTACTTTGTAAATCTTCCATGGTTCAAAATTGTAATCTTTCCAAGCTTCTGAATGAAAATTGAGTCTTTTCTTTGTGTTAAAATTTGGCTCCCTATCATAAAGTTGCGCCAATGTATGTGAAAGCATAGAGGAGACCGATGTACGTGAAGGAGACGTGTGTGTCGACATTCATCAAAGAGTAAATGGTGACATGGAATTTTGTGGTGACAAAATATTTAATTTATTTTGAGGACCATTCTTTTTGGCATCATTGGGATGTCAAATCATGAGATTGACTTTGATTAAGAAGTTTAATGGACACCATGTTTGAAGGCTTGGAGGTGCCAAAATTTTATGGGTGCCACTATTATTTTTGGAGTAATAAAATGAAGCACTAACTCATTACAAAAGGAATTTGGGAGATCGTTGAAGAAGGATATGAAGAAACTACAAATTGGAGATCTCTTGAAAAAGAGGAGAAAAAATTGAAGAAAGAGTAGCAATATCAAAATTGTTTGGCTCTCTTGGATTTAAGGAGAGGTATGAAAGAGAAAACTTTCCATCTCATTGCAAAATGTAGAATAGCCCAAATGGCTTGGAAAGCATTGCAAGATGCTTATGAAGGAGATATGTGTAGCAATCCCCAAAGCAAGGAGGAGCCTTGTTTCTTTGAAGAAATTTTTGAAGAGTCTTATTGTGAAGACGCATGTGAAGACATGTCTTATGAAGAAGGCATGCATGATGAATTCTTCCGTATGGAGGAAATTATGGAGAAATTCTTCTTGAAGAGAAGATAGAAGATGGTGGAAATATAACCTGTTTTTCAAGCATGTACATGGATGAGAAATGCCTCGTGGAGAAAGTATATGTTGATGAATTTTGTGATGAGAAGAAAAGAAGAGGTGTGTATTCCTCAAGAGGAAGAGGAGGAAGAAGAGGATTTGAAGCTGATAGAAGGAAAATTGATGAAGAATGTCTCATGGAGGATACAAATGAAGAGTGTATTATGGAGAATGCACCTAATATTCTCATGGAGGAGAATGATGAAGAGCCAACCACAAATTGTTGGCATGATGATGGAGGAGCAATGTTCATGGAAGACCATTGGATCACTTATGATGAAGACCATTCACTTGGAATGGATGTATGCTCTCTTGACAGAGCAAATGAAGATCTCTTACAAGGAGAAAATAAAAGTGTTGAATTTCTTCCAAAGGGGAAGGAAAATGATAAAAATGAAGAGGATATTGATCCACAAGAACAAATTGATGAAGAGGAGATGGAGGCTATAAGCTCCATGTTTGAAGATCACTCATCAAGAGTGAAAATTATTTTGTATGAGGAATACTATCTCAAAGGGGAGATAGAAAATAGTGAGATAGTCATTGATGGAATTCATGGTGTAATAGAGGCAATTGTGGATGGAGATCACTCACTTGGAGTGACTACAGTGAAGGATGGTGGTTGTCTTGAAGAGGCAACATTGTGTGAAGAATCATCATTGTAGCAATATGACATCTTGGCAAAAACAAAGGAAGGCTTCTGGATATCTACTAAAAAAATCATTGGAGGTGATATTTTTTTGTTATTTGATTCATTTGTTATTGATTTCTTTAATAGATGTTTTATGGATAGTTTTGGAGTTATTTTTTTGAAGAAGAAATATGGAGAATGTCTTGTCAAGACATCATATGAAAACTTGCATTGTTTGCAAGAGGTACATCTCTCATGGAGAGCACAATTAGCAAGTTTTGAGACTTGCCTTATGAAGATTTCTTTGAAGACAAAGTTTGGAAGCTTGATTCACTTGGACTCAAATGAAGGCAAAGAAAATGATGTGTTCAAAATTCCTTGGAAGGAGAAATATTGTAAAGACATTGTGAGGTGTGATTTTTTGAGTGATGATATGTGTGAGGTTGCATATGTAATAGGGCATTTCATGTCCATGTTTGTTTTGATTTTTTGTGTGGAGATTTGTGAGAGAGTAGTTTGGTATAATCATCAGTATGATATGATTAACACATACTCATGAGAATTATGGTATTGTAATTATGCAAAATATGATGATTTGCAAGAATGGTTTAAAGACCATAATGAATATGAGAGAGAGTGGTTGTTGAAAACCACAATCTAAGAGACTTTTGATGAAGAAGAAGTTGATCATCAAAAGGCACCCAATTTTATTTTGTTGAAGAAATCAAACTTAATGGATAGCCCGCAAGAAGAGCGGAAGTGTGGTGGGTGCCATCAAAACTTTTTTGAGTTCTTGAATTTTCTACTTCAAAACTGGAAGAAGCATAAACGAAGATCAGTTCATCAGTTTGTGATGCTTCAGAACTCATGGAATGAGTCCTTTCAGCATCAAGGGGGAGAATGATTGAATTGCATCATTGCAGCACTGAAGACAACATTGCAGATTTGTTCACCAAGGGAGTTGTCAAAGCTCAATTTTTGAAGCTGAGGAACTTCCTTGTCAGTCCCCTCAACTTCAAGGGGGAGTATGTTGGAGCTTGATTGATTTTTATTATTAGTGTGTTTTTCTATTTTCATGGGGTAATATTCCCTGTGAATATCTCCAGTTGTAATAGGTAATATTTAGGTGGTTTGGTGTGATGTTGAGAACATTTGATTCTCATATATTTATTTTTTTACCCACTTGGGAGATTCTTTTGTTACATATTCTCATGTATCTGTCTTTTACTATCTTAGGAGATTCGTCAATTACATTCCCAAACTATATATTGTAATAGCTTATCATAAATTAATCAATTGACACTAATTCTGGCTCACAAGGGTACCAGAACCTCTTTGCTCCTCCAACTTCCAGAATGAGCTTCGACTTCTTAGTTCGAGGAAGAAAATCTTTCGAATCAAATTATTCCACCAACATCGAATCCTTAGCCACCAACCATTTATAGACCCTTTGCTTCACCACGTAATAAAAAAATAGCTTATGCAAACCTTGGTGCAGCGGGTCCAAAGCTACCCTTCTTTACCTTCGAGATCGTGCTAGTCAAAAACTGGAAGAGAAACACGGAATCTTATTGACAAACCCTTTCCTTTCACCATATCCATATGGAGGTGATAGTGTTACTTTTTTTTTTATTTTAATAGCAAAATTAGTTGCAACGAAAACAATAAAACTACCTAGGGTGATGGTTCATGATAAGACCCATTATCAATAAGCCTATCTTTCCGATGAAGGTGTGACAGTTGTTAGCCCAAGCATATTGTTTGATTGTATCTTTCGGATGAAGGTTTGACAATTGTTAGCCCAAGCGTATTATTTGATTGTTTCGGACAAAAGTTTGTTCAATATGGACGTACCAAATCTGCAGAAATCTAGGATCTCAGATACGAGAATAACATTTTGAGTCTTTTCCCACCTACATTTTGCCGTCAAACTCTATAAACTATAAATGAAATTAGGGTCCCACCAGAGAATGCCCATAAAACGCATTCAAAATTAGAAATATATATATATATATTTTTATAAAGAAGAATATTAATGGATAGTATAATTGGAGTATATTTTTAACGCATAAGAGAAAAAATTTCCCATTATTTGAACAACCAAACCTATTCTTGATACACCATTTACACTATTAAAACACAATTTTTTTTTAATAAATAATATAATATTTACATTTTAAAACTTATGTTTTAAAGTCATAAAAATGTGGTTGTGCCTCCAACAACATCACAGCTATATTCAATCAAGGGAGAACAATTTACACTGCAACAATTTCAAACAAATAAACCGTGTAAAATATTCAGAGCTGAATTAGGGCCCTCGATTTCAGAACCAACGTTAAAGTAAACCCAAACTAAAAACAAATATTTAACAAATTCAAACGAAAGCATACTAATTTAAAGCAGAATCCAATCTTTAGCAAACTTTTCAGGGATTTTCGGCTTGCAAATCCCATGAACATTTTAATCATTTTATTTAAAATATAAAAAAAGGACAGAGGAGGACAAAGTTGTGCTTTGAAAACTGTATAACTATTTTACCGTGAGGTTGTTCATATCAACATCTCATGGAATTCTAATTAGAGTATTTTATTTTAAATGAAATAGATTTATTTATTTATTTTTAATGTTTTTTTCTTAATTATTGAATAACAATGTTATATTACTTCAAAGTTTGCATGATTGAGGGATATGGAACGTCCAACCACACAAAGAATACGCTAATGGTTTATTATATATAAGTTTATTATATTTAACTTTGACAACCATATTCCACGATGATTCTTGCTTTCTCTATTGTCATGCTTAACCTTATTTTCTCTCGGTTGTAGCTTTCGTCAGCGCATAAAAGATGCACTGACTGATATAAACAAAATTAAATATTCAACTACAAATAGAGGTCAATCACTGTCTTTTCATCCACGGTTATTAACAGTAATTTAGAAGGACATGAGACCATATTTTAATGTTGTGTATAAAATCTTGGGAACCTAGAGAATCATTTATGGATTGTAATTCTTTCAAACTTGATGTTGCTTAATACGTTTATAGTTTATTTTATTTAAGTTTGACAACCATCTTCCACGATGATTCATTAGACTTTTTCTTGCTTTCTCTATTGTCATGTTTAACCTTATTTTTTCTCTGTTGTAGCTTTCGGCTGTGCATAGATGATGCATTGATTTATTTATAAAAATATTATATATACAACTACAAATAGAGGTCAATCACTGCATTTTTTCCACAGAAACATGATGAGACTTCATAAACTATAACTTAAAGGAACATGAAAGACCATAATTTAATGTTGTGTAAAAAATCTAGGGAACATGGAGAATCATCTATGGGTTGTAATTCATTCAAACTTCATTTTATATTGATTATGGATGTTTCTATGTATCCTTGAGAGGCATGATGGAACCACATTGGGCTATAATATCTAGTAAAACCTCATGCGGCATTTCAGACGAATATTTTACCTATATTTAAATCTTTCAAGTTCGTGGGTGGAAGATAATTGATGAGGCATTTGACTATAATAACGGTATGCAATCCTTCTTTAGCCTTATTATGTAGATAGCGTGAAAGGAAAGTTAGCCTGAAATATATATATATATATGGAAAATGCATATTTATAATTAAAGTATATAACAAGAGCACTCAATAATATAATTTAAAATATTTAACATTTTATAAAAATATAAAAAGAATTAAGAATAAAATAAATATTATAAGATTTATATTGTAAATTAAAGATAAATTAAATTAATTTGACACGTATTTTTATTTTGATTAAAATATTATAATTAATTTTTTATTTTATTTTGTAGAAATTTAAAATATTATAAATAAAATATTTAGGAAAAAATCAAAGATAATTATTACTAACTAACTAGATGAAACAACTCACTAAACTCAATAATTTTCAGTTTATGCATCATATCTAAGAGTTGAATCTTCATTACTATCCTCATATGATCAAAATCAAACTTATCTTCAATCCTCTCTTTCATATGTGAAGAAGCTATTATCCACTACAAAAGATGGTACTTATTTGAGCATGATGATACTCTCGTTCACGTGTTTTCTCTTTCAAATCTCACAATAAAATATTAACATGAAAATAAAAAATTTATTACAACTAAAATTTTCAACATCCTCACAAGCATAATTATGAATACCAAGCCGTTTTCCCATGCAGGAACCCCTTTCCCATGCTTGGCCTTAAATTTCTTTGTTTAAGTTCGGATTTCCTTTTTGTGTTGGTCGCTGGTCATGTTTCACTTTAGTTAATTCTTCCAGTTAGTTCTTTTGGGCGCCTTTACCTTAGGTGGCCCCTACTATTTTCGGGATTTCTTTTTTGTGTTGGCCGCTGGTCATGTTTCACTTTAGTTAATTCTTCCAGTTAGTTCTTCTGGGCGCCTTTACCTTAGGTGGCCCCTACTATTTTCGGGCTTACTTGTTCTGTTGTCGTCGTACCTCCCCTTTGCCTTCCCTCTTTGGAGGCCCACGACTGTTTTATACAAGGTTCAGGGACCTTTCAACACCCTCTCAACCAATCAAAAAAAAAATTATACTATCTTTAAATAGAAAATTAAATTGCTTCATCAATAATATATGAACTATAATTTCATAAATACTATTTGTATGAATATTATATAAATTAACTCATTAATATTGAAGAGAATATATATTCTAAAACATGAAGTTAAAGAAATCTGAGTCTAATAAAATAGATATAGCATTTAAGCAAGTAACAATTAAATATATATATTATATGAGACTATATTAACAACTTCACTCATTTTAATAATTTTAATTTTTTATATTTTTATTTAACTACTATGTGATTTTGGATATTTTTAAATAACAACAAATTATCAATTTCAAATAATAATATTAAAATTTTTAGATATAATTATTATTTTTAACTCAATAAATTATTTTGTTGAATCATAATAATATAAAAATTGTAGATATAATACAATAAAACAATTCAAAAGTTGTTCTAAATGTAAGTGTATAACTATAAACACCACTCAAAAATATTTTATGAAATATAAAATAAATATTCCATATTTTTCATTAATATAGGATTTGGACATGTATTTTTTAAATTGGTAAAGAGGAGGTTTTGAAAAGGACCCCAAACCTGTTACAAAGAGCAAACAAGACCTCACAAGGTCAAAGAGAAGGACAAAAGAGGACACAAATCAAAATAAACCTTAAATCATCAAGCAAAGGTCAAAGGAAAACACAACAAAGAAAGACAATGAAATTAATTGGACAAAGGATGCAAATCTAATAAGAGACCAAACACCCAAGCAAGATTCAGTTCTTGCCTTTAGGCTTCTTCTCCAAATTATCTAGCTCTTCTTTGGGGTAGATGTTAGTCATTTCCTTTATAACATTTTCTAGGTGGAAAAGCACCTTTTCAACCATAATACTAACCATTCTATTAATTCTTATAATAGAGTTGATTATTACATAGTTGTTGCATAGATGAAAAACAAGAATGGGTTCCACATATCAAATCCCCTTTGAAATTTGAATATTCTACCTTCAAATTTGATGAGGCATATCTTCAAATCTCTTCCTTTTTAGCCAGTCATAGAAAACTAACATGTTAGAGAATAGTATGATAAAAATCATTATTTTAATTTTTTTTATTGGAAATATCATAGTAGAAGGTTAGAAAAATAAAACCACTTTCGGGATTGGGCACAACTAGGCAACCTAACCAATCACCAAAACCTACAACATTGATATAAAAAAGAACCCACTTCCTAACAAAAAAATAAAAGAATCCATATCTAGAAACTCAAGCTTATAGGACATGGAACTCACAAGGACAAACCAATAGTGGATGTTCACCCAAAAAAGAGAAAATAAACCCAAAAATGGGTCCACTCTAAATTCTCCTACCTATAGCCAAAATCAAAACAACCCTTATAGCCTAAAAGCAAAAAATAATAAGGAGCAATGTCGAGAACCAAACCAGAAACCTAGGTAAGAGAATAATTGAGGTTCAACCAAGCATCCAAGCATGAACTAGCCCCCTAGAAACACCTATTGGATTAAACAAAAACCTTGGACAATAGGAAATGACCAAGGTAAAGAGAAAATCTACCCCTAAACACATTGTAAACCCTCCCATAATCATAACTAAATTTGTTGGGCCTATCACTCCCATTAGGGATAACTAGAAAATAATTTCAAAGAACCGCTCAACCATTCATATGAACCATATGAGTTTCCTTTATGATTGTCTCCAGAAGAATTGGAGGAAAATATTGAATCCACACTATTAGCTCCTTAAGGTCCACCCCAAGGTTGGCCATATAGTCTACTAAAGTATTTCATTACGTATAAATATGATAAAGCTAGGTATTCTCCAAGACTTGGAGAATTTTTTTAACCTCTACCAATTTATTCTCTACTCCAAATAGGCTGATGTAGGTCATTGACACAGTTTATACTATTTAGAGAGTCATATTCTATTAGAAATCTATTGATTAATAGTTTGTTCATCATATTAACACCTTGATATAGAGCTTGTGCTTCTATAAAATAACTATTTTGATATCCCAAATCTTTTGCATAGCAACAAGATTCCATATTTACCTCTGATAACTCCACAAACACTATATTTTCTAGAATTACCCTTTAATAGATGATCAAAATTCATCTTAACCCAACCATCTGGTAGAGATTTCTATCTGGTTTAAGAGAAAATGGAGGAAAGGTTCTAATAAAAAATTTCCACAATCCTAAAAAAACCCCATCTTTCCACAACAACTAGATCTTTCTTTGCGTCTATAGGGATTTCAAAGTTTAGACTATGAATATTTTCAATCAAAGCAGTACATATCCTAGCTCTAATAAAGTTACATTCCTTCTTCTCTTTGTTAAAAGCTCTTCTATTCCTTTCGTTCCATAGACTCCACTTGATATGGGAAAGACTAAACATCTAGATAGATTTTAAATAATAAGTAGAATATAGGAAGAACCATTGGAGGTGAAGATCTACCATATTATATGGAAGGATCCAAGAGATGCAAAACTTCTAGAAAATCAGAGACATCACTTCCAACAAAAATGGATATTCTAAAATAGTTGTTTAACACGTTCAAAATTATTTTTCGCATAGATATCATATGTTGGGCAATATCATAGGTATCTTTTGAAGGTTATCAATTATAGGATCATGTTTTGGATATATTAATCGTAAAAGAAGCTGATTTTAGGAATCATGTATTTTAGTTAAAATTTAGAAGCTGGGAACCAACTTTCATCATTACCTTCCAACAACTAATATGCCAATTTCATAGTCAACTATCCTTGTTTGTGTATTTTCCCTAAAAGGTAATCCTTCTCTATGAAATTATTAAGACTTTTCATTCTCAACAAAGCTTTTAAATTTTCTAGAGCTTGTTTACCATTTTGGTCCAAGTTTTCTATATGAATGGGTTTTTAGTTTTTCCCATTTTTATCCTTCTAAATAAAATCTGAGACCAATTTACCATAAGTTTGATTTAGATGAGGTTATAATATTACCAAATTTTAATTATAAATTAAAAGGGTTTGTTGTACCCAAAAATCCTTCAAGAAATCAACATTACTACTATCTCTAATTTTCCATAAAGCACATCTCTTCACAAGGTATTTGGACTTGAGCACTTGATTCCATAGGTAGGATCCTTGAGGTGGGTTTTCCTCTTCCATGAGGTTCTTACCATTCTTGAGGTATTTTGGTGTGATAATTCCTAGTCACTTTGTTTTAATATTTGTAACCAATTTCTTTTTTATTTTAGTGATTAATGCTTTGTTCATATTCTATAATTTTATTAGATCTAGGCCTCCCTTTTCCTTGGGTACACAAACTTTATCCCATCCCACTAGGGATAACCTTCTCTTTTTCTCTATTCAACTACAAAGAAAATATTTCTAAATCAGCTTAATGGAAGATTCGACTTTAGCAGGCATATTGAACAAGGATAAAAAGTAGATTGGGATACTTTGGATCATGTGTTTAACCAGTTGGGATTTTGGATCTTGAATTAGAAAGGAACCTTTTCGGCTTGCAAGTTTTCTTCTTATTCTTTATATCATAGGTTCCCACTGGGTGGATTTTAAACTGTCATTGAATAGGGGTATTACCAAATTAGGAGTCAACAGACACCCAATATCATAGCTAAGGATTTTGGATATTTTACCTTATCTTCTCATTAGAATGTTCAAGAAATAGAATTTTATTTTAAAAAGTTTATCTTTGTCCTATTGATAATTCAAATTTGGTTAGAAGATATTTGATTTCTTTGACTTGAGGTACAGATGGAAATGGTGGTAATAATGGTATCATCCACAAACTACTAATGGGATATTGACTAAGATGAAGTGGTTGATTTGATAACAATAATATTAACAGTCTCAATATCTATAGAAATAGCTCTACTAAGGGCATTTGCTATAATAATGAAAAGGTAAGAGGATTTGGACATGTTACAAGATTTATCTCCAATATATTCCTAGAAATTTGGCATGGTTGTGTATCAATTAAAACTTTCACATACCTACTATATAAATCCCACACTTTAAATAATTGTTTTGATGCTTAGATGTATCTTTAAATATTTTTCTTTCTCAAACTCATATTAAACAAGTATATTCAAAATTATGCTAATTATTGCAATACTAGGTATAAACTTTATCCAACAGTTCATTGTAAACATCCTTCCTTACAAATATTTAGATGTTGGAGAGTTTCTCACTATATGGTAGATAAATAAAATCATCTAGTTGTTTCCTTTTTAATTATCTTCTTAAACAAGTATAATCTAAATAATGTTATTTATTGCATTATAAGGTTAAAATATTATCCAACACTATTGAGGGTGATATCAAAAGTCATCCATAATTATTAAATTAATATGTGAGTTGTAAAATAAATCACATGAAAAGTATATTAAATTGAGTGCTCTCACAGGGGTCGTGGCTCTGAGAGGGATTTTTGTAAACCATGCAACTCACAAACCTTTTGGGAAAGGAACCATGAGAGGGATTTTTGTAAACCATGCAACTCACAAATATTTTGGAGAAGGAACCTTGCTAGCTGATGAATCTATATCTACATGGATATTATTGGGAGCAAGGCTGGACAAATGGAACCTCAGAAGGGTACTGGAGGAAAGAGGCTAGGTTGGCTGAAGGATCTTCAACATCTCACTATACTATGGGGTAGTCTCCTATCTTAGGTTATTTTGGGTTGCTTATTTTCTAGTTTGTCTTTCTTTACTGTTGTTGCAGGTGGAATTACGGGGTTGAAGGCTAGCCAGCTCGAACACTAGGGGTCAAGGAAGGAGGTTTTTTCAGCTAAAGAACCCTAATATCCTACTTTTTTGATGGGTATATGGATAAACTAGTTTGAGGCCATTATCCAGTAAGATATTTCTATTGAGGTCCATGTTGGAAAGTTTTGGTCATAATAGTGCTCTATTGTTGTTCTCTTATTTCAGTGATTTTGTTGCTACTTTCTAGCATTCCAAAGCTAGGGTTTCATTCTCAGTGACTAGGGTTGGAGAGTAGCCTTGTTTCTTGAGTTGGATGCTTTTTGGGGACCTGGGTGGGTTTATTCCACTTTTATTTTGGGTGGTAATATCACTAGATTTATCTAGACAAGAGGTAGGGCCATTTACCATGCCCTTACCTACTGGGGTTATGTTGTATTATCTTATTGCAAAATAATCTATCTTTTTTCATGGTTGGCTTCGACTCTGGTCACTCTTGATCTTATTGTGTGGTCTTGGGGAGGTGCCCCAACTTCTGTGGTTCGCTCAATTTTTGAGCAACTATTTTTTTTAAGTGAGTTTCCTAACTTCTAGTTTCAACAATAAATTTTATTCATTTGGTTGGGAAGTTCAATGTAGTTCTCTTTTTCATACCAGTGGAGGTGTAGGGACCTACAGTTTTCATTAGGTTTTCTTTTCCAATGGTAGAAATTGTAGTTGAGAGCTGAAGCATTACCTTATTTTTTTATTTGGAAGCTTGTTGGGAAACTTGGGTGGATTTGTTTTGGTTTTTATATTGGGTATGATAATATCACTGATTTTATTAGGCCATGAGGTAGGGCTATTTACCTACCCTTATCCATTGGGGTGGTTATGTGTTGTCTTGACATAGAATAATATATCCTTTTTTCCTGGTTGGCTCTAGCTTGGGTCACTCTGGCTTTGTTTGGGTGGTCCTGGGGAGGTGCCCTAGCCTCTATGGTTCGCTAAAGTTCAGAGTAATTATTTTTCTTAGTGAGTTTCCCAAATTTTAGTTTCAACGATTAATTTCGAATGTTTGATTGGTAAGATCCATGGAGTGCTTATTTTCATCCCAGTGGAGGTGCAAGGGTTTGCAGTTTCACTGGGGTTTTTATTCACAGGGGCCTACTACTCCTTGTTGTTGGTTTTTCCCATCTACGCTTTGATGGAGTTCTCTAGTGTAAGGAAAAAACTAGTTGCAGCAGTGATTTTTAGTTTTAAATTTCTTGTTTTTTCCTGTCTGCATTTTGAAGTGGTGCTTCATCCTTGCTATCGTGTGATGGGATGATGTGCCTTGAGGAGGGAAGATGCAGTTTGGAGTGGACTTTACAGTTTTAAATTTCAAGTTATTCCAGTCTACATGTTTTCGTGGACCAAATTATCCATTGGGCCTACTTTGGTGCTATCAACCAGGCCTACTTTTATGCTATCAACCCGTTGTATTTGGTTTAAATTTTGTACTTTAGCTGGTCGAGCTAGTGGTTTTTTATTTTTACTCTCATTTTATAGGATGGTGTGGTTTCTCATCTGGAGCATGTTGTTCAAATCCTTTAGTGTATTCATTGTTGTACTATTTGCAGGAGGGTTGGCACTGGTATTTTTTGGTTTTGCTCCTCACTGATTACTTACCCTTTTTTGTTTTCTCCATCGAGAGCTTGTTGTATGGGTTGTGGGTCCCTATCAAAAGCATCAAGTTTGGGTATCCTTAAAAGCCTTCGTTTACCTAATCCAAAAAATTGTTAATTTAAAAATAAATAAAAAACATACAAAGTGGCATAATAAATGTTGTTTTTTATATAAAAAAACTAGTTTTTAGTTTTTTAGCTATTTTGCATGATCAAGGCTGATTGATCATTATATATTTTGTAATTGGACTCTTTTTTAATGTGATAAGAATAGGAATATTTCAGTGTGCACAATTTTGGAGCTTTTATGTGGAGTTTTTTTAAGTTTATATTTGTGCACTTTTTTAATTCTAGATCAAAATTTCTAGTTTGGACCAACAACATAGTTTTCTGAAATTGGAGCTTTTGGTTGAGTATATTTCATCATTTGGTATTCATAATTGGTTTAGCTTAATCACTAAACACTCTTGGACCATTTTTGGGTGATATCCATGCTCCATTAATGTTCTTTTTATCTTATATCAGAATTACTTTATTGTTGTTTTTATCTCTCCACCTCAAGAACTTTTATTTGGTATCAGAGCAAGGTTGTGTATGTGATTTAAAAAAATTGCAGGTATAGGTACAACAATATAGGGTATAGATTTTTTATTCCCAACATCCTTTACAATATTTTGCATCAAAAGTACTTGTGTCTATTCATTTACTATCATGGCAACAAATAGTACATCCTTAAATATACCTACATTCAAAGGAGACAAATTTGAGTACTGGAGAGATCAAATGAGGGGGATATTTGTAGGGAAGGGAGTTTGGAAAAGTATAGTTCAACCATATACTCCTAAGTATTGGAAATCTCTTCCTAAGGATTAAAATAACACATTAGAAGAATAAGAAAAGAATTATGCTCAATCTTTCTTCTACTTGTAGAGTGTGATAGATCCAAGCATCTACCCAAGGATAGATGGTTGTAAGAATGCACATGATGCATGGACAATATTGGAAACATAATATCAAGGCTTATAAAAGGTAATAGTATCAAAGCTCTCGATATTAAGAAATAATTTTGAAAATATGAAAATGCGTGATGATGAGAATGTTGGAGACTATTGTATTAGAGTAAATAATATAGTGCATGGAATAAGAGTGTATGGTGAAGTCGTAGAAGAGAAAGTAGTAGTAAAAAATATTTTGATATACCTAAATCTAAAGTGGTTGCATATTGTCATTACACTTGAGGAATGTAAAACTATGGACCAAATCAAGGTTTAAGTGTTAGTGGGATCTTTATTGTCCCATGAGGATAAAATAAAATCATGCACTAGAGTCCAAAGTATGGGTGTGGAACCAAATAAAAGCCCACAAATCAGAATGTAAATGTTTCTAAAAGTTAAAATCAGAAAGAGAAATCAAATTCAAAGTGGAAGGGTAAGAAGGTCATCACTTGTCATTATTATAAGAAACCAGGTCACATGATAAAAGATTGAAAGAATATAGTATCCAAAAATCAAGTAAACCAAGATGGGGGTGAGAAAAAATCTTACCAAGATGATAATAATGATGATCAAATTATTTACTCTTTCATATAATTCAGGTTTAGATGATAAAAGGAATATGTGATTTCTTGATTCAAGATTTTCTAACAATATGTCATGTTTTAAGTAATGTTTTGACAATCTAGATGGTTCATTCAAGAGTCAAGTTCACATAGGATATGGGAATATGATTCATGTTGAAGGGAAAGGAATCATACCTATCACCACAAATCATGGGAATATGATTATAAAAAATATTTATTTGGCTCCAAACATGAAGTAAAATCTCATTAGTGTTGGACAACTAGTAGAGAAATTATTTAAGCTACTCTTTGACATTGAAAAATGTTTGATATATGACAAAAATAAAGGTACCAAATTGATTGGAAAGCCTATTATGATAAAAAATAGAATTTTTCCATTGAGGATAAATATGTTAAATTAGAATTCTTACTTTTCTACCATTGAGGAATCAGGCATGTTGTGGCACTCTAGATATGGTCATTAAATTTTTAAAAATTTGCATGTTCTTTTTAAGAACAAGATGGTTGATGGTATTCAAAGGATTGAATCCAAATTTAAGTAAGCATGCAAGGCATGTATACTTGGAAAACATCATAGAGAAATATTTTGAACCAAAAAATGGAGAGCTACCAAGAAATTGACATTGGTACATTCAAATTTATTTGGGCCTATGTCTTATCTTAGCATAGGCAAAAATTTGTATTTTATTTCCTTTATTGATGATGCTACCAGACTAATGTGGGTTTTTGTTTTAAAGAACAAATATGGGGTATTCTTATCCTTTAAGATATTCAAGGCATTGGTTGAAAAGGAATGAGGTTATTCTATGAAGGTGTTAAGAATTGATAGAGGTGGGGAATTTTTTTCATAGAAATTTCTAGATTTGTGTTGTTTGCATGGAATAAAAAGGTATTTTACTGCTTCCTACACACCACAACAAAATGGTGTTGTAGAGAGAAATAATATAACAATAATGGAGTCAACAAGAACCATGTTGGAGAACAAGAAGTTGGAGAGAAATTTTTGGGCTAAAGAAATTCAAACAACAACCTACATCCTGAATATAAGTCCCACAATGGTGGTGAAAATCAAGATACCCTATGAAGCACGGTATGGTAAGAAGCACATGGTGGCTCATCTTAGATAATTTGGTTTTTTAGTATTTTTACACATTGATGATGCTAAAAGGAAAAAATTAGACCCCAAGAGTGAGCCTCATATTTTTACAAGTTATAGTGATGGTAGTGTTGAGTGGTAATTTCACCCAATTGTGAAATTGCACTCTCCCTTAGGATTTGCATTCAAAATCCCCTCTTGCAAAGAATTAAAAAAAACAACTTCTCCAAGGTCTCCGCTATATTAGCATTTGCATATGTGTATTAGTAATCTCAATAAAGATATATCAATTCAATGTTAAGAACACCTTAGTGATTGGAAGTAACTGTAAACAAGGGGCATGTGTTGATTTATTTTACCATAATACTTTAATTATTGTTCATGAAACTAAAATAAAAGTAAGTGTAAATTGGACCTCATATGACCATGATGTAGTGCCTTAGTTCCTTTTATCTTGAGGATTTTAACACAGGTTTTAAGGGAGAGTGCAATTTCACAATTGGGTGAAATTACCACTCAATATTTTGGCCCTTCTTCTAGTGCCAAAATGTTTAGTGGTAATTTCATGCAATTGTGAAATTGCACCCTCCCTTAAAACCCACCTTAAAATCCTCAAGATAAAAGGAAATAAGGCACTACATCGTGATCATATGAGGGCAAATTCACACTTAATTTTATTTTGTTCTCATGAACAATCATTAAAGTACTATGGTAAAATAAACCAACACATACCCCTTGTTTACAGTTATTTGCAATCACTAAGGTGTTCCTAGCATTGAATTTGGGTGAAATTACCACTCAACATTTTGGCACTAGAAGGAGGGCATGTGTTGGTTTATTTTACCATACCACTTTAATGATTTTTCATGAAACTAAAATAAAAGTAAGTGTGGATTGGCCCTCCTTATAGCACCAAAATATTGAGTGGTAATTTCACAATTTGGTGAAATTACCACTCAAAAGGTAGTAAGTCTTACAAGTTTTTCAATCCTGTTATTAAGAAAATTGTTGTTTATAGGGATTGTGATTTTTTTGAGAATGATGTGCTTGTTGATCATAACCAAAATAATGCAGAGGTTATTAGTCAAGTGGGGTAGTATTTTAATGGATAAATTAAGGTCAATCAAGATACTCCACTAGTTCCTAGTGTTAATGGCAACAATACTAGTTCTTCCCAAGAGACTAGTTTACCACCAACTTCAACCCAAGTAAAAAAAAAGAGGTTGTTGATTTCACATCCAATAAGTCAGATGTTGTATTAAAACTATCAAAGGATATCAACAAGACTTCAAGCTCAATCAAGTAATAATATTAATTATATTAAAGATAAAATGAATTATTATACCTTATCTTGCATTTCTAGTGAACCAAGGAACTATGTAGAGGCTAGTCAAAGGAAAGAATGGGTTGAGGCCATGAATATTGATATGGAGGCCATTGAGAGAAATGAGACATGGAATCTCATTTAGCCTACTAGTGACATTGATGTCATTGGTACAACATGAGTCTACAAGATCATGTTTCATAGTGATGGAACGATAGAAAAGCACAAAGTTGGACTAGTAAAAAAAGGGTATGCATAAACATATGGAGTAGATTATGAGGAGACTTTTTCTCTTGTGGTTCGTCATGATACTTTTCTATTGATTCTTTCAGTTGTTGCTTAGAAAGGATGGGAAGTTCACCAAATGGATTTCAAGAGTGCATTCTTGAATGGTGATACTAAAGAAGAGGTATATGTGGAGAAGCTATAAGGTTATGGAATAAAGGGTAAAGAGCATTGGGTATAAAAGTTGAAAAAGGCACTTTATGGGCTAAAACAAGCTCCTAGGGCTTGGTACTCAAATATATATGGATGGTTCTCTGAAAATAGCTTTGAAAGGAGAAAAAATGAGCCAACTATTTACATAAAAATTGTTGACACTAACGTGTTGTATGTTTGTATTTATGTTGATGATCTCATTTTTACAAGAAATTCCAAAGCTATGATACAAGACTTCAAGGAGAGCATGAAAAGTGATTTTGAGATGTATGATATTGGAAAAATGAAATACTTTCTTGGCATAGAAGTAAAACAAAGGGAAAATGAGATCTTCATATGCCAAGCCAAGTATGCGCAAGACATATTGAAGAAATTTTTATTTCTAGACTGCAATATGGTTGATACTCCTATTGCTAGTGGGGAGAAGCTTATGAAGGATGGGAGTCCTATTTTTGATGAGAAGACTTTAAGAAGTGTGATTGGTGGATTTATATACCTAAAATTCACAAGACCTGATATTACCTATGCATAGAGAGAAAAGGATTGATTGTGGTTTCCCTTTTTAGGAGTTGTTGGTTTAATGCTTCAAGGTTTTCTAATTTGAAAATTGTGATTAAACCTTGTTTTATAAGCATTGTTGTTGAAGCCAATTGGTCATGCAAAGAACTTGAACTTGAGTTAAGAACATGAGTATCATTGTTATGTGATATTTTTCATTGAGCATTGTTGAAAATATTTTTAGTTGGTTGATACATTACTTGGACTAGGGTTTGAGGAAAGGATTGTTCCTTGAGGTGATTGGTTGAGTAGAGTTGATTGAGCCTAGTCAAGTAATTGTGTGAAGTGGTTGTTCAAGTTCCATGAAACAAACTATTCTATATTCTGATTTGAGTTGAGATTGAGATTTGAGAATAGAACATATAGAGTCTCTAACAATTCTCTTTATGCTTCTATGAGATTGATTTGAGTTGATATTGAGATTTGATAATAGAACATATAGAGTCTCTAACAATTCTCTTTATGCTTCTATGATATTGATTTGAGTTGAGATTGGTATTTGAGTATAGAACATATTGAGTCTCTAACAATTCTCTTTATGCTTCTATGATATTGAGATTGAGTTGATATTGGAATTTTAGTATAGAACATATTGAGTCTCTAAAAATTCTCTTTATGCTTCTATGAGATTGAATTGAGATATTGATTGAGCATTGAGTATAGAACATATTGAGTCTCTAACAATTATCTTTATGATTCTATGAGATTGGACAAGTTATGTGTGAGCTTGTTAAACTGATTTGAGGCAAGTCTTTGATAAGGCTTGTGGAATAATTTTATGTAAGATTTTGTGGAAGCTTGTTATGCAGATTTGAGGAAGTCCTGGAGAGGACTTATTGACCAGATTTGGACAAGTCCTAGGGAGGACTTATTGAGAATATTTGGACAAGTCCTAGAGAGGACTTGTTGAGAAAATTTTAGCATGTTCTATGTGGACCTATTGAGTTGATTTGAGCAGGTTTTGTGTGGACATATTAAGCATATTTGATCAAGTTTTGTGTGGACCTATTGAGTATATTTGAGAAGATTTTATGTGGACCTATAGAGTAGATTTGAGCAGGTTTTATGTGGACCTGTTGAGAATATTTGATAAGGTTATGTGTGGATATATTGAGAAGACTTGTGCTAGATCGAATGAACTGTGTTTAGTGTAGATTTGAGCGTACTTGTGTTAGACCGAATGAACTATGTTTAGTGCAAGATATTGAGCAGATTTATGCTAGATTGAATGAACTATATTTAGTGTAAGAGATTGAGTAAAGTTGTGCTAGACCAAATGAACTATGTTTAGTATAAGAGATTGAGCAAAGCCATGCTAGACCAATTGGACCATGTTTAGTATAGTATCAAGATAGAGCTTTGGAGGTGATAGAGTATAGATGATAGAGTATTAGTGGATAGATATCCATCGACAAGGACAATTGAAAACAAATCTGAGTGAGGAGTCTTCAAGCGGATAGATATCCACCAGTCAGTGTAGCAGAGAGACAAAGTCTTCTAGAATATCACTAGCTAGAGTAGAAGGGGAAAGAGTTCTCCTATGGAAGAGATGCATGAACTTGAGATTAAGGGATCAACATATCCTTTGGACAGAGGTCCATAAACATTGTAATTTGGACAGAGGTCCATAAACATTGTAATTGGGAAGGATTCCCAAAGATATTGATTGAGAAAATTTTAGTAAAATATTTTCTCCGTGGAGTACCCCACATTAGGTGAACCACATAAATTATGGTTTCTCTATTGCGTATGGTGTTTTATGCATGCTTTTATTAATGCTATTGATACTGCTATCTATAAATTGCATAATGTTGATTTGAAAAGAAAAGTAAAAATTGATATTATACTATTCACCCCCCTCTCAGTATAAGCGGGTTCCTTTAGAAGAGTTTGACATCTTGAAGGAAAATTGGTCTAAGAACACAATAAATCAAAAGGATCAAAGATATGGATTATTCAATAATGCAGTACCAGTATTAGATGGAAGTGACTTCTTGTATTGGTTTATGTTGATGAGATTTTACTTGATGGAACTTGGAAATAAAGTTTGGGATGTAGTGGAACTTGGATATGATTCAACAGTCAATACTCCTATAGATAAGGAAGGTAAGATTATAATACATGTAAACTCAAGAGCCATGAATACAATTATAAAAGGATTGCATAGATTAGAATCTATGAAGGTTATGGATTGTAAAACAACAAAAGATATGTCAGAACTTCTGCATGAAATTTATGAAGGAGATAAAGGAGTTAGGAAAGCTAAGATAAAAAATCTCAAAGGAGAATTTGAGAACATAAGAATGAAGGATGATGAAAATATTCATGACTATCTCAGTAATATTGATGAACTTGTATATGGGATGAGAGGTCTAGGAATGAAGGTTGACGAATCTGATGCTTGTGATAAGATCTTGAGAACTCTTCCCAAAAGGTATAGTGAAAAGGTTTCTGCTATAGAAACATCAATTGATAGTGATTATTTGACAAGGAATTCTTTGCTTGGCATGCTTACTAATTTTGAGATAAGAATAGAAGACCCTATTCCTCCGAAAGAAGTTGCTTTTGAAGTAGACAAAAATAAAAAGGGAAAGAAGATAGAATCGAGCAGGGAGTCATCCAGTGATGAAGAAGCAAATTATGGCATAACAGATAGAGGTACCAAGAGAACCATAGATCCAAGATATATCGAATGTTTCAATTGTGGAAGGTATGGATATTTTGGAACAAAGTGCAAGGAGACAAAGAACAACAATGATGAATAAAAATAGGATCACAGGTACAAGGAGTTAGAAAGATACAAGTACCAAAAGAAAAGCAAGGATTGACAAAGCAGACAAGGAAATAAGTTCTTCCAAAGACAAAAGAGAAGCTACTATGCGGATAATGCAAGTAAGTACTCAATTGATAGTGATGCTAGTTTTTCAAAAAATGATAGATATGAAGTCCTATTTATGGTTAAAGAGAAAGATCCAATTAATAAAAGGACTCCAGTTATTCTCAAGTGTTTTAGATGTGGTAAATTTGGACATCTTAAAGATTATTACACTAGGTATGGTTATAGTTTCAGTGATGATGATTTTGAAGATGCACTTGAAAGACCAAATGAAAATCTTCTAATGGCATTAGAATAAGAAGTTAGTGACCCCATAGAAGACAAGTCTAAATGAAGTAGAAACTTGGACAAAGGCAAACAAATAGAGGATTATTAAATAGAGAATGACTATGATCTCAAGGGAGAACTTATATATGCCCTTGACACAGTAAAGAAGGTAAGAAAGCAACACTCTAAGCTTGAAAGTCAGTTTCAAGAATGTGATGAAGAAAGATTATTTCTCATAGAAGATTTAGAGAAATCAAAGGCTAAGGAAATCAAGTTCAAAGATAAATTAGAATCAAAGATCTTGGAATGTGATAAGTTAGTACAAGAAGTGG
The DNA here is from genome assembly GCA_028583015.1 of Wollemia nobilis. Taxonomy (NCBI): domain Eukaryota; kingdom Viridiplantae; phylum Streptophyta; class Pinopsida; order Araucariales; family Araucariaceae; genus Wollemia; species Wollemia nobilis. The sequence continues at coordinate 2,214,258 of JAQPPZ010010331.1, read as the reverse complement.
CTACTCTTAGAGGATAGAGTCTTAGTGGATAGAGATCCAGCAGCCAGGACAATTGAATACATATCTAAGTGAGAAGTCTTCAAGTGGAGAGAGATCCACCAGTCAGTGCAGGAGAGAGAGAGTCTTATATAAGATCACTAGCTAGATCATAAGGAGAAAGAGTTCTATTATGGAAGATATCCGTGAACTTGAGATTAAGGGATCAACATCTCCTTTGGACAAAGGTCCATAAACATTGTAATTGAGAAGGATTTCCAAAGAGATTGATTGAGAAAATTTTAGTAAAATATTTTCTTTGTGGAGTAGCCCACATTGGGTGAACCACGTAAATTGTGATGTCTCTATTGTGTATGGTATTTTATGCATTAATTTGATTACTACTATTGATACTACTATATATACACTACATAATATTGATTTGAAAAGAAAAGTAAAAAGTGGTATTATACTGTTCACCCCCCTCTCACTATAAGCTTGTGTTCTTCATACACGAGATGATTCTTGCTCCCAAGGTGAGCGCCTAGCTCACATGGTAGTTGAAGCCGTGGCTAGGGCATTGGTGACAATGCAGTGTGGGTTCGATTCCCACCAAGGGCAAAAGATATTTAATTTTTAAGATTTGATTTTTGTCCTAAGGTTTATTTTGCATGATATTTTAGGGAGATATAAGGTTTATGAAAATTAAAATTTATATTGCGATTTTTGTGATTAATGTTTGAATGGAGTAATAAGGCTTTAGAGGATTTTAAATGTTATTTTAAAATAAAGTCTTATTGTGTTTAATATTTGAGAGGAGTAATAAGGTGTAATTGAGATCTAGTGTTTTGTATGGTGAGAATAATTTGTGAGGGAATTATTGAATGAAGTTTTGAGAAGGTTTTTGCTACCTAACCCTTGATATTGGCAAAAAGAGTAATTGTGATTGAGATAGGTTTTTAAGGTCAATTATTCATAAAACAAAAGGTATGGGCACATCTTCCTTGTGAGTGATTTTTGGATGTTGTGAATGCTAAGTTGGAGTGAAAATGGTTTTTTGATAAGCATTATTGATTTTGATTGTTAATGGCTTTTTTGAGTGAAAGTTGATGGTAAAAACCTTGTTTAATAAGCATTGTTGAGTAAGCTTTTTGATATTGCTTGAGTGAGAACATGTGAACTATATTGAACTAGGGTTTAGATAAATATCATGAGTATCATTGTTATGTGAGATTGTTTGATAAGCATTGTTGAAAATAATTGAGTGAGTGTTCATATGCTTGGACTAGTGTTTGTAAACAAGGAGTGTTTCATTGAGTGATTGATTGAGTGGAGTTGATTGAGCCTAGTTGATTGAAAGTGTTGGAGTGATAGTTCAAGTTTTGTGAAACAAATTTTTCTTTATTATTAATTTATTTGAAGATATTTTGGAAGTGATTGAGTGTTGTAGTGAAATATATTGAGTCTCTAACCATTATCCATATATTTTCCTTGTTAAACAAAATAGATTGAAAGTGATTGAGCATTGTTATGAGTGTGAATCATATTGAGTCTCTAAAAATTCTCTATATGTTTATGTGATATTAAAAAAAATTATGTGTGAAGCTTGTTTGAGTGATTGAAGAAGTTTTCTATGATAAGATTGATTTGAGTTGTATAGAGATTTTGTGAAACCTTGTTGAGTAGATTTGGGGTAAGTCTTGGTGAATACTTGTTGACTAGATTGGACAAGTTCTAGTGAGGACTTATTGAGTAGATTTAGGGTAAGTCTTGGTGAAGAAATGTTGAGCAGATTGGAAACGTTCTAGAGAGGACTTGTTGAGCAGATTTGATTAAGTCTTGGTGGAGACTTGTTGAATAGATTGGAAAAGTTGTAGTGAGGACTTGTGGAGCAGATATAGGGCAAGTCTTGGTGAATATTTGTTGAGCATATTGGCCAAGTTCTAGCAGCGACTTGTTGAGGATATTTAAGTAAGTTTTAGTGAGGACTTGTTGAGAAGATTGTACAAATTCTAGCAAGAACTTGTTGAGCAGATTTGAGCAAGTCCTAGTGAGGACTTATTGAGCAGATTGGACAAGTTCTAGAGAGGACTTGTGGATAGATTAGTGTGAGCTTTTGGGAAATCTTACAATGCATATTTAAGACAAGTATTTGAAAAGACTTGAGAGCAAAATTGATTTTATGATTTGTTCAAACCTTGGATTAAGTTTTGGGGTAGATCTAGTAGAGTTGATTTGTGATTGAGTCAAGATTTGTGTTAAGGCTTGAGGATATATTTGAGGATAGATATTGAGCATATTTGTGCTAGACTAAAGGATTGTGTTTAGTACATATTTGAGGATAGATATTGAGCAAATTTGTGCTAGACCGAAGGATTGTGTTTAGTGCAGATTTGAGAATAGAGATTGAGCATATTTGTGCTAAACTAAAGGACTATGTTTAGTGCAAATTTGAGGATAGAGATTGAGTATATTTATACTAGACTAAAGGACTATGTTTAGTGTAGATCAGAGATAGATATTGGGAAGATTTATGATAGACCGAAGGATTATGTTTAGTATATATTTGAGATAGAGTTGAGAATAAGATTTGGAGGTGACAAAGTATAGACGATAATAGTATCCAGTGGATAGAGGTACATTAGCTAGGGTAGTGAATATAGGTCTTCTAAATGAGTGTAGAAGTCTCTAATGTATGGAGATCCATAAGCCAATGTAGTGGAGGTAATAGTTATTCTAGAAGATCACCATCCATAGCAGAGGAGAAGGATTTATCCTATGTATAGAGATCCACGAACTTGATTAGGGGATTGGTGTCTCCTTTGCATAGAAGTCCATAAATATTTTAATAGGAAAAAGGATTCCCAAGATATTTGTTGAGAAAAAATTTAGTGACATATTTTATTTGTGGAGTAGCCCACATTGGGTGAACCGTATTAAATTGGTGTCTCTCTTGTGTGTGATGATTTGTGAATTGCTTTGATTACTACTATTGATATTGCCATTGATATATTGCATAATATTTATTGAGAAATAAAATAAAAAAGTGTTCTTATAATGTTCACTCTCCCTCTCATTATTAGCTTGTGTTCTTCAATTGGTATCAGAGTGGGTTCCTTCGAAAGAGTTTAAAATCTTGAAGGAAAAGCTCACAAGAACACATATGGATTATAAGAGTGAATACTTAGTTAATTCAACACCAATTTTTTATAGGAGCGATTATATATTTTGGATTATGAGAATGAATATTCACCTGATGGCTCTTGGAAATGAAATATGGGAAGCAGTTGAAAATGAATACACACCAACAACTACTCCACCTACAGATAAATATGGTAAGCTTCTACATAATTACAATTTAAAATTAATGAATGCAATTTTGAGAGGTTTGCATAAAATAGAGTTTATAAAGGTTATGCACTACAAATCAGCAAAAGAAATTTGGGATAAATTGCAAGGCATATATGAAGGAGATAAAAAGGTCAAAAAGGTAAAGTAGCAAAATCTCAAGGGAATATTTGAAGACCTAAAAATGAAGGATGAGAAAAACATTAGTGTTTATCTACTTCGTGTAGATGATGTTGTTAACTCTATGTAAGGACTTGGACTTGAAGTTCAAGAATTTGATGCTTGTGATGAGATTTTAAGATCACTCCCAAAAAGGTTTATTGAAAACATTTCAACTATAGAGGAATCAAAGGATAGTGATATTTTGACAAGATATGAATTACATGGCATTCTCACAACTTTTGAGATGATAACAAAAGAGGAACCTAATATCCAAAAGGAAGTAGCCTTCAAAGATACTAAGAAGACAAAGGGAAAGAAATTAGATTCAAGAAATGAGTTGTCCAGTGATGAAGAAATAAATTATGGTAGAAGGAACAAGGATTTGAGAAATTATAAAGGTACAAAATTAGTTAGATGTTTCAATTGTGGAAAGTATGGTCACTATGCAATTGATTTTCAAGAAGTTAGAAATAGCAATGATGAAGAAAAATAGGATCATAAGAATAGGGAAACAGAAAAATATAGGTACCAAAAGAAAAGCAGGTATGGACAAGGCAAGCAAGGAAAGAAATTCTTCCAAAGACATAAGAAGAGTTTCTATGTAGACAAGGCATGTAAGTACTCAAACGATAGTGATGATAGTTCCTTAGATAATGATAAAAAAAAAGTTCTATTTCTGGAAAAATAAAAAGAAGTAGTTAGGAAAAGGTTACCCATAATTCTCAAGTATTTTAGATGTGGAAATTTTTGTCATTTTGAAGATAGTTGTACAGAGAGTGGTTTTAGTTTCAATGATGATGAATATGAAGATAAACTTGAAGGACAAGAAGAAAATCTACTCATGGCAATAGAGTGAGAAGCAGGTGAGCCTATAGAAGATAAATCAGAAGGAAATGAAGATGATTCCAAAGGTAAAGAAATATAGGAAGAATAAAATATAGGAGAAGTTGACCTTGAGGGAGAGCTTATTCATGCCCTTGATGCATTAAGGGAGGTAAGAAATCAAAAATCAAAACTCAAGCTTCAGTTTCAAGAATGTGATGAAGAGAAAGGAAAGCTTATAGAGGATCTAAATAAGTCAATGGCTAAGACAAGGATATTCAAAGAGAAGTTAGAATCTAAGGATTTAGAATGTGAAAAAATAGAGCTTGAAGTATCTTCACTAAGGAAGGAAGTAAAAGAGTCTAAGGATAAGTTACACAAGTTTGGGAGAAGCTCAAATAACTTGGATAAGATTATCAGGACATAAAAACTGACATCAAATAAGACAAGTATTGGTTTTGAATAGGTACAAAAGAAACAAGGAGAGGAGTCAACCTCAAGTTCCGAAGAAGAAGAAACTTTAGAATAAGAGAGTGTAAGAGAAAGTGAGACTTCTAAGGATGATTTGGACAATAGAAAATTCAACAAGAAGAGGAAAAATGCATAAATGAGGAACATATGGAACAAGAAATAACATAGGGTAGAAAATACTATGAGACCAATGACATCAAGGAAATGCAGTTTCAATGGATGATGCTTCTCATGTCATAGGTTTGGGCACAAGGCTACATAGTGTAGGACACATGAAAGATAGGAATATGGAAAATTTAGAAATAGGTAACATTTTCAAGGGTATTTCTACTCTTGTAATCAGTTTGGTCATAAGGTAGTGAATTGCAAGTTTCATGGTAGATAGATATAGCTTCACTAGGAGAAATCCTAAGATATTTGCACCTCCAAGGAATAATTACATTAAGTGTTATAAGTGCAATAATTATTGACATAAAGCAAAGTGGTGTAGAGTAGAAATTATAGAGACAAGCAAGAACATGAATAATCAGAGGAATTAGAAGGATCAGATGAGAAGAAAAGTGGAAAAAGGTAAATATTAGTGCATGCAGGGAGTAGAAATACTCCCACCCCAAAATTAATCACCTCAAGAGGAGGTGGGGGAGAGGTTAAGCTAAGAGTTTCATTCTTAGCCCCGAGCCCCAAAGGAGACCCTTTTTCATTGATAAAAATGGGGGAGAGATTTGAGTTAGGGGGAGAGCATTCAGTCAGGAGGAGCAGTTTCTCAGGGGGAGAAGAACAGGAAAAGGTAAAAGGAATGGTAAAAGTTAAATGGGTTGTCATCAATGACAAAGGGGATATTGTTGGAAATATGAGTAATATTTGTTGTCAATGATGTCAAGAGTCAGTTTTAGTGAGCAGTGCAAGAGGAATGATGTCAAAAGTCAATTTCAATAATCAGAGCAAGAGAAATATGTCTTCTAGACCTAAGGGAAATAATATTATAATATCTCCCATTATAATATTCAAGGTGGTGAGATAAGGTCTAAAGAAAAATTAGAAGGCCAAAGAAAAATAATATTATAATATTTAATTATAATATTAAAGGTTTAATGGTAAGACCTACAATAATTAAATTAATTATAAAAATTTCATTATAAATTAATTTGTAATTTAATTTAATTAACCCTATGGTTATTAAATTAATTATAATAATTTTATTATTAATAAAATTATAATCTAATTAATTAACCCTAAGTTTAGGGTTATGAGGGCAAAAATAAAGTGTTGACGTCATTCATTATTCCCTCCACCAAAGTCTAAAATGGTGATAACACAATGGTATAAATACCATGTGCCTTGGATGTAAATGATTAACCTTTTTTTGAATAACATTAGCTTGTCATTTATGTGATTTTTGTGTGAGGAAGAAGATAATATTTTGTTGTCTTATTTACGACAACAAAGGGATAAGATAAGAGAGGCTCAAGGCATCATAACCAACCAGTTGGTTGGGCTAGTGGCAAGAGACTGTGACTTAGGGCTTTGGCAAGGCAGGAGGACCCATGATCGAATTCCAGTGGTAGTTTTTGGTGAATTTTTTGGTTTAGGTGCAAAAAGAATGCAACATTTTTATTTTTGGTATAGGTGCCAAAGGGAAGCAATAAAGCGCACAAGGCACTTATTTATTCCAAGGTGAGTTCCTAGCTCATGCAGCAGTTGAAGCCATGGCTAGAGCACTGGTGGTAGTGCAACATGGGTTGGATTTCCACCAAGGGCAAAAGGTATTTAATTTTTAAGATTTTATTTTTATCCTAAGGTTTGTTTGGCATGATATTTTAGAGAGATATAAGGTTTATGAAAATTAAATTTTATATTGTGATTTTGGTGATTAAGTGTTGAATGGAGTAATAAGGCTTTAGAGGGTTTTAAATACTATTTTAGAATAAAGTCTTATTGTGTTTAATATTTGATAGGAATAATAAGGTGTTATTGAGATCTAATGTTTTGTATGGTAAGAGTAATTTGTGAGGGAATTATTGAATAAATTTTTGAGAAGGTTTTTGCTACCTAACCCTTGAGATTGGCAAAAAGAGTAATTGTGATTGAGACAGGTTTTTAACATCAATTCTTCATCAAAAAAATGTATGGACACATCTTCCTTGTGAGTGATAGTTGCATGGTGTGAATACTAAGTTGGAGTGAAAAGGGTTGTTTGATAAGCATTATTGAGTTTTATTGTTAAAGTTTTTTCTAAGTGAAAGTTGATGGTAAAAACCTTGTTTAATAAGCATTGTTGAGTAAGATTTTTGATATTGCTTGAGTGAGAACTTGTGAACTATATTGAACTAGAGTTTAGAAAAATATCATGAGTATCATTGTTATGTGAGATTGTTTGATAAGGATTGTTGGAAATAATTGAGTGAGTTTTCATATGCTTGGACTAGGTTTTGTAAGCAAGTAGTTTTTTATTGAGTGATTGATTGAGTGGAGTTGATTGAGCATAGTTGATTGAAAGTGTTGGAGTGATAGTTCAAGTTCTGTAAAACAAACTATTTTTTATTCTTAATTTATTTGAAGAGAGTTTGGAACTGATTGAGTGTTGTAGTGAAATATACTGAATCTCTAACCATTCTCCATATGTTTCTGTGGTTAAAAAAAATAGATTGAAAGTGATTGAGCATTGTTGTGAGTGTGAAGCATATTAAGTCTCTAACAATTCTCTATATGTTTATGTGATATTGTAAAATATTTTGTGTGAAGCTTGTTTGAGTGATTGAAGAAAGTTTTTTGTGATAATATTGAGTTGAGTTGTATAGAGATTTTGTGAAAGCTTATTGAGTAGATTTGGGGTAAGTCTTGGTGAAGACTTGTTGAGCAGATTGGACAAGTTCTAGTGAGGACTTGTTGAGCATATTTGGGGTAAGTATTAGTGAATATTTTTTGAGTATATTGGACAAGTTCTAGCAAGGATTTGTTGAGAATATTTGATCAAGTCTTGGTGAATACTTTTTGAGAATATTGAACAAGCTCTAGTGAGGATTTATTGAGTAGATTTAGGGTAAGTCTTGGTGAGGACTTGTTGAGCAGATTGGACAAGTTCTAGTGAGCACTTATTGAGCATATTTGAGTAAGTCCTAGTTAGGACTTGTTAAGCATATTGGACAAATTCTAGCAAGGACTTGTTAAGTAGATTTGAGTAAGTTCTAGTGAGGACTTGTTGAGAAGATTGGACAAGTTCTAGAGAGGACTTGTGGACGTATTAGTGTGAGCTTTATGGAACCTTACAATGCATATTTGAGACAAGTATTTGAGAAGACTTTAGAGTAGAGATGATTGTTTGATTTGTTCATACGTTGGGTTAAGTTTTGGGGCATATCTAGAATATTTGATTTGTGATTGAGTTAAGCTTTGTGTTAAGGATTGAGGATATATTTGAGGATAGAGATTGAGTATATGTGTGATAGACCGAAGGACTATGTTTAGTATAGATTTGAGGAAAAATATTGAATAGATTTGTGCTAGACTGAAGGATTGTGTTTAGTGTAGATTTGAGGACTAATATTGAGTAGATTTGTGCTAGATAGAAGGACTATGTTTAGTGTAAATCACAGACAAAGATTAAGCAAATTGATGCTAGACCAAAGGACTATGTTTAGTAAAAATTTAAAAATATTTAAGAGTAAGCTTTGGAGGTGACAAAGAATAGAGGACAATAGTCTCCAATGGATAGAGATCCATTAGCCAGGGTAGTGAAGATAGATATTATAAGTGAGGGTAGGAGTTTTCAATGGATAAAGATCCATGAGCCAATGTAGTGGAGGCAACAATTCTTCTAGAAGATCACCATCCAGAGCAAAGGAGAAGGAGTTCTCCTATGGATAGATATCTACAAAATTGATTAGGGGATTGGTGTCTCCTTTGGACAAAATTCCATAAACATTGTAACGGGGAAAGGATTCTTAAGATATTTATTGAGAATTTTTTTAGTGAAATATTTTCTTTGTGGAGTAGCCCACATTGGGTGAACCACATTAAATTGGTGTCTCTATTGTGTGTGGTTATTTGCGCATTTATTTGATTGCTTTGTTGATATTATCATTGATATATTGCATAATATTTTTTGGGAAAGAAAAGTAAAAAGCGGGCTTATGATGTTCACCCCCCTCAGTATAAGATTGTGTTCTTCATTTACACAATTTTATAATTTTTGGTGAAAATAAAGGTAATTCACCATGTCTCCTACATGAGTTTAGACATGAATCACCTTGATTTCAAAACTAATTCACCTTATTTGGGTCTGAACCCTTATGCATAACTTAACCCAATACCCCTTTTCAAACCATATAGTGACTACATTGATTCATGTTGTCTTGGTTGAACCAGATAAGTTTTTTTGCATGTGTCATTAGAAGAGAGTTTGTGTTCAAGTGGATTTGATAAAGACCTCAAGGATGGAATTGAGATTTAGGTTGATAAAAATATTATCTACCAATATGTTACATATTTTAACATGGTAAGTTATTATTTTTGATGTCAAATATTTGACTGTAAGGTCAAGGACTATTCTCTTATGCCCTATAATAGGGGTAAATTAGCCCCTAAGACAGCTAGTTTGACCTCTCAAACCTAGTGAGGGTGGTTGGAACACTACTAAAGGGTGTAAAAAGGCTTCCATGGTCCCACAATCCAAGATAGCAATAATGACAACAAAGACACTAGATTTAAAGCGTTAGAGCAAGAGGCAGACCAAGCAATTGCCAATCCTCCATTGGTAGAAATTTTAAGTATAAATAATTCAAACCCTTGATGAAACTGAACCCCCAAGTAGTGAAGAAGGTTGTTGATCTTATCTCCTAAATAAACTCTCCCTCATTATCTAATAACATGCTCTTGATGCTCTTGTATTCCACACCAAGAGATATAAGTAGAGGATTTTTTACCAAAACAAAAGGTTGCACCTCTCAAACATGCATTTGGGGAGCTATAGATCTAATATTCTTTAATAATTTTAGGGCTTTGGAATATTTTGACGATGAAGATATGCCATTAGATGAAATGTTCAAGATATGAAAATAGCCAAGCATAAGTAGGCATTTTGGCTCTTGGTATTTTGGTTTTATGTATTAGTTATTTTGGTTTTCATTTTTCTCTATAGTTTTTAGTAGTTAATTATCATAACCTTATTTGTTTCTAAGTTGAGTCTTGGACATTGATTTTGTGGAGTGTTCTTTCGTACCACCTATTTTTTTAGTGAATAGTGTAACCTTATTATTATTTTTTAAAAGATAATATAATATCACTTTCAACAAAATATAATAAAAGACTATATGGTTATATATTATGTATAAATATTAGTACAATATAAAATGTGAGTATGCATATCTAGATGAAATCATAGATAGTACAAACTTCTAAGCATACGACATAATATTCTTACTATATTTAACTTAAAAACATGTTACCTCATTCTTGAGTAAACTTTATGAACTTAATAATATATCTTATGCATCCACTAAGCATTATTTTATATTGACCATACACCTAACATGTTGGATTGCAATCAAGAAGTTAATCTCTTATGAATAGAACCAAATCTCTAAAGGAACCACATCACACATAGTTTTTGTGTTAAACATAAGAGTGCATTGACAATTCATTCTAATAAACTTTCTTGATTGCAACCATAGTATTATATAGGATTAAAATTGATCTTTAATTTAAAAAAACATTCATTTAATAATATCTTAAAGTAGGTTCGAGGTGTAGACCAATTGGTTCATCCAAACCCCATAAGGGGGCGGAGGTCCAAGATTCAAATCTCGGGCCTCGTCGGACTGAACGCTTGTCCCTTTATTGGTGCTTTCAGTAGTGTAAAAGGTTTAAACTCATTGTGGCATGGCGGTTATAGGAGCAAATTTCATGAAGATCTGTGTGGTGGCTTCTGCGGTGGACAGTGCAGAATAATCTGGCAGCCATAAAAGCTAGAAAACCTGCCTCGATTCGTGGCGGCTACCGATTCCACCATGTAAATACAATATATATATATATATATATATATATATATATATATATATATATATATATATATCTTAAAGTAAATGTTTTTTGGCTACTAAAATTGATTATAATCTAGGCATTCCATTTACCCAATAATGAATGTGTAATAAAAATATTATTATTCATAGATATTTTATGTGAAGGAATTACTAATTATTTCATACCTAAAAATTAAATCTAAATGATATATTTTTCTTCAATTTTTTATGACATATTTATAAAATCAAATTATTTAAATATATAACAAATTTTAATATTTTTATTTACATTTGAAATATATATATATAGTTATTTATTTTATGGTAATTGCACCAATTGCCTATTATTTTCTATTTCTTGTTATGCTAAATAGTTGGAGGGTTGGCCTTTACTACATATAACAAACCTTCACTCATTATGTGTTTAAGTTGACAATAACTTCTTATCAAGCGAATTTAGTTGCGATAATTTCTAAAACATTATAAATTTTCTATTGAAACTTTATGAGATTACCTTTTATGGAACAAAGCTCGCTTTGATACTTTCAAAATATTATATTCAAACTTTGTAATATCCTTTTTCTTCACTCAAGATTTTTATTTAGAGTAGTCTAACATAATCTAAATTAAAAATATTTTACCAAGGGATCAATAATAGGAAAATATATACCCAGGTGTTGTAGGTGAGTTGGAGAGGAGAGCGTAATCCTCCAAGGGAGGTCCCATGTTCAAATCTCCACCCTACCAAAAAGCTGAATTGGGTATCCAAAATCCAATTGATAATTTTGGTGCGGGCAGGGTCGGGTGCGACTCTCGGGTGACTTTGACGGTGTAGAACCCCCTTTTCATGGTATCTCAAACAAAGGTGGCCCCGCAAGGGGTTTTTCGCTTAAAAATAATAATAATAGGAAAATATATTCTTTTGTTAAAATAAGAAATCAATAATAGGAAAATATATTCTTTTGTTCACTTTTTTTAAGGTTATTGATATATGTTAGTATTTGGAGCTTCAAGTTATCTTGTGCAGGAAAATAATCAACTTATCAACGTAGTATTAAATTGAATAATAAATTATTCAAATGTATCTATGTATTATTAAATAGACTAATTGTGTTGTTGGTTCAAATGTTAAACATGCATGTAATCACCTTCGTAATGGTTCATAGGTATTAGAGTTATATAATAAGAAATATATACAACTTCAACAAACTTTCCCATAGTATTGATGAGATTATGATTAATTAATTACTAAAACCAAAATTGTTGAATATTAATAGAATATGTACAAATCCATGATATGCTCCATAGATGAATGGCATTTGTGTGTCTTTTTACCATGTGATGAAAAATTATAGAATTTCTAAAGTGATAGCATTGGATTAAAATTGGTTAAACATGTGGTAATTGTAGGACATTTTTTTTTTTATAGTTATTAAAATTTATGGAAACTACAATTTTTAATTGTAATTATTCTAATTTTTTATTAGGTGGAAAAGAAGGGATTTTGAAATGGTCCATAAAACTTTTACAAATTTATAAACTAGACTAACAAAGAAGGCTCAAAAACATTAAATAAACACAACAGAGAAAAGGGAAGGGTCTAAGCCACAAGAAACAAGAGAGAAAGAACAATTAACAAGGACAAAAAGAGAACCAGACAATAGAGAACTAGAGACAAAGCCATAAAATATAGATCCACTAGAAGCAAAATGGTAGAGAAATAGAGAACCAAAGAGAAATAGAGAACCAAAGCACCTACTCTAGGTTCTCCTCAATAGAGGTCTTGTTGTTCTTGAGGTATTTTATTGTATAGGCAACCTCTTCCACATAATAGGTTTTCAAATTTATAGATCTACTCAAGGAATATTTTAGGTCATTTGTAGTCTTCCCGTCCAAGTCAACATTTTTAAGGAGAAATTCAACATTTTTAAGAGGGTCAGGGTCTCATAGGGTTGTTATTATTCATGAAACTAAAATCACTTCTAACATAAGAAATAAGGTCTTGTAGGAAATTATTTTTCCAGATAGACATACTGCTAGATTAAGAGCATACCATAGGCAAAGAAGCATTAGATTAATTATTCAATAAGGTAGGATATATATAGGACAATAGGTATTAGGATAGATATTAAATAATATCTTCCCAAGTAATGTGCTAACTAACACACTTGAGGAATAAGCACCTAACCTACTAACAAGGTAGAGAATTACGCTAACCTACTAACCAACTAGGGAGTTAATGTAGTCAAGTTGACTACAACTACCTAGTTACCATAAGATATTCCAAACAATGAATATCTTCATAGTAGAAAGTAAAAAGGTAAATACTAGTGGTAAAAAGCAAGAAGCTACTTTTTACCATGCAGTAAATAAATTCTACTTAATGTAAGAAAAGGTTAAATATCCCAAATGATGGAATATTACTCTAACATCCCCATTTATTACATTATTTGGATAATGTATATAACTGTCCCAATATAGTGAAAAAGATGTTGATCTACTGGTTCTTGCTCTGTCACAGTGCTCTAGATGCCCCTACGAAAAAAGTGGATCATTCCTCACTTTGTATTCACATCAATGAATGTCCTTATTGTAATCTTGTCATCCAACTAGATTGCATGGGTAAGTAGCCACTACAACCACTAGGTGTAGTAGAGTAGATCACTTCATACAAGGTTCATTTGGTTAGAATATTATTTTGCAAAAAAAATTGATAAGGTAGATATGGTGTCAGTCGCTGCCGAAAATGCACCCTTATAAGTTTACCCCCTTGTTGCAAAACATATTGTAATGAAATTTTTAAAAGAAATGTGACTAAGGTGTCGATCGCTGTCGAAAATGCAACCTTATAAGACTTCTTCTATTTTTACAAAAATTTATGTGAAGTAGGAAAATAAATGTTTATCCCCCCTTAATTGCAAAATATGTGCAACTTAAGAAGCTTTGTGAAGGTTTTTACAAAGATTACCTCCTAGGAAAATTTTACACCAGAAAATTCCCCCTTTTATTACAAGTACTTCAAACAAAGAGAGTTTGCTATTTATGAAGCCTAAAAAGAGGTACAATCACCCCTTTATTTATAGTACTTCAAACAAAAACTTATGCTATTTATGAAGCCTAAAAAGAGGTTTTGGAAAAGGTGCTTGTTTAAGGTGATAAATTTATTTCCCCTTTACAATACTGTCTTAGCCATGAGCACTTTGTGTGCTCTTTCTTAACCAGAATTGAAACCAGACACTTCACTAGAAACATGGATTCTATGATGTGCCTTTGTCATTTTAGTTTTTCTTGTTTTGAAACCAACATCGATTGGTGTCATGGTTGTCAATTTTATAATTTGTGCAAAAAATTTCCTCCTAGGAAATTTTATCAAAAATGTTCACCAAATAATCCTTCCTTATTGCAAGTACTTCAAGCATGGTTGCTATTATGAAGCCTAAAAGAAAATGTATAATTTTGATGACTTCTACTTTTTTGATTGCCTTTACAAGTTTTATCTCCCTCTTGTCAAAATCTGTGTTTGAAGGAAGAAAGGAATTATCCCCCCTTAGTGCAAAAGATTGCTACTTTCAAGGTTCCTTATTTTTACAAAAACTTGTTCTTTCTTTTGATATACTCTAAAATGGTACCAAAATATAATTCACTCAAAAATATATTTAATGGCACATTCTTTAAAATCCTCTTGAAGAGGGATAATTAGTTTGAGGAAATTTAAACCAAAAAAATAAGAGTGAATTAGGGGTTTTGATTTAGGAGAGAATATCAAGTAAATTGGCTTTAAACCTGTGTAATGATTTACACAAATTATTGTGAAATTTTGGGGTTTTTAGTGTTCTTGATTTTATGAAATATAATTACAAAAAATAATGCAATAATAAAACAAGAATGCCCACAAAATTCTTATCACATAGGTGTCGATCACTGCTGAAAATGCACCTAATTTGCCAATTTTATAATAAAGGTGTCGAGTAAAATAAAAAATGCACCTTATTACCAACTTTTGCAACAAAATTTAGATTTGTATTGTGAAAAAATTTGATATTTTATGTCTCCTCTTGTTTTTCAAATTTGCAAAGAATGTGGAATAAAACAATTGCCTTTTCTTGTTGATTTACAAATTTAACAAGGTTGATTTTTAAGTGCTCCTCACTTTTGTGTTAAAATTTTGCAAAAGAAATACAATTTCTTATCTTCCCCCCTTTGTTTTGCAAAATTAACAAAATAGTACTCCTTCCAAGACAAGTCGACACACGACCCATGTTTGAAAGGCTTCTAGAACCAGTTGACACATGACTTGGTTTTTATGGACCCAAGGTCTTCAATTTCTTCTCAATTTTGCAAAAAATAGAATGTGAAATTTTATGTCTTATATCCCCCCTTGGAGAAAACAAATACACACTCTGCCTTTGAATTTTACAAAACTTTTGTCTCCTTGTGTTACAATTTGGCAAAAAAGAATTCAAGTTTGGTCCTTTATTGTATGCTAAATTAACAAGGTTTTGAGAAGAATTAAAGTTCCCTAATTTTGCAATTGAAGTGTAATTTTTTTTTTTGTTTTATAGCCCTCCTTGAGAGAAAACAAATGCACTATTGTCCTTTGATGTTGTAAAATTAACAAGGGTTGAGAAGATTTTTAAGTTTCCTAATTTTGCAAGAAAATTTGTGCTATTAAATGTCTTATATCCCATTTTGAGGAGAAAACAAAAGCAAAATTTTGTTGGTGTTGCAAAAAAAATAAATCCCTTCTCTTTAATTTTAATATTTAAATTTTTAAAATTAAAAAACAAATTATCATAAATTTTAAATATGATAGTAAAAATAAATTTATGGTTTTGTTAAAAAAATAATTTATAAAAAAATAGATGTTTATAACCATAAATTATATTTATATTATTAAATTAAAAATATAATAAAAAAAATTGATTTAAATAAAGCAAATTAAAAAAAAAAAACTCTTACCTTGGTTCATCGTGGCCCCTTTGTAAAAAATAGGCGTCTTCGAACCGATGAGAGTCGAACTGCCGACCTCCCGTTGGGCAATGCCTTAGCGAGGGGCTCCAACCAACCCAACTAGCACTGCGGTTGGGAGCTAAGGGAGATAATCTCTCTTTTAAATGTTTCCTCACCCACAAGTGGAAAATTGAGCGCATGCCTCCGCGTGCGCTCTAAAGCCTTTGAAAGGCTTGGGACATGTAGTCCCACATGCACCGTGGGTGCATGTTTTTCCTCTTTTAAAAATATGAATTGTTGAACAAGCCCTTTTCCTGTCTTCCCCAATTTTTGCAGTACAGGAGCCGCTAGCTTCTGAGATGGAGTTGCTACCTCAGCACCCGATAGCAAAAAAAATCAGCATGACATGACAAATTTCATCAAGATGGTTGAAGACTCACAAGAGAAAGAATGCGCTATCCATGGAAAAACCAATGAAGAAAGTAACTTTTGATCCAGCGGCAATGAAGATGCACACGGTGACAATGGTTCCTCAGGTTCGGAAACCTCAAGGAGAAATGGTGCCTACTGACTATTCATACCAAGCTGTCATCGAGGACCTCACAAATATGGATCCAACAGAGCAAATGGGCACCATACAAGTTGCAACAAGTTCAATTTACTTGCAAGCTAAGCATTATAAGGATTGTTTCATCCAGGTGGAAGCAAATATTAGGGAGCTAGAGGAGGCCTTGGTAGCACAAAAGACCACACTAGATACTGCACAATCTGAATCTCAATAGTGGCAACATCAGGCAATGTGTTTGGAGGGTGAAGTCATGGAGATAAAATAGGCAGCTACTCAGTTCTAGGCAACAGAGCAAGAAGCACAATTGAAGATTCAATCCTTGTAGGACCAGCTCCAGAACTTGCAGAATCAGTTGGCTATAAAAGCAATGCAATCCATGACCTTCACCAAGGATAAGATTAAAGAAGCTCATAGTCAGTTGTTGACTAATTGTAGGTAGATGGCAACCAAGGCTACATTAGTTCTCATGTTCCTTAAGGAAGTACAAGTAGTTATTTCATATGGCAGGCCTATAGTGGACAACATAGAGCAATATTTAGAGCCAAAGTTGGAAATGGCCACAAAGATCTAGTCAATGACTCAAATGGATCTCTAGTTTTGTCCAATGAGTGAAATAGCCCGTGATTGGGCAAGTGCCAAGATCACCTTGCGTAGTTTTTTCTCCAAGATGGAATTGCTTAAAAAAGACCGTAAACTACAAGAGACATTTGAGCATGAGAGGCACATTTCTTTGGTTCAATTTGAAAACATCATAACTAATGGTTTCCCTAGCTTTGTTTATGATCAGGGGAATATTTTGGCGAAGAGAAACCTAGATGCATTATGGGTTGTTTTCATGGATGATACCTCAGATATTGGTAACTTGGAGGAGCCCATCACTGAAGAGCATGTACTATCGTTGATGAGAAAATTCATTCGCATTGAGTCTGGATTACTAGAGCTCAACCAAAGGGCCAAATATATTGATCTAGAAAAGGTTGAAAATTTTTTATATCTTGTGGGTATGCTAAAAGCTAATGAGGCAATTACTATAGATGCATGGGCTGATGTAGTTGTAGTGTATGAATCCATAGCAACACATCTCAAAAAGTAGGACAAAGCTAGTACAAGTAGTCGACCATCAGATGTAGCTAATAGTGGGGACTCTACACCCAATGAATAAAGTCCTAGGATTGATTGAATTCAAGTGAGATGAATACCCTATGAGCCACCATAAATATTGGCATTTTTTCCACATTGTAATTTTTTTGTAATTTTTTTTTGAAATTGGCCATTAAAACTTACAAATGCTTTTTGAGTTTTTTCACACATTGAACAATTTTTTGAAAAGTTTTTAAATATCTGATGGGTGTAATTTGTGATGCGATTCAAGTAAAATACTTTTTCGTTCCCCAAAATATTTTTTGCTCGAAATGGATATTTCACTCTCCGAAATGCCTTTTTTCTCCAAAGTGTAATGAACATTCTTTCTTTTGGGAATTTCGTTGGTGAAACTATTCTTCCGACAGTTTTGTTCTCATTAATTATAAAGAAATCAAGTTTCCAATATTGGACCCACTTATGGTAGTAGAATATTTTCCCATAAGAAATTGAAAATAAAGGACAAATATTGGGGTAAAATTTCATTTCACACAGGATAAAAGTATTAAGTGCATATTCCAAGTGAAAGCTTGTTTCATACGTAACTTGGTGAATTGAAGATAAAGGCCCATTTCGAGTGAAATTTCATGTTTTCAATGCAAATCTTCTTTGAAAAAAATTAAGATTGATAAAGTTAATTCCTGTGACGATATTATTGCTAAAAAATATTAGGTTTAAGTATGGCACTCTTGATTCCAGTGCAATATTATTCATTTTTGAGGCACCAACCACTTCGTGGGTATGCATTTCCAAGGTGCCACCATAGAGATTGAAATCAGATCGATGATTTTTGCTGAAGCCTGATATGCCATGTGATAAATAAGTAGATATTTTCTTTGGAATTTGCTCATTGGTTCATTGTTGTTGTCGAGGAGAGAGTTGCTGCTATTGGTGTATGAATTGCTGACACCTTGCCTCCACATGTATTTAATGAAAGATGCAAAAACCTCTATAAATACTAATCAAATTTCCATTGTAAAGGAGGAGAGAAATTTTGCAGAAAAAATTATCAAGTTCTCTGTGTAAATAAGATATATTTGGCTTTTGATTTTGCAAGTGAATTTATGTGTGATTTTATTCTATTTTATGCATTTCTCTTTTATGCTCGTATTTCTTATCTGCTATTGAAATTTAAATTATGCATCTGATTTTGAATATTGCTGGTGAGGAAGTGAGTTTTGGAATGCAATCCTGGAGGTTATCTGTGCAAAGTTGTAAGTAAATTCTGTTGATCTACCTACACCTTCGGCCTATGGCCACCAATCCTGCACCTTCGGCCTATGGCCATATTTCCCTTTATTTCCATTATTTCTAGTTTCTTTCCCGCAACTCTAATATTCAACAGTGTAGGATTTAGTAAGGGATCCAACCCTCTCTGGAGATTGGTCAAAAGGAATTTTCTCTTTCCCTTGGAATTTCAATTTTGGCCGAGTCTAGGGCACATAAGTGATAATATATTATACTTAGGTAGATTTATGACCAATACGAATCCATCCCTTTCAAATGATTGTCTATGGGCAATCATCCGCAAGCATTTTACCGCCCACATGAGTGATGAACACGCAGCCATGTGTCCATGCTATGATTGCCAACTCAACAGATTGCCTGAATTACCACATATCCACATTGATAATCGTGCTAGCTCAATAGTATACTAGTCCACATCAATAGTTTCACCTCGATAGTCATGTCGATCTATGTGTTGTCTTCCATATCAGTAGGGGGTCTGCTACCATCCTAGCCATGTCACTCAATAGGAGTCCATCCGGATATGCCATGTCAGCACCTCGTAGTTTGTGCTCGCCACCTGTTAGATGTTCGTAGGGGGACCACATCAACCCACCTCATAGGTCATGCCCACCACCTATCAGCTATTTGTAGGGGTCTCGTCAGCTTACGTTAGGCATCATATTCTGTGTCATTAGTGTTGATTTCCTTGTGCGTCAAATGAGGTCCATGCTCAGTCAATGTTGCCAGGTTGTTTATCTAGGTTTCATCATGGCCTAATAGGGTTTGTCCCTTCTAATGTCAAATATGCGCTCAGAGTAGGGGACAACCTGTTGGAGGTTATCAGGCATCAGATAACGCTTAGTTGTTCTATGTCTAACAATATCAGTGTTGGTTGTTCAACACCCTCTGACGATCGTTGGAGGTGATAGTAGCCCTACTGATGCACTATTAGTAGCCCTGGAGGCCGTCAGGCCTACGAGCTATCAGTGTTGTCAAGAAGACCCATGGGATGTCAACGCTTACGGGC
Organism: Wollemia nobilis; assembly: GCA_028583015.1. Classification (NCBI taxonomy): domain Eukaryota; kingdom Viridiplantae; phylum Streptophyta; class Pinopsida; order Araucariales; family Araucariaceae; genus Wollemia; species Wollemia nobilis. The sequence goes on along the minus strand of JAQPPZ010010331.1, from coordinate 2,194,547 downwards.
CGATTGATAGTTCGTATGGGCTATCAGCATGCGATATTCCATGCTAGCTTGTCAGTGCCTACAGGAATCTATGGCTCAATTTTTGAGCCCATGCATTGATTTTCGATCCCAAACCAGAGGTCCTGTAGGTTAGGAAATCCATGCTACCACTACCTCAAAAATCATGCCTATCTATCTCGAGTCTCAGGATTTGGGCCCCTGGTCTAGATGGAACGGGTCGATGCCCACCTTATCCAGTTGCTTCGTCGAGTATCTTCGTAAGACTAGGTCTCTCCCCCTTGCCTTCACCTAGGTAGATCTTGCCAAAGCTCTGATACCAATGTTAGATTAGGAGCGTACCATAGGCAAAGAAGCTTTATATTAATTATTCAATAAGGTAGGATATATAGGACAAAAGGTATTATGATATATATTAAATAACGTCTTCCCAATTAATGTGCTCAATAATGTTCTTGAGGAATAAATGCCTAACCTACTAACAAGGTAGAGAATTACGCTAACCTACTAACCAACTAGGGAGTTAATGTAGTCAAGTTGACTACAATTACCTAGTTACCATAAGATATTCCAAACAGTGAATATCTTCATGGTAGAAAGTAAAAATGTAAATACTAGTGGTAAAAAGTAACAACCTATAGGAAAAGGGTAAATATCACACATGATGGAATATTACTCTAATACAAACCTTAAATATGGTTATGAGATTATTAAACAAATCAGCAACCTTGTTGCCTTCTCTATAAATATGCTTGCTTTGAAAGTTCACAATTTTTTTTAATACATTGTTTTTTATCCTTTCTTAAGATTACCTATTTTTCAATTATAAAAAGCCTGAAAATATTAATAATGAATAAAGAGTCGCCTTCAATAATAACTTTATAATCACTATTTAATCAAACAAAGATAAACCTTGGAAGAAGATCCTAGGCTCGGCAAAATTACTGGCTTAACAACGAAAGTTCTCAGCAAAAGCAAAAATATCTCTCCATGGAGTTTCTAACTACTCCTACAGCTTCAACCATCCTTGGATTATCTTTGGAGGCTCCAACTATTTCCATTATTATTTTTAACATGTTTAAATATTTAAACCTTTAATTTCAGTCGTGTTAATATGTTAAAAATGTAATTTGTATTTTCAGATTAAACATTTTCAAATTATAAACAATTCAAATTAAGAGTTCAAATTTGTATTAAAATAAGCACTGCCCAGAAGCCTGCTCGACAAGAAAAATAAACTACTCCATTGGTTTATGGTCATATTTGACTTTACTATATTTCAGTGTTCCAAAATATTTATGTTACGGGCAGGTCGACTTAATTTTCTGATATGACCATATAAAGTTCATGAGCTAACTACGTTATTATGTTTGTGATTGATTCTTTTAGGGATCTACTAAATGAAAACTATGACATGATTGAGTAGGATAGGTTTCGATAATTTTACATAGCGATGTGACAATGTAGTCCTCAATGTCCACAGACGGATTTACTTTAGGCTTCTATATCTTGTTTTTGTTTTCTTATTAGATTGACAGAGATGCTTCCTCGTTTTGGTGTATTTATTTAATTTTTTTATTTTAAATAGATTTATTAAGCTTTATTAGTTGTATCTGGAGTCGAGGCGCACGTTCATTATTTTATTAACGCGATATTTTGCAATGTTGGAACATGGGAAATTTGTCTCCATTTGAAGGTAGCTTAGAGTTGTTCAACGACCTAAAGGCAATTGGCGTGGCATCTGGTTCTCTAAAACTGCTGTGCTGTGAATAAGAAATGCAACAGGAATATATATATATATATATATATATAAAATCATGCTTATTTTAATTCTACATAAAACATTGAAAATGTATGATATGATGTGATACGCTGATGTCCATGCTTTGACCTATGAAGCAAAAGAAAGAAATTATATATTGAAGTAGAATGGTTTTTTTTTTTAATTTATAGTGGAAACAGTAACTTATTAGGTACGTTTTTCGGGTTTTTATAATTTTATAGGGCTGTCCACTTTTGCAAGCCACTACACAGTTTTTCGCGCAGTCGTCTCCTACAACCACCATGCCACAACTACATAGTTCGTTTGCACAGTTTCCCCTTTGGAAGCCAACACATGCCCTTACAACCACAATGCCACAATCATTTTAACCCCGCAGTCCTCCCCTACAACTATCATGCCACAATCATTTTAAAAGCCACCATACAGTTCTTCGCTCAATCTGCCCCTACAACCACCATGCCACAATCATTTTAAAAGCGCCCCACAACCATCACACCACAATCATTTTAAAAGCTGCCATACAGTTCTTCGTATAGTCAGCCCCTTCAACCACCATGCCACAATTATTTTAAAAGCTGCCACACAGTTCTTTGCACAGTCTGTCCTTACAACCACCATTACAACCACCATGCCACAATCATTTTAAACATTTTACTTCACTGAAAGCACCAGGGACAAGCATTCAGTCTGGAACCTCCACCCCTTACAGGATATGTTTGAACCAATTGATCTACACCTCAGACAAACTAATTAATAGAACCAAATAATCTACACCTCAGGCTTAAATAGTTTGATTTATTAAAATCAAATATCCATTAAAATTGGTGTTGGGTTGTTCGTTTGATGTTAAAAGATAATGATGGTGTATGCTTTGGCTCTTTGGAAGCTAAAAGTCAAGCTTAAGCATTGCAACTTTTCCACCTCTGTGATGACAGATTTTCAGCTCGTGACTTATTAGTTGATGAAAGTCATATAGGTATGTCGACTACCAACGCACTACTTTTTAGTATGAATTTAAAAGTTGCAGAAGGTTAAATGGAAAAGATAGTTTCGGATTTGAAAGGAGCAAAAGTACTGTACAACCAATGACTGAAGATTTTGAAAAAGGTATTGACTATGGAGGGGAAGATTGTAGTAGTTAGGATTGTTCAAGATAATCATAATGGCGGTGTATGCTTTGGATCTTTGGAAACTAAAAGTCAAGATTAAGCATTACAACCTTTCCACCGCTGTGATGACAGATTTTCAGCTCGTGACTTCTTATTTGTTGATGAAAGTCATAGAGGTATGTCGACTACCAACGCACTACTTTTTATCTTGAATTTTAAAAGTTGCAGAAAAAGGAAGTGTTGGATTCTGAAAGGAGCAAAAAGTATTGTACAACCAATGGCTGAAGATTTTATTGACTATAGAGTTATGCCCACAACAAAACTTTACCATAATTTACGGAAAAGGTAGCGTTGGAGTTTGAAAGGAGCAAAAGGTCTAGGTAACGGATACATGTCATGCTTCTTCTCAATGTTAGAAGTGAATTAGGCCAAAGTCATTGAGGTATGTTCACAACCAACACACTACTTTATGGAAAAGGTAATGTTGGTTTTCGAAAGGATCAAAAAGGTCGAGTTAACGGATATGGTGAATTAGGCCATGTTACAATAGAATGGTATATGTTAAATTAATCGTAAATCCTTTGGCTTAGGGTTCTTTTTGTGCATGCTACCCTTTATAAGTTGTATGTGATTTCTTAAGTTTATCGATAAACAAAAGAGAGTTATCCTATATAAACCTAAAGAGAGTTGTATAATAATTATAATAAGAGAGTCACCTTGTATAAGAATAATTATAATAAGTTTAACAAGTTTATGTTAACCTGTTTATATCTATGAAAGTGAATCAACTTTTTTATCAGTGTGAAAGATCAATAAATATTTTTAAGTATTATAAATTTAAAAAATATTAAATAATGTTTTTAGGTTGTTAACATGGTTATTTGATTGTATAGTATTATATAGATTATAATTAATAAAAGAGTGAATAGCTAAATTAATAATGGTTTAAATTTGGAATAATTTAATTATGATATTAAATAAAACTAAAAATACAAGATAGAATTGGAAGTGCAAATTAAAGTTATGAAATAAAAAAGAGGCATTCTCATTTAAATTTGGAGATAATGTGAAGTACTAAGAGTCTTTTGACACAAAAAACACATACATATATATATATACACACCATAGACACAATAGCCTACTGAAGTAGAACTTATAAATTTGAAGATTGATGAAGAATTTTTTTGGGAGGGATTTTACCCAATTTTATTTTCTATTTATTTTATTCTTTCTATGCTATGTTAATGTCTATTTTAGAGTACCACCACATTTCACATACTATATTGGAGTTTCAAATTTAGAGATTGTTGTGAATATGGTCATTTGATTAAATTATTCCAAATATTATTCCAATAGGAGAGTTTGTATGCAGGTTGATAATGGCCTAAATTTAGAATAGTCTAACTATCAACTCTTAAAGATTATGATACCAAATGAGACAAAAATCAGAATTAGAAAGTGTGAATGAAAGCTATGAAATAAAATATAAATATTCTCACCTAGATTTGGAGTGAATGTGTAGTAAAAGTCTCTTGAGATAATCAATATACATAAATTTAGGGTATCCTATTGAAGTAGAATGTATAAATTTGATGATCGATGAAGTGTATTTTAGAGATATTTTATGCAATTTTATTTTCTATTGACATTACCCTTTATGTATTATGTTCATGTCTATTTTAGAGTACCATCACATTTTACATAATACTATTAAAGTTTTAGATTTAGAGATTGGAAAATTGGAAAGCTTGGGGATTTGTATCTTTTTAACAAAAGAATTCAAAATCTAAATTTGTGGATAAAATTTTTATATATTATTGTTGTAGTTATCATGGATCATAATAATGCTTCACTTTGTACTCTAAAATTTAGAGGAGAAAATTATGATTATTAGTGTATAAATATAAGGGTTCTATTGATTGCTAAGAAAGTGTGGAGTTTTGTGGAACATGAATAGAAGGAATCAATAAATTAGAGTATTTTAGTAGCCAAAAGAAAAATTATGGAGGAAGCACAAAGAATAGATGTCTTGGATTTGTATTATATATAAGCAACTCTTCATACAAGAATTTTCCCAAGAACTACAAGTGTCAAGAATATGAAAGGAGTGTAGGACACCTTAAAGATAACCTATCAAGGGTCTACTCAAGTGAAATTAGTGAGCTACAAATAGTGAAAATATAATATTAAAATTTGATAATGACATGCTATGATAATATGGGAGATTATTATGTGTAGGTGCATGCCATTGTACATAAAATTAGTGTTTATGGAAAATAACTGTACAAGGAGATGTTATTAAAAATATATTGGAAACATTGACATCAAAGTAGAACAATTATGCAATGATTATTCAAGAAGTAAAGACTTAAATAAATTTGAGCTTGATGAATTGATGGCAACAATTAGTTTCCATGAAGAGAGAACTAAAATATTGAAGAAGAAAATCTTGAGTAAGATTTCCTTCAAAGGACATAGTGTTAGACAAAAATAGAGCTAGCTCAAGATCCAATTCTCAAAATCAAAGAAGGAACCAACAAAATCAATATCCTACATGATAAATATACCATGGTATAAGTGGTGACAATATTTGAATGGATAGAGGTAGTTTTGTATATAGGAGGGATGTCCAATGTAGCTTTTGTAAATTGCATAACGACTATGAAGATAATCTAGGATAAAGATAAGAAATTATGGAGGAAAAAGATAAAAGTTTTATATAAACAAGGTTAGAACTCAAGAAATATGTTATTTTCATGTATTTTAATAGATGTTTCAATTGAAGAGTTTTAGTAGTTTGAATTTGATTGTTCAAATCATATGACTGATAATAAGGAGTTCTTTGTGGTGTTGGATGACATAGACAATAGAAAGGTAAAATTTAGAGGTAAAAATATTTTGGATATTAAAGAAAAATAAATCTTACAAATTGAAATGAAATATGGAAAAATCCAAATAACTTTCTTTATATCAAGCTTGAATCATAACTTATTGAGAGTGGGGCACCTTCTAGAGATAAACCACAAAGTTTTGTTTAAGAATAAAGAATGCATAATCTATGAGAAATAAAATGGGAACGAGACATTGGAAAATGGAAAATCATCATAAAGAAAATTTTCCAAAAGGAAGATCATGGAGAGCATCATTTCCACTAAAAATAATTTATTAATATATTTGTCATCCAATGCTTGCACAAAGTATTGGTAAATACTAATAGTTTATTACTTCCATTAATTATTATACTAGGAATAATTGGGTATATTTTTTGAATAATAAGACAAATGTTTTTGAAGTATGCAATAGCTTCAAACCCATAGTATGGAATAAAAGTGGATTTAAAATCAAAATATTAAGGACTTATCATGATGGTAAGCATTGTTTTAAAAAATTCAATCATTTTTTAATGAGCATGGGATAAAAATATAATTGATAGTTTCTTATACATCCTATAAAAATGGAGTGGTAGAAAGAAATAATATTAAAATAGTAGAAATGGAAATAAACATGATACTAGCAAAATCCTTGAAAAATAATTTATGGTTTAAAATAGTTATAATAGAAGTGTACATACTTAATAGAAGTCTAACAATTGTAGAACAATTATGAATTATTCTGAGGTATGGTATGCAAACAAGTATTTGGTAAGTCACTTTAGACTATTTAGTTATTTGACTTATGTTCATGTTGAATACATCAAAACGGAAAAGTTAGTTTCAAAGAATAAAGCATGGATGTTTATTGGTAATTCTAAACACAACAAGGCATATACATGTTATGAACCTAGAAAAAGGTAATGCATTATGTCTAGCAATATGAAATTTTATAAAAGGGTGTACATTTTCAACAACCTAATATTATTAAGGTAATTATAATTGAATATTTTATGTGCCATAAGCATCAAATGGGGGTACAAGCATAAAAGGAAAGAGAACATTACAATCACATCAAACCTACAAAATGCTAGATTATACTTTTGATATGAGGTTCAAAAGAATACAATAATGATCCCAAGATCAAAGGAAAAAGGAACAAGAAGATAATATTATGAACTATGCATTGTTTTCTAAAATTAAAGTGGATTACTCAAGTTTTTATGTAGCCACCAAAAACAAGGTATGGACCAAACCCATAAAATAAGAATTGAGTACAATTAAAATGAATGATACTTGAGAGTTGTATTAACTTTCAAGGAACGAGAAAATAATTGGAGTGAAGTGTGTGTTCAATACTAAGTAAAATAGTGATGGATCAACTAAAAGACACAAAATAAAGCTAGTGGAAAAGTGGTATGCATAACAAACTAACATATATTACAATGAGACATATGAATATATTGTGAACCAAGATAAAATAAAATTATCTTAGGATTGACAACAAAAAATATGGATTGTACATCAAATTGATATAAATAATGTACTTTTGAACGAAAATATTGAAGACGTTTTTGTTGAATAACAAAAAGGATTTGAAATGGTAGATAATGAAGGACATGTTTATAAGTTAAAACCCATTGCATAGAATAAAACAAGATCAAATTACATGTTCTTAAAGAATTTTCTTACTTACTGAAGCATGGACTTGGCTAAAGTATGAATGAGTCCACATTGTACTATACAAGGTGATAATATTTTATTTATTTATTCACATTTTTATGATCTACTTTTCATAGGAATTTTATTAATAATGAATATAGAGTTCAAGAAAGACATGAGGCAAAAATTTGAAATAAATTATTTAGAGATGGTCCATTATTTTCTTGGAATGAAGATACATGAAACCCATAATTGGATATTTACTTTTCAATATAAATATGCAAGGATGATGTAGTGGAAAACTTGATGAGAAGAAGTACTAAATTTCAATTGATAGTCTTATATTCTTGATAATAACAAAATCAAATATTGCATATGTAGTATATTAAGTTTTAATATTCATGAGTGAGATGATGAGAAAATATAAGATAATATTGCTATACATGAAAGTAAATTTAAATTATATAATCTATTGTGCTTCATAAATAAGAATGAGTTGGTTCGATACAATGATTCAAACTTAGGAGGCTCAATTGATGATATGATATCTACATCAAGAGACTATTTCTCATTCATAAATGGATTATTATGTTGGGTTTCAAACAAATAAGTAGTGATTGCATCCTCAATAGTAAAGGTAGAGTATATAGTGATTATATCAATAAACACATATTTTTCTGAACTAGATCATAGAAGAATTTGATGAAAAGCAAGAAAGACCAACTATAGTTCTATTAATAGCATGCATACAATTAAAATGACTAAAAGTCATATTTCCATACAAAATAAAAGCATATTTATTTGAAGCATCATTTTATAAATGACTCAAATAAAGAAATGGAAATTAAATTGAGATATTGCAATCCAAAAGATCATTATGCAACCATTTTTACAAAGATAGTGGTAAAGAATCAATTTATTTCACTTAGAAATAGAATCATATTTTCCCAATCAGTCTCAAAAGATAGAATGTAGTTAATTATGAAAATAAATGAAGTAAAAATAGAACAATACAAATATTCAATTTCCAAGTGAAAATAACACCAAAAAAGAGGGAAAAAAGAAAAATTCTCAATCATACTTGAAGAAATATGAAGCACCAATTTATATAAGTACAAGATATTGTATTAAAGTAGGATATACAAATTTGAAGATTCATGAAATATTTTTAATGTTGCTTGTGTAATTTTATTTTTTATTCATTTATTGTTGTCTACGTTATGTTAACCCCTATTTTAGAGTAGCACTACATCTCACATCAATATGTAATGACATGGTATATAGGTAGATAGATAGTATACTCAACATCATTGAGAAATACGTCTTACTTTAGTTTAGGTAGAGAGGAAGTTGCATGTTGAGAAAAGTTTTATATGAAGCATAATAGAAATATAATTTTGGTTCAAATTGTCAAGTTATGTATTTTAGTATAGATTATTTTTATATTTTAATATTTCAAAAAAAAATGAAAAATGATTTATGCTCTCTTAGTCTCATCAATATCCACAATATCATGGTCTGACATCAAGACCTAAAATATCCTTTTATTCTAAATTTATTCTTGGAATAGAAATTCTCCAATATTCTTTGGTTTCACCTTCCGGAGATAATCTCCTCACCTTCAGTGGTTTTACCTTAACCAACAAAAATATTCTTTGCAACTTTAAGATCTATGCATGTCAAAAAATTGTTGTGGCTCTTATACCACTGTTATCTTTTGAAGCAATATACTTAAGATAACCAAAATTAAGGATATGAAATAAAGTAACAAACTAATGTATATGATAATGGTAATATTCTACAAGTATGAAATAGAGAAATAAATCTAATATCTACTCCTAAATATGGCATAAACAATTGCTCATAAAAATGGTTCCATAGCACTAAAAGAACCAAGTAATGTTATTACAAGTCATGTCATTTACATCCTCACATTACTATGCATATATAATGTAATGTGACTCTTCATATGGAGCACTCTTGGCCTTCACTCTTCTAGACTCTTCAACTCCCTATTCTATGGACTCATGTACACATGGACTAATGTGCATATTTACATTATTGAATATTATGCACAATTGTACATTTATTACATAAAGTAAATACCTAATCTAAGATATGTACTAGATAATGTAATATAATCCAACAAGTCTAATGGTTTTAGTTTTATTAATTTAATATATACTTCATAGAAAATGTAGCACAACTTACAATATTAGTTACTCAAATATATGTAAACTTTATTGCTCCTCTTACAAATATATCATTAAACTTTTACAATAACAATGCTCATAATGTAAATAATGTAGACTATGTAGGTGGTGATCACTATGGAGTAATATATATCCATTGTAGGATAACTCTTCCTTTTCCTTATTACAAGTCTCATGAATCTTGGTTTCTCTACTTGACACTTGCATACACATGACACTATCTTGAATGTAAACTTAGAAATGACTCTTTACATAACACTCTATGATCTAAGAACACATGTGCACAGTTATATATAAGACACTTGTGTATATTTACACATTTAACACGTGCCCGCTCATTTAAATGAAACTTGTGCATTTGCCACACATTATTACATTGCTTAAAATATTTACTCACACTCTAATATAGGACACAATCCTAATATAATATTTAGAAGGTTTTACCAAGGAGGTACATTGACATGTACCAAATAATCTAATATACTCTAACACCAATAATTATAAAACATAATTTACAATAGAAATAGAAGCGCCACCTTGATTAAAAAGTGTGACATCACTATAAAAGTTCTACACTAATTCAAAATTTCTATGGAAATGTAGAAGCACCATGGCACTATCACTTCCCTATGGCACTTTTTCCTACACCTAAAATATCCAAAAACCTACAAAAAAATGGGTGATCAACATACATGAGTATGTTTGGTCATAGGAAGGGCAATATAATTCCTTTATTAGGACAATCAAACTCCTATTTCTTAATATAAACAATGAAAAAAATAATAAAATGATAAGAAATACTAAAGAGGAATTCTTGCAAAAGTTAAAATGTGAGCAAAATAAAAGTAGTAAATATGAATGTTGGATAGACTTAAAAGGTGAGAATAACCATAAACCAAGGTAATGGGTTACCCCTTTCTAATAAATATTGTGGATAGATTCTTATTGATATATCAATGCTTATTGAGAGTTTTTGATAGACTACTTGGCAATTCAAATAATACTTGCCGAACCCTTGGTTGTTGAATATGCTACTTGCAAGAAGAGAAGATCATAAATACCTTTCATGTTTCGGTATGCAAACAAGTTCATAAAAAGTAATTCTAGTAGAATTTTTATGTAGAATAAAAGTACCTCCAATTTCCTCCACAAGGTGTGGATTTATAGAAAATTCAAGCCTCCTTGTGGAATCCATGAATTTGTTTTGGAAAAAATAAAAAGGTGTAGTTTTGGCAAGTTGTATAAGTCTAATTATTCTTAATTAGAGTTTAATAAGTCTTTGATTGAAATGGGAAAAAATAGAAGAAATATTATGGAAGCAAAAATCTAGAATTCAATGGCTCAAAGAAGGAGATCGAAACACAAATTTCTTCCACAAATATCTTCTAGATCGAAGATCTCACAACTTTATTTCTTCCTTAAAATCAGATTCTGGAGATGTTGTTTATACTTGGGATGGCATGAACTCTATTGTTGTTGATTACTTTTCCAATATTTTTGTTGCTACTCCTCTTGACTCAGCTTCACAACAAAATGTTCTTTAAGCAATCCCTTCTCTTATCACTTCGAGGAGAACTCTATTTTGACTGCTCCTATTACTATCAATGAGCTTCAACAAGTAGTTTTTAAAATGCAAAAATGGAAAACCCTAGGTCTTGATGGTTTTCCTATTGAGTTCTACCAAGAGTTCTGGGATATCCTTCATGTTGATTTATTAGAGGTGGTGGAAGAAGCCAGGAAATCCAAAGAAATTTTGAAGGTTATCAATAAAACTTATATTACTCTTGTTCCAAAATCTCAAGAGGTTGATCATATCTCAACTTTTAGGCCTATTGCTATATGTAATGTTCTTCTCAAAATTATTACTAAAATCATGGCAGAAATGTTGAAGCCTCTTTTGCATAATATTATTTCCCCAGAGCAAGGGGGATATGTGGAAGGATGTCAAATAGTATATGAGATAGTTCTTGCTCAGGAAGCCATCCATTCCATGGATATGTAAAATTATCCTTCTATGTTCATCCGGTTAGACTTATCCAAAGCTTATGACAGAGTGGATTGGCACTTCCTTATCAAAGTTTTGAGGCAATTTGGTTTCTCTAAGGATTGGATGGATTGGATTATGAGATGTATTTCTTCAGTTTCCTACTTAGTTCTTATCAATGGTAGGCCTTCTCAGTCTTTCCCAGCTTCCAGAGGTATTAGGCAAGGTGACCCACTATCCCCTTATTTATTCATCATTCTTGCTGAATGCTTAGGTAGGACTATAACCAAAAATAGGGAAAACAAAATCCTTGAGGGAATTACCATTGCTCATGGAGCTAGAACTATCTCTCATCTTCAATTTATGGATGAATCTACCCTTTTAGGTAAAGCTACAGTTAAGGAAGCTTCTAATATTAAGCAAATCATTAGTTTTTTTTCTAAGGCTACTGGGCAGTTGATCAATGAAGACAAATCTAAAGTTATTTTCTTTCACCGCTCTACTAGACGGGAATCCATGGTCTTGGATAAATTTAGATATAAGAAGACCTCTCTTCCAATCACTTATTTAGGTATTCCCATAAATATTCAAAGGCAAAAAAATAAAGATTGGAATTGGTTGTTGGACAAAGTCAAGAAGAAAATTGGAAAGTGGACCAACAAGTGGCTTTCTTCTAGGGGTAGAATCACCTTGGTAAAATTAGTCCTTCAAGCTATTCCTATTTATGTTTCTTCCATTTTGAATATCCCAAAGGTTGTTCTTCGATAATTGGATCAAATCAATCATCATTTCCTTTGGAGTGATACTAAGGAGAAAATAAAATGAGCCTTGGTGAATTGGGATACTTTATGTCTTCCTAAGAGTGAAGGGGGGTTAGGATTCCGGTCTTCAATTAATAACAACAAAGCTTTAGCTGCTAAATTTTATTGGAGGATGTTGCATAACCCCAATTCTCTTTGGGCCAATAATCTTCGTGCTAAATATGCTGAGAACAAAAGTCCTGAAGACCTTGTTTGCTATCAACTTCCTACCAAAGGTTCTCCCATTTTAGCGGTTCTTAAGACTGGTGAGGATTTGATAAAGAAAAAATTATTTTGGATCATTCATAATGGTCAAAATGCAAATTTTTGGATACATTCTTGGGATGGTCACAAGCATTTGATAGCTCAGTTTCCCGATTGGAGGCCTTGGATGGAGGAGCTTCACCGAGCTAATTGGATAAAGGTGGCTAATTACTGTCGGTACCATACTTGGTAATTCAAAGGTTGGTAGATATTGGATCCCTATTGAGGACTAGCCTATTCAAATCCCAGAAAGGCAAAGACAAGATATCCAAGGCATCCTTCATATGAGATCCCTCTCTTGGTCCCATGAAAAAGATTGTTTTGGATGGAACAACACTACTAAGGGTGAGTATTCAGTTGCTCAAGGTTATTTGACCTTATGCCATAATAATCCCAACCATTCTTTTGACATTTTTTCTCAATTGTGGGCTCAAAAGCTCTGGCCTAAGGTGAGGTTCTTTAATTGGCTTTTATTGCATCATAGGGTGCTTACTGGTGAGCAACTTATGAAGCGTGGTTTTCATGGCCCTTTTAGATGTGAAATGTGTGAAGAGAATGTAGAAAATATCAACCATATTTTTATTGAGTGTACTTTAGCCTCTGAGCTATGGAGGAGAATGGCAACTTTACTTGGCTTACAGTGGTCCAATTTTTTCACTTTTGATCAGCTTTGGAGGGATTGGCCTAATCAAGAGGGTGTTGATCATTTTATTAGGCGATTAGTTTGGATGGGTTCTACCATTCTTCTTTGGAATATTTGGAATGAAAGGAACATCCAAATTTTTAATCAAGATAGGAAGGATATTCACTATATTTGGCAAAAGACCATAGCCAACTTAGTTGAATCAGTCCATCAACTCCTTAATCACCCCCAAAACTCCCACCAAATATGGGATCAAGTGATGCAAAGATTGAAGATTAAACCTTCTAAGGGAAACCATCTTAAAGGGAATGTGAGTATTAGTAAGATGGATAGGACTAGAAATTGGCAACCTCCTCCTAAGTATTTTGGAAAATTCAATACTGATGGAGCCTCTAGAGGGAACCCTGGAAAAGCCAGTGTGGGAGGAATTGGTAGACTTTCATATGGCTCCCTGGTTTTTACTTTTTCTAAGAATTTGGGTATTCTTTCCAATAACCTTACTGAGGGGTATGGTATCCTTAGATGCCTTTAGGAGGCTACTAAGGTTGGATGGGAAAAGGTGTTAGTTGAGTCTGACTCTCAAATTATGATTAATCTCTTGAAGACTCCTTCTAAGAATCATAAGGTGGATTGGAGAATAAAAAGAATTATTGAGAAGATTCAGTTAATCCGGATGGGATTTTTGAAAGTTGATTACAATCATGTGGTCAGAGATCAAAACAGAAGTGATGATGCTTTAGCTAATTGGGCTTTGGACAAAGGTGATCTTACTTGTTATGGCCACCCTCCTATATGGTGGGCTTCTCAAATTAGGGAAGGTCTTCTTTCTATCATTTCTTTGGATGGATCCAGTTCTGAAGGTACCTAGTTTCTTCTTGTTTTTTTTTGTTTCTCTTTGGTTCATTCAGTTTTTTTAGTTCCCTAGCTCATTCTATTCTTTATTTTGTTTCCTCTGTTGATTCTTGCATTAATAGTCTTATGGTCTAGATAGGTCATTGTTTTGTTCATTTTTTTTTCTTTTGTCTTCTTTGTTTTTTTGTTTAGTTTTTTAAGGTGGGTGGGTTCTTTTGTTTTGTTTTGTTTTTGTGTTCTTTGTGTTGTTCTTGTGTTTTTGTTGTTTTGTTTTTTTTTTATGTTTTTTGTTATTGTTCTTATGTTTTTTTCGTTCTTGTTCTTGGGTTTCTCTTTGTTTGTGTTATTTCATTTTTTTATGTGTGAGTTTTTTCTATGTTTTTTGTTTTTGTTTATTGTCTGTTGTTGGTTGTTTTTATTTTTATTTTTATTTTTATTTTATTTATTTTATTTTTTAGGTTTTGGTTGTGTTTATTTTTCATGTTTTTTGGGTTATGTCTTTGTAGTGTTCTGTTGTTTTTGTCTTTTTTGTGTTTTGTTATGTGGTTCTTGTGTTTTTCTATATGGTTTGTGTTGTGGTTTCTTTTATCTTATTGTGTGTGTTTGATTGTGCTTTTTGTTTTGACACACTCAAGGAGCATGTTTTTTATTTTATTTTATTATTTTTGTTGTTATTTACTTTTTTTAATTTGGTTTTGTGTGTTTTTTTGCTCCTTGAGTATGTCAAATGTGGTAGGCCAGGTCCGAGTCCTGGGCATTTTTGGTAGAATGGATACCGTTGCCTCCTTGGGTCTTACCCGAAAGTGGCATCCCTTTTGGGATGTTTTCCACACACAAAAAAAAAAAAAAGTCTTTGATTGAGGAAAATAAAGAGTGATATAACATAAATATTGTAATCAAGAAGATAATATTGATAGTTTACCCATCTATGTGTGAAAAATTTGGTAAGTGAGATAAGATTTGATGAGAACTAATAGTGATAGGTAGTTAGAAAGCAAACATATTAGGTTTTATGGTGATAAAATAGAAGTGTCATGGTGGAGCAGAAGAAGCATGAAGCTTTTGCATTACAGTGCTATCATTATATTAACCATTGGAGGGCATAAAAAATCATAAAATATTGACTAAAGAAGCATTATAGTGAAGCAAAAGCACTATGGAACTTATAGAGGGTCATGTCACTTCAAATTTTATAGTTTGAGGCATTAATCACTATATCATTATAGGCTTATATATACCCATTGGAAATATATTTTCAAGCTTGTTCTAATGGAATCATTTTTTTAAAGTTTTGTGATGATTTTTAATGGATAATAATGCCCCAAAAATTCTATAATTTGAATCTCAATTGTTTCTGATTGACAAGGTAAAAGGTGATATTAACATTTTCGTTTCCACTAAAAATTGGGTGTCTACAATTACCAATTGTAATATCAATTGACTTCTTGTAGTTGATCACACATAACATATAGAGGTTGTAGGTGAAAAATGTACATCACATTGCACTAACCACCCAAACCTTTATGTTAATAGGAATAGATAAGAGCAATATTCCATAGAAAATATACTTCATTATAGTAATTATGAGGGAATCAAGCCTTTGTCCAAACATGCTACTCCAAAAAATAGATATGATCGTTATTCAAACATTCGATTACTATCCTAATTGTCGATCATCTTACCACTATGGTAGAAGTTGTATACCAATTATTGTTGTCTACCATGTGCTATCAAGCACTAGAAATGCCAAATATCACTATGTGTTGTGGCAAAAAATATGTATACAACTATATTTTGAACTTGACACCTATGGCCATGAGGCCAATCATATTTGTTGTTATTATATAACAATTTATCTTAAATAGAATTTTCCACACAAATTAAAATTGTTTAATTCACCCAAGGCACCTACGCACCTCCAAAATATAAGACTTCTAGAAAAATTGAACCTATAATCATTAGGTTGTGGTAAAGATGTTATCATTGCATTGAAACACATGGATGAATATATAATCAAATAAATTCATACAAAAGTATCTATTGATTGAAAAAATCACATTTGGAAGACATATATATTGGCATACAAGGGATACGAACATCAATAATTGAATGGCACATGAACATGGTACCTAATATAAACTTATTAGAAAAAATTCTTCAAAAGGAGAAAGGAGAAATTCTTCTATTTTTCCTTCTTTTGTTCCAAAAAAAATTACTTATATTTATTTATTGAAAGACATCATTTAGATTAGAATTTCATACCATGTTGTATCTCATAACATTTACTAATAAAACATAACAAAGTAATTCATCATCACAATATTATACAAGAGAATACAAAAGCAAAATAAAGAGATAAAATAGAAAAAATCATAGACAAAATGAATTGAATAAATGGTATAAGGGTGGGTGTCCATAGGTACCTCAATTATCTAATATATTATTAACTAATTCAATGGATTATTAATTTATTTATAGTGATACCTACTTCCTAACTAAATTCCACCTTCAACCTAGCATAGTTTGTCTTGAAGTTTAAATTACAATATACTAAATGTATTAAACCCTTTAACTAAAGTTATACATATAGATGGTTTATCAAATATCACTAAGAGAAAATACATCAAAACTACTTGTAGTATTAAAATAATATTCTAGAAGGCTTACATAGAATAATTTGTATGGTTACATATAAATACCCATAGACATAGAAGATGTCAATAAGCTTACATAGAGGATGATCATAGGATTACATTATTAATAACACCTATAGATAATTTATCACTTTTATCCTCTATAAATAAGATCAAATTAAAAAATTTCAACATTTGGAGCATACTATATCTCTACAACCATTGCCAATTATGATACAAAGTGATTGTACTTGGAATGTATAATATCAAGAATGTCTTCCAATATCTTATTATTAGGTCGCTCCAATGCATTTACAATCTTTATTAATGCTTGAATATGACCACTTTATTAAATAGATCTACCATACTATAAAATTCATAATATTAAGCTATGGTTTCTTTCCTAATTCTAAATAATTCTCTTCATTTGTCTTGGCAAAATTTTACAACTTGATCCATACTTTTTGTAGATCATTCTTATCTTCATTGGTAATATATTAGTAGTTAAAATTAATATTGAGGACTATCACTGTCCATGCTATATCCCTATTATTTTTAGATGGTGGTTGACTTATAGAATATTTCATACGCTAATCAAGATGAATCCTATTAAGGTGGACCTGCATATTACTCTTCCATATTAAGATTATATTTTTACTAAGAAAATACTGATTATTACAACTTTAACCAAACATTTTCAATATAGTAATGAGAATAAATCAATAAGAGCATATCCTATATATGAGAAAAACTAAAATAAAGAAAACAAAATGTAGAATGAAAAATGCATAAGTAAAAACACATTCAAATAACTTAGTTATGAGTCCTTAAATTTTTGGTACTTTAGAAAGTAAAATGGTATAATGGTTCATAAACCAACTACAAGAAAATTTGAGAAAGCAATTAAAATATTTTTCCTAAAAAAATTAGTTGCCCTTAAAAAGTTCAAATAAATAAAAAAACCTTGCCTAAAATTAGTTACCATTAAAAGTTTTAAATAATTTTAAAATGCCCACAAAATTTTTGTCTGTTTTAAAAAATTCAAACATATTTAAAAACCTTAGAAAATTTAGAGAATTTTAAAAACCTATCACCACCTTGTTGAGAAGCAACACACCCCCACTGAAAAATGCATTCCAATCCTCTTGAAAACTTTGAAATACCATTTTGCAGCAGGGACCCTCTAGATGTTTCTCAGTTTTAAATCCAGATCTTGCTTACCTCCTTTTTAAAAGTTGTGTTTTTCTTGCATTCTAGCTTTGATTATCACAAGCTTAACTTTTACATGCTAGAAATCATTCATGCTTAAGCCAAACCTTGCACCGATACAAAGAAAATCCAGAAAGCAGTCAAATAAATACATGAAAATCAAAACTTTCCCTTTTAGTAATGTCATGAAATCGCGACACTTCCATTTATGGAAATGTCACGAAATCGCGACAGGAAAATAGAAAATCGGCTAAGTCGCAAATGTGTAGCGATATCGCGACATTTCCATTTTTGGAAAGTGTCGCAAAATCGCTGTCGATCGGAGGAGAGAGAAGAAAGTTGTACGGAGGGGCACGATTTGGCGACATGTCGCGATATCGCGACATGTCGCATTTTCGTTGAGAAAAGGAGAAAAGTGGCTAAGTCCAAAAGTTGCAGCGATTCGCTGACACGTCACGAAATCGCGGTCAACGCGGTCAACGCATGCAGCTTTGGCGGAACCGTCACGATTTCGCGACGTGTTCCATTTTTGCGGGTTCGAGGAAGCAAAGGAGGAACAGTAGAAAATGTCAGCGAATCGCGACCAGAAGCTCAGTCGACGACTTAACCCAAAAAGATGCAGCGATGCGCTGCACGTCTCAGAATCACGGTTGTTAACGAAGAAGAGAGTCCGAAATGAAAGTGCAGCGATTCGCTGCACACTCGTTGAGAAGGGGGTCTAAAGAGGAAGTTGCAGCGATGCGCTGCAAGTTCCAAAGTTGCAAAGGCGCGGGGCATTGAATATAAAAGGGAGCAAAGTAAGAGCTGTAGCGATTCGCTACTATTTTTGGGATGAGGCTCGACAAACCAAAAGTGCATCGATGCGCTGCACGCCTCAAAATCGCGGAGCGATAGTTTCAAAGAGTCCAAAGTGTAAAATTTGCAGCGACTCACTGCACGTTTTCTAAGAGGTAAGATTTGCAGCGATGCGCTACACCCTTTTGTGAAAAGTGAAACCAAAGGAAGAAGCTTAAGGAAGAAGCATGTCACGAAATCGCGACATGCTTGAAGAAGCCTGTGCGGTCGCCAGGGAAGGTCACGATTTCGTGACATGCCACGAAATCGTGACATGTCACATTTTCGTGGCCTACGAGGAAGAAGTTGTCGATGAGCCAGGGACGTCGCGATTTCGCGACATGTCGCGAAATCACGGCAAGAGAGAGAAGGTCCTCAAAAGGCCTGAAAGTGCATTCCAGCTGTAAACAGAAGGCATCCTGGGATAGCGACACGTGTCAAAGCATGAGGCAGACAAGCAGGGCCGACATGCAAGCTTATTTTGTGGTTTTTAGTCTGATTTTAATGTTTTAAGCTTGGATTTGATAATTTTATTAAAGTGCTAATGCATCTTTTCTCTTTCATACGGATTCCACCTGTCACCTGCGGGACAACTGAAAAAGACCATAAAGGCAAAGTTAAAGTGCAGATTTAATCAAGCACCGCCATGCTAGAGGAGAAGAGGCCGGTAAAAGCATTCAATGGCAAATTTATGACAGAATTAATAGCATGAAGACAATTTCAACTCAGGGATGGGTCTGCGGATCAAATTGATGGAGAAGTGGTGACTCATCCGGCTCACCAACAGGAATTGATGAGAGCATTCATTTGCAGTTGCGAATGAATGCAAGTGGCATTCAACTCTATCTTCTCCATTTATGGCAGCTAACTGCACAGATTTACAGAATGGTTAAGTTCTATCCATAGCTTTGTTTTAATGGCTTTATATTGTAAAACCCGGGTCCTAGGGTTTAAAAAGATAAGATTTGCAGTTTGGGGAAGAAGATATTTCTGAAAAGATCAGGGTCTGTCCTGAGTCTATAAATACTTCTTCTCAATGTAATTGCGGGAGGCGGAGACTTAGAAATAAAAGGCTTATAAGCAATTTCTTGCAAATTTTGTGAAATCCTTTGTTTTTTGGATCGGGAGTTGATGTGCTTTTGCTATTTTCTGTGGTAGCATGGCCAGGAGCCTAATATTTTACAGATCTGTGATAAGTGTATCTTCTTTTGTTATCCGTTCCATTAAAGTTTGTTAGATATATGCTGTAAATCTGCCATTATCAAGTTTAAATATGTTGTTAGGCTTCAGTTGTTCTATTGTCTGCTAGGGGAAATTACAGATTTGAGGTTCAAGTTTGTTCTAATTGCTCTGTCTTCACTGTGTGAGCTAGGCTACCGGTGAAAGATACCAGTTTTAACCAACTTCCCTTGGATTTATAATTTTTTGCTAGATCTGTTCCACTTTGCCTTGTGCTCTTAGTTGAAAGTGATCTTAGAAATCTGGACACTTTCTTCTTGGATTTGTTCTGTTGTGAAGCTAGTAGTATAGATAAAATTGATAGTTTTAAGTTTTACAGTTTAAAGTTTGATAAACTTCTCTTTCTGCCCTACCCTACCCTCTCTTTGCTTTCCGTGAATGATCCATTTTTACTTTCTTTATTTGTCTTTTATTTGAATCTGCTGACCCATGAGAGCTAGATCAAGAATCAAGTTAAATCTGATTGTTAACAAGTAACAACTCCGCAACTATTGAACAAGTTCGGGAACCCCCTGTAAGGTAACAGATAGTCCATATTGAAATCTATTCCAGAAGCGGAAAAGAGTGAATAGACATTCGACCCGACTCTGTAACTCGCACCTTGGATAACCAGCTAGATCCTAAAGTGAGTGGGATTCATCCCGTGGGTGTCTCCGGAGCTTCCTGCTCATCCTTCACGGGGTGTGTATGAAAGCCGGACCAACATCTAATTGGCGCTAGAAGGAGGGCTATGAACATCTGTTCTTAGTGCACTTGAGTTGAGAAATCCAATTGTATGTGTGAGTAAATTTATTTTTTTTATGCATTTTAACATTTAAAAGTGGCTCTAATTTTATAAATTGTCGAGCATGATTTTGTAAGTTGTCAGTACAGTGTTTTAAATTGCCAAATACAGAACTTGTTGAGAACTGCAAAGTTATAAGTGCTTGTGAAAACTGGATTCTACATACAAGGTAACAAGGTCCCACCCCAGAGCTGGAGAGCTCCTTGTTCCTGAATTAGAAACTCCGAGAAGAAGTAGCCACAGAAGGGCCACATCTCTATCACAAACAGTTTTATCACCATTGATAGTCACTCCAACCAGAGCTCAGAATATTCCTGTCAATCCATTAGCTATGGCAAATTGGTTGGGCTCCACAGCTTTGAACATTTGGGTATAGCCCATGACTTGCCCAAAAATCCGGAAAGATATCTCCCCGGTACAAACATGATGGGACAAGAACTGCAGAAGAACACTTGGTTGCATTCAAGAATGCACTGAAGTTATTAAATGTACAGCATGAGGATGTTGCCTACAGACTCTTCCCGTTCACTCTCCAGGAGGGAGCTTATGATTGGTTTTTAAATCTCACCAATGATTCTATCACCAGTTGGAATGATTTAGAGAAAGTTTTTGTGTCACAGTTCGGGGAAGTGATAGACCCCAGTATTTTATATCAACAGTTTTCTAGCATCAAAAGGGAATTAAGTGAATCTATCAGATCCTATAATGTCAGATTCCAAAAAGCCTATGGTAGACTTACTGGGTATTATGTACCTAATGCTGACTTGGCATTAGAGATTTTTAGAAATTCCTTAGATCCCATGACCTCTGTCTTCTTGAAGAGAGATGCCACTGTTACCAATTTGACAGAAGCCTACAAAGAAGCTTTGATTCTGGAAAGACAGTTGGGACCCCAGCCTTTAAATGCTCAGCAAGCTCCTCTGATCACACAAGCTGCTCCTGTGTTTAATCCCATTCCACATCAGATGATGCTGCCAGTCTGTCAGACTCTACCATCAGCAAGTCCATCAACTGCTGCACCTGTTGAGAATGTACAGAACCCAGTGAAAGAGGTTGACAATGCAAGGATTGAAGAAGTCTCAAAGATTGTTCAGAAGTTGGCCAATGATTTTCTGAGTTTTAAAAGGCAAACTTCTACTGGTGACAATCCCAACAGATACTCATATCAGCCAAACAGATTTAACAGGCCCCCATATGAACCTAATAAAGATTACAAGGGTAAAACTCATGATGTGAACATTTGTGATTTAGCCCTGCCCAACTGGTGCAGAATACATGCCACTTCTCAGCATGGGGAGTTAGACTGTCTGGAATTTTGCAATGCATTTGAAGCCTTGTCTGGTGATCTGATCTCCCCTGAAAATCAAAGAACTGCTGATGGCCCAAGTTCATCTGGCCACAGTGCAGCCATGGTCCTGGATTCCTTTTCTTTCCCGGATGAATCTGAGAATGTAGTTGAAATGCCTATAGATGAAGTACAGGCTTTCCAACAGTACAGAAGAGATAACTACAACCTGAGGAACAGGAATCCTGAGCCAAATACCACATCAACTCCTCCTGACAACTCTCACAATATTCCTCCGGACCCCTCTCCAAGCAATAATCCACCTCCACCAAAGGGAGGAGCTCAGAGAGTACCAGATGTTGTTGTTCCTCCACTTAACAAAGGATATAACATAGTGGAGGATATGAAAAAGATTAAGGCCAACATTACTCTGCATGAGCTGGCACAGATTTCAGAGCAGAGAGACAACCTGATAAAGACATACTCTGGCCCTGCTGCTAAACCTGTAGACAAGGGAAAGAAAATAGCAAATGCCAATCTAGCCATGTACAAAGAAAAAACTGAAGTTCCCCCCTTTACTGATTGTCAAAATTTTTGGGAAGAACTTACATAATTGTTTGGTAGATTCAGGTGCATCTGCTAATGTTATGCCATTGGCCATTTGTCAGCAATTGGGGTTGACCCCAATGAAGTCTGAAAGGAGAGTTGTCCAATTGGACAAGTCAAAAGTTAAGGTTGTTGGAGAGCTGCAAAACATTCATATCCAATTGGCATCTGAGCCAAGGGCTCAACATAAGATTGAAATCCAAGTTGTGGATATCCCAGTGGGATATGGGATGCTGTTGAGTAGGGATTGGTCTAGGTCCTTGAATGGATATCTGGCAACAGATTTTTCACACATGTGGTTGCCATGGAAAGGAGTGGCAAATCAGTTGCGGGTTGACAGAGAACCCAGGTACAAGCACACCATTACAGAGTACAATGCAGCTAATGAAACTGTCAATATTGCAGAGGTAGATATTGGTGTCTACAATTTGACAGCTGGGCAGAGTAACCAGTTTAACAAAGCTCATCCTGTACATACTAATGAAGTTTGGACACTTCATGTGGATGGAGCCAGATGTAAGCAGGGTTCTGGAACAGGGGCAGTCCTCAAAGGGCCTCAAAGTCAGACATTTTTTATGTCTTACCGCCTGCAGTTCCCATGTACTAATAATTTAGCAGAGTATGAAGCTCTGATTTTAGGTTTAAAATTTGCTTTGGATAAAAATGTGAAAAACATTCAAGTTTTCACTGATTCAGAATTAGTGGCAAGCCAAGTCAGGGGTAAGTTTCAGTGTAAAGCCTCTTATCTGAAGGGATACAAGCACAGGGCTTGGGATCTTGTGGAAGGCTTTGATGCATTTAACTTAACACATATACCCAGGGAACAAAATTCACATGCAGATGTCTTGGCATCTTCAGCTGCAAGTTTAAAGCCATTGGAGGAATTTAAATGGGATAAGTTTTCAATTGAGTTAGTCCCCTGTCCTTCGGTTCCAAACAATATAGATAGCTTTCAAGTTTTCTCAGATGATCAACAGATTGTGAACTTCTTACAGAGTACTAACACCTTTGAGAATGCTATAATTGATGAAGGCCAAAGGGACACCCTGATGGAACAGTTAGATGATGACAGGGGAATCATGAGATTGAAGGACAATAGAATCCCAAAAGGAATGGTGGAGCTAGAGAGGCTATTTGATGTTGACAAGATCAGGCAGAGGGTGAATTCTGAAGATTATGTGGGCACCACAGACAATGAGACTGAAAATTTGAATGTAGGCACTGAGGAGGATCCAAAGAACATCAAGTTGGCAAAGGATTGTGATCCGAAAATAAAGAGAAATATGATTGATTTCCTGCACAGATCCAAGGATGTAATGGCCTGGTCATACAAAGATTTAAAGGTATTTGACCCAAAAGTTTAC
This sequence comes from Wollemia nobilis, assembly GCA_028583015.1. Classification (NCBI taxonomy): domain Eukaryota; kingdom Viridiplantae; phylum Streptophyta; class Pinopsida; order Araucariales; family Araucariaceae; genus Wollemia; species Wollemia nobilis. The sequence continues at coordinate 2,170,416 of JAQPPZ010010331.1, read as the reverse complement.
ACTCACATCATACCTTTGAAAGAATCTTGCAAGCCTTTCAGACAAAAACAGAGGCATGTTAATGCTCTGTTAGAACCTCTTATTCAGAAAGAAGTGGAGAAGCTCTTGAGTGCAGCAATTATTTTTCCCATCAGGCATTCTACTTGGGTGGCAAATCTGGTGCCAGTCAAGAAGAAAAATGGGGAGATCCGCCTGTGTGTGGATTTCAAGAATTTAAATAAGGCATCAAAAAAGGACAACTATCCCTTGCCTTCTATGGATGAAGTCCTGCAAATTGTTAATGGATCAGAGATGATGTCTTTTCTGGATGGCTTCTCAGGGTACAACCAGATATTGGTTGAGAAAGAAGATAGAATGAAGACTGCCTTTACAACTAAGTGGGGTACTTTTGCTTACAAGAGAATGCCATTTGGTTTAATAAATGCTGGAGCAACATTTCAGAGAGCAATGGATCATGCCTTCAAGGGGCTTATGGGCAAATGTATTGTTGTGTACATGGATGATTTAACAGTCTTCTCCAAATCTAGATTTGACCATGTCAAGCACTTAGAGTCTGTGTTTAACAAGTGCAGGGAGTTTGGCATTTCTCTGAATCCAAAGAAATGCATTTTTGGTGTAACATAAGGGAAGCTCCTGGGGCACTTAGTCACAAAGGATGGCATTTCTATGGATCCAAGCAGAGTTGAGGCCATATCTGGCATACCATTTCCCAACTCCAAGAAAGAGTTGAGGTCATTCTTTGGAAAGATAAACTTTGTCAGGAAGTTTATCTCTGGCTTTGCAGAGATAGTTAAGCCAATGAATGACATGTTAAAGCAGACTGCCCAGATTGTCTGGACCCCAGAAGCTAAGGCTGCCTTCCAAGAAATTAAGACAGCCATTAAACAAGCACCAGTCCTGGTAAGCCCAGACTTCAGTGCAGATTTTTATCTGTACACTTTCTCTTCAGAACATACACTTGCTGCAGTTCTGACCCAACGGAGGGAAACCGGAGAACATCCAATTGCTTTTAAGAGCACTAATTTGAAGGGAGCTGAACTGAAATATTCTAGATTAGACAAACAAGCTTATGCTTTAGTAAGAGCAGTGAAACAGTTCAGACATTATATACTCAGAAGCAAAACTCATGCCATAGTGCCAGACCCAGCTGTGAAATACCTCCTAAGTCAGAATGAGTTGGGTGAGCTGAGGGGCAATTGGGTTACCAGGTTGCAAGAGTATGACTTGGAGATTAGGCCTGCTAAACTGATCAGAGGACTTGGCTTGTCCAGACACATTGCTGAAGTGCCTCCACAACAAGAAGTTAATCAGTTGAATTCTGAATCTGATGATTGGTATGGAGATATCATTCATCTGCTACAGTTTGGAATTTGCCCATCCCATTTGAACAGAACTCAAAGGAGAGCATTAAAGTTAAAAGCTGCTCACTATCTCCTCAAGGCAGGTACTCTGTACAGGGAGAATTATGCTGGCATCTTTCTAAGGTGCATTTCTCCCAGTGAAGTCAGTGAAGTCATGGCTAGTTTTCATGAAAAACTAGGGGCAGGGCATTCATCAGGATCTGCTACAGCACATAAAATATTAAGAGCAGGCTATTACTGGCCTACACTTTTTAAGGATGCACATCAGCATGTCAGAACCTGTCATCAATGCCAGAATTTTGCAGCTAAAGAAGCCAACCGGGCCCTGCCATTGCAGCCAGTGGTGATAAACAAACCTTTCATGCAGTGGGGACTTGATTTTGTGGGGGTAATCAATCCAAATTCCTCAGCAGGACATAAATATGTTCTGACAGCTACTGACTATTGCACAAGGTGGGTTGAAGCAGCAGCCACTACAAGGAGTACAGCCCAGGAAGTCATTGAATTTCTTGAATCAAATGTCATAACTAGATTTGGGGTTCCCCTGAATTTGGTATGTGATAATGGACCAGCCTTCCAATCATTGGAATTTGCAGATTGGGCATACCGGATGGGGATAGTTATCAGATTCTCATCCAACTACTATCCCCAAGGCAATGGATTGGCTGAGTCCACCAACAAGAATTTAATGAATGCCATCAAAAAGTCTGCAGCAGATAAACCCAGGCAGTGGCATACATTGTTGAAATATGCACTGTGGGCTGACAGGATAAAACATAAGGTTGCTCTTAAGACCTCTCCCTTTGTTTTGTTGTATGGAACCCGACCAATTGTTCCCATCTCCTTGAAGTTGCCCACCTACCAATTTGCCTTAGATTATTTTGAAGATCATGATGATGCTGAAGCCCGTGTTTTAGACCTCACTAACTTGCAGGATGAAAGACTCCAAGCCCTGGAGCACTTCAGTAGGCACCAAGAAACTGTCAAGCGGTGGTTTGACAAGAGAGCCAAAGTGAAGGCTTTCAGACTGGCTGACTTGGTGCTTCTGTGGGACAAGGCTCATGAGAAGAAGGGTAAGCATACAAAGTTGCAGCCACTGTGGATAGGCCCCTACCAAATTGCTGAAATATTGGGTAACAATGCATTCCGTTTACAAGACCTGGATGGTAATTTTCTGGACCTCCTTGTTAATGGTCAATACTTGAAACATTATTTCTCCGCTGTTCCATCCAATGTATCATTTGAATGAAGTCATAAAGAAGTTGTAATATGTGTACATATTGTAAATAGCTCTGCAAGTTTATTTTGCTTTAGTATAGTTCTAGTTTTCTTGTGCATTTGCTTCAATAGTTTTTAGTTTTATGTTTCTTCTTAGTTGCCTGTACAGTTTTTAGTTGTGTTTTTAGTTAATCCTTGCTTTTATTTAAGTCTGTACAGTCTTTTGTTTCAGTTTTAGTTGCTTTGCTTCTTTTTCTTTGCTGCCTGTACAGTTCTGTGTTTTAGTCTGTACAGTTTTATTTTGTTTTGCTTTAAGGCCAGTTTTATTTTTGTTTTGCTTTAAGGCCTGTCTGTCCTTGAAAGTCTGTGCAAAGTCCTTTAGCTTTTAAAGGTTTCTGTCCTTTGCCTTTGTCTGAACATTAATGAAAAGTCAGCCTGCTGAAGATTGTTTTATTCTGAGCTGATAAATCCACAATCCAGTACCCCATTCTGTTCATTATTCTAATTGAGATAGTCTGCTTACACTGAACTGTAGAACTATTTTGCTATTTCAGGATGAAGGTAGAGGGATGATTGGATCTTGTGTTTTACTTGCCACAGTTGTTTTAATTGTAGAGAAGCTGCTATGCTGTTTAGTTGGAGGAACTCCCGGGGAATCCAAGAAAAGTTGGTTATAAGAGGGGACTATGATTCATGCAATTATTTGGGTATCCACAGAGGCTATCATTGCCTAGACTGAAACAATTCCAGATTGATCAAGTGATAAAAGAAAGTTGTGATTTCTTTAAGGCCTTCCAGATATTGATATATTTCAAAATAGAGAGAGAAGAAGAAAAAAAAAAAAGAGTTATATGAGAAAGAGGCAGCCAGATTCCAAAAGCTATTTTTCTTTTACCAAGTTGAATACTCCATTCCACCATACAGTTGTAAATTTGGGTCGTGTAAATCTAAAGGGTAACTCTGTCTAGGCTGTAAAAGGCTAAACTAGTAAACAGAGCTCTACTCGGTTTCCCCTTTTTTATGATCTAAGAAAAGTTGATCAATCCAGAGTTCATCATTCAATCCAGTCATCCTTGAAGAAAGTTCTATACCCTTTGTAATTGCACATCAGAAATCTTCCTTGAAGTAATTCAGCCTAGTATGTCCTTGGGAAATTTTAACAGCTAGCAGTTAGTGGTCAATTTATTGTGAAGAATGTCTGTGGCAAGGCATGATGCATGGTCTTTTTGTTTTGAAGCCAGAGTCCTGGGTTCTAAAATAGTGCTACTATTTTACCCGCAGATATCGCCATTTGTTGAGAAGCAACACACCCCCACTGAAAAATGCATTCCAATCCTCTTGAAAACTTTGAAATTCCATTTTGCAGCAGGGACCCTCTTGATGTTTCTCAGTTTTAAATCCAGATTTGCTTGCCTCCTTTTTAAAAGTTGTGCTTTCCTTGCTTTCTAGCTTTGATTATCTCAGGCTTTACTTTTCACATGCTAGAAATCATTCATGCTTAAGCCAAACCTTGCACCGATACAAAGAAAATCTAGAAAGCAGTCAAATAAATACATGAAAATCAAAACTTTCCCTTTTAGTAATGTCGCGAAACGACACTTCCATTTATGGAAATGTCACGAAATCACGACAGGAAAATAGAAAATCGGCTAAGTCGCAAATGTGTAGCGATATCGCGACATTTCCATTTTTGGAAAGTGTCGCAAAATCGCTGTCGACCGGAGGAGAGAGAAGAAAGTTGTACGGAGGGGCACGATTTGGCGACATGTCGCGATATCGCGACATGTCGCATTTTCACTGAGAAAAGGAGAAAAGTGGCTAAGTCCAAAAGTTGCAGCGATTCGCTGACACGTCGCGAAATCGCGGTCAACGCGGTCAACGCATGCAGCTTTGGCGGAACCGTCGCGATTTCGCGACGTGTTCCATTTTCACGGGTTCGAGGAAGCAAAGGAGGAATAGTAGAAAATGTCAGCGAATCACGACCAGAAGCTCAGTCGACGACTTAACCCAAAAAGATGCAGCGATGCGCTGCACGTCTCAGAATCACGGCTGTTAACGAAGAAGAGAGTCTGAAATGAAAGTGCAGCGATTCGCTGCACACTCGTTGAGAAGGGGGTCTAAAGAGGAAGTTGCAGCGATGCGCTGCAAGTTCCAAAGTTGCAAAGGCATGGGGCATTGAATATAAAAGGGAGCAAAGTAAGAGCTGTAGCGATTCGCTACTATTTTTGGGATGAGGCTCGACAAACCAAAAGTGCATCGATGCGCTGCACGCCTCAAAATCGCGGAGCGATAGTTTCAAAGAGTCCAAAGTGTAAAATTTGCAGCGACTCGTTGCACGTTTTCTAAGAGGTAAGATTTGCAGCGATGCGCTACACCCTTTTGTGAAAAGTGAAACCAAAGGAAGAAGCTTAAGGAAGAAGCATGTCGCATTTTCGCGACATGCTTGAAGAAGCCTGTGCGGTCGCCAGGGAAGGTCACGATTTCGTGACATGCCACGAAATCGTGACATGTCGCATTTTTGTGGCCTGCGAGGAAGAAGTTGTCGATGAGCCAGGGACGTCGCGATTTCGCGACATGTCGCGAAATCACGGTAGGAGAGAGAAGGTCCTCAAAAGGCCTGAAAGTGCATTCCAACGGTAAACAGAAGGCATCCTGGGATAGCGACACGTGTCAAAGCATGAGGCAGACAAGCGGGGCCGACATGCAAGCTTATTTTGCGGTTTTTAGTCTGATTTTAATGTTTTAAGCTTGGATTTGATAATTTTATTAAAGTGCTAATGCATCTTTTCTCTTTCATACAGGATTCCACCTGTCACCTACGGGACAACTGAAAAAGACCATAAAGGCAAAGTTAAAGTGCAGATTTAATCAAGCACCGCCATGCTAGAGGAGAAGAGGCCGGTAAAAGCATTCAATGGCAAATTTATGACAGAATTAATAGCATGAAGACAATTTCAACTCAGGGATGGGTCTGCGGATCAAATTGATGGAGAAGTGGTGACTCATCCGGCTCACCAACAGGAATTGATGAGAGCATTCATTTGCAGTTGCGGATGAATGCAAGTGGCATTCAACTCTATCTTCTCCATTTATGGCAGCTAACTGCACAGATTTACAGAATGGTTAAGTTCTATCCATAGCTTTGTTTTAATGGCTTTATATTGTAAAACCCGGGTCCTAGGGTTTAAAAAAGATAAGATTTGCAGTTTGGGGAAGAAGATATTTCTGAAAAGATCAGGGTCTGTCCTGAGTCTATAAATACTTCTTCTCAATGTAATTGCGGGAGGCGGAGACTTAGAAATAAAAGGCTTATAAGCAATTTCTTGCAAATTTTGTGAAATCCTTTGTTTTCTGGGACTGGGAGTTGATGTGCTTTTGCTGTTTTCTCGTGGTAGCATGGCCAGGAGCCTAATATTTTACAGATCTGTGATAAGTGTATCTTCTTCTGTTATCCGTTCCATTAAAGTTTGTTAGATATATGTTGTAAATCTGCCATTATCAAGTTTAAATATGTTGTTAGGCTTCAGTTGTTCCATTGTCTGCTAGGGGAAATTACAGATTTGAGGTTCAAGTTTGTTCTAATTGCTCTGTCTTCACTGTGTGAGCTAGGCTGTCGGTGAAAGATACCAGTTTTAACCAACTGCCCTTGGATTTATAATTTTTTGCTAGATCTGTTCCACTTTGCCTTGTGCTCCTAGTTGAAAGTGATCTTAGAAATCTGGACACTTTCTTCTTGGATTTGTTCTGTTGTGAAGCTAGTAGTATAGATAAAATTGATAGTTTTAAGTTTTACAGTTTAAAGTCTGATAAACTTCTCTTTCTGCCCTACCCTACCCTCTCTTTGTTTTCGGTGAAATGATCCATTTTTACTTTCTTTATTTGTCTTTTATTTGAATCTGCTGACCCATGAGAGCTAGATCAAGAATCAAGTTAAATCTGATTGTTAACAAGTAACAACTCTTGCAACTACTGAACAAGTTCAAGAACCCCCTGTAAGGTAACAGACAGTCCATATTGAAATCTATTCCGAAGCGGAAAAGAGTGAATAGACATTCGACCCGACTCTGTAACTCGCACCTTGGATAACCAGCTAGATCCTAAAGTGAGTGGGATTCGTCCCGTGGGTGTCTCCGGAGCTTCCTGCTCATCCTTCGCGGGGTGTGTATGAAAGCCGGACCAACACACCTATTATTGGTTGAACCTCAAATGCATACCCAACTATCAAAGTCAAAGATGTTTTTAATTTTGTGCATGTGTTCAAAATATGTTAGAATATAATTAATAAATAACACAAGATGTTACAAATGCTTATTTAAGTGGTGTATTTATATCAAAATCTATAAATGTACTATTATGTGGATGCACATAAATCAATATCACTCATAGACCATCCAATCATTATGATAACTCAAGACCATTTCTAATAAAATATTATAAAATATATAAGATGAAAGAGAATTATGTAACAAATCATATGTTTTTTTAAGAAAACAATCCTTAACCTATTCCAAAATCTAAGACATGACAACTTTTATTACACTCCAATTTTAGTGGTAATAATACAAGAAATTATATTAGTTTTTTTCTTTAAACAATTCTATAATTTTCATTTCTAAGTTTGAAAAAAATTAACAATGCTACAGGTATGAAGTACTCTCAATAATTTAGTTACATCCCATCTAATATTTGGTCTAAATTAAATTGAGATAAGCATTGGCCTCCTTGATGTAATAACCTACAATTAGATTACAATCCAAAAATAGAATCCTAATAATATGACTGAAATGTGGAAAGCAAGAGTAACTTCCTGATCAATCATAATTCTCAAATGACTCTTGTTTGAATTCCAAAAAAATGATTTAGGTTTTAGTTTTAAAGACTAATGTTATTTTAAAGCTCATCTTCTATAAAATAATGGCAATAATCCCTTTCAAAACTCTTTTTTTACAACTAATAGATCTCTAATTTTAGACTTAATAAGAGGAGGACTGTGAGGAAACCCCAAGTCCTCTAACCACTTCTACACTCTACCAAATTACTATTGGAAGATTCAAGCCATCTTCTAAAAGATAATCTATTTCTACATTTAGTTCCATATAGATGTGCTTGTATGAAGTTTTTGTATAAAATATTCTAATAATTCCACTTGCTTATAGAAAGGACTGAGGGTCTAGTTTTTCATCTCAATATGATCTACAACCCAACTTATCACTAATTTTGAATCTCCATAAATATGTAAAGTTATAATTCCTTACTCCACTACTATTCTTATCCAAGAGGATCAATGCTTTTCATTATTCCATACTATTTGTGCCTTCCCCCAAACCTACCTTGAAAGTGATTATATATTTTTTATTTAAGTAACGTGCTCCCCTACCCCACACCTACCTAGGATTATTTGGAAAGCTCCATAAAAGAAGTCACATGGCTTCATAGTATCCATTGTTAGTTTTCCTAGATTCCTACTCAATTTTGGTTTTGGTAATAAATAAAAAATTAGATTTAATCTTCATTTACACTTGAATCTCCAAAATATCCTTACCTTCAAACAACCTTCCATTTCTAGCTAGTCATAAGACCCATGCCACTATCAAAGGGACACATATATACTCCTTTAATATTTATTATTTGAACCATTGTTGCATTTTATACAAACAATTTCTTGTATGCCATTGTCCCTTCCCTTGAGTCAAAGGAAGAATTGAATTCCACACTTATCTTGCAAAAGGAAAATGAACAAGAAGATGGTCCATTGTTTTTTCTTTTTTTTTGCATATGACACATTGAATTAGTTATTTTTAGGACCTCCATTAAACAACATCCCGTATTAGTGCTTATTTAGGTAGATTTAACTAAGCAAATATTCTAGTTTATAGGGGAGATTTTACCTTCCATAGTGTACTCCACCATCAAAGCCTTACCTCAATATTATTATCAAATAATTTATTATACCCTTATCTAGATATGAACTACCAGAAGAACACAAGCTTATACTGAGAGGGGGATGAAAAGTATAAGAGCACTTTTTACTTTTCTTTCCAAATCAATATTATACAATGTATAGATAGTAGTAATCAAAGTAATGCACAAAACACCATACACAATAGAGACATCAATTTAATGTGGTTCACCCAAATATGGCTACTTCCACGGAGAAAATATTTCACTACATTTTATCAATCAATATCTTGGGAATACTTCTTAATTACAATGTTTTTGGAACTCTGTCCAAAGGAGATGTTGATCCCCTAAATCTGGTTTGTGGATCTCTATCCATAGGATATCTCCTTCTCCTCTACTTTGTATGGTGATCCTCTAGAAGACTACTGCCTCCACTGCACTGGATTGTGGATCTCTCTCCACTAAAGACTCTTGTACCCACTTCGAATATCTATCCTCACTACCCTGGCTGATGGATCTATATCCATTGGAGACTACTATCCTCTCTGCTCTATCACCTCCAAAGCTCTATCTCAATTCTATACTAAACATAATCCAGTAAATCTAGCACAACTCTGCTCAACTCTTGTACTAAACATAGTCCAGTCATTCTATCACAAGTCTGCTCAACAAGCTCACTTAAATATACACTAAACATAGTTTATTCAATCTAGAATAAATCTACTCAACTCTTGTACTAAACACAGTCCAGTCAGTGTAGCACAAGTCCACTCAAATCTGCACTAAACATATTTCATTCGGTCTAGAACAAATCTGCTCAATAGGTCCACTCAAAACCTGCTCAAATCTTCTCAATAGGCCCACTCATAACTTGCTCAAATTTTCTCAATAGGTCTACTCAGAACCTGCTCAAATCTTCTCAATAGGTCCACTCATAACTTGCTCAAATATGCTCAATAGGTCCACTCAAAACCTAATAAAATCTACTAAACAGGTCCACTCATAACCTACTCAAATCTCCTCAAAAGGTCCACTCAAAATATGCTCAATAGATCCACTCAAAACCTACTCATATCTACTCAATAGGTCCACTTAGAACCTACTCAAATATGCACAACAGGTCCACTCAGAACCTACTCAAATATGCTCAATAGGTCCACTTAGAACCTTCTCAAATCATCTCAATAGGTCCACTCAGAACCTACTCAAATCTACTCAATAGGTCCACTCAAAACCCCACTCAAAACCTGCTCAAATATGCTCAACATCACCACTCAAAACTTGCTCAAATATGCTCAATAAGTCCACTCAGAACCTGCTCAAATCTGCTCAAAAATCTCACACAAAACTTGTCCAAATATTCTCAATAAGTCCTCTCTAGGACTTAACCAAATTTGTATTGTAAGCTTATTGTAAGCTTCCACAAAAGCTCACACAAAATCAGTCCACAAGTCTTCTCAAAAACTTACCTCAAATCTACTTAACAAGTCTGCACATAACTTGTCCATCTCATATAAACATAAAGAGAATTTGTTAGAGACTCAATATGTTCTACACTCAAAGCTCAATCACTTTCTCAAATCAAATCAATCTTATAGAAGCATAAAGACAATTTTTAGAGACTCAATATGCTCTATACTAAAAACTCAATCACTTTCTGAACTCAATCTCATAGAAGCATAAATATAATTGTTAGAGACTCAATATGTTCTATTCTCACAACTCAAATAAAAATATAGAATAGTTTATTTTATGGAAATTGAACAACCACTTCATACATCCATTTGACTAGGCTTAATCAACTTACTCAACCAATCAATCAAGAAACAACTCTTACTCACAAACCCTAGTCCAATAATCGATCATCCAACTCAAAATATTTTCAACAATGCTCAACAAATATTAGACAACAATGATAGTCATGATATTTTCAAACCCTAGTTCAAGTTCTTTGTATTACAAATCACTTCAACAACCATGCTTATAAAACATTCTTCACATAACAATGATACTCATGATCTTTTCAAAACCTAACTCAAGTTCTTCACACAACCAATGGTTTCAACAATAATGCTTATAAAACAAGGTTTTAATCACAACTCTTAATTTCATAAAACCTTGAAGCATTAACTCAAATACTTTTGAAAAGGAAACCCTAATCAAATCATATTCACTCCAAACCTTATTTTCTAGTAATTCATTCAATCAACTCAACCAAAGAAGAATTTACCCATACTTTTTTGCTTGACAAGTAGTTGATCTCACAAATCTACCACACTCACAATTACTTCTTTTCCAATCTCAATAAGGGTTAGAGGATAATTTCCTCAACAAAACATAACACAAAAACAATATCAAATCTACACCTTATCACTCCAACTTGATTAATAATCAACACCCTCACAATAATCACAAAAAATCTTAATTTAAAATAACACAATACCCACAAAGTCTTAATCCTCCAATATACCACTATAGCAATTTAAGACTCTATTAAAAGTTAAAAACATAAATCTCCTTATAACTCCAAATGATAATTCTTAGCTAGCACAACTTTATTACAAAGCAAAATTTCCAAACACAAACCACTAAACAACCTTATACCTCCAACTTAGGCTTTTAATTAAAATTAAAACAAAAAATATTACCTTGTCTTCAGAGGGAATCAAACCCTCAACGTTACCCAAAATATACACCTTAGCCATGGACAAAGTCGCCCCACAATCCAAGTGGTCATTTGAGATTAATGAATCACAACGTACTTCTTAATATCCTCACACCTTCCACCTTGGCAAAAGAATGTGCATCGTAGGTGCCTTAACCAACACAACTCATGATGCACCCATCAATATTCAAACGCAAACCCTCTTGCAAGCCAGCACTTTCACACTTCCCAAAATACCACTAGGCCATGCTATCCTATGCAACTTTGAGTATTAAAGCTTCCTCCCTTAAACGCTTCTATATCATGACTTTTACAAAAACTCAGGAGCTCTTTTCTTTGCATGCAATTTTTTTAATTTTTGAGCAAGGATAATTAATTGAACTTGGGTGTTTGTATTTATATGCTTCCTCCATTGTTTTCAAGATGTCCACACTCTCCATGTTATCTTCCATGACATCGATGGAGATTATAAATTCTTCGAATGCCTTTTTTCTTAAACCCAACCTTTGGGTTTATAAAATATATTTAGACTTTATAAAACCCACTTTTGCATTATAAAATATTATAATAAGAATTACAAATATTTTATTTGGGTTTTCACCATATCACCTTTAATATTATAATAACCAATATGATAATATTATACCTTTGATAAAATATCTCTTTCTCACTATATTCCATGTCGTAAATAATATTTATTTATAAAATTTAAATTCTCACTGAATTTAAATAATTTATAAAAATAAATATTATATCTCCTTTTGAACTCTTAACTTCTGCACTGATTCACTTGATCTTTGGTCTTCTTCCTAGATATAAAATAACCATTTTTATCCCCTTTTTTTCCTTTTGAAATCCTTGATTATTAATGATGACTTCATCTGGTGACACCAATGACAATTTTGACTTAGGGACTCAAAATTTCCAACAATCTCCCCCTTTGTCATTGATGGCAACCCATACTCTTCTTAACAAAACCTAACCTTTCTTTTTATTCTACTCCCTCTTACTCAATGCTCTCTCAAATATCAAATCTCTTCCCATTACACAAATTTCTTCCCCTTTGACATCAATGTCAAAGGTTCACCTTTGGGCTCAGGGCTAAGAATGAGCCTCTTAGCTTAGCCCCTCCCCCACATCCTTTTGAGGTGGTTAATTTTGGGATGAGAGTATTTCTACTCCCAAAAGGTATTGTTATTTACCTTTATCCTCTTACCTTATTATCTGAGTTTTCTGATTCCTTTGATTTTTTCTATCCGTGTCATCATCCCTGTTCCTGTCATCATTCATGTTCACATCCAAGTTCTCGTTCCTTTTCCTATTCCTATTCTCATCCATATTCCTATTCCTATTCATGTTCCTATTCCTATTCTTGTTCCTATTCATACCTATTTTTGGAATGTCTTATCTACACCATTTTGTTGTGTGACCATCATTATTTTACTTATAACACTTAATTTTATTATTCCTTGGAGGTGCAAATTTCTTAGGATTTCACCTAGTGAAGCCATATCCTCTTCTATCATGAACCGTACAATTCATTGTCTTATGACCAAACTGATTACATGAGTAGCAATACCCATGGAAAAGTTGTCTATTCCCATATTCTTGTATTTCATGTGTCCTGTACTATGAATCCATGTGCCCAAACCTGTGACATGAAAAACATCTTCCATTGAAGCTTCCTTATCTTAACCTCATTGGTCTCCTATTCTGACTGTTGTTCCATATGTATATTCTCTATGCATTTTTCATGTCTTTTTGAAACCTTTATTGTCCAACTCATCCTTTGATGTCTCACTCCCTCTTACATTATCTTCTTTTGATGTATCTTCATCATAAATTTCTTCTTCTTCAAGGCTTGAAGTTGACTCATATTCCCATTTATTTTGAACCTATTTAGAATCGAAACCTATTTTGTTTATTGCTCCTCTTTGTATCTTGACTACTTCATCCACACTCTTTGCACTATTTACATACTTGTATAGCTTATTCTTGGAATCTTCTAAACCTTCATTTAGTAGTGCCACTTCTTGTGATAACATCTCACATTTCAAAATCTTTGCTTCTAACTTGTCTTTGAACTTCCTTGTTGTATTCTTTGATTTTTCTAAATCCTCTATGAGCAATATTCTTTCTTTATCACATTCTTGAAACTGAATTTCAAGTTTAGAGTGTTGCTTCCTTACCTTATTTACCGTGTCAAGGGCATAGATAAGTTCTCCCTTGAGATCATAACCATTCTCTACTAAATAATCTTCTATTTTTTACCTTTATCCACATCATTACTTTCTTTTGTCTTGTCTTCTATAGGATAACTCACTTCTTCTTCTAATTCCATTAGAATATTTTCATTTGGTCTTTCAAGTGCATCTTCATATTCATCATCACTAAAATTATAACCATCCCTTGTGAAATCATCTTCAAGATGTCCAAAGTTCCCACATCTAAAATACTTGAGAATAATTAGAGTATTTTTCTTAACTGATTCTTTTTCTTCAATCATAAATAGGACTTCATCTCTATCATTGTCTCAAAAACTAGCATCACTATCATTTGAGTACTGACTTGCATTATCTGCATAGTAGCTCCTCTGTTGTCTTTAGAATAACTTCTTTCCTTGTCTAATTTGTCCATCCTTGCTTTTATTTTGATGCCTATATCTTTCTGATTTCCTATACCTGTGATCTTGTTTTTCTTCACCATTGTTATTCTTTGGTTCTTTAGAATCTATTGCAAAATGCCCATAATTTCCACAATTGAAACACTTAAAATATCTTATATCTATGGGTCTTTTGAAACCTTTATGTCTTCTACCATAATTGGCTTCTTCATCACTAGAAGACTCATTGCTTGATTCTAACTTCTTACCCTTTGTTTCCTTGATTGCTTTAAATGTTGCTTCATTTTTGGAAGTATGATATTTTTTCTTATCTCAAAAGTTGTTAGCATACCAAGCAAATTATCTCTTATCAAAGTATCACCATCCAATAATATTTCTATAGCAGAAACCTATTCACTGAATCTATTTAGAAGAGATCTTACAACTTTATCACAAGCATCTAATTCATTAATATTCATTCCAAGTCCTTGCATATCATTAAAAACCTTATCAATTCAAATTAGATAAGCACTGATATTTTTATCATCAATCATTTTCAATGCTTCAAATTGTCCTTTGAGATTTTGTATCTTTGCTTTCTTGAAACTTTTATCTCCCTCATATATACATTGTAATTTATCCCACATTTCTTTAGTATTTTTACAATGCATAACCCTCATAGATTCTGATCTACACAAATATCTCACAAGTACATTCATTTCTTATTAATTATAGTGTTGTAGTAGCTTACATTCCTTATCTGTAGGAGGATTGACTGCTAGATCATATACAAATTCCACTACATCTCAAACTTCATTGCCATGTACCATCAAGTAGAACTTCATCATCATACTCCAATACATGTAGTCACTTCCATCAAATATTGGTGCTGAATTACTTGAGGATGCATCCTTAGGATCCATTAAATTCTTGTTAGTTTTTCCTTCAAGCTGTTAAACTCTTCTAAAGGAATACAATCTGATACCAGTCAAAAAATACAAGCTTATACTGAGAGGGGTGATGAAAAATATAAGAGCACTTTTTACTTTTCTTTCCAAATCAATATTATGTAGTGTATAGATAGTAGTATCTATAGCAGTAATAGAATCAATGCTTAAAACACCATACATAATAGAGACACCAATTTAATTTGGTTCACCCAAATATGGCTACTTCCATGGAGAAAATCTTTCACTAAATTTTCTCAATCAATCTCTTGGGAATCCTTCCTAATTACAATGTTTATGGACCTCTATCCAAAGGAGATGTTGATACCCTAAATCTGGTTTATGGATCTCTATCCATAGGAGAACTCCTTCTCCTCTGCTCTGGTTGGTGATCCTCTCCTTCACTAGGAAAAATCCTAAGATATTTGCACCTACAAGAAATAATAACATTAAGTGTTATAAGTGCAATAATGATGGTCACACAACAAAGTCATATACTCTTCTTCCATGAACCTTGCAATTGATTGCCTTGTGACCAAACTTATTACATGAGTAGCAATACCCATGAAAAATTTATCTATTCCCATATTCTTGTATTTCATGTATCCTGCATTGTGAAACCATGTGTCCAAACCTGTGATATGAAAAATATCTTCCATTGAAGCTTCCCTATTTTGACCTTATTGGTCTCCTATTCGGATTGTTGTTCCATCTATATCTTCTTTGTGCATTGTTCCTATCTTTTTTGAACTCTCTAATATCCAATTCTTCCTCTGATGTCTGACATTCTTTTACATTGTATTCTTCTAAAATATCTTCATCTGAAGTTTCCTCTCTAGAACTTGAATTTGACTCTCCTTCCTGTTTCTTTTGAGTTTGTTCAAAACCAAGACCTGCTTTTTTTGTTGACCTTCTTTGTACCTTGACTATATTATCCATAATATTTGAGCTATTCTTGAATCCTTTCATCTTGATCTTGGAGTCCTCTAAATATTTTGTTAGTAGTGCCACTTATTGTGCTAACTTCTCACAATCCAATATCTTTGCTTCTAACTTATCTTTGAACCTTTTTTCCTTAGACTTTGATTTTTATAAATCCTCTATGAGCAATCTTATCTCTTAATCACATTCTTGAAACTGAATTTCAAGTTTAGAGTTTTGATTTCTTACCTTCTTTACCATGTCAAGGGCATAGATAAGTTCTCCCCTGATATCATAACCATTATCTGCTGAGTAATCCTCTATTTGTTTACCTTTGTCCACATCATTACTTTATTTTTTTTTATAGGATCACTTACTTATTATTCTAAATCCATTAGAATATTTTAATTTTGTCCTTCAAGTGTATTATCATATTCATCACCACTAAAACTATAACCATCCCTTGTACAATCATCTTCAAGATGTCCAAAGTTACCACATCTAAAATATTTGAGAATAATTGGAGTATTTTTCTTAACTAGTTATTTTTATTCAATCATAAATAGGACTTCATCTCTATCATTATATGAAGAACTAGAATCACTATAGTTTGAGTACTTACTTGCATTGCCTGCATAGTAGATCCTCTTTTGTATTTGAAATAACTTCATTCCTTGTCTGCTTTGTCCATATTTGATTTTATTTTGGTGCCTATGTCTTTCTGATTCCTTGTACCTAGTGATCCTATTTTTCTTCACCATTGTTGTTCTTTGGATATTTACAATCTATTGCAAAATATCCATACTTTCCACAATTGAAACACTTAATAGATCTTAGATCTATGGGTCTTCTGGAACCTTTATATCTTCTACCATAATTTGCTTCTTCATCACTAGATGACTCACTACTTGATTCTAACTTCTTACTCTTTATTTTCTTGTTCACTTTGAAAGCAACCTCTTTCGAAGGGATAGGATCTTTTATTATTAGCTCAAAAGCTTTAAGCATGCCAAGTAAAATTTTTTGTCATACTGTCACTATCAATTGATGTTTCTATAGAAAATACCTTTTCACTGTACTTTTTTGGAAGAGTTCTCAAGATCTTGTCACAAGAATCAGATTCATCAAACTTCATTCCAAGACCTCTCATATCATGTACAAGTTCATCAATATTACTGAGATAGTCATGAATATTTTCATCATCCCTCATTCTTAGATTTTAAAATTATCCTTTGATATTTCCGATCTTAGCTTTCTTGACACCTTTATCTCCTTCATATATATCATGCAATAGTTCCCACATATATTTTGTTGTTTTACAATCCATAACCTTCATAGATTTTTATTTACACAATCCTTTTATAATTGTATTCATAGCTCTTGAATTTTAATACATTAGAAGCTTACCTTCCTTAGTTTTAGGAGGATTGACTGTTGAATCATCTCCAAGTTCTACAACATCCCAAACTTCATTGCTAAGTGATATCAGGTGAAATATCATTAGCATACACCAATACAAGAAATGACTTCCATAAAAGACTCATACTGTATTATTGATGGACCTGTCCCTTTGATCCTTTTGATCCATTATGTTCTTGATTGATTTTCCTTCAAGATTTCAAACTATTTTGAAGAAACCTGCTCTGATATCAATTGAAGAACACAAACTTATACTGAGAAGTAGGGGTGAATAGTATAAGAGCACTTTTTACTTTTATTTCAAATAAATATTATGTAGTGTATAGATAGTACTATCAATAGAAGTAATCAAAGTAATGCACAAAACACCAATGTGGGCTACTCCACGAAGAAAATATTTCACTAAAATTTTCTCAATCAATCTCTTGGGAATCCTTCCCAATTACAATGTTTATGGACCTCTGTCCAAACGAGATGTTGATCCCCTAAATTAGGTTTGTGGATCTCTATCCATTGGAGAACTCTTTCTCCTCTACTCTGGTTGGTGATCTTCTAGAAGATACTACCTCCACTGCAATGAATTGTGGATCTATCTCCACTTGAAGACTCTTGTCCTCAATCAGAATACCTATCCTTAATATCCTTGCTGATAGATCTCTATCCATAGGAGACTCTATCCTCTCTGCTTAATCATCTCCAAAGCTCTATCTCAATACTATACTAAACATAGTCCAATCGGTGTAGCACAATACTACTCAATATCTTGCACTAAACATAGTACGTTTGGTCTAGCACAAATTTGATCAACTCTTGCACTAAGCATAGTACATTCAGTCTAGCACAAATCTGCTCAACACTTGCACTAAACACAGTTTAGTCGATCTAGCATAAATTTGCTCAAATATTGCACTAAACATAGTCCAGTAAGTCTAGCACACATCTGCTCAATAGGTCCGCTCATAACCTACTCAAATATCCTTAACAAGTCCACTCAAAACCTGTCCAAATATTCTCAACAAGTCCACACAGAACCTTTCCAAAATTTCTCAACAGGTCCACATAGAACCTATCCAAAATTGCTTAAAAGTTCCACACAAAACCTATCCAAATCTACTCAATAGGTACACATAGAACCTGTACAAATATGCTCAACAAGCTCACACAGAACTTGTCCAAATATGCTCAATAATTCCTCTCTAGGACTTGCTCAAATCTATATTTGTAAGCTTCCATAAAATCTCACACAAAATTAGTCCACAAGTCTTCTCAAAGACTTGCATCAAATCTGCTTAACAAGTTCACACAAAACTTATCAAATCTCATATAAACATAGAGATAATTGTTAGACTCAATATGTTCTATACTCAATAATCAATCACTTTCTCAACTCAATCTCATAGAAGCATAAAGAGAATTGTTAGAGACTCAATATGTTCTATTCTCAAAACTCAATCTCATAGAAGCATAAAGAGAATTGTTAGAGACTCAATATGTTCTATTCTCAAAACTCAAATTCAACTCAAATAAATCTCATAGAAGCATAAATATAATTGTTAGAGAATCAATATGTTCTATTCTAAAAACTCAATATTAACTCAAATCAATCTCAAAGAAGCATAAAGAGAATTGTTAGAGACTCAATATGTTATATTCCTAAAACTCAAACTCAAATTAAATCAATCTCATATGATGTAGGAGCATCCAGTGACATCTGATGTAGAAGCATCTAGTGGAAGCAAAGCCATTTTTGAAAATTGGCTAAGGAAGGAAGATGTCGCGATTTCATGACATGTCATGAAATCGTGACCAAAAGAGGAGAGAGAAAGAGGAGGAAAACTGTCACGATATCGCGACAGAAAAAGTGTCGCGATATCACGACACAAAGTGGGAGAGAAGCTAGTAGGGAAAAATTGTCGCGATATCACGACAGAAAAAGTGTCGCAATATCGTGACACAAAGAGGAGAGAGAAGTAGCAGACGAGAAGATGTCGCAATTTCGTGACATGTCATAGTTTTGCGACCCGTAGAGGAGAGAGAAGGTGTAGAAAAGAAGATGTCACGATTTCATGACATGTCACAGTTTCGCGACTCACAGAGGAGAGAGAAGGCACGGAGGAAGAATGTCACGATTTCGTGACATGTCACAGTTTCGCGACCCGCCAAGGAGAGAGAAATCCAGAAGGAAGAAATATCGTGATTTTACGACATGTCGTATTTTCACGACCAAAAGGCGAAGAAGAAGCCAAGGGAGGAAGATGTCACGATTTCACGACATGTCGCATTTTCATGACCAGAAAGCGAAGGAGGAGCCAAAGGAGGAAAATGTCTTGATTTCGTGACATGTCACATTTTCGCGACCAAGAGGCGAGCGAAGGAGCCAGAGGAGGAAAATGTCGTGATTTCGAGACATGTCGCATTTTTGTGACCAAGAGGCGAGTGAAGGAGCCGGAGGAGAAGATATCGTGATTTCATGACATGTCGCATTTTTGTGACCCGAAGAAGCGAGAGGAAGCAGAGAGGAAAATATGTCACGATTTCACGACATGTCACATTTTCACGGCTAGAAGAGAAGAGAAAGTGGATGAAGAGAAAAGTGTCACGATATCACGACACGTCGTGATTTCATGAACCAAATAGGAGAGAGAAGGCGATGCAGCAGAAATGTCATGATATCATGACATGTTGGGTTTTTGCACCCCGAAGAGGAGAGATATGGCCAAGAAGTAGAAATATCACAATATCATGACATGTCATGATATCACGACAGGAAGAGAAGAAGATGAGGAAGAGAGAGGAGATGTCACGAAATTGCGACATGCTAAAAGGGGCAGACGGTTATAGGGACCATTATAGAAGGAGTCCATTGAGTGACACGTGGCAGCAAGGTGCAGTGAAAGTAGGCAAAGAAAAAGAGTCATGCAAAAAATGTAACAGTAAGCGAGAGTCAGACGACAGTTACAGAGGCCATTGTAGAATGCAGTTATGGAACCGAATAGTCATGGCAGAAATGAAAGAGAAGCCACTAGTTGGAAGATGAATAGGCACACCAAAAATAATAAAAGGAGGAAGCAGAGACATGGAGAGGGGTTGGAAAACGCTGCAAACAGATCTGCAACTCTACTTACAACATTTTCCAACCCCTCTACATGTCTCTGCTTCCTCATTTTATAATTTTTGACGTGCCTCTTTGTATTCCTGTTGGTGGCTTCTCCTTCATTTCTGCCATGACTGTTCGGTTCCATAACTGCATTCTACAATGGCCTTTGTAACTGTCATCCGACTCCTGCTTACGGTTACATTTTCTACATGACTCTTTGTCTTTGCCTACTTTCACTGCACCTTGTTGCCACGTGTCGCTCAATGGACTCCTTTTGTAATGGTCCTTGTAATCGTCTACCCCTTTCGAGTCATGAAGTAGCATGTCACGATTTCGTGACATCTCCTCTCTCTTCCTCATCTTCTTCTTTTCTTGTCGTGATATTGTGACATGTCACGATATCGTGACATTTTTGCTTCCTGGCCATCTCTCTCCTCTTCGGGGCACGAAAACCTGACATGTCGCGATATCGTGACATTTTTGCTCCATCACCTTCTCTCTCCTCTTTGGGTCGTGAAATCATGACGTGTCGTGATATCGTGACACTTTTCTCTTCATCCACTTTCTCTTCTCTTCTAGCTGTGAAAATGCGACATGTCGCAAAATCGCGACATCTTTTCCTCTCTACTTCCTCTCGCTTCTTCGGGTCATGAAAATGCGACATGTCATGAAATCGCGACATCTTCTCCTCTGGCTCCTTCACTCACCTCTTGGTCATGAAAATGCAACATGTCACGAAATCGCGACATTTTCCTCCTCTGGCTCCTCTCGCCTCTTGGTCACGAAAATGCGACATGTCGCAAAATCGTGACATTTTCCTCCTCTGGCTCCTCCTTCGCTTTCTGGTCGCAAAAATGCGACATGTCGTGAAATCGTGACATCTTCCTCCCTTGGCTTCTTCTTCGCCTTCTGGTCACGAAAATGTGACATGTCACGAAATCGTGACATTTCTTCCTTCTGGATTTCTCTCTCCTTTGCGGGTCGCAAAACTATGACATCTCATGAAATCGTGACATTCTTCTTCCATGCCTTCTCTCCTCTGCGAGTCGCGAAACTGCGACATGTCGTAAAATCATGGCATCTTCTTTTCTACATCTTCTCTCTCCTCTACGGGTCGGGAAACTATGACATGTCACGAAATCATGACATCTTCTCATCTGCTACTTCTCTCTCCTATTTGTGTCGTGATATCGTGACACTTTTTTTGTCGCGATATCGCGACACTTTTTCCATGTTGGCTTCTCTCCCACTTTGTGTCGCGATATCACGACACTTTTTCTATCATGATATCACGACAGTTTTCCTCCTTCTCTTTCTCTCTCCTTAGCCAATTTTCAAAAATGGCTCTACTTCCACTGGATGCTTCTGCATTAGATGTCACTGGATGCTCCTGCATCAGACACCCGGGGTTGATGGAGAAGTGACCTTCACTTCTGCACTGTTTCATCACCTTATTCTACACAGGGACTCAAACTCTCTCAAATCAACCCT
The DNA here is from genome assembly GCA_028583015.1 of Wollemia nobilis. Taxonomy (NCBI): domain Eukaryota; kingdom Viridiplantae; phylum Streptophyta; class Pinopsida; order Araucariales; family Araucariaceae; genus Wollemia; species Wollemia nobilis. Next base: position 2,148,794 of record JAQPPZ010010331.1, on the reverse strand, counting down.
TCTATCTTATCACCACTCTTCCACAGATCCTAGTGCAAGCTGCCTCACATTCGGCGCTCTACTTACACGCTCATAATATTCTAGCTCTGATACCACTTGATGGAGGATGAAAAATTGCAAACTATCAAATCCAAATTTCTTTCATTAATCTGGAAAACATTTACAGTAACAGCCCGCAAGCTTTACATAAACTAGCGCTCGGCTTGGTTTTCTCTACCGCTACGTGCAATCTCTAATCCTCCATGCTCTCTCCTAACAATTCTTGGGTTTTTATAGAGGCTTCGACCCTCTGCAATCTACAATAACAATTACAGAATAATGGCCGTAGCCATTAACTTCCCATCTGGAAGAAACACATTGTCGTTCTCTTCGCAGCTCTCTGACATGCATGATCCTGGTGTAGACTGCCTCACACTCGGTGCATCTGCCTACACTACCCAGGAACTCTAAGATTTCTCTGGAAGGAAACACAGTCTAAAATTGCCTCATGCTCGGTGCATCTATTTTGCGGTCTTTCATCTCCATAAGCTCTTCTGGGAGAAAAACATTGCAAACAGATCTACAACTCTGCTTACAAAATTTTCCAACCCCTCTGCATGTCTCTACTTCCTCATTTTATAATTTTTGGTGTGCCTCTTCATCTTCCAACTGGTGGCTTCTCCTTCATTTCTGCCATGACTGTTCGGTTCCATAACTGCATTCCATAATGACCTCTGTAACTGTCGTCTGACTCTCGCTTATGGTTATATTTTCTGCATGACTCTTTGTCTTCACCTACTTTCACTACACCTTGCTACCATGTGTCACTTAATGGACTCCTTTTGTGATGGTCCCTGTAACCGTCTGCCCCTTTTGAGTCATGAAGTAGCATGTCACAATTTCACGATATCTCCTCTCTCTTCCTCATCTTCTTCTCTTCCTATCGCGACATGTCGCGATATCATGACATTTCTACTTCCTGGCCATCTCTCTCCTCTTCAGGGTGTAAAAACCTGACATGTCACGATATCATGACATTTCTGCTCCATCGCCTTCTCTCTCCTCTTCGGTTCGTGAAATCGTGATGTGTCACGATATCGTGACACTTTTCTCTTCATCCACTTTCTCTTCTCTTCTAGCCACAAAAATGTGACATGTCACAAAATCGTGACATCTTTTCCTCTCTACTTCCTCTCGCTTCTTCGGGTCATGAAAATGCGACATGTCATGAAATCGCGACATCTTCTCCTCCGGCTCCTTCGCTCGCCTCTTGGTCATGAAAATGCGACATGTCATGAAATCGTGAAATTTTCCTCCTCTAGCTCCTTCGCTTGCCTCTTGGTCATGAAAATGTGACATGTTGCGAAATCATGACATTTTCCGCCTCTAGCTCCTCCTTCGCTTTCTGGTCGTGAAAATGCAACATGTCGCAAAATCATGACATCTTCCTCCCTTGGCTTCTTCTTCGCATTCTGGTCATGAAAATGCGACATATCACGAAATCGTGACATTTCTTCCTTCTAGATTTCTCTCTCCTTGGCGGGTCGCGAAACTGTGACATGTCATGAAATCATGACATTCTTCCTTCATGCCTTCTCTCTCCTTTGCGAGTCATGAAACTGCGACATGTCACGAAATCATGACATCTTCTTTTCTACACCTTCTCTCTCCTCTATGGGTCATGAAACTGTGACATGTCATGAAATTGTGACATCTTCTCATCTGCTACTTCTCTCTCCTCTTTGTGTCATGATATCGCGACACTTTTTCTATTGAGATATTGCAATAGTTTTTCTCTGCTGGCTTCTCTTCCACTTTGTGTCGCGATATCGCAACATTTTTTCTGTCACGATATCACGACAGTTTTCCTCCTTCTCTTTCTCTCTCCTCTTTTGGTCGTGATTTTGTGACATGTCACAAAATCATGACATCTTCCTTCCTTAGCCAATTTTTGAAAATGGCTCTACTTCCACTGGATGCTTCTGCATCAGATGTCACTGGATGCTCCTGCATCAAACACCCGGGGTTGATGGAGAAGTGACCTTCACTTCTGCACTGTTCTATCACCTTATTTTGCATAGGGACTCGAACTCTCTCAAATTAACCCTTTTGTCTTCTCACCACTCTTTCATAGATCCTGGTGCAAGCTGTCTCATGTTCAGCACTCTATTTACACGCTCAAAATCTTATAGCTCTGATACCACTTGATGAGGGACAAAAAATTACAAACTATCAAATCCAAATTTCTTTCATTAATCTGGAAAACATTTACAGTAACAGCCCATAGGCTTTATAGAAACCAGCGCTCGGATTTTTTTTCTCTACCGCTACATGCAATCTCCAATCCTCCATGCTCTCTCATTACAATTCTTGGGTTTTTATAGAGGCCCCGACCCTCTGCAGTCTGCAATAACAATTACAGAACAATGGCCGCAACCATTAACTTCCCATATAGAAGAAACACATTGACGCTCTCTCCATAGGTCTCTGACATGCACGATCCTGGTGTATACTGCCTCACGCTCATTGCATCTACCTACACTACCTAGGAACTCTAAGCTTTCTCTGGAAGGAAACATAGTTCGAAACTGCCTCATGCTCGGCGCAACTATTTCACGGTATTTCATCTCCATAAGCTCTTCTAGAAGAAAAATGCTGCAAACAGATCTGCAACTCTACTTACAACATTTTCCAACCCCTCTACATGTCTCTGCTTCCTCCTTTTATAATTTTTGGTGTGCCTCTTTGTCTTCCAATTGGTGGCTTCTCCTTCATTTCTGCCATGACTGTTCGATTCCATAACTACATTCCCCAACGGCCTCTGTAACTGTCATCCGACTCCCACTTATGGTTACATTTTTTGCATGACTCTTCTAGCCGTAAAAATGCGACATGTCACAAAATCGTGACATCTTTTCCTCTCTACTTCCTCTTGCTTCTTTGGGTCGTGAAAATGTGACATGTCACGAAATCATGACATCTTCTCCTCTGGCTCCTTCGCTCGCCTCTTGGTCACGAAAATGTGACATGTCGTGAAATTGTGACATTTTTCTCCTCTGGCTTCTTCGCTTGCCTCTTGGTCACAAAAATGCGACATGTCACGAAATCGTGACATTTTCCTCCTCTGGCTCCTCCTTCGCTTTCTGGTCGCGAAAATGCGACATGTCATGAAATCACAACATCTTCCTCCCTTGGCTTCTTCTTCACCTTCTGGTCACAAAAATGTGACATGTCACAAAATCGTGACATTTCTTCCTTCTATATTTCTCTCTCCTTGGTGGGTCATAAAATTGTGACATGTCACGAAATCGTGACATTCTTCCTCCATGCCTTCTCTCTCCTCTGCGAGTCGCAAAACTGTGACATGTCACTAAATCATGACATCTTCTTTTCTACACCTTCTCTCTCCTCTACGGGTCACGAAACTATGACATGTCATGAAATCACGACATCTTCTCGTCTGCTACTTCTCTCTCCTCTTTGTGTCACGATATCGTGACACTTTTTTTGTCGCGATATCACGACAGTTTTTCCCTGCTGGCTTCTCTCCCACTTTGTGTCATGATATTGCGACACTTTTTCTATCGCGATATCATGATAGTTTTCCTCCTCCTCTTTCTATTTCCTCTTTTGGTCACGATTTCGTGACTTGTTATGAAATCATGACATCTTCCTTCCTTATCAAATTTTTGAAAATGGCTCTACTTCCACTAGATGCTTCTGCATCAGATGTCACTAGATGCTCCTACATAATCATAGAAGCATAAAGAGAATTGTTAGAGACTCAATATGTTCTATTCTCAACACTCAATCTCAACACAAATCAGAATATAAAATAGTTTGTTTTATGCATTTTGATCAATCACTTCATACATCCACTTGACTAGGGTCCATCAACTATACTCAACCAATCACTTCAAGAACCAACACTTGCTCACAAACCCTAGTCCAAGCATGTATCATCCAACTCAAAATATTTCCAACAATGCTCAACAACAAATCTCACATAACAATGATACTCATGATATTTTCAAACCCTAGTTCAAGTTCTTTGCATAACAACTCACTTCAACAACCATGCTCATCAAACAATGTTTTAATCACAACTCTCAATTTTAGAAAACCTTGAAGCATTAACTCAAACACTTCACTCAACCAATGATCTCAACAAAAATGCTAATAAAACAAGGTTTTAATCTCAACTCTAAAATCAGAAAACCTTGAAGTCATAACTCAACCACTTTTGAAATGGAAACCCTAATCAAGTCCTTTCCACTCTAAACTTAATTTTCAATAAAACCAATCAATCACCTCAACTAAGAAGGAATTTGCCCATACCTTTAATATGACAAGTAGTTGGTCTCACAAATCTGCCACACTCACAATTACTTCTTTCTCAATCTCATTAAGGGTTAGAGGATAATTTTCTTCAATAAAACATATCACAAATATAATATCAAATTTACACCTTATCACTCCAACTTAAATAATAATCAATATCCCCACAATAGTAAAAAAAAACCCTTAATTCAAAATAAAAATAAAAATAGCAATTTAAGACTTTTAAAAATAAAAATAGAATTCTCCTTATAACTCCTAAAGGTAATTCTCAACTACCAAAAAATTTATTACAAAACAACATTTTCACACTCAACCACTAAGCAACCTCATACCTCCAACTTAGGTATTTAATTAAATTTAAAATCAAAATATTACCTTTGCCTTTGGAGAGTTTCGAACTCTCAACGGAGCCCACTTTAATATTTCAACCACGACACCAAAAACCTCATGAGCTACATGCTCATTGAGGATAGGTGAAGCACGATGTGCTTAAAAAAGCTTTATTCCCTCCTTGTTTCGCAAAATGTGCACCTCACAATTGGTGCTTTCAACACACCTGCCAAGCACTTCTACCGAGACTCAAATGTTGTCCTCCTTGCACACAAAATGTAAGTTGCAGTCCTCTTGTCACTAGGCCATGGTGCCTAGTTGGCTTCCAATTATTCAACGATGTCCCTTTTGTTTCTTTCATTGGAAATTCAAACTTAAAATTTGCACATCCATTTCACGATATCTGAATTAATTAATTTGTATGTTATCTTTTCAATCAAGCAAGGATGGTATTAATTCCCTTTGGGCATAGGTTTAAATATTAATATTCCTCCCCTGGCAATTTTTTCCTCTGAACTAGGGTTTCTAGAACTTTGAAAAAATCTTTGGCATCAACTGGATTACAGAAGTGCCTTCGGGGTACAGTGGTTCTAAAGGCTAGATCGGTGCCCTAGGAGGGTCCAATGGGGACTTCTTTGGCTCATTTTCCTAGGAGTAGCAGCTCTTATGCATATTTGTTTAAAGAAAATTCTCCTTCAAAGAATGTCGAAACTCAGAAAATGGCATATAAAATGCTCTTCATGGCTGCTGGCAATAGGTCGGCAGCACCTTGTGTGAATGGATGTCTGCCGTAGGCCGAAACCAGGCCAAAAATTGTCATCGAGCCAAGTATGGTTGAAGAATCAATCATTTACAGATCTAATCACGATCTAATCTGCAAGTTCATGGGTATACATCCTTCCCTAAATTTTTTGCACTCTTGGATTCACCAAAACTGGGAGCCTCATGGTGAGTATTCATTGTGGTTTATTAGCAATGGATATTTTATTGTTAGTTTTTCATCTTTGGCCGATAGAAATAAGGCTTTCGAGTCAGAGAAGAAAAGTCATGGCCTGACAGGGCTATTTGTTTAGCCATGGATAGTGGGATTCGATCCTCGAGTTGAACCTACTGCTATCCCAGTATGGATCCGACTAGATGCTCTCCCAATGGAATTCTGGAGTGAGCAGGTGTTGGCAAGGATTGGCAATTCTATTAGGAGACATTTGGGTGTTTCTAGAGACACACTTTAAGGGAGCATGGTGGTGTATGCAAGAATATGTGTGGAGATGGATCTCGGCAAACCTTTATCGGCAGAGATTGAAATTGAATTGGCAGGTCTCTCCTGGATTCAACAACTGGACTATGAGGCCCTACCATTTAGATGTAGGTTTTGTCACAAACATGGACATTTGGCCTGTTTCTACCCTAATAATATGAATGCTTAAATGGAGGCCCCTTTAGGAATGCCAAACCTGCCTAAAGAGGATAAGGCAACACTTAATAAATATTCTAATATCATCGTTCAGGGCTAGGAAGCTCAGAGAGAGGGTTTTGAACAACCAAGAAGAAAAATACGGACAAAGAAAAAAGAGGGAAAGGAGCAATCCCATCTCAGACCTACCAATAGGTATGAGATCTTTAAGTTACTGGTTGACGAAGAGGAACAATTTATGGAGGGCATGGAGGGTATTAAGGAAACTTCTAATATTCTTGGGCAACTCCCTCTCTCTTCTCCTCCCGTCATACAACAGGTAGTTGAAATCTGTGAGGTATCACAACCAGTGTGTTTAGGTGCTTTAGTAGTGCATAATTAGGAGTAGACAGTATCTCAAGATGTCAGCATGGGAATATCAGAGAAAAATAGGGAAAGGCCAACTTTGGGGATAACCTAGGTAGAAAAAAGATCAAAAAACAACAATTCTCAGGGAGTAGGTAGAAGATCCAATAAGGAGTTGCTAGCAGCCCAAGGAGACAAATTGATCATGGGAGGATCGATGAGGACAATAGACTCTTATTGCTCCTAGGGTAACCAATGATTATACAATCATGGAATGTGAGAGGTTTAAACAATAGAACCCATCAATCTGTTGTTCGAAGACTTTTAGAGAATCGTAATACTAATTTTTTTCTTTTACAAGAGACTAAGATGTCATTAGATCTTATGTCCAAAATAGTCAACATAATTTGGAGGGGTGCTAGTCATATGGATGTGGCTGCCCAAGGTGCCTCAGGGGGGATTGTTACTCTGTGGAACTCTCTTGAATGGTCTGCAATAGAACATTTTGCCTGGAGGGGTGTTCTCACTTCTCTTTTTAGGAATAATGTCACTGCGGAACATGTTCTTATCACAAACTTTTATGGGTCTCAAAACCTAGATGGTCAGAGGCAGTAGTGGAAGGCTGTGCATAACATGCGAACCTCATGGGAAGATTTAGAATGGATTATAGCGGGGGACTTTAACGCTTAATTATCTTCTAGAGACCAGGAAGAGGGAACACCATTTTTGGACCCAGGGGACCGTTTCATGATTGCCCAAGTCCAGGCTTTGCACTTAGTGGACATTAAATGTCTTGGCATTAACTACACTTGGACTAATAAAATGTGGGAGCCACATAGCAGGAAGGTTAAGCTAGATCATTTTCTGGTTTTAGAGGAGGTGTTTGTAAAATGGAATATAAATTTTTAGATTTTAGAAGGCCTAATTTCATATTACTGTCCCATTCTGTTAGAAGGCAGGACTAGGATGGGACAGCATCACAAACCTTTCAGATTTGAGAATTTTTGGCTTTAGAAAGAAGAACTTCAGGAGAAAATTCCACAGTGGTGGGAAGAAGGTCGCCCAGCTTATGGGATAGCAATGTTCTGAATCCACAAACAACTACAATATGTCAAAGCTCAGTTGAAGTGTTGGAGGTGTGCTAATAAAATAGACTTTCAGGCCCAAAGAGCTCCATTGGTGGCCAGATGGGATGAGGTCCAAAAATAGGTCAGAGAAGGAGTAATTACAGACCAGCTCAAAGTTGAGGATGATGCCTTGCGTACTGCGGTTGAGGACATTGACAACCAGGAGGAGACCTATTGGAAGCAGAGAACAAGAACCACCTAGTTATTAGAAGGGGATAGAAATACAAAATTCTTTCATCGAACTACTTGTGCTCGAAGACAGATGAATAATATGGAGGCCCTTCAAGATGAGAACGATCATTCCTTTGATACACTTCCAGGTATACATTCCCATGCTATGGATTATTTTTCTAAGATTTTTAAGGAAAGTGTGGTACAAGATGTAGAGGCCCAAAATGAAGTTATTTCTGTCATACACTGCTTGTTATTTCTGAGGATGAAAATCAGACCCTTCTCAAACCCATTGATAGAGACGAATTGAAAACTGTGGTCTTTGGAATGAGCACTGGTAAAACTCCAGGTCTAGACGGCTTCGCAATTGAGTTTTTTTTAGGTTTTCTGGGACTACTTAGAGGAAGATGTAAGGGCTGTTGTATAAGAGTCCAGAGAAAATAAGAGAATTCTTAAATCCATAAACCACACTTTCATTACCTTAATTCCAAAAGGGGAGGAGGGGGTTCATATTTTAGATTATAGGCCTATTGCCTTATGTAATGTGTTGTAAAAAATAATCACAAAGGTAATGGCTGAGCGCCTAAAACCTCTTCTTCACAATATTGTCTCCTCTGAGCAAGGGGGTTTTGTTGAGGGATGACAGATTCTGGATGGGGTGGTTGTGTCCCAGGAAGCAATCCATTTAGTGCACACTTCTGGTAATAAAGGGATGTTCATAAAACTAGATATGTCAAAGGCTTATGACAGGGTTGAATGGAGTTTCCTGGCTAAAATTATGGTAGCCTTTGGTTTCTCTCAGGACTGGATAGAGTGGGTCATGAGCTATGTCTCTACCCCGACTTACTATGTTCTAATCAAAGGCCTTCCTTCTGCTTCCTGGCCATCTCTCTCCTATTCAGGGCATGAAAACCTGACATGTCGTGATATCGTGACATTTCTGCTCCATTACCTTCTCTCTCCTCTTTGGGTCACGAAATCGCGACGTGTCACGATATCATGACACTTTTCTCTTCATCCACTTTCTCTTCTATTCTAGTCATGAAAATGCGACATGTTGCAAAATCGTGACATCTTTTCCTCTCTGCTTCCTCTCGCTTCTTCGGGTCATGAAAATGCGACATGTCACGAAATCGTGACATCTTCTCCTCCGGCTCCTTCGCTCACCTCTTGGTCACGAAAATGCGACATGTCACGAAATCATGACATTTTCCTCCTTTGGCTCCTTCGCTCGCCTCTTGGTCACGAAAATGCGACATGTCACAAAATTGTGACATTTTCCTCCTCTGGCTCCTCCTTCGCTTTTTGGTCATGAAAATGCGACATGTCACGAAATCACGACATCTTCCTCCCTTGGCTTCGTCTTCGCCTTTTGGTCGCAAAAATGTGACATGTCGTAAAATCACGACATTTCTTCCTTCTGGCTTTCTCTCTCCTTGGTGGGTTGCGAAACTGCGACATGTCATGAAATCGTGACATTCTTCCTCCGTGCCTTCTCTCTCCTCTACGAGTCGCGAAACTGCGACATGTCACGAAATCGTGACATCTTCTTTTCTACACCTTCTCTCTCCTCTGCGGGTCATGAAACTACGACATGTCATGAAATCGTGACATCTTCTCGTCTGCTACTTCTCTCTCCTCTTTGTGTCACGATATCGCGACACTTTTTCTGTTGCGATATCGCGACAGTTTTTCCCTGCTGGCTTCTCTCCCACTTTGTGTCACGATATCGTGACACTTTTTCTATCGTGATATCGTGATAGTTTTCCTCCTCTTTCTCTCTCCTCTTTTGGTCGTGATTTCATGACATGTCACGAAATCGTGACATCTTCCTTCCTTAGCCATTTTTTAAAAATGGCTCTGATTCCACTGGATGCTTCTGCATCAGATGTCACTGGATGCTCCTGCATCATCATAGAAGCATAAATAGAATTGTTAGAGACTCAATATGTTCTATTTTCAACACTCAATCTCAACACAAATCAGAATATAAAATAGTTTGTTTTATGCATTTTGATCAATCACTTCATACATCCACTTGACTAGGGTCCATCAACTATACTCAACCAATCACTTCAAGAACCAACACTTGCTCACAAACCCTAGTCCAAGCATGTATCATCCAACTCAAAATATTTCCAACAATGCTCAACAACAAATCTCACATAACAATGATACTCATGATATTTTCAAACCCTAGTTCAAGTTCTTTGCATAACAACTCACTTCAACAACCATGCTCATCAAACAATGTTTTAATCACAACTCTCAATTTTAGAAAACCTTAAAGCATTAACTCAAACACTTCACTCAACCAATGATCTCAACAAAAATGCTAATAAAACAAGGTTTTAATCTCAACTCTAAAATCAGAAAACCTTGAAGCCATAACTCAACCACTTTCGAAATGGAAACCCTAATCAAGTCCTTTCCACTCTAAACTTAATTTTCAGTAAAACCAATTAATCACCTCAACTAAGAAGGAATTTGCCCATACCTTTTATATGACAAGTAGTTGGTCTCACAAATCTGCCACACTAACAATTAATTCTTTGCCAATCTCAATAAGAGTTAGAGGATAATTTTCTTCAATAAAACATATCACAAATATAATATCAAATTTACACCTTATCACTCCAACTTAAATAATAATGAATATCCTCACAATAGTCAAAAAAACCCTTAATTCAAAATAAAAATAAAAATAGCAATTTAAGACTTTTAAAAATAAAAATAGAATTCTCCTTATAACTCCTAAAGGTAATTCTCAACTACCAAAAAAATTATTACAAAACAACATTTTCACACTCAACCATGAAGCAACCTCATACCTCCAACTTAGGTATTTAATTAAATTTAAAATCAAAATATTACCTTTTCCTTTGGAGAGTTTCGAACTCTCAACGCAGCCCACTTTAATATTTCAACCACGACACCAAAAACCTCACAAGATTCACGCTCATTGAGGATAGGTGAAGCACGATGTGCTTAAAAAAGCTTTATTCCCTCGTTCTGCAAAATGTGCACCTCACAATTGGTTCTTTCAACACACTTGCCAAGCACTTCTACCAAGACTCGAATGTTGTCCTCCTTGCACACAAAACATAAGTTGCAGCCCTCTTGCCACTATGCCATGGTGCCTAGTTGGCTTCCAACTATTCAACGATGTCCCTTTTGTTTCTTTCATTGGAAATTCAAACTTAAAATTTGCACATCCATTTCACGATATCTGAATTAATTAATTTGTATGCTATCTTTTCAATCAAGCAAGGATGGTCTTAATGCCCTTTGGGCATAGGTTTAAATATTAATCTTCCTCCTTTGCTTTAGAACGTCGGTGCTTCAAAATGCAATTAACCCACATGACATCGGTGAGGATAAACCTTTGTAACATGCTTCGAATATTTAAATTCTAACACCCATCTTTGGGTGTAGTAAAATATTATTATTAATATTTTACTTTGGGCTCTTTTTCACTACCTTACTTAATATTATAATAACTCATATTATAATATTATATCCTTTGATAAAGCACCTTTAATATTTATTTATAAAATTTAAATTCACACTTAATTTAAATAATTTATAGAATAAATATTATAACTCCTTTTTAACTTCTATAATTTGCACTGTTTCACTTGATCTTTGGCCTTCTTCTTGGATATCAAATAACCATTGTATCCCATTTGTTTTCTATTGAAATATTTGGTATTAATGATGACTTCATATAGTGACATCAATGACAACTTTAACTTGGAGACTCAAAATATCTAAAAATATCCCCTTTGTCATTGATGGTAATCCATAATCTTCTTACTTGAAACTTGACCTTTATTTTTACTTCTGATCCCCCTAGAACATTGCTCCCACTAGCTCAATGCTCTCTCAAATATCAAATATCTCCCCATATCAAATATCTCTCCCTTTGAAATCAATGGAAAAGGATCGCCTTTGGGGCTCGAGGCTAAGAATGAGCCTCTTAGCTTAGCCCCTCCCCCACCTCCTCATGAGGTGGTTAATTCTAGAGTGGGAGTATTTCTACTCCCCAAAAGCATTGTTCTTTACCTTTATTTTTTTCCCTTCTTTTATGAGTTTCTTGAATCCTCTGACTATTTCTATCCAAGTCATCATCCCTATTCCTGTCATCATTCTTGTTCTTGTCATCATTCTTGTTCCTATTCTTGTTCTTGTTCACATCTAGGTTCTTGTTCTTGTTCCTATTTTTGTTCTCATCCATGTTCTTGTTCCTATTCTTGTTCATATCCTTTTTCATGTTCCTGTTCCTATTCATACATGTTTCTGCAATGTTTGCTCTACACCACTTTGTTGTGTTACCATCATTATTACACTTATAACACTTAATGTTATTATTCCTTGTAGGTTCAAATATATTATGATTTTTCCTAGGGAAGTCATATCCTCTTCTTCCATGAACCCTGCAATTCATTGCCTTGTGACCAAACTGATTACATGAGTAGAAATACCCATGAAAAAGTTATCTATTCCCATATTCATGTATTTCATGTATCTTACATTGTGAAACCATGTTCCCAAACCTATGACTTGAAAAACATATTCCATTGAAGCTTCCTTGTTTTGACCTTATTGGTCTCCTGTTCTAATTGTTGTTCCATCTGTATCTTCTTTGTGCATTGTTCCTATCTTTGTTGAACTCTCTATTGTCCAATTATTCCTCTGATGTATGACTTTATTTTACATTGTCTTCTTCTGAAGTATCTTCATCTAAAGTTTCCTCTTCAAAACTTGAAGTTGACTCTCCTTCCTGTATATTTTGAGTTTGTTAAAAACCAAGACCTATTTTGTTTTTTGACCTTATTTGTACCTTTACTATATTATCTGTAATATTTGAGCTATTCTTTAATCCTTTCATATCGATATTAGAGTCCTCTAAATCTTCTTTTAGTAGTGACACTTCTTGTGCTAACTTCTCACATTCCAAGATCTTTGCTTCTAACTTATCTTTGAACATTTTTGCCTTAGCCTTTGATTTTTCTAAATCCTCTATGAGAAATCTTCTCTCTTCATAACATTCTTGAAACTTAATTTCAAGTTTAGAGTGTTGCTTTCTTACCTTATTTATCGTTTCAAGGGCATAGATAAGTTCTCCCTTGAGATCATAACCATTCTCTACTGAATAATCCTCTATTTGTTTACCTTTATCCACATCATTACTTTCATTTGGCTTGTCTTCTATAGCATCACTTACTTATTCTTCTAAACCCTTTAGAAGATTTTAATTCATTAGTGCATTCTCATATTCATCACCACTAAAACTATAACCATCCCTTGTAAAATCATATTCAAGTTGTCCAAAGTTACCACATCTAAAATATTTGAGAATAATTGGAGTATTTTTCTTAACTGGTTATTTTTATTCAATTACAAATAGGACTTCATCTCTATAATTATTTTAAGAACTAGCATCACTATTGTTTGAGTACTTACTTGCATTATCTATATAGTAGCTCCTCTTTTATATTTGAAAGAACTTACTTTCTTGTCTTCTTTGTCCATATTTGCTTTTCTTTTGGTGCCTGTGTCTTTCTTATTCCTTGTACCTGTGATCCTATTTTTCTTCACCATTTTTGTTCTTTGGATCTTTACAATATATTGCAAAATATTCATACTTTCCACAATTGAAACACTTAACAAATCTTAGATCTATTGATCTTCTGAAACCTTTATCTCTTCTACCATAATTTGCTTCTTCATCACTGGATCACTCACTGCTTGATTATGAATTCTTACTCTTTATCTTCTTATTCAATTTGAAATCAACCTCTTTCGAAGGGATATGATCTTTTGTTCTTATCTCAAAAGTTGTAAGCATGCAAAGTAAAGAATTTCTTGTTAGACTGACACTATCAATTGATGGTTCTATAGCAGAGACCTTTTCACTGTACCTTTTTGGAAGAGTTCTCAAGATCTTATCACAAGAATCAAATTCATCGACCTTCATTCCAAGACCTCTCATATCATGTACAAGTTCATCAATCTACTGAGATAGTCATGAATGTTTTCATCATCCCGCATTCTTAGATTTTCAAATTCTCCTTTGATATTTCCAATCTTAGCTTTCCTGAAACCTTTATCTCCTTCATATATGTCATGCAGTAGTTGCCACATATCTTTTGTTGTTTTATAATCTATAACCTTCATAGATTATAATTTATGTAATACTATTATAATTGTATTCATAGCTCTTGAATTTGCATGCATAATAAGCTTACCTTCCTTATCTGTAGGAGGATTAACTATTGAATCATATCCAAGTTCCACTGCATCCCAAACTTCATTACCAAATGCCATCAGGTGAAATCTCATTAGCATACACCAATACAAAAAATAACTTCCACCAAAGACTAATATTATATTATTTATGGACCCATCTCTTTAATCCTTTTGATCCATTGTGTTCTTGATCACTTTTCCTTCAAGTTGTTAAACTATTCTGAAGGAATCCACTCTGATACCAATTGAATAACACAATCTTATACTGAGATGGGGGTGAAAAGTATAAGAGCACTTTTTAATTTTCTTTCAAATAAATATTATGCAGTGTATAGATAGCAGTATCAATATCATTAATCAAAGCAATACATAAAACACAATACACAATAGAGACGCCATAATTTACATGGTTCACCCAATGTGGGCTACTCCACGAAGAAAAATTTTCACTAAAATTTTCTCAATCAATCTCTTGGGAATCCTTCCCAATTACAGTTTTTATGGACCTCTATCCAAAGTATATGGTGATCCCCTAAATCGGGTTTGTGGATCTCTATCCATAGGAGAACTCTTTCTCCTATACTCTGGTTGGTGATCTTCTAGAAGATATTGCCTCCACGACATTGAATAGTGGATATATCTCCACTTGAAGACTCTTGTCCTCAATTAGAAGACCTATCCTCAATATCCTAGTTGATAGATCTATATCCATATGAGACTCTATCCTCTCTACTCTATCACCTCCAAAGGTCTATTTCAATATTGTACTAAACATTGTCTAGTCGGTCTAGAACAACTCTGCTAAATATCTTACACTAAACATAGTACATTCAGTCTAGCACAAATCTTCTCAACTCTTGAACTAAACACAATACATTTGGTCTAGCACAAATCTTCTCAACACTTGCACCAAACACAGTTCAGTCGGTATAGCATAAATTTGCTCAACTCTTGCACTAAACACAGTCCAGTCATTCTAGCACAAATCTACTCCATAGGTCCACTAAAAACCTACTCAAATATCCTAAAAAAAGTCCACTTATAACCTATACAAATTTGCTCAATGGGTCCACATAGAACTTGTCCAAAACTGCTCAACAGGTCCACACAAAACCTGTCCAAAACTGCTCAATAGGTCCACACAAAACCTATCTAAAAATGCTTAATAGGTCCACACAGAACCTATCCAAATCTACTCAACAATATCACACATAAGTTATCCACATCCACTCAATAAATCCTCTCTAGGACTTGCTCAAATCTATATTTTTAAGCTTCCACAAAAGCTCACACAAAATCAGTCCACAAGTCTTCTCAAATACTTGCCTCAAATCTACTTAACAAGTCCACACAAAACTTGTCCAATCTCATAGAAACATAAAGAGAATTGTTAGAGACTCAATATGTTATATACTCAATACTCAATCACTTTCTCAAATCAATCTCATAAAAGCATAAATATAATTGTTAGATACTAAATATGTTCTATTTTCAAAACTCAATCTCAACTCAAATCAATCTCATAGAAGCATAAAGAGAATTGGTAGAGACTCAATATGTTCTATTCCCAAAACTTAAACTCAACTTAAATTAATCTCATAGAAGCATAAAGACAATTATTAGAGACTCGATATATTCTATTCTCAAAACTCAATATAAAATCAAATCAATCTCATATAAGCATACTGAGAATTGTTAGAGACTCAATATGTTCTATTCCAAAAACTTAAACTCACCTCAAATCAATCTCATAGAAGCATAAAAAGAATTGTTAGAGACTCAATATGTTCTTTTCTAAACACTGAATCTCAACTCAAATCAGAATATAAAATAGTTTGTTTTATGGAATTTGATCAATCACTTCTTACTTTCACTTGACTAGACTCAATCAACTCTACTCAACCAATCACTTCAAGAACCAACACTTAATCACAAACCCTAGTCCAAGCATGTATCATCCAAATCAAAATATTTCCAATAATGCTCAACAACTAATCTCACATAACAATGATACTCATGATCTTTTCAAACCCTAGTTCAAGTTCTTTGCATAACAACTCACTTCAAAAACCATGCTCATAAAACAATGTTTTAATCACAACTCTCAATTTCAGAAAACCTTGAAGCATTAACTCAAACACTTCACTCAACCAATGATCTCAACAACAATGCTAAGAAAACAAGGTTTTATTATCAACTCTCAAATCAAAAAACCTTGAAGCAATAAGTCAACAAATTTTGAAAAGGAAACCCTACTCAAGTCCTTTTCACTCCAAAATTAATTTTCAATAAATCCAATCAATCAACTCAACCAAGAAGGAATTTACCCATACCTTTTTTTTGACAAGTAGTTGGTCTCACAAATCTACCACACTCACAATTACTTCTTTGCCAATCTCAATAAGGGTTAGAGGATAATCTTCTTCAACAAAACATATCACAAATATAATATCAAATTTACACCTTATCACTCCAACTTAAATAATAATCAATATCCTCACAATAGTCACAAAAACCCTTAATTCAAAATAACATACTATCCACAAAGTCTTAATCTTCTAATATTCCACAATAGCAATTTAAGACTTTAAAAATAAAAACAGAATTCTCCTTATAACTCCTAAAGGTAATTCTCAACTACAAAAAACTTTATTACAAAGAAACCTTTACACACTAAGCAACCTCATACCTCCAAATTAGGCTTTTAATTAAAATTAAAATCAAAATATTACCTTTAAATTTGGAGAGTTTCGAACTATCAACGCAGTCCACTTTAATGTGTCAACCGTGGTGCCAACAACCACATGAGCTACACGCTCGTTGAGGATAGGTGAAGAACCACGTGCTTAAAAAATATTTATTCCCTCCTTATTTTGTAAAACATGTACCTCACAATTGGCGCTTTCAACACACCTACCAAGTGCTTTCGTCGAGACTCGAACGTTGTCATCCTTGCACATAAAACTTAAGTCGTAACCCTCTTGCCACTAGGTCAAGGTACCTAGTTGGCTTCCAACTATTCAACGATGTCCCTTTTGTTTCTTTCACTGGAAATTCAAACTTAAGATTCACACATCCATTTCATGAGCTCTGAATTAATTAATTCATATGCTATCTTTTCAATCGATCAAGTATGGTCTTAATACCCTTTGGGCATAGGTTTAAATATTAATCTTCCTCATTTTCTTTAGAATGTCGACGCTTTAAAATGCAATTAACCCACATGACATAGGCGGGGATAAACCTTTGTATCATGCTCGAATATTTAAATTCTAACACCCATATTTGGGTGTAGTAAAATATTATTATTAATATTTTACTTTGGGATCTTTTTCACCACCTTAATATTTTTTACTTGCAAGCATAAAATAAACTTTCCTTCATGAAAATTTCAATTTCATTGAAGGGGTTATGTTTTATGGCATTTCACAAATTACCATTTTTGGAGCAATAAATGCACCTTTCTTCATGAAAATTTTGATTTCATTAAAGAGAGGTAATTTTATATGTTACATTAAAAGGCTATTATTTTAAAGCATTAAATTATTTTTCTTTATGAAAATTATTTCATTAAAGAGGGATAATTAAATGACATTTTAAAGCCATTATTTTAAGGCTATAAATTATTGTCTCTTTGTGAAAATTAATTTCACCAAAGAGGGATAATTTATTAATCATATCAAAGGCTATCTTTATCTTCATGATAAGAAGCTACATTTAAGGAGCCTATTCATCATTTCGGATTCACATTCATAGATAGATTTAATCTTTACTTTCATGTTTAAAGTAGGATTTAATGCAAGATAAAACTTGATTAAAATCCACTTAATAAGGAAGATAAAATCTACCTTAAAATCCTCAAGATAAAAGGAATTAAGGCACTACATCGTGGTCATATGAGGGCCAATTCACATTTATTTTTATTTTGGTTTCATGAACAATCATTAAAGTAGCATGGTAAAATAAACCAACACATGCCCCTTGTTTACAGTTACTTGCAATCACTAAGGTGTTCCAAGCATTTAAATTGATACATCTTTATTTGAGATTACTAATACACATATGCAAATGCTAATATAGCGGAGACCTTGGAGAAGTTGTTTTTTTTAACTTCTTTGCAAGAGAGGGTTTTGGAGATCCAAACCCTAAGGGAGAGTGTAATTTCACAATTGGGTAAAATTAACACTCAACATTTTGGCGCTAGAAGGAGGGCATGAATTGGTTTATTTTATTTTGATTTTAAATGCTATAGGGATTTAAACGTTATTTTAAGACAAAATTGTAGTGCTAAAGGAGGACATGAATTGCTATTCATTGATCTAACGCTTTTGGATTGTTCATACAGGAATAATGTGATTTGATATAATTTTGAAAGTTTTGAATTGCTAAATATTTCAAGTTCATTTGATTAGCATCTTTGGTTTCCTCTAACACTCACACTTTGGGAGCTAGGAGGATTTGAATTGATTTATTTTATTGCCATTTAGATGCTAAATTGTTCATGTTACTTGAAAGATTTATTTACAAAACATTGGTCTTGACTAACGAGGTTTTGTTTCCATATGATTACTTTCATTTGATTCTAACATTCTCTATTTTTGATGATGCATTAATGCTAACATGTTGTAAATTTGAGAATGTTCTTCAATTTCATGGTTTAATGGATACATATCTCTTGGTTGATGCTAACATGATTATTCATATGTTGTACATTTGAGATTGGTTAGTCATTTTATGCTTCTTTGTAAGAAATATTTATTTGACTAACAAATTGGTTTTGAAGTTATCCTTTGAGTTTCACTAATGGCTACAAATACTGGAAAGTGGTATGGGGTACATGGTAATCCTTTGAACATTAGTGGAGATGCTCATGACTTGCCCAAGAACATAGAGAAACTTTTGCCCAAGTTTAAGCACAATGGCACAATTTTAGCCGAGGAGCACATTCAGTCCTATGTGGATATCCTAGTTAGATGGAATGTTGAACATGAGGATGTGGCATGTAGATTGTTTCCTGGGAGCCTAGATGAGGTGGCATATGATTGGTACATCAATTTACCCACTAGCTCTATTACATCCTGGGCCCAATTGGAAACTGCTTTTATCAATCAATTTAGGTTGCCCATTGATCCTCTCATGATGTATCAACAATTTGCTTCTTGCAAGAGGGAACCTAATGAGCTAGTGAGAATTTTCAACATGAGATTTCGAAAGCTCTATGCGAGATTAATTTCTCCCTATACTATTGAGGAGAGCGGTGCTCTTCAAATATACTTTGGGGCATTGGATCCATTGTTTGCCATGTTCATTAGGACAAATCCTTTGGTCACTAATCTTGCATCGGCCTACATGAAAGCTATGATTATAGATCAACAATTGAGGCCACAAGGTTATGGGATGGAGCAATTGCCTATGGTAGGACAACTAGGGGCTTGCAATCAAACCTCGATGGTAAATCAAGCATGGGCACAATAAAATTTGATATCAAATATTTTGCCCCATAATCAATTTTACCCTACCATACCCACTTATGCTCCCACATGCACTTATACGAGTACTTCTATCCATCCAACTACTCCATCATGGTTAGAGAATCATGTGATCACTCATGGAGCCATTGCAACAAGTGTTCAGGCTTTATCTATTGATATCAATCCAACTAATCCTACTACTTCTACCACTCAACCCAAAAAGCTTGTATCGGAAGTAAAAGAGCAAAATAAGGTGGTTAAGAAGTTAAGTAGAGATGTGGTTCCATCACAAAAATGAGCACATCAATGTATGCATCCAAATCATCCTAGGAAGAAAATTCATAATGCTAATCTTAATGATATTTCATGTTATGCTCCTTCAGGTGATAGAAGAGATTTTGATGTGACTTACATTGAAGTAAATGCCTATTCAGAATGTCTTGAAGAGCATGAAGATTTTGGAGAAGAAATTCTATGGATGGGTAACAAGAAGTTGGAATCAAATGATCACCATCTTGTTTTGGAAAGAAAAGATCTAGAATCATTACCCACAAATGAGGATTTGGATGAACAAACCTATGAGGATATGATTTGGTCATGTGTACTCGCAAAGGAATATTGGAGCGACTATATGGAGCAAGATGTAAAAATTGATCCCCTTATAGAAGCTCCTAAGCCATCAAAAGTGGTTGAAAGTGAACTTGAAAGAGAATCAATAAATGAATTTGAAGACATAACAAAATTTCACCACTTGTTCTCGGAAGATACTTTGGATGATATTGTTGAAATTGATGGCCAAGAAGATCCACACCTTCCAAATTGTGATAAAATTGAATCATGGGTTACTAATTTGGATTATGATAGCCTTACAAATTTGAATTCAAGAAATAACCCACTTTTGGAAATAATTGAACCATCTAAGGAAGGTGAAGATGAATTGGATGAGAAACATGTTGATGAATCGAAAGATGATGAAGAAGTAATTGAGCGTCACAACTTGATTTTGGAAGATGATTACTATGATTCTTGGAAGAAATGGGAAGAATATGCTCGCTCTAAATCTTCTAATGAACTTTTTGTGTCAATTGATATGCAGGATAATACGATTGTTTTCTCACATGAGGATATTACAAATCTTGTACAATTTGAGAAAGTTTTGGAAGAGGGATTCGAATCTCATCAAATTTTGAAAAGTGATAAGGATTCTACAACCATGGATAAAGAAGGAGAATCATTTGCTTTGGATCCCTTTGAGGGAAAAGAAATTGAAAATCTTGATCCACTTATTGGTTCTACAATGTCTATGCCATTTCAAAATGAGGAAATTTCAGAACCTGAATGGTTTGGGTTTGATATCACCGATGATCCAATTGAAAATATCACGTTATCTGAAACAACCCAAGTGATTGATCATGGAGATGTGTTAGTTGACCCATCCCTAGATAGACAAGACCTATGGTTTGAAAGGGATGGACATGTTTTTAATTGGGTACCTAAGTTTGGTGTCTTTGATAAACAGGTCATGGAGAAAGAACAAATGCTACATGATGATGATGATGAATGTCATGAGGAAAAAGAGGAAGTTTCAAATCCTCTCCAAGTAATGGTAAATGGAAATGTGCCAAAGGTAAAATCTCACCTTTTAGGTTCCACCATTCGAAATGCAAGTGAAGGTTTGTCTAATGGATTGATGGATTCAAATACTATCAATGATGAAATGTCATTTGTGGTTGATAAAGAATTTGACTTAATTTCTCCTCACACCACTAATGATATTGCTTTATTGAATGAAAATGAAGTTGGTATGCTTGAAGTGTTAAATCAAGTTCATAATCAATTAGTAACAGAATCTAGGATAAAAACTTATGATGATGCTCATTTAATAAATATCCTAGGTGCTTGCAAATGGTTACATGAATTTGATTGGCCTATAGATTTGAAAAATGATTTGGCTTTAAAATTTGTAGAAATAGGTTCCTATTTGCAAGATCTCATATCTAAAAATGAAAGCTTATTTCTACACCATGAATCAAAGTGTGAAATTGACATATTAAAGAATAGACATGAAAGAATTGAAGATCAATTATTGTCTAATCAATTTGAGAACTTGAAACTCCACCATAGGATTATTAATGGAACTAAATCAAATTGGTATGGTGAGAGGGGCAAGTTGAAGTTTGTTGCATTGTTTGGTCTAATCTTGTTTTTGTTGGGTTCCTACAAAATTTGGCATGCGTATCACGTTATATGTCTTTTGAAATGTTCTAATCATGTTTGGGATCCAGGGAAGTGATAGGTCAAACTTTGCACCATCTTGTACCATATTGTACATTTGTATATAGTTTTGGTTTTCATGTTTTGATTTTGGGTTTGGATTTTGTTTTGGTTTTGAGTTTTGTGTTTTGAGTTGTTGAGCAAGGTGCAAAAAATAGTATTGTCATTGTTGTCAACACAGTCAGACAGATCTGTTGATGCAGTGGACAGGAAGTTCAAAAGCTATTCAGATGCAGAAGACAGGAGTTAAGAGGTTCTTCAGAGTATGTACAGTGATCTTCCAAAAGATCAAAGTGGCCCATATTCTAAAAATCAAAATAAAATCACAAGGAAGAAAACTGTCGCGATATCGCGACATGTTGAGCAAGAAAGAAAAATGGTCACGATATCACGACATGTTGAGAAGAAAGAAAAACTGTCACGATTTTGTGACATGTTCGGAGAGAAAGTGCAAGCAAGCAAAATTGTCACGATTTCATGACATGTTTGGAGAGAAAGTGCAAGCAAGCAAAACTATCACGATTTCGTGACATGTTCGGAGAGAAAGTGCAAGCAAGCAAAACTGTCACGATTTCGCGACATGTTCGGAGAGAAAGCGCAAGCAAGAAAAACTGTCACGATTTCACGACATGTTGGAAGAGAAAAAGGCAAGTAGAAAAAGTGTCACGATTTCGTGACATATTGCAAGAGAGATAGTACAAAAGAAAAAGTGTCACGATTTCGTGACATGTTGGAAGAGAGAAAGGCAAGTAGAAAAAGTGTCGTGATTTCATGACATATTGCAAGAGAGATAGTACGAAAGAAAAAGTGTCACGATTTCGCGACATGTTGGAAGAGATAATGGCAAGTAGAAAAAGTGTCACGATTTCACGACATAGTGCAAAGGAGAGAAAGTGTCGTGATATCGCGACATGTCGCGTTTTCATGACCCAAAGGCAAGAGAAAGAGCAAAGGAGAGAAAGTGTCGCGATATCGTGACATGTCATGTTTTCGTGACCCGAAGGCAAGAGAAAGAGCAAAGGAGAGAAAGTGTCGTGATATCATGACATGTCACATTTTCGTGACCCGAAGGCAAGAGAAAGAGCAAAGGAGAGAAAGTGTCGTGATATCGTGACATGTCACATTTTTGTGACTAAATGAGGAGAGAGAAAGTAAGAAAGCAGGAGTGTCGTGATATCGCAACAAAAGTAAAGAGGAAGAGTACGGAGGCAAAAGTGTCACGATATCGTGACATGTTGTGTTTTCGTGGGTACAAGCCAAGAAAAGTAGCAAGGAGGTGAAAGTGTCACGATATCACGACATGTTGTGTTTTCACGGGTATAAGCCAAGAAAAGAAACAAGGAGACGAAAGTGTCGCGATATCGTGACATGTATTTTTGCGGTCCAATGCAAAGAGAAAGAGCAAGGAGAAAAAGTGTCGTGATATCGTGACATGTAGCTTTTTCGTGGTCCGATGCAAAGAAAAAGAGAGAAAGAAAAAGTGTCGCGATATCGCGACATGTTGTATTTTTGGGGGCCAAAGCAAGGAGAAAGAGAGAGAAAGCGAAAGTGTCATGATATCGCGACATGTTGTATTTTCGTGGTTGAGTTGAAGTCGATGAAGACCGATGATAGCCGACTAAAATTAGGGTTTACAGTTGTCATGAAAGTTGACTAAGATTAGGGTTTACAATCGACTAAGATTAGGGTTTTCATCACAAGAATTCTATTATAAAAGGAGGGTTGTTTGGAGATTTGAAGATGTTGAGGAATGCATCGTCGAATGCGTGTTGAAGTGTGAAATGTGGTCGTAAGAGCGTAGAAAGCGCAGAAGCGGTGAGATGATGGTGAAGTGCGCAAAGTGAGCGAAGAGTCGTATCGAATTGTCTTAAGTTTGGCTATGATTGCACAGAGAAAGCAGAAGGCACAGAGTGCACGAAAGGGAGAAGACAATCATGAAGTTCGACTATGATGAAGCAGAGTGTGCGAAGTTCGATCGTAGTGCACAGAGAGCAAGTAGTTTCGAAGTGTGAAATTTGCAAAGAAAGTAGAGTGCGCAAAATGGAGAAGACGATTGTAAAGTTTGATTGTGATGGATAAGAGTGTGCGAAGTGATTGCGCAGAGAGTGCAGAGTGCGCAGAGAACACAAAGGTGAAGTAGACCAGTCAGGGTCTTGTAAAAGCGAAGGTATTTTTCTGTTAAACTTCTAGATTCAAAATTGAAGTCCAAGTTGCAGCTTGGCATTAGGGGTTGGTGCTCCTTCCAGTAGGTGTTGGTAAATTAGGGGTTGGTTCTCCTTTCTATTGGTGCAGATAAATCAGGGGTTGGTGCTCCTTCCAGTGGGTGCTGGTAAATTGTTTGTAAAGTTGTTTCTTTGCAAAGGCTAGATTTGGATGGTAGTCCAAGAAGTCATTCTTGAGGAGTAGCCAAATTGGTGAACCTCATTAAATATTGTGTTGTGTGATGTTCTCTTGTGATACTTGCTTTATCTGGTTTTAAGGTTTCATTATTTTAGTTTTAAGAGCTATAAATTTAAGTTTAAAGAACTACACTAATTCACCCCCCTCTCAGTGCCATTGTAAGACTAACAATTGGTATCATAGCCAAGTTCTTGTACAAGCTTAACTAGCTAGGGTGATCTTAGAAGTAACACAATGGTAGGTGGTGAAGGCTTATTACCAAACAAAGCACCTTTGTTTGACAAAACTAATTACGTGATCTGGAGATTCAGGATGCAGGCATATCTTTGTGCTTTGGGATACGACATCTGGGATTCAGTAAACAGTGAATACACAATACCCATCACTCCTCCAACCAATGCTGTCGATAAGAATCTGTTTGAGAATGACTCAAAAGCAAAGAAAGCTATCAGGAGCGGATTAGTAGACAGTGAACTAGTAAATATCATGAGTTGTAAAATGGCAAAAGAAATGTGGGACAAACTGAGGAGTATTCATGAAGGAGACGATGAGATCAAGGAGGCCAAGTTACAAACACATCAAGCTCAGTTCGAAGCTTTAAATTTAAATGACGATGAGAACATAGAGGATGATTCTAAAAGGGAAACAGGTGGAGGTCTTTTCATGACACTCGAAGAAGAAATAGAAAAAGAACAGGAATGTGATGAAGAAGAAATTGATGCAAAAATAAATTTGAAAGAGGAACTAATTGCGGATCTGGATGAATTGAAGATAGAAAGAAAAAGGAATAAGGAAATCTCAAGAAAGCTTGAGGATGCAAATGAAATAATAACCAGTTTGAAAGTACAGGTAGAATAATTCAAAAGGATTGAAGAAACTCTCAGGTCACAGATCAATGAGAAAGAGATTGGTTGCTAAAAACAAGAGGAAGAGATTGTTTTATTGAAGAAACAACTAGAAGAGGCCAATACAAATCTCAAATTCGAGAAGAGCACAAAGTTGCTAGATAAAATGATAAGCCAACAAAGAAGCTCCATGGATAAGCATGGTCTTGGATATGAAGTTGAACAACCTTCATATTCCAACTCTGTAGAGAAGAAGAAGTTCACTGTTGAAGGATCGAAGCAAGAAAAGTTTGAAGCTGAATCTTCAAAAGGAAGAAAATATCAAAGGAGATCTACAGCAAAGCAACCACAACAAAAGAGGTTCTATCACTCTCACTCTATTCATAATAATACTTTTAATGGCTATTGTTTCAGATGCAACCAGTATGGTCACAAGGCAATTTATTGTGGATTGAATAATAAATCAAAGAGTTATGCTGATAGAAATACATCTGTGTTTCTGAGTGAACACTATGTACAATTTTTTCAATGTAATGGTCATGGGCACATAGCAAGGTTTTGTCCAAGCACTTTTGTATCTAATCTAAGGCAAAACAGTAGATTTCATCAGACGCAAAGAACACAACACAGATAGGGAATAAATCATGTACATAAAAGAAAGGAAAATAATCATTCATCAAGGATGCACAAGAGACAACCACACAAGAGAAATGTTTGAGTTCACGAAAAGGTGCAAAACAGGGATGTAGTTGAAAAATCCAAGCCCGAGTTCAAGAAATTTTGGAGAAAGATAGAAGAAAGGAAATCGTGTCTCCTTGGACTGAAGGAGACTACTCCGCTATTGCACTAAGCAACTCCAGGTAGCACATTCTCAGGGGGAGCAATCTTGAAGTTTCATTTTAATGCTCCTATGTATTTGTTTGATTACCTAAGGATGAAAGGCAAGTAGTCAGGGAAGTTGTCGTATAGTTGTCGAAGTGTGTTTTTAGTTCATGTAGTTGTTTGTGGAAGTGCCGTGAAGGGTGGTGATTAAATTGAGAGTTGTCATTATTGGTAGTATTGCTATATGTCATTGTTGTACTTGGTGATGGTTCTTACTGCCACTATCCAAAGTTAAGGATTATAATAGTTCGGATAATTTGGTTAGTGAAAGAATGTTGCTCTAGCCGCATATATGTGTTTCGATAAAAGCAGTGTGTATTTGAACTACACATTGATGTGAAGATTGTTAGATCTATTATGACGTTGTGGTGAAAAATATTGAAGTCTGATCATTGATTCATGTTTAGCTCATCAAGATGAGCAACTTTTCTTTGTGAATCTTACCTATTCGAGGTCCAGAAGTATGAGTTTGAGTAAGGTGCACCATAGTTGGTTGTGAAGTGTTTAACAAAATATTGTCTCCTGATTCGAATAGTTGAAAGTAAGGTGTGACCAACGGTGACTGTAGAAAACATAGACCAAGTTGAAAATGTAAAAAGGGATTTGGTTGGTGTTGTGATACAGTGTTTGATGCTTGCACAGAGTTGGCAGTAAAATTGTAGTGTCGGTACAGTGTTGGACAAAAGTTGGTACAAGTGTGAGTCACTTGTCAATTTTGTTGATAGATGTGAAATCAGCATTTTTGAATTGGAAGCTTACTATTCCTGACAGCCACTAGACTAGATATTGTGCAGGAAGTATGCATGGTAGCATGATTTCAAGCTAATCCCAAGGAGACTCATGTGACAACATTATGGTGGTTGATTTCTGAAATATCATTGAAGGGAAAATGATTGTTTGTGGTTTCCTTTTTCGAAAGTGGTTGGTTGAATGCATCAAGGTTTTCTGAATTGAGAGTTGTGTTTAAACCTTGTGTTATAAGCATAGTGGTTTAAGCCCATTGGTTGTGAAATAACTTGAGTTAGAAAAGAACATGAGTATCATTGTTATGTGATATTTGTGGTTGAGCATTGTTGGAATTATTTGAGTTGGTTGATACATACTTGGACTAGGGTTGTGTGAGAGAGAGTTGTCCCGATTGAGTTGATTTTATTGAGCCTATTCAAGTTATGTGTGAAGTGATTTTTAAAGTTCTATGAAGTGGATTTGATTTGAGATCGCCATTCATTATTGAGTTCATTTTGAGTACTACTTGAGCATGATTGATTGAGCCTTTGAGAAGGCCTTTGGGAAATATTTGAGGACAATGTTGGGACATATTTCTAGAGCAGATTTGGGCAAGTTCTTGGTGATATTGCTAGAGAATATTCGGACAAGTTCTTAGTGAGCTTGGTGGAGTAGATTTGGACAGGTTTTTTATGAGCTTGTTATTCAGCATTGGACAAGTTCTATGTGAGCTTGTTAAGCAGGTTTTGTGTGAGCCTATTGAGCAGGTTCTTAGTGAGCCTATTGACTGAGCTTTGGAGGTGATAGAGTATAGAGGTCAGAGTCTCAATGGATAGAAATCTAGCAGCCAACACAGTTGAAGATAGATCTGAGTGAGGATTCTTCAAGTGAAGAAGAGGTCCACCAATCAGTTTAGCAGAGAGACAGAGTCTTCTATAATATCATAAGGGTACTATGGAGTATGGGTTATGGTATCCTAAAGATGCAAATTGGGCAGGATGTGTAGATGACAGAAAGAGTACCAGTGGAGGTGCATTCTATCTTGGAGACATATTGGTCACATAGAATAGTAAGAAAGAAGAGTCAGTTTCCTTATCCACAACAGAGGCATAATATTTTGCAGCGACAACATGTTGTACGCAGGAGAAAGTTGCAGAAAGTGAGGTTAAGTTGGATTTTTATTCCAACAATAGATTGTGGAGTGGTCACATTTCCCAAGAATTGACTAGCTATCGGGATCACATTCTCAGGGGGAGCATTTGTGTATTTGTTTATCTTTTTGCTCATGTTTGTAATTTTTGCTAACTGTAATAATTTGTGCCTGAGAATGTTGTGCATAGACTCAGGGGGAGTCTGCAGTAGCCCTTTGGTATTATTGTCAAAGGGGGAGAAGAGTTATAGGAAATTGCACATGTGTTGCCAACAATTCCAAAGGGGAAGATTGTTGAGCAAGGTACAACAAACAGTATTGTCATTGTTGTCAACACAGTCAGACAGATCTGTTGATGCAGTGGACAGGAAGTTCAAAAGCTATTCAGATGTAGAAGATAGGAGTTAAGAGGTTCTTCAGAGTATGTACAGTGATTTTCCAAAAGATCGAAGTGGCCCATATGCTAAAAATCAAAAGAAAATCACAAGGAAGAAAACTGTCATGATATCGCGACATGTTGAGCAAGAAAGAAAAATTGTCGCGATATCGCGACATGTTGAGAAGAAAGAAAAACTGTCGCGATATCGCGACATGTTGAGAAGAAAGAAAAACTATCGCGATTTCGTGACATGTTCGGAGAGAAAGTGCAAGCAAGCAAAACTATCGCGATTTCACGACATGTTCGGAGAGAAAGCGCAAGCAAGCAAAACTATCGCGATTTCGTGACATGTTTAGAGAGAAAGCGCAAGCAAGCAAAACTATCATGATTTCGTGACATGTTTGAAGAGAAAGCGCAAGCAGAAAAAACTGTCATGATTTCACGACATGTTGGAAGAGAGAAAGGCAAGTAGAAAAAGTGTCATGATTTCGTGACATATTGCAAGAGAGAGAGTACGAAAGAAAAAGTGTCACGATTTCGTGACATGTTGGAAGAGAGAAAGGCAAGTAGAAAAAGTGTCACGATTTCGCGACATATTGCAAGAGAGATAGTACGGAAGAAAAAGTGTCACGATATCACGACATGTTGGAAGAAAGAATGGCAAGTAGAAAAAGTGTCATGATTTCGAGACATAGTGCAAAGGAGAGAAAGTGTCGCGATATCGACATGTCGCGTTTTCGCGACCCAAAGGCAAGAGAAAGAGCAAAGGAGAGAAAGTGTCACGATATCGCGACATGTCGTGTTTTCGCGACCCGAAGGCAAGAGAAAGAGCAAAGGAGAGAAAGTGTCGCGATATCGCGACATGTCACGTTTTCACGACCCGAAGGCAAGAGAAAGAGCAAAGGAGAGAAAGTGTCATGATATCACGACATGTCACATTTTCGTGAAAAAATGAGGAGAGAGAAAGTAAGAAGGCAGGAGTGTAATGATATCACGACAAAAGTAAAAAGGAAGAGTACGGAGGTGAAAGTGTCATGATATCACGACATGTGTTTTCACGGGTACAAGCCAAGAAAAGTAGCAAGGAGGCGAAAGTGTCGCGATATCGTGACATGTTGTTTTTGCGGGTATAAGCCAAGAAAAGAAACAAGGAGACAAAAGTGTCGCGATATCGCGACATGTTGTATTTTCGTGGTCCGATGCAAAGAGAAAGAGCAAGGAGAAAAAGTGTCACGATATCGCGACATGTAGCTTTTTCATGGTCCGATGCAAAGAAAAAGAGAGAAAGAAAAAGTGTCGCGATATCGCGACATGTTGTATTTTCGGGGGCCAAAGCAAGGAGAAAGAGAGAGAAAGTGAAAGTGTCACGATATCGTGACATGTTGTATTTTTGTGGTTGAGTTGAAGCCGACGAAGACCGATGACAACCAACTAAAATTAGGGTTTACAGTTGTCATGAAAGCCGACTAAGATTAGGGTTTACAATTGACTAAGATTAGGGTTTTCATCACAAGAATTTTGTTATAAAAGGAGGGCTGTTTGGAGATTTGAAGGATGTTGAGGAATGCATTGTCGAATGCGTGTCGAAGTGTGAAATGTGGTCGTAAGAGTGCAAAAAGCGCAGAAGTGGTGAGATAATGGCGAAGTGCGCAAATTGAGTGAAGAGTTGTATCAAATTGTCTTAAGTGTGGCTGTGATTGCATAGAGAAAGCAGAAGACGATCGTGAAGTTCGACTGTGATGAAGCAGAGTGTGCAAAGTTTGATTGTAGTGCATAGAGAGCAAGTAGTGTCGAAGTGTGAAATTCACAAAGAAAGCAGAGTGTGCAAAAGGGAGAATATGATTGTAAATTTTGACTGTGACGGAGTAGAGTGTGTGAAGTGATTGCGTAGAGAGTGCAGAGTGCGCAAAGAATGCAAAGGTGAAGTAGACCAGTCAGGGTCTTGTAAAAGCGAAGGTATTTTTTTGTTAAACTTCTAGATTCAAAATTGAAGTCCAGGTTGTAGCTTGGCATTAGGGTTTGGTGCTCCTTCCAGTAGGTGCTGGTAAATTAGGGGTTGGTGCTCCTTTCTGTTGGTGCAGATAAATCAGGGGTTGGTGCTCCTTCCAGTGGGTGCTGGTAAATTGTTTGTAAAGTTGTTTCTTTGCAAAGGTTGGATTTGGATGGTAGTCCAAGAAGTCATTCTTGAGGAGTAGCCAAATTGGTGAACCTCGTTAAATCTTGTGTTGTGTGATGTTCTCTTGTGATACTTGCTTTATCTGGTTTTAAGGTTTCTATATTTTTAGTTTTAAGAGCTATAAATTTAAGTTTAAAGAACTACACTGATTCACCCCCCCTCTCAGTGCCATTGTAAGACTAACATGAGTGGTCCCTCTTGTTTAAAAAAAATGTTTTATGGTTTTTAACTTATGGTCTCTGGCCCATTTATGTGTTTCTTTGCTTAGTAGGGAGAGTACCTGATTTGAAAAAATGATGAACTCGAGAAAATGGGGATGAGTTATTTGGTGATCATGCTCATATTTTGGGACTAAAATGGTGGAAAGTGGAACAATGAAATATTAGCCAAAGCTCCACATGGGACCCACCCACACATTAAATGGTATTTTTGAAAGTAAGAAGGATGAAGTTGTCTTGATTATGCAACCCTGGGCAAAAATCTAAAATGCTCCACTCTCGCTTTCTAACCTAGTGATATTTGATGCTTTTGTAAGAGTTCATGAGTATAAGCTATGCAACAGGATTTTCAAAGTCTGTCATCTAGTTTAGGAAAACTCCATCGCGGCTATAGACACCTGACGTAGTGCTTTAATTCCTTTTATCTTGAGGGTTTTATGGTAGATTTTCTCCCCTTATTAAGTGGATTTTAATCAAGTTTCATATTGTATTAAATCCTACTTTTAAACCGGTAAATGAATATTAAATCTATCTATGAATGTAAATCTAAAATGATGAATATGCTCCTTAAATATGGTTTCTTATAATGAAGATAAAGATAGCTTTCCATGTGATTAATAAACTATCCCTCTTAAAAGAGATGATAATCTATTGCCTTAAAGTAAGGACTTGATAATGTCATTTAATTATCCCTCTTTTACGAAATGATTTTCATAAAGAAAATAATTTAATGCTTTAAAACAACCTTTTAGTGAAACATATAAAAATTACCTCCCTTCAATAAAATCAGAATTTTCATGAAGAAAATGTGCATTTATTGCTCCAAAAATGGTAATTTGTGAAATGCCATAAAACATAACCCCTTAAATGAAATTGAAATTTTCATGAAGGAAATGTCATCATAGGCTCATGCATGAAATCTGAAACTGAAAAAATGAAATTTGGCCCAAAAATGCAAATTCTGAAATTTCAAATTTTTAAAATCTGCATTAAAAACAACAACTTTGACGAATTTTTAAAAATATGAAATGAATCCGAAGCAAAAATTTCTAAGTGTGTAATGGAAGTATGAAGTATATTCTATGCATCCATGAAATTTTTTTTGGATTTTGATTTTTTTTTTAATTTTTATTTTAATGTCCAAAAAATAAAAAATAAAATCTGTAAAATGAAATTTGAAAAATAGAAAAATGAAAATCTAAAGTAAATTAAATTCTGAAAACACAGAAATGCAAAGCTCCATCAGTTTGATAGCACCCCGTCCTGCAAAACCGAAGATGTGAGAAACTCATACATGCAACCTAGCTTATTAGACCTGCAAAACAAGCACAATCAAAACAAGTTAGGTGCTAGCTCCTATGGTACAAAAATAAGTTTCAGATTTCAAACATTCGCATGAAGCAACCAAAAAAATCCATTACACTTCATCTATAAGTTTGAAGTCCAAAATGGGAAAAATAAGACAGTTAAAACTGAGCACACAGAAAAATCTCCTCCTTTCTTGCTAACAAAGTCTAAATTTTCGAAAAATACTCTTACATTAAAAAATGTTTTCAGATTTTACATTTAAAAATCAGTAGCATTTCTGGTCTTATTGAAAGAACAAGCCCTGTATTCATCTTTCGATGGCATATTTAATATTTTCCATTTGCCCTCTCATTTCCTTTCCAACGAAAGACTCTTCGTTTCACAAGCATTTCATATAAAAAAAAACGTTATGCATTTCCTCTTTTCCCTTTGGTAATTGGCTATTTTTCGTTTCCATTTGTATTGATCTGGTTTTGTTTCATTTGGCTCCTTCGCTTTCCTTTTTTTTTTGTCCTTTGTTTGTTTCTCTATTTTCTTGTTTTGAACCTCGAAACCCTTCGATTTTCCTTTTTTCTATTCATGCACCACTTTAGGGATGTAATAATGGCCAAATTAAATATCATGCAATGATATTAAAAAAACATGCTTATCATGACCATATTAATAGTGGCCAAATTAAATAGCCACGCAAGCAAAATTCTCTTTTATTACAATGGCTATATGCTTATCATAAGCCACTAACCACGTCTCCGTTCTAAGAAAAGGTGAAACACGGAGACCCTTTTTTTTTATATAGGAAGACATGCACGAAAATATTTTATACTATCCTCAATTCTTCCTTTTAAACTCTTTTTGATAAATCTTTATCCCAAGAACATAGTCAGCATATGGCAAAGTCATTACATCCATGATGTAACTTTGATTTTAATTAGAGTTAAGACCAAACTAGAAATTTTCCATTTATAGTGAGCATGGGCGACATCCATAATATTGAAACCATGACACCTTTGTCCACCGGTTACCTTTTGCGTTATTAGCCATCTTGAGACATGAGCTATCATTAAATTTTCCCTACATTGCCATGAGGGATACTTGCCTGTATTTATCGGATACCATTATATACACCTTTCGTCCTTCTGTTCGTAACTCCCTGATGTTATCTACCATGATTTATCGATGTTGTTTCATCCCATGTCATTGTTAATATTTGGTAAATACCACCATGTCATCATAGTCTTTCTTGCTCATTCACATCACTAGGGTTAGAATCCTTTGACATCTTCACTGCTATGCTTCTCGGATACCCTTTACCATCATTATTACCTTTCTTCAACACGTCAAAATTTCTCTCATGCAATATTTATGTTTTCATTGTTGCTATTATTGGCTCATTGTTGAAACGGCTCCCCATGCACTTTTTGTGCCCCTTAACACACTGTCGTAAGCTTTGACCTCTATTCCCTATGGCTCTCACTACTTTTTCTACCACATACATCAAATTCCTAATTGTCATGTATACCTGCCTCTCTCATCGGTGACGTAGATCATTGAAATCCTTATGTTGTATTTCAAACTACTTCACTGTTCTAAATCCCTACTGATGCTGATTCCCTCAAGACCAACTACTGTTCAACTTGGCACCCCTTCTTGGCAATCTACTCAGTGCTCTGGTTAACACCCACCATAGCCATGCATTCCTATGTAACACACTTTGCTTGGCCCTTCAAATTATATATAAACTTATGTTGTCATGATTTACACTCTTTGTGCGTTATCCGATTCATTGTGAAATTAGGTTTCAAAATCATCCCAAAATAGGACGTCCTCCTTTGTCCATGTAAGTCATTGATCATTCATCATTTAGTAATTATATGCCAGTCCAGGGTGGTGTCCAAAGGTTGTATACGATAGGAGGTATCACAGTTGCAGGTTCAGTTTATCCAAGAACATGATTTTATTGGTAGGTCTGTTAGCAGTGCTTTGGGGGTTGTTGTATCTTCCTAATTTCTAACAAAAGAACTCAAATTGCACAATCTAAAGCTAAATTTAAATTGTAGGAAAATAAAACTATAGAATATGAAATTGACAAGAAATAAAATGTTGCTGAATTGACCAAAAAAATAAAATTGCAGGAAATTAAACTGCATAATGGAAATTCACACACATGCTTGCAGAAATTAAACCAATGATAAAACTCACAATTGTATGAACATAAGTTGAATCTGAGAAACCAAATTAATGTTTATTGCAGTGAAACTAAAAATGACATAATTATGGAAATTACAAAAAATGTTGAAAACGATGTAATTATGGAAATTGTAGAAAATGCTGGAAATGATGCCATTACAGGTCAAATGCTAAATACTATTCTAACACATCATTGAACCTATTCTAGATGCTATGGTGCAATTCTGAAATGAAACTAATTCTACAAATAAATGTTGATAGAATTATGCTGATCTATTGTAGCAAGAAATCAACAAGAATTTTTTGTCACTGTGTTGCCTTTCCCTTGATCCTGCAAGTGGACCTTGCTTCCAGAACTAGAAGAGGGTGAAGAATTATACCAGGTAAATTAAATATGCACTATCAACCATCAAATGCTAATAAAATCTGAAGAATGCACCTTTTATTCCATCTGAAACTGCATTACAGTGCTGCAGAAAACATCTACAATTTACTACAATGCTACAAAGACTTTATCTTCTACTAATAACTACCTCCTATTCCTCTATCCCTATTTCTCCATTTATATATCTATATCTATCATGCTCAACCGTGCTAGGATCTTTATTTATAAGACAAAGTTGATATATTTGTTTTCTAAGTTTTAGGTTTTTCCAACTATTTACAAAATAGTTTCCTGGAATGCAGGGTTATAATTTGTTAAACTTTATCCCTTTATCCCAGTTGGTCTGCCTATGGTGAAATAACAGAGTCCAAATAGGGTGGACTAATTGCTTGGTCAATTTCCAATCATACTTTCCATGGTTTTGGGGCATTTGACCATTTTCGGTTGTTCTTGCACTATTCCCTATTCCTGCGCTGCTTATTCTTGCGCTGCTCTAGAATAACAGGCAGGTGACAATTGTTGCTTATCTATGCTCCAAACGCATAGGGAGGAAGTTGTTGACCATTTGGTTTGTTTTCCTTTATCTTGTACACCCTTCTGCATTAGTGGCATGTGCTGGAGTGACTGATTCCAAGCCCTGTTGTATATATACAACTGGCTAGAATTGTCACAGTCACAGCCTATTTTCTTGCACAGTCAACTACAGTGTACAAGTTCTTGGCACCTTTTTCCATTTGAATCAGTTTAAACAGAGAAAAAAATTATTTTTAAGCACCAGATATTCAACGAGGTCTATATTATGATTATAATACTACTGATTAATGAACTAAAAATAGGTGAAATTACAGTACAAATAGTAAAAAAGAGTATATGCACTTTGTCATTTCATAATATGCAAACACCATTATATAATGCATTTTATCCATAATTAACATAAAAAACATAGTAAAAAGGGTGAGTCAAATAGTTATAATGTATCAAAAAGTGACCATGGATGAGGCAATTCCCGACCTCATCAACACATGCGTAACACATGCTACTTGTGCTACATATCTACCATTAAAAATATGGTGGGGCCCACCTTGCGTACAAAATATAAAATTGGGTTGCTCCACTGCCATACTTCTTCAAGGAAATGTCTATCACTATCAGAATTCTAGTTATACCATCCACTATTGGTGCATCATTCTCATCCACATGCTGATTCGACATTATTTTATTCTCGAACACAATAAATCAACACATGTACATCACCCATCACCCACAGTGGCTTATCTGTAATTTGTACAGCTCTGTTCACATCCAGGTAATCTACCTCAACATCTAGGGTTCGGTTTAACCATCCACTATGGTCACATGCCCAATCGCTCCGCACTTCTAAATATTGCTTTCATTCAAAATGTGTCACCAAGTTTGTTAGCATATTTTAATATTTTATTTGATTTATTATGATCCTAACAATCTTATATTGTTGGACATATTTTAGGCTTGTTGTTATTTATTATAACAATGCCTATTTTGGTCCCGGGTGGTTCCGTAACCTCCAGACTATTATTGGCTCTAAATGTATTATTTATATTTGGTCATATGAATGAGAATTAGTTCCAATGTTCACATGGTATCAGAGTAAACCTTCGCTCTCATTTCTGAATGATCTTGTAGTGAAGCTTTGATGATCAGGATTGAAGCTTTGGAGGAGATTTTTTATCATTGGAAATCTTTCTTCATTGGAAATCATGGTAGAATATTTGGAGAATTTTTTATTCTCCATTAGAAATCATGCCTGAGTGGGCAGTGTGAGACTCGGGTGGTTCAACTTTGGAGAAAGTAATCCTAAAATTTTGGGATCGACAAACAAGATGGATCGACCAACAAGTCAAAAGGTAGAAAGTCAAACAATCGAGCCCAAGGCAAGATCGAACAACAATCATGAGTGTACAGTTGGCAGCCACCAAGGCAACCAACCCCATGCGGGAGGAGAGCCCATGCCCTCTAGGGGTAGCATATCCCCAAGAAGAGATACTCCCAAAGGGAGTATAGGGTGTTATAAACACCTTAGAACTCCTAAGTCCCATCGATATGGGATTTTGAGAGTAAAAATAAACTCATTGTACTCTGTCGCATACTCGTCATTCGGCCAAAAATACGTCAAACTAGTTTGCCACCTGCTATTTTTTGTTAACTCTAGGAGTAGTGCATCATGTTTATGAGATTTTTACTAGCTTTAACAGTAAAATTTGAGCAGAGTGGCTGGATTAAAATCTTGATTTGATCCTCATATTTCATCCAGTGATCAAATCTATCTCTTGGAGGGCATCACTGGCACTGTGAGTTGCAGCATTTTCTGAGCAGTTTTTGAGGTTTTCGGGTGCAAAGATGTTCGAATATAAGTGCTAAGACAACTGTGAAGCAGAGGCAATCTATTTTGGGAGTTTTTTGAGTGAAAAAAAAAATTATTTTGCATATCACCGTCCACCACCTGAATGCAGCCCGAGCGTTACCCAATCTCCACTCGAAGCCATCGGTTGAGCGTCGCCCGAGCACCACCTGAGCCACGACCGAGGTGAAGGCACGATGTCAAAGAGGTTTTGGGCTCGTGGAGCCTCCTCTTGTAGGAGGGCACCCAAGATCCTTAGCGGATCAGCCCGCTAGCTCACATGGTTGTGAGCTAAGTGGTTGGGCTCTGGGAGCCCTGAGGTTGCGGGGTCAAAACCCGTCGACCCCCCCCCCCGAACAAGGTAAAAAAAAATTTAAAGTTATTTTTTTTTTTTTTTTCTAAGGTTAATATTTAATTTTTTAAATTATTTTTATTTACATAGTTGAAAAGTTATTTTTTTTTTAATAATTTTTTACTATGAAGAATAATTTATTTTTTATTAACCTTAAATAAAAAAAATTTAAAGATGCTTTAGAGAATTTTTTTTAAAGGGGGGCCACCATTTTTTTTTTCAAAAATCAAGGGGGGAAAGAGAGTAATTTTTTAAAAAAGGTAATTTTGGCATTATTGTAAAGGTGCATTTTCAGCAGTGCCTGACACCTAGTGGTTTAATTCTATGGGCAGTTTTATGTTGTATGTTGCATTTTTCCATTTTTGTACTTCATTAAAAGTTAAAATCAAATATGCTCCCTAAGTCCCCAGAATAATTAAAATTCATCCGTGCAATTTATAGCACTGCAGTGTTCGATATTTGTGATACCTTTGGCCAACACTTATAGGTAAAGCTATCGTGATTGCGCTACTGTATCCACCGCCTAATATAGCTACCAAAATGACGTTTGAGCTTGTTTTCTATCAATCGTCGGGGAGACATAAGTTTACCATTTTGCTATTTTTTACTCCATCCACTACCCCAATCGCTCTCGTGTTTAGGCTTAAATCCATATGAAAGTTTGGATATCCAAAGTATTTAGGAGAAGTTATGCCCCATGCATGCGGATTGAAGGCTTTCTAAGATCGGTGCATCAAACGAGGTAATTCCCTTTAAGTACCGCCTAAGTACCATGTATCATATAATCATTAAAATTACCTACAGTCTCCCTCACGTAAGGGTGGGTAATTTTTTTGGTTTTTCAAAATACCTATAGTCTCCCTCACGTAAGGGCGGGTATTTTGTATGGTATAATGGCCTAGAATTAAGGTATATCAAAGGGGGGACCATTTGGTTGTATAAGGAAC
The DNA here is from genome assembly GCA_028583015.1 of Wollemia nobilis. Classification (NCBI taxonomy): domain Eukaryota; kingdom Viridiplantae; phylum Streptophyta; class Pinopsida; order Araucariales; family Araucariaceae; genus Wollemia; species Wollemia nobilis. Next base: position 2,110,758 of record JAQPPZ010010331.1, on the reverse strand, counting down.
CTTCACAATGTCTACAAAATTAATGACTGATGCTCATCAGTTGTTGAAAGGTCCTAACTATACACCATGGAAAAATAAGATGAATGTAATCCTCTAAATGGATGACTTATGGGATGTTGTATCTGGCATAACAAGAAGACCTTCATCTAATTTAGGAACTACAACTCCATATGCTGATCAAAAATACTTTGACAAGAAATATAGTAAAGCAAAAGTGCTCATCTTGCATGCTATATCTGATACAGTTCAACGCCACATTGCTGACTGTGAACATAATAAAGAGGCATAGGATGCCCTTAAAACTATATATGAGGGAAAGAATGATTCCACCATTCTATTTCTTCAATCTCAATTACACAGTATGAGCATGAAACAGGGAGAGATAGTTGAACTATTTCTTTACAGAGTGTTTGAATTGAAAGCAAAGTTGAATTCTTTAGGAGAACCTATTGATTATAAGCTCCTTACCCCAATTGTATTGAGACATTTACCTGATTCTTATAGGGTGTTTATCACTTCCCTTCAGGTGTCACAATTAAAAGTTACCTTTGTTGAGTTGGTCTATATGCTTCAAGAAGAAGAGGCATGCCAACTTTAGAGAGATTATTCCTCTAACACAACCCTCTATTCCAACAGGAAGGGTTCTAATAATAAGGGTAATTTTCAAAAATGAGGGAACTCTAAAAAATATTCAAAAGGGAAACAACCTCAAAAAACTAAGAGGTATTAAAAAATCTATGACAAAGAGGGTCATGATACAAACAAATGTTGGCACAAGAATAAGCAACCAAAATAGAAAGGCCAGAACAAACCACAAAATAAGAACAAGCAACCAAAGGTGAATGTTGTTGTTGAGGAATCTGACTCAGATTATGAGTGGGCACACAAGGTGCTCATGACTTCCACAACCTCCAAGCAGACGGATCCTATTTGGTATATCAATTTTTGCACTAGTAAGCACATTACTGGCAATAAATCGTGGTTTGAGTCCTTTAAGGCCAAAGAGGGAAACCTGTCACTATTATCGATGATAAAACCTATAAGGTTCAGAGAGAAGGTATAGTTTTAGTCACTCTTCCTGATGGCAAGTGTCATATTGATAAAGTTCTCTATGTTCTAGGATTGGCAAAAAATTTGTTATCAATCACACAAATTCTGGACAACAATATGGTTGTCAACTTTAGTGTTAAGGGAGGCAAAAAGTGTTGTTCTATTACAAAGAGGGGTAAGAACATTGTAATCACTTCATATAAGCATGGATTTATTGTGTATCATTCCAAATTTTCCGCACCCTTACCTTCAGGCTAAAGGATCTACGCCCGAAAGGGGGATGCGAGAAGGATGGGACAATACCTCGGACTAAGAGGCCCTTTGAAGGTCCCGCCTCTCGGGGGAGGTGTATTAAGGTGATTTTTCGATGGATGGTGGGGTTCACCAAGAAACATTTAGTGGCAGTATCCACGCCTAGGGTGGGAATGTGTTTTAATGTGTTTAGTTTTATCTTTAAACATTCAAATCCTAGGTTTGGCCAAATGAATCTAAGTTGTTCTATTATGAAAATGCAAATTAAATGAATACAGAAACAAATTTAAATAGAAAACACAGAGAATAAATTAAGTGAAGAAATCCATACCTAATTTCGGATGTCTGATGGAGGTTCTAATTTTTGAAGCAGTCAAGATCGTCTTGAATTTGACAGGATCATCTCCGATCTGACAGGATCATCTGAAATCTGACGAATTCGTTAGACGAATTAGTCAGAGACCTGCAATCAGAGAAATGGACATAGAATACAGAAAATGCAGCAATGCTAATAAAATAAAATGATGTGAAATAATAATAAGGATGTTAATAAGATAATCCCGAATATAAATGCAAGTAAATTACGATGTTTTAATAGCTAATCATGATTTTATTATGCAATTAAACTACATGGGTGAACTCCAAGATGCAAAATAATAGAAAATAATAATAAAACTGACTAAATGCAGAATAAAATAACAATAAAGTATAGGAAAAGTGCAAACTCTGTGCACTGATTGCCCCCAATGTTGACTGCAGTCGAAATCATCTCGAATTGGGACGTGATCATCTGAGATTGTACAAGATCATCTGCGACGATCTGAGCTTGCTCCGACTGAAAATCAATGAGGTCCCTACAAGAAAACTTGGAAAGCACAAATGCAGATGGTAATCCAGGGTATTCTAATGCGAACAAAGGTCAAATTACAGGAAAATTTAGCCATGGGAATGTCAAGGGGAGGGCCTAAGATTAAATAGGCATGGGAAAGAGGTTGGGAGGTTGGAGATCATCCCAATTTGGGAGATCTCCAATGGGGGAGGTCTCTAACCACGCAGACACGCTTTTGCCCAGGTTAGAGACGTCGTTGAAACAGAAGCTAATTATGAAAAATCAATTTTGGGACGAAATCGTCTGGACGTCCTAGTCCAGAAGAAATCATACGATCTAAGGCGATATCGTCTGATCGGCGACGATATCGTCCAACGGTCACAACAAATCCTAAAAATGGCATGGAAAATGAGGAAAGCGGTTAAAAGGCGGTTCGGGGTTGAAAATTTGAATTTGAATTATTACCAAGATAATTTTAATTATTGCTAAGGTTTACTGTGCCAATTTTAGGGTGCTACATTTTTCCCCCTCTTTAGAAAATTTTTCAAAGAAAATGCGTTAAAGATGAGTTCTTCTCGATCTACGAGAAAGCAAAAATTTATTCCCATTTTTAGGCGACGATTCTAGGTCGAATCGTACGACAGATTACTATGGTGCCCCCTCCGTGTGTTTACTCAAATAAAACGTTTGAGGTAAAAACACGGAAAAGCAAAAGTTTAAAATGGTTTTAGTTGTTTTTGAATAAAATTAAGAAAAATAGGGTAAAACCCTAATTCATTGTTACTGTTCATTTTTACTGATTTCTAGAGCTCTGCAGACAAGATGGTCGAGACAGCGCACAGATCGACAGAGGTCCAACGCGGGCTACGGGTAAGGGTCTAAACTTAGTTTAGAATGCTTTAATTTAGAATTTTATGCTTTTTAGATCAATTTTGACTGATTTTTGAGCATCACGGCCATTTTTGGGCCGTCGACGTCATCGGGACGAAATCATCTCGATTTCGCTGAAATTGTCTTGATATCGCCGATTTCGTCCAAGGGTGAAATCGATGATATGGGGACGATTTCGTCCAATAAGGGACGATTCCCTCATGCAAAATCGAAAACGAATTTGCTCAAATTTGGGACGATATCGTCCAATAGTGGACGATATCATCATTTATATGAAAGTGAACTTATGTTACTTGCATTTTTTAATTAATGATTGTATTAATGATTTTTATTGTTTTGTTGTTTATGTTGTAGAGAGGATTATTAAAGAGCCGGGAATGGAAATACGGTGGACTGAAGGATGACTTGGCCGCTCTATCTCAGGTAGAGTGAGATCAGTTGGCGTAAGTCGGCTTGCAGCACGTGGCATATATGCCATAGGTGTCTACAGATATGGGGCTATTGATAGCCCTAGTAGAGAGGTGGTATTCGGGTTCTTATTTTTGGTTACCGATAGGGGAGATGACTCCCACATTGGAGGATGTATGGAGGATTTTGAGGATCACCATACAAGGATGGCTAATCACTCTTATGGCCAATCAGGGCCACGCGATGATGCGACTATGTAGAGATATGAGCTTTGCCCTGGAGAAGGGCGGAGTGAACATCAAGTCACTATGCCAGATGCCTAGGGCATCCAGACTAACACAGGTTTTGGCTGGGGTGGTAGGTGGTCTACTGCTATGCCATCAAAGTGGATGCAGACTACCATGGCTACTGACAGATGTGGTCTATGACATGAGAGACCACGGGCACAGGTTTTCTTGGGGGAGTTTTGTACTATGTCGATTGTATAGGATCCTGCATGGGGTCATATACAAGGGCGACCGATGTCTGGTCATGACATCACTACTGTAGGTTTGGTGCTGGGAGCACATCGCGGTGCAGATACCGGTAGGGCTCCCATTGATAGGGATTGACGGGGAGATGCCCTGAGCTTTCTACTGGTGGCTTTGAGGAGGGTCACAGCGGCGGATAGATCTTCCAATGTCCCGAAGACTACTTGATGACTTTGTCTATAACCAGATCACTTGGAGGCCTTGGAGAGATCATCCAGGGTGGGCCGAGGACGGACAGGAGCTGGCTCACGTCAGGCGAACCTGTTGGCTGAGGATGGAGAGGGGAGAGGTGGAGCTCCACCGGTATGACCAAGTTTTGAGGTAGTTCGGTCTACAGCAGGGGATCCCATCTCTTAGGGACTACGAGTTTTCCTGGACCGTCTAGGATAACACTACAGTTAGTGGGGCTCCAAATATGCAATGCTTCTGGAGTTAGGACGTAGATGATGCCCCCATTCAGCCAGTGGATGGGGACGATGCGGGGGTCATAGATGGCTACGATGCCTAGGATGCAGGCATTCACCCTCCTCGGATGACAAGGGCTCAGGGTTTGATTCACGTAGTTGTGCGTCGGATGGGGAGGCGGTGCCAGGCGGCCATTGAGGCGGCACAGGGTCACGACGGGAGAGAGCAGAGGAGGCCACAGGCTCAGTAGAGGCCATGGCAGTGGGAGAGGAGGGAGGAGAGACCCCCTTCTCCACGGAGAGAGAGGCCACCATCACCCGATAAGGGCAAGGGTGTCAAGGTAGGAGAGAGTAGCGAGATGGCTACTCTTCGGGAGGAGACTATTCATCTTTGAGCTAAGGTGCAGTCCTTGTAGGATGAGGCTGCACGACTCAGGGCTCAGGGCAGAGGGGGGAGCACTCAGGATTTAGCATGAGCTATTGCCCAGGTTACATTCTATCAGGCTCTATATTACTAGGCAATGCCAATAGAGCAGAGGGTGCCATTACCAGCTCATATTGTAGAGCCTGTCGTGATGGGGTCATCTAGGACATCATCATGATCGGTGTCCAGGACTCATGGCACCACATGGACTGCGATGGGGCCACCTCATCCACCTCAGGGCATGGGGAGGAGATGAGGCTGAGAGCTCGAGGGCTTCTCGAGGCTAGCTGCTATAGACTACATTGCACAGATTGATACATAGTGTTGATATTTTTGATAGAGGATCGAGTATGCCGAGGTACAGATTATGGCATACCGATCCAATTTTGAGATGATGTATATATTGTTGATATATATAGAGATGAGATATTTTTGATCATATGACTTGTCTTATGTGTTTGTTATGATGCTTTAATGTTTGGTGTGATTGATTTGATGATTCATGTAATTATGTCATTGGAAATATTATGGTTTGAATGTCACGCTTTTAAAATTTAAATGAAATAATCTGATGTAAACAATTGGTTGTTGTGATGTGATTTGATAAAAAATAAAAGGGACTTCTAACAATAATTTCAAAGGACATTGTTGTTGTTATAGACCATTTCATGGAGTCACCGCTCACTCGATCATCAAGCTAATCCCAGTATAGAAATATTGTTAAAAGTAAAAGAGTGCTTAAGAGACTGTCTTAAGACTTTGTTGTGATGATGCAAATGATGATGATGATGGTGATTTGTTTTCAGATTTTCATAAAAATAGTATGCATGAAATATTTTAAAATGATTTTGCTAGGCATAAATTCCTAAGTGTGATAAAATTTTGAACAATTCCTTAGGAATTATACCATGGTTGCAATATTGAATTTGAACATAATGACATGAAATAGAATAAGTGTTCATTTGTTTTAAAGCATAATTGTGTAACACAATGATTTAAGTCATATGTTTTTGATGAATTTATTTGAAATAAATGGGAAATAAAAGTAAAACAATGGTTTGCGCTAGGCATAGAATATTTAGGTATAGACTTATACCATCATCGCGAAATCCGAAGAAGAAATTGATATTGTAGTTTTATTACATGGTTTAATTTTTAATTTTTGAAAATAAACAGAAAATATGAAGATGAGGACTTGCGCTAGGCATAAAATTCCACTTGTGGTTTTGGAACTATACCATCGTCACGAAAGTCAAAAGTTATATGTAACTTTATTACATGTTGTTGAAAAATGATTTTGATTTTTTTTTTGGTAATGCATGTAGTTGTCTTTATACTAAACAACTGTTCTCAGAGAAGAAAATGAAATTATTCCAGACAATTTGCAAAAATATTTCAAAGAATCTTAAAGACAAAAGTTAGATTTATAAGGAATCCCATGTGCGTATGTGAGTTCATTTCTGATCTTGATTTATCATAATGATACACAAAATCTCTCAAATACAAATGTGTGTGCAATTGTATTGTTCATTTACCAATTTTGAGCAAGATACTTTGATACAAGTGATTTAAAGTAACCAAATAAGTGTTCATTAACCATGATTTAGATGCATATAACCATACCAGACTACTATGTAAGTCGGGTTATCAAGAGCTAGCTAATCCATAAGCAAACATAGGTCTATACAAAATAAGGTCGCTAATGTGACAGACATATCACCACGCTAGGAGTTACCCAAGGCCAAGCGGGTTGGACACAAACCACCTATTATGGGGCTTACCTCATAGTTTTCGAATAATTGAGAATTCCAGGGATTCAAGCTCATCAACCCTTCTTTTCTTTTCAAGGGGTAGGGAAAGGGATTTTATTGCTTTTGCTTTTGCTTTCTTTTGCTTTCTTTTCTTTTTGTATATATATATATATATATATATTGTACTTTTGCTTTGATATTTGAGATAATGCTGAAATATTGTTGAGATAGTACAAAATGATATTGGAATAATGCTTCTTTTGCTCATAATTTTGTTTGATTTTTCTTTTTATTTTGCTTCCTATGTTAGGGATACTTGCTTGGATTAGCTGTAGAGCAAGGGATTTTTATTCTGGGTAGGGGTGAGCTTGTCCTTTTGTCAATTCTCAAAGATTCTAGACCATGTGCATGATAGGATAGCAGGGGAAACTTTTTGCTCAAGAAACCACTTCTACAATGTAGCATAGCATGGAAATTACAAATATGATCATTTTATTGTGAAAGGATATGCTTGGTTTAAGTAAATAACAAGATCAATTCTCTATGCTCAAAACTTTATTTAATTAAATTTTGTGGACTTTGATATAAGAGAGATTAGTAATCATGCCAGATAAAATTAAGATATTTATTTTTGTGTTTGCAAAAGTGAGGTATTCCAAATAAATGCTAATTTATCCAAAAATAATTTGAAAATATAACTGCAATACTTTAAGAAGAAATATATACAACAAATATTTTTGAGGAATTTGATAATTTTGATGTTTTTGTATTTTGATCTTAATTGATGAATTGAAAGAAATGCAATGTGATTGTTTTTTGAAACTTTTTATATAAGAGACTAAAAAGGAAATAATATACAAAACAAATATATACAATGATGGAATAACCAAATTTTATGCCTAATATTGCTTAAGATGCATAATATTCATAGGTTATTTTAAATCTTTACCATCTAAGGTAGCTAATTTGTATGCTCTCGATTCAAATTTAGCAGTGATAATATATGGTCCAAGCCAGTTGGGCTCAAATTTACCTTTAAGTTCTTTAGTTGCATTAGTATTTTTTTTATTTTCTTTTAAAACAAGGTCGTCGACCTCAAATGATCGATGACGAACTTTCTTGGCATATGATCTTTTAAGCTTGTTTTGGTAGGCACAAAGATGCTCCAAAGCATTGATGTGCTTTTCGTCTAGGAGTTCCAGCTGACTGAGTCTGCCAGCTCGATATTCATCTCCTACTTCGATATCTTGAAGTAGTAGAGCCAAAGAAGGAACTTCTAATTCAAAGGGAAAAACCTCTTCAGCGCCATAAACCAAGACAAAAGGTGAAGTTCCAGTGGGAGTTCGAACACTAGTTCGATAGGCCCACAAAGCTGGATATAATTGAATGTGCCAGTCACGACCAAATTTATTGACCAATATTTTGAGAATTTTGATTAGGGTTTTGTTAGATGTTTCTGCTTGACCATTACCCTGAGGATAATAGAGAGTGGACCAACGATGTTGAATCTTATATTTTTGGCATAATTTCTTAACATATTTATTTTTTAAACAAGTTCCATTTTCTGAGATGAGATTTGTAGGAATTTCGAACCTACAAATAATGTGATTAAAAATAAATTTAGAGACTTGTGTTCCAATGCAGGAAGCTAAAGGCATAGCTTCAACCCACTTTGTGAAATAATTAGTGGCGATTATTATGAATTTGTGTCCATCCGATGACACAGGATTAATTTTGCCAATAATGTCTAAGCCCCATTTTGAAAAGGGCCAAGGAGATGAAATAGCCTGCAGCTCTTGTGCAGGCGCATGGACAAGGTCAGCATGTTTCTGGCACTTGTTGCAATGGCGCACATAATCATGTGCATCATTTTACATGGTAGGCAAAAAGTATCCTATTCTAAGGAGCTTTTTAGCAATGACACTTCCACTGAAGTGTCCTCCACAAAATCCATCGTGGGCTTCACTTAAAGCTGATTTGGATTCTTCTAGATTCAAATATCTCAATAGGATACCTTCAAAATATCTCCTATATAAAGTATTGCCAAGTATTAGAAATCGACTTGCTCGTCTACGTAATAATCGACGCTGGTTTCTATTAGAATTGGCAAGGAAAGTCCCATTTTGAAGAAAATCAAATATATCCGTATACCAAGGTTCAAGAGTAGTTTCATTGATTAGAAACACATCCAAAGGTTCTAAACATGACTTATTTGAAGCGGGTTCCTAGAGTCGACGAATAATGATGGTGGCATATTCTTCATCTAACTCCAAGGGTAGAAGAGATGCAGTTGCAGCCAAAGCGTCAGCCGCACGGTTGCTAGTTCATGAAATAGCTTCCAAGGTAACTTTATCAAACAAGGATAAAAATTGCAAAACATATGCTTTATATGGGCTCAATTTATCATCTCTAGTGTGATAAACTTCATTGATTTGATTTATGACAAGTTGGGAGTCACCAAAAAAGAATAAACTTTTGATTTTCAATGCCAAAGCAGCTCACAATCCAAGGATAAGAGCTTCATATTCGGCAGTGTTATTAGTGCAAGCAAATGTTAATTTTAAGGACAAAGGTATAAGATGTTTTTGTGGGCATATTAAAATAATACCCGCACCAGCCCCACTCATGCATCGGGCTCCATCAAAGTATAAGGACCATTGTTCAATATGGTCTGCCTCTAATTAAAGGCATTCATTAGGAAACTCAATGATGAGGGGATGGGTAGACTCTAAGGGTGTAGTAGCTAATTGATCTGCTATAATTTGACCCTTAATAGACTTATGTCCTGTGAACGTGAGTTCAAACTTGCTTAGAGCAAGAACCCACTTGGCTGTGCGACCCGATAAATAAGGTCGACTCATGAGATACCGCAAGGGATCATATTTAGCAATGACATACGTTTTCTGAATGAGCATATAATGTCGTAGTTTTTGCATAGAAAATATGACTGCTAGACATAATTTTTCTAATGTTGTGTAGTGGGTTTCATAACTGATGAGGGTTCTGCTAATGTAATAATTAGCATGTTCTTTCTTCTCATCATCAAGCTGAGCTAACATAGCTCCTAAAGCAAAATCTAAAGTTGAAATATATAGGATAAATGGGCGATCAGGTCTAGGCGGTGAAAGCATAGGTGGTTTAAGAAGGTATTATTTGAGAAGTTCAAAAGCTTCCTTACATTCGTCGTCCCAATTAAAATGGACATCCTTCTTAAGAAGCTTAAGAAAGGGACCGGTTTTGTCTTCTAGCTTATCGATGAAGCGATGGATAGCTTGAATCTTACCTTGTAAACTTCGTAACTCAGATATATTGGTAGGTACGGGCATATCAGTGATAGCCGCAGTCTTGAGAGGGTCGATTTCGATACCACGTAAAGAAACTAAAACCCCTAATAGTTTATTGGACTTAACTTTGAATATGCATTTGGTTGGATTTAATCGAATAAAGTATTCTCTTAACCGATTAAATACTTTTCTAAAATCATCTAAATGATCATCTTCTTTAATAGAGTGAGCTATAATATCATCTACATAATCATGTAGGATATCATGCATCATATCATGAAAGATATAAGTCATGGCTCGTTGATATGTTGCGCTTGCATTCTTTAAACCAAATGGCATCACTTTCCAACAAAAGGTACCCCAAGGGGTAATAAAGGCTGTTTTAGCCTGATCTTCAGGAGCTATCCTGATTTGATTATAACCAAAAAATCCATCCATTAGGGACATCATTCCACTTTCGACAGTAAAGTCAATGATTTGATCCATGTTTGGAAGAGGAAAATCATCTTTAGGGCATGCAGCGTTAATATCTCTAAAGTTTGTGCAAACCCTAACTTTAGTAGCTTCTTTCTTGGTGACTGGAACTACATTCGAGATCCATTCAGAATAATCAATAGCTTGTATAAAAACAACATTCATGAGTTTTTCTAACTCCCCTTTGACTAGCAAGGCCACTTTGGGATGCATTTTTCTAAGTTTTTGTTTAACAGGTTTAGCATCCGGATGGACTACTAGGTGATGCATGACTATAGAAGGGTCTAAACCTGACATATCTTCATATGTCCAAGCGAAGACATCTTCATATTCTTTAAGGAATGCAATGTATTGCTATTGTTTTTCTTTACTTAATTATGATCCAATATTGATTATGTGGGGATTATCCTCAGTTCCAATGTTAACTCTAATGACGTTTTCTACTTCCATGTGTAGGTCTTTTTCAAAATTAGGTGGGGCAAGTGAAATGCCCAATTCTTGTAATTCTTTTAAGGTTAACTTGGATAATTCATCTTGAGGAGTAGTGGCCTCAAGTTGGGCTATAGTAGGTATAGAACCATCAAAATAAAAACCATTGTGTAACATCTCTTCAACGGAGACATCATGGAAGATATCTCCTTCCAACTCATCGTCGGATTCAACAATCATTTCAGGATAAGCTATGGATAGCATATTACATGTAAATGGCTGATTTTTTATAGGAAAATCATCACACCCATCCAAATAATCTTGATAACATATGAGTTGATCATCATCTTCAAAAGGGAAGGGTTGACCCTTATTAGGAAATAGGCCCACACCACATCGGGAAGGCCATGGTTCTACCTCAATAGGTTCTTTCATACCATTTTGGAAATGTCCCAAGCCTTTCCCTTTATATCCCATTTAAGCATTATAGGTTTAGCTTTAATATATTCATTAGCAAAATAGCATCAAGCATATCCATCACAATGCGTCTTGATGTTTCGGGGTATTCTTCCCCAATAATATCCTTTATAAATAAATGCACAACTCCTGACTTGGTAAGTACTTCCCATAGGTTTTGTGAGGCCCAAAGTACAAGGAGATGGTGGCAAATTATTTAAAAGAAGTGAATCTTGCATAGAAGCATTTGTTTTTTCTGATATCAAAATTTTAGATAAATCAGGTAAGAGTTCATTAGAAAGAGCATAAGATGTAGAAGGATCATTCCCTATATTTTTAGATGTGGAAGGTATGATAGATGTAGATAATGTGGAGGTGTTAATAAATGGGTCTATAGGTTTTGAAATTATAGGGATGGAACATGAAGGATTGGTTGTAGATCTAAGATTTTTTTGAGGTTCTAGTATGGTTTGTTTAGAAGATTGTTGAGCTATACATGGGGGTGAAATTAATGGAGGAGAAATATATGAATTTGTAGGTGTGTGTTTCAAACTTTTAGATGAAAAATAGGAATTAGGATGTGTGGATGATAGAGCAAGGCAAAACTGAACTCCAACAGGTTCTTCCAAGGCACACATATCAAAGGGTCTAGGATCACCATGAATAGTGACCAACTGATTTTTAAATTCGAATTTAACACATTGGTGTAAAGTTGATGGGACATCTCGCATCACATTGATCCAAGGGCGACCCAAGAGTATGTTGTACGATGTGGGGCAATGTACAATAAACACGGTTGTATCTAGGGTTCTAGTCCCAACTTGCAAGGGTATAGTAATGACTCCACACGTTTCTTGTGTCTCGTCATTGAAGGCTTTGATAATCATATCCGTTCTTTTCATTTCATCACTTCTAAAGCCAAATATTTGGTAGAAGTCAAAAGTGCATATGTTTAAAGATGAACCATTATCAATAAAGACTCGTTTAACAACTACATCTCCAATTAGGGCAGTAATATATAAGGGGTTATCCTTATGTAGACTATGTTGTGGTATATATTTATCTCGAAAGTCAATACAATCGACTTCTCGAGTGATGATAGTATTGGACATGGCTTCGGGTTGAATATTTTGAGGTACCATCATTTGGCTTAATGTAAGCATTAACTCATCTCTATGGGTAGGAGAAGATCTTAACAAGTCCAAAAGGGAAATTATGGATGTAGTATTGGATAATTGTTCATTAATATTGTAAGGAGGCTTAGGTTGAACATTAGACATATGATTCCCTTTATTGGAATTTTTCAAAATAAATGGAGTTGATCCATCATTCTGAGTTTGATCCTGTTGAAAGGTTTGAGCCTGCTGTTTGGTAACGACTCCGATGGTACCTACAATGTTATATTGAAGACGCTAAACTGGTCTCGGTTGAGCGTTTATGGCTTGTTCATTAGAAAGGAACTAATTAGAAGAGGGTCAAGTAGTAACTCTTCTAGGAAATGGTTCTTCCGGAACCATAGCATCTGTAATAGGTTGAATAGGATCTGATTCATTTTTAGAACTATTCGATTGATTTGAGGTGATGTCTATTTCACTTTCAGTATCCGATTCTACATCACTGAGATCCGGTGTTTGAATATTATGTAGGGGCTTGGTCATGACCATGGATAAAGTTGTGCCAAATATTTGAGGATCCTGAATAGGTAATTGTCCACTAATAGTCCCTACATATCGGGTAGGAGGGGGAACATTATGATGTTCAATTTTATTTGCCACTTCTTTACCATGTTTTGGCAAAGGGTGTTGAAATATATCCAATGATTGATTAGCATTTTGATTCTGATTTTGGGGAATGGTATTTTGGGCGTTATTAGGAGCATTTTGTTTAGGTTGGAAGGCTTGCACCTCCATTTCATTATTATCAATCAGATCTTGTATTTTATGTTTCAATATTTTACAAGAGTTTGTAGAGTGTCTAGGTCCTCTATGAAAATCACAATGTAAATCAGCTCTGTATCCAGGTATAGTTGGATTAGGTTCCCGGATAGTTGGTAATTGAATCAAACCTCTTTCGAGTAATTGGGGTAGAATAGTTGATAATGGTTTATTGAGTCTAGTAAATTCTCAAGGAGGTTTATCAGGAGGTTTCAATATAAATTTTTTTGTTGTCTTCATTGTATTGATATTAGCAACATTTCTGCTGTCAGTGACTCCGTCACCTACAATTTGTTTATTTTTATACTGATTTCTGGATGTTTTCTCATCATCTTTCTTCCTAAGCTGGCCTCTCCTAATGAGATCATATTCCACTCTTCGATCTAAGTCTATAGCTTGATCGAAGGTGGTCAAGGTAGTAGTTGATAACTCATAGGATATTTGTTCTTGTAAATTATTGATAAAAATATCCAACATTTCCCTATAAGGTAGCACAAAGTGCAGTTTTCCTGTCAACTACCTCCATCTAGCTAAGAAATCAGCAAAACATTCATCTTTGTCTTGTTTTAAGTTGTATAAATCTTTAATGGTGACATGCCTCTCGATGTAGGCACTAAATTGATGGACAAAAGATTCAACTGTTTCCTAAAAATTTCTCAAAGAATGAGTGGGAAATTGATAGTACCACTCTAATGCCATTCCTCCTAAAATTTTTTAGGAACATTTTTAGTAATAGCAAGTCATCATGTGATATATCATGACATGCTATCCTAAACATGCGAAGATGCTCTATGCGATCTTCAGTTCCTTTATATATAGGCAGGACGGGCATGGGAAAGTGTTTAGGGTATGGTTGTGCTACAACTATGGGATCCAAATGCTGACTACACATCTCTCGATAATTATATGAGGGACGGTAGGGATCTATCTGGTCCATACGTGAAGCTAACTGTTTCACCATGGCTTCCAGATTACTTGTTTGCCCACCATATTGGTTCGGTAGGGCATTAATATGGGATTTGTGAGCATATGATGGAGGAACATGAAGATTAGATGCTATATTGCTATTGTGTAAATTGTTGGTAGGAAGGGTGTTATGAAGAAGTTTTGAAGTTGTATTATGTTGTATCCTAGATTGTTGAAAATTGGTGTTTGGCTTCATTTTAGGTTTTTGTCGATTTGAAGCATATTGATCAATATTTTGGTGAAATAAAGCAGTGAATGAAGGTTTCTTTTGTGTGGGAATGATTTTAGGCTCAATAACGGGTTCCTTAGGGGGTTGGGTAACCTGTTGTTTTTGCATGTTCTGAATCATAGTGACCATATCTCTATTGGATGGTCCAACCTTATCACTTTCTTGATCAACAAAGGACAAGGGATTAGTGTGTATGTTAAACATATCTTCCATGGATGCTTGAGTGTCACTAATTTGTCCTCTATCAATAAGAACTGCCATATTAAGAGCACCAATGTTATTATTGAAAAATTTCCAGAAATGATCTAAGTTATCAAAAGCAATAGTTCCATTTGGAGCCATTCTAGGGGATGAGGATCCTTCCTCTTTAAGATTTTATTCTTGTTCATCTACAACAAGCTCATCTTCTGGCTGTTCTAGAGTTTCTCCTTCCGGAATTGAATCCTCAGGAAGGACATTTGGGTTTTTTGTTTTGTCTCCTAACCAATCTTCTTCTTCTTCTTCAGTTTGTTTACCATTCCTAAGTCTAGGCATTGTGCTTAAATTTAGATTTCAGCAAATATATATATACTTGTATATATATATATGTGCAACAAGCTTAAGAGGTATATATTTTAATTATATACCTACTATAGTATTTAAAATAAAATGTTTTGGTTTTATTTTGGTTTTTCTTGTTTTTTTCTATTTTTTGTTTTTGTAACAATATTATAAAGATAACAAACAACACACTAAATGCAAGAAATAATAATAATGAAAGCAATGATCTAGTTTTCTATAAACAATTTATAAATTTAATTACTGGGCTTGAGTTCTTCAGGAGTCATGAAGTGTTCTTCTTCAAATTGAAAATTTTCTTTCAAGAATTTGACAAAAAGTGCTATAGTGATATTATCTATCTCAGATTCTGGTTGGTAGAAATAAAGTTCGTGGCAATAATCTCGATATAACACAGCCCGAGGAAATCTCCTCCACCTTTCCCTATCTGTAAGAATGATCTCTTGATATTTTACATGACCTAGGAATTGGTGTATAGTGGCTGCATTCTCAAGGTATTCCTCGAAGGTGAACAATTCCGATGACACAAGAGCTCTCCTATAAGCTAACCACCTATGGCAGGCTCTCTGAAGTTCATGATAAAAAATGAGTTGATGAGGATCCAGGATCCTATCTAGGGCAAACCTCTTGATTTGTTTAAGTTGTATTGATCTAGATGAAATGATACCTAGCCTCCTATCAAGTTCTTTCCACAAAATTTGCTTTCTATCTGTTTCAGGCACACTAAGCACAAAATTAACTTCTATGGCTACTAATTGGTTTTCAACATTTATAGTGACAACTAGTCTTTTCTTAGGAGCTACCATCTAGACATGATATGCAACTTAGTAGTTTTCTAATGATTTCAAATGCATCTATGTTTTTGTTTTTTGTTTGTTTTTTTGTTTTCAAAAGGTTTTAGTTTCACGTCGGGTTCACCAAAATGTATCGTTCCAAATTTTTCGCACCCTTACCTTCAGGCTAAAGGATCTACACCCGGAAGGGGGATGCGGGAAGGATGGGACAATACCTCGGACTGAGAGGCCCTTTGAAGGTCCTGCCTCTCGGGGGAGGTGTATTAAGGTGATTTTTTGACGGATGGTGGGGTTCACCAGGAAACGTTTAGTGGCAGTCTCCATGCCTAGGGTGGGAATGTGTTTTAATGTGTTCAGTTTTAGCTTTAAACATTCAAATCCTAGGTTTGGCCAAATGAATCTAAGTTGTTCTATTATGAAAATGCAAATTAAATGAATACAAAAACAAATTTAAATAGAAAACATAGAGAATAAATTAAGTGAAGAAATCCATACCTGATTTCGGATGTCTGGTGGAGGTTCTAATTTTTGAAGCAGTCAAGATCGTCTTGAATTTGACAGGATCATCTCCGATCTGACAGGATCATCTGAAATCTAACGAATTCATCAGATGAATTAGTTAGAGACCTGCAATCAGAGAAATGGACACAGAATACAGAAAATGCAGCTATGCTAATAAAAGAAAATGATGTGAAATAATAATAAGGATGTTAATAAGATAATCTCAAATAGAAATGCAAGTAAATTACGATACTTTAATAGCTAATCATGATTTTATTATGCAATTAAACTATAATAATAGGAAATAATAATAAAACTAACTAAATGTAGAATAAAATAGCAGCAAAGTATAGGAAAAGCGCAAACTCTGGGCACTGATTGCCCCCAATGCAGACTGCAGTCGAAATCGTCTCGAATTGGGACGTGATCATCCGAGATTGTACAAGATCGTTTGTGATGATCTGAGCTTACTCTAGCTAAAAATAAATGAGGTCCCTGTAAGAAAACTTGGAAAGCACAAATGCAGATGGTAATCCAGGGTATTCTAATGTGCGCAAAGGTCAAATTATAGGAAAATTAAGCTAGGGGAATGTCAAGGGGAGGGCCTAAGATTAAATAGGCATAGGAAAGAGGTTGGGAGGTTGGATATCATCCCAATTTGGGATATATCCAATGGGGGAGGTCTCTAACCGCACAGACATGCTTTTTCCCAGGTTAGAGACACCGTTGAAACAGAAGCTAATTATGAAAAATCAGTTTTGGGATGAAATCGTCTGGACGTCCTAGTCCAGACGAAATCGTCCGATCTGAGGTGATATCGTCTGATTAGCGACGATATCATCCAACGGTCACAACAAATCCTAAAAATGGCTCAAAAAATGAGGAAAGCGGTTAAAAGGCGATTTAGGGTTGAAAATTTGAATTTGAATTATTACCAAGATAATTTTAATTATTTCTAAGGTTTACTGCGCCAATTTTAGGGTGCTCCAATTTGCCTTAGATGCTATCTCTACTCCACATGTTGCCATGATAGTCTCTATAAAGGAGGCAACATCTCTATGGCACAAGATATATGGGCATCTTAGTTTTTGATGTATTCCTTCCCTTTATTCCATCTTGCCAGTGTGCTCTGACTGCTTGGTAGGAAAGCAACATAGAGTATCTTTTGAGAAAAGCTCTACAAGAGCCAAGAAACCTCTGTAGTCGATTCACACCGATCTGTGCGGTCATTTCACACCCATTAGTAGTGGGGGGAAGAGGTATTTTTAGTTGTTTGTGGATGATTACTCATGTAATATGTGGGTGTTCTTTCTTCATCTAAAATCTGAAGCATTTGGTTTCTTCCAGCAATTCAAGAAATCTGTTGAGAAGGAGTCAGGGACATCTGTCATGACCCTCTGCTCATATCGAAGGGGGAGTTTACCTCTAAAGATTTTTCAGCATTCTTGACTGCACATGGGATCAAGATACATTTAACTACTGCTTATACTCCTCAACAAAATGGTGTTGCTAAAAGGAGGAACCATTCCATCATGGAAATGGTTTGTTGCATGCTCACAAAAGCTAGTCTTGAGCAACAATATTGGGTAGAATTTGTCACCATAGCAGTATACCTATTGAATAGGGTACCCACAAAGGCCCTACAAGGAATGACTCCATAGGAATATTGGAGTGGTCAAAAACCCTCCATATCTCATCGACACATTTTTGGGTGTAATGCTTTCATGCACATACTGAAATAGAAAAGGAAGAAGCAAGATGAGAAGACATTGATGTGTATTCTTCTTGGCTATGATGAGAAATCTAAGGGTTATCATTTTATAGATCCCCTGACCAAGAAGATTCATGTCAGTAGAGATTTTATTTTTATGATGCTTTCACATCACAAATCACATCAGATGTATACCTAGATCTTGTGGAAACTAAAGTTGAGAAGTCCACTTCATCATGAAATACTTGAGGTACTTCGACTTCTTCATATTCTTCATCACCACATAAGAAGAATCCAAAATGGTATACAAATACAATAATAGACTCCAAAATATCCACTCCATTATATTTGACTTTGGATAGACCTCATACTTATAGTATGGCTCAACATCAAAGACCAGCAGTAGAGATTACTAGGGTTGATGATCTTTGTCAATATTTTGAGGAAATTTTTGTTGATCAAGAGAAAGAAACAGAGGATATGGATATAGATGATGATAGGGTGTTTATGTATTCAGTGAATTAACATGAACCTACTTCTATACAATATGCCCTTAGTGAGCCAAAATGGAAGGCTACTATGGATGCTAAGTATAAGTCTCTGATGAAAAACAAAACTTGGAAGCTTGTCAATATGCCAAACAAAAAGAAGCCCATAGGCTACAAATGGGTGTACAAATTCAAGTACAAGGTAGATGGGTAAATTGATAAGCATAAGGCCTGTCTTGTTTCAAAGGGCTATGCTCAAAAGGAAGGCATTGACTACGAGGAAAATTTTGCACCTACTGCTCGGATGACCACTATTCGAGTTGTTTGTGCTATGGCAGCACAATATGGGTGGAAAGTTCACCAAATGGATGTCAAGAGTGCTTTTATGAATGGTGATATCCAAGAGGAATTCTACATGACTCAACCTGAAGGATTTGAAGTGGAAGGCCAAGAGTAGAAAGTGTGCAAGTTGGTCAAATCCTTATATGGTTTAAAACAAGCTCCTTGAGCTTGGTATATAAAAATGGATAATCATCTCTTGCAGCATGGATTTAAGAGATGTCCATCAGATGTAAACCTCTATTTTAAGAAACAAGGTTCTAAGATAGTGTTTCTTGTACTCTATGTTGATGATCTTCTCATTATACGGAGTTCAGAAACTATGATCTCTACTATCAAAAGAGAGTTGTGTAAATATTTTGAGATGACAGATCTTGGACTTCTCTATTATTGTCTTGTTCTGGAAGTGAACCAAAAGGAGCACTACATCAAAGTGTCTCAGACAAAATATTCCAAGACATTGTTAGAAAAATATCGCATGACTGATTGCAAGCCAATGGTAACACCGATGGAATCCGAGCTTCAGTTATCGTGATATGATGATTCACCTTAGGTAGATGGTACTCTCTATCGATAGCTGATTGGGAGTCTCATATATCTGACCAATACTAGGCCAGATATCATATTTGTTGTCAACTATCTTTTAAGGTTCATGCAAGAACCTAATACTACTCATTAGAAAGTAGCAAAATGAGTTCTTCACTATGTCCATGGCACAATGGAATATGGCCTAGAATACAAGAGGAACAACAAATTCTTATTACAGGGATACACGAACTCAGACTATGCTGTATCATATGATGATCGTAAATCAAATTTAGGATATTTGTTTCATCTTGGATCCGGTCCTATCTCTTGGCACAACAAGAAGCAACAGGTGGTTGCTATATCATAAACAGAGGTAGAATATCACGTCGCATGCGAAGCTGTGTGCGAAGTTATATGGTTGCATCATATTTTGACAAGTATGGATCTTCCATAAAAATCTCCAATACAATTGTTCTATAATAACTAGGGTGTTTTGAACCTTGTTAAGAATCTAGTGCATCATGAGAAAACCAAGCACATTGATACACAATGCCACTTCATTCGAGACAAAGTACCAAGGCACCAAATTCAGCTTTAGTTCATCTCCACCAATGCACAAGTTGCAGATATTTTCACTAAGGCACTTGCACGTGTCAAATTTGAATTGTTTCATAGCTCTCTATCTATTGCAAAATGATGTAATCAGGGGGAATGCTAGTATAGCTAGTAGTTATAATTTTACTCAAATATTGTAATAAGGGGGGATGTTAGCATATTTCAATATTTTATTTAATTTATTATGATCCTAACAATCTTATATTGTTGGACATATTTTAGGTTTGTTGTTATTTATTATAACAATGTCTATTTTGGTCCTGGGTGGTTTCGTAACCTCCAGACTATTATTTGCTCCGAATGTATTGTTTATATTTGGTCATATGAATGAGAATTAGTTCCAATGTTCACAAAGTCATTATCCAACACATTGGGATATAACGGTTCACCACTGTTATTTCATCTATTAGTTAGTCCACGTAGACCGGTTCGTTGGCACTTGCTTTGTCCACCTCCCATTATGCTACTTTTTGAGGACCATCATTGAGAATGTACCTCCTTTGGTGTTCGCCAGATGTATCTATTATTTTTGACTCGTCGCTCCCAATATCCTGCAAACAGTATGAAAAACAAGCAAACATTAGAGTGAACAAATTGGAATTTTAATATAAATATTACAATCAACATTCACCCCCCTCCCTCTACCATTATGCAAGTAATTCCAATACAGTCCTGCATCTATGGCCTTTAAATGAGTAGATGCAAATTCAAGGGTAAATTATTAAAAGAAAAGTCACTTCTTTTAAATTACTTTATTATATATATATTTGTTTCATTTAGTATTATATGCACATATATAAATATATATGTATATAATAATATTTTTATTTTTTTAATCTTATTTTATTATTATTTTAATATATATTGTTTTTTATTTATTAATTATATATATATAATATACATAATACATACATATATATATAATTAATTTTAATTTTTGTTTTATATATCTATTATAATATACATATATATGTTTTTTTATTGTTTTCATTATTTGACACAAACAACCGGAAGAAAACACAAAAATCTAACAATAACATGGATAACAACAAAATGACAATAAAAATCATCGACAATAAATGCATGATAAAAATCATCAACAATAAAATTGACAACAAAAGTCATCGACAAGAAATTGATGACAAAAGTCATCGACAAGAAATTGACGATAAAAGTCGTCGACAAGAAATTTGACGACAAAAATTCATCGACAAGAAATTGATGACAAAAATTCATCGACAAGACATTGACCACTAAAAGTCATTGACAAGAAATTTGATGACAAAAAGTCATCGAAAAGAAATTGACGACAAAAAATCATCGACAAAAAATTATGACAAAAATATCGTCGACAAAAAAAATCATTGACATCAAAATGATGATAAAAATATCGTTGACAACAAATTGATGATAAAAATCATTGACCAAGAAAAATTCATCGACAATAAAATACCGTCGACAAGAAACCAATGACAAAATAGTCGTCGACAAGAAAAAGTCGTCAACAAAAAAATACCGTTGACAAGAAATTGATGAAAAGTCATCGACAATAAATTGATGATAAAAAACTATCGACAACAATCTTGATGAAAACTGCAAACCCCAAACCAAGCGAAGCATAAGACACCTACAACAAAATGCAAACACCGGAATATCAAAACAAAAATGTGGGTCCCCAATTTTGGGGCTAGTTATGGAGCAGCCACAACAGGTCTATTGTAAGATCCAATATAAATATGAATCCATAATTATTGTTTCCACCACTAAACCACAATCATAGAAGAAGTATTAATATTAGAACATGGCTATATGAAAGAACCCACAATAGAGAAGACTATCAATATGGATTGAAAGAGACTCATTACAACCACAAATATTGTTATCTATGTGGGATGAGATTCCTATATCAACACTAAATTCCCTACCATTATTCATTGGGGAAGATCTGACAACTCTAATTGAGCACCTCTAGCATATGGTTAGTATGTGAACTCTCTACAACATTGATAAGTAGAATGTAGCACTTAGGCTATTGGCAACCTCTTTTAGGAAAAAGACAAGGGAATAGTATGTTTAACTCACCTCATAATCCATTGCCAACTAGGACCAACTTTCCACTCTGTTTGTAAAATTATTTGGAGAAAATATGGATGGAGTTTACCTATTAGAATAATTAGCAACCATAAAAAGGTCCCCCATGGAGGCCATTGATAAATTAAATATCATGTTTCACAAGTCTTGGTACATAATTCTTGATGAAATGTGACCTCTACTAGGTATGGATTTAATCTATTATTTAAAGGTTTTTGACTAAAAAATAGTTATAATGGTAAAGTCTAGAGGAAGTAATTCACTACCAACGGCGTATAAAATAGTCATTAAAATCAATATACTAACTTCTATACCCCTTTGGATCTATTCACTAATATTCAACTACCCTATCAACCACCTCCATCTATGCAACCCTTAACTTTTTAGCAAACCAATTTTTTTTACAAAAAATATCCCTACTGTAGCACCCCAAAATTTGCGTAGTAAACCTTAGCAAATAATTAAAATTACTTTAGTAATAATTCAAAATTCAATTTTAACCTCGAACCACCCGTTAACCGCCTGTTAAACAACTTTCCCCATTTTTCGTGCCATTTTTAGGATTTGTTGTGACCGTTGGATGATATCGTCTCCGATCAGATGATATCGCCTCAGATCGGATGATTTCGTCTAGAGCAGAACGTCCAGATGATCTAGTCCCAAACTGATTTGTGCATAATTAGATTCTGTTCCAACGACGTCTCTAATATGGGCAGAAGCGTGTCTGCACCATTAGAGACCCTCCCCATTGGAGATCTCCCAAATTGGGATGATCCCCAACCTCCTAACCTCCCTCCTAAGCCTATTTAAACCTTAGGACCCCCCTTGACATTCCCCTGGCTGAATTTTCTTGTAACTTGACCTTTGCGCGCATTAGAATACCCTGGATTATCATCTGTATTTGTGCTTTTCAAAGTTTTCTTGTAGGGACCTCATTGATTTTCAACCGGAGCAAGCTCAGATCATCATAGACGATCTTGTACAATCTTGGACGATCACGTCCCAATTCGAGATGATTTTGACTGCAGTCTGCATTGGGGGCAATCAGTGCCCAGAGTTTGCGCTTTTCCTATACTTTGCTGCTATTTTATTCTACATTTAGTCAGTTTTATTATTATTTCTTGTTATTCTACATCTTGGAGTTCACCCATGTAGTTTAATTGCATAATAAAATCATGATTAGCTATTAAAGCATCGTAATTTACTTGCATTTCTATTCGGGATTATCTTATTAACATCATTTTGTCATTTCATATCATTTTCCTTTATCAACATAGCTGCATTTTCTATATTCTGTGTCCATTTCTCTGATTGCAGGTCTCTGATGAATTCGTCAGATCTCAGACGATCCTGTTAGATCGGAGATGATCCTATCAAATTCAAGACGATCTTGACTGCTTCAAAAATTAGAACCTCCACCAGACATCCGAAATCAGGTATGGATTTCTTCACTTAATTTATTCTTTGTGTTTTCTGTTTAAATTTGTTTTTTGTATTCATTTAATTTGCATTTTCATAATAGAACAACTTAGATTCATTTGGCCAAACCTAGGATTTGAATGTTTAAAGCTAAAATTGAACACATTAAAACACATTCCCACCCTAGGCATGGAGACTGCCACTAAACGTTTCTTGGTGAACCCCACCATCCATCGAAAAATCACCTTAATACACCTCCCCGAGAGGCGGGACCTTCAAAGGGCCTCTCAGTCCGAGGTATTGTCCCATCCTTCCCACATCCCCCTTCCGAGCACGGATCCTTTAGCCTAAAGGTAAGGGTGCGGAAAATTTGGAACGATACATTTTGGTGAACCCGACGTGAAACTAAAACCTTTTGAAAAAAAAACAAAAAAAAAAAAAAAAAAAAAAAAAAACATAGATGCATTTGAAATCATTAGAATACTACTAAGTTGCATATCATGTCTAGATGGTAGCTCCTAAGAAAAGACTAGTTGTCACTATAAATGTTGAAAACCAATTAGTAGCCATAGAAGTTAATTATGTGCTTAGTGTGCCTAAAATAGATAGAAACCAACTTTTGTGGAAATAACTTGATAGGAGGCTAGGTATCATTTCATCTAGATCAATACAACTTAAAAAAATCAAGAGGTTTGCCCTAGATAGGATCCTGGATCCTCATCAACTCATTTTTTATCATGAACTTTAGAGAGCCTGCCATAGGTGGTTAGCTTATAGGAGAGCTCTTGTGTCTTCAAAATTGTTCACCTTCGAGGAATACCTCGAGAATGTAGCTGTTATACACCAATTCCTAGGTCGTGTAGAAGATCAAGAGGTCGTTCTTACAGATAGGGAAAGGTGGAGGAGAGTTCCTCGGGCTGTGTTATATCGAGAGTATTGCCACGAACTTTATTTCTACCAACTAGAATCTGAGACAGATAATATCACTATAGCACTTTTTGTCAAATTCTTGAAAGAAAATTTTCAATTTGAAGAAGAACACTTCATGACTCCTGAAGAACTCGAGCCCATTAATGATATTTATAAATTTTTTATAGAAAACTAGATCATTGCTTTCATTATTATTATTTCTTGCATTTAGTGTGTTGTTTGTTATCTTTATAATATTGTTACAAAAACAAAAAATAGAAAAAAACAAGAAAAACCAAAATAAAAAACCAAAACATTTTATTTTAAATACTATAGTAGGTATATAATTAAAATATATACCTCTTAAGCTTGTTGAACATATATATATATAACAAGTATATATATATTTTTTGAAATCTAAATTTAAGCACAATGCCTAGACTTAGGAATGGTAAACAAACTGAAGAAGAAGAAGAAGATTGGTTAGGAGACAAAACAAAAAACCCAAATGTCCTTCCTGAGGATTCAATTCTAGAAGGAGAAACTCTAGAACAACTAGAAGATGAGCTTGTTGTAGATGAACAAGAAGAAAATCTTAAAGAGGAAGGATCCTCATCCCCTAGAATGGCTCCAGATGGAACTATTGCTTTTGATAACTTAGATCATTTCTAGAAATTTTTCAATAATAACATTGGTGCTCTTAATATGGTAGTTCGTATTGATAGAGGACAAATTAGTGACACTCAAGCAACCATGGAAGATATGTTTAACATACACACTAATCCCTTGTCCTTTGTTGATCAAGAAAGTGATAAGGCTGGACCATCCAATAGAGATATGGTCACTATGATTTAGAACATGCAAAAACAACAGGTTACCCAACCCCCTAAGGAACTTGTTATTGAGCCTAAAATCATTCCCACACAAAAGAAACCTTCATTCACTGCTTTATTTTGCCAAACTATTGATCAATATGCTTCAAATTGACAAAAACCTAAAATGAAGCCAAACACCAATTTTCAACAATCTGGATACAACATAATACAACTTCAAAACTTCTTCATAACACCCTTCCTACCAAAAATTTACACAATAGCAATATAGCATCTAATATTCATGTCCCTCCATCATATGCTCACAAATCCCATATTAATGCCCTACCAAACCAATATGGTGGGCAAACCAGTAATCTAGAAGCCATGGTGAAACAGTTAGCTTCGCGTATGGACCAGATAGATCCCTACCGTCCCTCGTATAATTATCAAGAGATGTGTAGTCAACCTTTGGATCCCATGGTTGTAGCACAACCATACCCTAAACACTTTCCCATGCCTGTTTTGCCTATATATAAAGGAACTGAAGATCCCATAGAGCATCTTCGCATGTTTAGGATAGCATGTCATGATATATCACATGATGACTTGCTATTACTAAAAATGTTCCCAAAAAGTTTAGGAGGAATGGCATTAGAGTGGTACTATCAATTGCCCACTCATTCTTTGAGAAATTTTGAGGAAACAACTGAATCTTTTGTCCATCAATTTAGTGCCTACATCGAGAGGCATGTCACCATTAAATATTTATACAACTTAAAACAAGACAAAGATGAATGTTTTGCTGATTTCTTAGCTAGATGGAGGTAGTTGATAGGAAAACTGCACTTTGTGCTACCTTATAGGGAAATGTTGGATATTTTTATCAATAATTTACAAGAACAAATATCCTATGAGTTATCAACTGCTACCTTGACCACCTTCGATCAAGCTATAGACTTAGCTCGAAGAGTGGAAGATGCTCTCATTAGGAGAGGCCAGCTTAGGAAGAAAGATGATGAGAAAACATCCAGAAATCAGTATAAAAATAAACAAGTTGTAGGTGACGGAGTCACTGACAGCAAAAATGTTGCTAATATCAATACAATGAAGACAACAAAAAAATTTATATTGAAACCTCCTGATAAACCTCCTCGAGAATTTACTAGACTCAATCAACCATTATCAACTATTCTACCCCAATTACTCGAAAGAGGTTTGATTCAATTACCAGCTATCCGGGAACCTGATCCAACTATACCCGGATATAGAGCTGATTTACATTGTGATTTTCATAGAGGACCTGGACACTCTACAAACTCTTGTAAAATATTGAAACATAAAATACAAGATCTGATTGATAATAATGAAATGGAGGTGCAAGCCTTCCAACCTAAACAAAATTCTCCTAATAACTCCCAAAAGACCATTCCCCAAAATCAGAATCAAAATGCTAATCAATCATTAGATATATTTCAACATCCTTTACCAAAACATGGTAAAGAAGTGGCCAATCAAATCGAACATCATAATGTTCCCCCTCCTACCCGATATGTAGGGACTATTAGCGGACAATTACCTGTTCAGGATCCTCAAATATTTGGCACAACTTTATCCATAGTCACGACCAGGCCCCTACATAATATTCAAACTCCAGATCCTAGTGATGTAGAATCGGATACTGAAAGTGAAGTAGACATCACCTCAAATCAATCAAATAGTTCTAAAAATGAATCAGATCCTATTCAACCTATTATAGATGCTATGGTTCCAGAAGAACCATTTCCTAGAAGAGTTACTACTCGACCCTCTTCTAATCAGTTCCTTTCTAATGAACAAGCCATAAATGCTCAACCGAGACCAGTTCAGCGTCTTCAATATAACATTGTAGGTACCATCAAAGTCGTTACCAGACAACAGGCTCAAAATTCTCAACAGGATCAAACTCAGAATGATGGATCAGCTCCATTTATTTTGAAAAATCCCAATAAAGGGAATCATATGTCTAATGTTCAACCTAAGCCTCCTTACAATATTAATGAACAATTATCCAATACTACAACCAAAATTTCCCTTTTGGACTTGTTAAGATCTTCTCCTACCCATAGAGATGAGTTAATGCTTACATTAAGCCAAATGATGGTACCTCAAAATATTCAACCTGAAGCCATGTCCAATACTATCATCACTCGAGAAGTCGATTGTATTGACTTTCGAGATAAAGATATACCACAACATAGTCTACATAAGGATAACCCCTTATATATTACTACCCTAATTGGAGATGTAGTTGTTAAATGAGTCTTGATTGATAATGGTTCATCTTTAAACATATGCACTTTTGACTTCTACCAAATATTTGGCTTTAGAAGTGATGAAATGAAAAGAACGGATATGATTATCAAAGCCTTCAATGACGAGACACAAGAAACATGTGGAGTCATTACTATACCCTTGCAAGTTGGTCCTAGAACCCTAGATACAATCGTGTTTATTGTACATTGCCCCGCATCATACAATATACTCTTGGGTCGCCCTTGGATCAATGCGATGCGGGTTGTCCCATCAACTTTACACCAATGTGTTAAATTCAAATTTAAAAATCAGTTGGTCACTATTCATGGTGATCCTAGACCCTTTGATATGTGTGCCTTGGCAGAACCTATTGGAGTTCAGTTTTGCCCTGCTCTATCATCCACACATCCTAATTCCTATTTTTCATCTAAAAGTGTGAAACACACACCTACAAATTCATCTATTTCTCCTCCATTAATTTCACCCCCATGTATAGCTCAACAATCTTTTGAACAAACCATACTAGAACCTCAAAAAGATCTTAGATCTACAACCAATCCTTCATGTTCCATCCCTATAATTTCAAAACCTATAGACCCATTTATTAACACCTCCACATTATCTACATCTATCATACCTTCCACATATAAAGATATAGGGAATGATCCTTCTACATCTTATGCTCTTTCTGATGAACTCTTACCTGATTTATCTAAAATTTTGATATCAGAAAAAACAAATGCTTCTATGCAAGATTCACTTCTTTTAAATAATTTTTCGCCATCTCCTCATACTTTGGGCCTCCCACAACCTATGGGAAGTACTTACCAAGTCGGGAGTTGTGCTTTTATTTATAAAGGATATGATTGGGGAAGAATACCCCAAAACATCAAGACGCATTGTGATGGATATGCTCGATGCTATTTTGCTAATGAATATATTAAAGCTAAACCTATAATGCTTAAAATGGGATATAAATGGAAAGGCTTGGGACCTTTCCAAAATGGTATGAAAGAACCTATTGAGGTAGAACCATGGCCTGCCCGATGTGGTGTGGGCCTATTTCCTAGTAAGGGTCAACCCTTCCCTTTTGAAGGTGATGATCAACTCATATGTTATCAAGATTATCTAGATAAACAAGATTCTTTGTGTCCAAAGAATAATCCCTTTACATGCAATATGCTATCCATAGCTTACCCTGAATTGATTGTTGAATCCGATGATGAGTTGGAAGGAGATATTTTCCATGATGTCTCCATTGAAGAGTTGTTACACAATGGTTTTTATTTTGATGGTTCTATACCTACTATAGCCCAACTTGAGGCCACGACTCCTCAAGATGAATTCTCCAAGTTAACCTTAAAATAATTTACAAGAATTTGGCGTCTCACCCGCCCCACCTAATTTTGAAATAGATCTACACATGGAAGTAGAAAACGTCATTAAAGTTAACATTGGAGCTGAGGATAATCCTCACATAATCAATATTGGATCAGAATTAAGTCAAGAAAAACAAGATGAATACATTGCATTTCTTAAAGAATATGAAGATGTCTTTGCTTGGACATATGAAGACATGCCGGTTTGGACCCTTATGTAGTCATGCATCATCTAGTAGTCCATCCGGATGCTAAACCTGTTAAACAAAAACTTAGAAAAATGCATCCCAAAGTGGCCTTGCTAGTCAAAGGGGAGTTAGAAAAACTCCTGAATGTTGTTTTTATACAAGCTATTGATTATGCTTTGAATGGATCTCAAATGTAGTTCCAGTCACCAAGAAAGAAGCTACCAAAGTTAGGGTTTGCACAGACTTTAGAGATATTAACGTTGCATGCCCTAAAGATGATTTTCCTCTTCCCAACATGGATCAAATCATTGATTTTACTATGGGGAGTGGAATGATGTCCCTAATGGATGGATTTTCTAGCTATAATCAGATCAGGATAGCTCCTGAAGATCAGGCTAAAACAACCTTTATTACCCCTTGGGGTACCTTTTGTTGGAAAGTGATGCCATTTGGTTTAAAGAATGCGAGCGCAACATATCAACGAGCCATGACTTATATCTTTCATGATATGATGCATGATATCCTACATGATTACGTAGATGATATTATAGCTCACTCTATTAAAGAAGATGATCATTTAGATGATTTAAGAAAAGTATTTAATCGGTTAAGAGAATACCTTATTCGATTAAATCCAACCAAATGCATATTCGGAGTTAAGTCCGATAAACTATTAGGGGTTTTAGTTTCTTTACGTGGTATCAAAATTGACCCTCTCAAGATTGCGGCTATCACTGATATGCCCACACCTACCAATATATCTAAGTTATGAAGTTTACAAGGTAAACTTCAAGCCATCTGTCACTTCATCGATAAGCTGGTGAACAAAACCGGTCCCTTTCTTAAGCTTCTTAAGAAGGATGTCCCTTTTAATTGGGACGATGAATGTAAGGAAGCTTTTGAACTTCTCAAACAATACCTCCTTAACCCACCTGTGCTTTCACCACCTAGACATGATCGTCCGTTTCTCCTGTATATTTTAGCTTCAAATTTTGCTTTAGGAGCTATGTTAGCTCAGCTTGATGATGAGAAGAGAGAGCATGCTAATTATTATATTAGCCAAACTTTAATCAGTTATGAAACCCGCTACACAGCATTAGAAAAACTATGTCTAGCAGTCATATTTTCTACGCAAAAATTATGCCATTATATGCTTAGTCAAAAAACATATGTCATTGCTAAATATGATCCCTTATGGTATCTCATGAGTCGACCTTATTTATCGGGTCACACAACAAAGTGGGTTCTTGCTCTAAGCGAGTTTGAACTCACGTTCATAGGACAAAAGTATGTTAAGGGTCAAATCATAGCAGATCAATTAGCTGCTGCACCCTTAGAGTCTACCCATCCCCTCATCATTGAGTTTCCTGATGAATGCCTTCAATTAGAGGCAGACCATGTTGAACAATGGTCCTTATACTTTGATGGAGCCCGATGCATGAGTGGGGCTGGTGCGGGTATTATTTTAACATCCCCGCAAAAACATCTTATACCTTTGTCCTTTAAATTAACATTTTATTGCACCAATAACACTGTCGAATATGAAGCTCTTATCCTTGGATTACGAGCTGCCTTGGTGTTAAAAATCAAACACCTGCTAGTTTTTGGTGATTCTCAACTTGTCCTAAATCAAATTAATGAAGTTTATCAGACCAGAGATGATAAATTGCGCCCATATAAAGCATATGTTTTGCAATTATTATCCTTGTTTGATAAAGTTACTTTGGAAGCTATTCCTCGAACTAGCAACCGTGTGGCTGATGCTATGGCCGCAGCTACATCTCTTCTGCCCTTGGAGTTAGATGACGAATATGCCACCATAATTATTCATCAACTCTAGGAACCCACTTCAAATAAGTCATGTTTAAAACCTTTGGATGTGTTTCTAATCAATGAAACTACTCTTGAACCTTAGTATATGGATATATTTGATTTTCTTCAAAATGGGACTTTCCCTGCCAATTCTAATAGAAACCAGTGTCGGTTATTACGTAGACGAGCAAGTCGATTTGTAATAATTGGCAATACTTTATATAGGAGATCTTTTGAAGGTATCCTATTGAGATGTTTGAATCTAGAAGAATCCAAATCAGCTTTAAGTGAAGCCCACGATGGATCTTGTGGAGGACACTTAAGTGGTAGTGTCATTGCTAAAAAGCTCCTTAGGATAGGATACTTTTTGCCTACCATGGAAAATGATGCACATGATTATGTGCGCCATTGCGACAAGTGCCAAAAACATGCTGACCTTGTCCATGCACTTGCACAAGAGCTGCAGGCTATTTCATCTCCTTGGCCCTTTTCAAAATGGGGCTTAGACATTATTGGCAAAATTAATCCTGTGTCATCTGATGGACACAAATTCATCATAACCACCACTGAGTATTTCACAAAGTGGGTTGAAGCTATGCCTTTAGCTTCCTACACTGGAACACAAGTCTCTAAATTTATTTTTAATCAAATCATTTGTAGGTTCGGAATTCCTGCAAATCTCATCTCAAACAATGGAACTTGTTTCAAAAATAAAGATGTTAAGAAGTTATGCCAAAAATATAAGATTCAACATCGTTGGTCCACTCCCTATTATCCTCAAGGTAATGGTCAAGCAGAAGCATCTAACAAAACCCTAATCAAAATTCTCAAAAGATTGGTCAATAAATCTGGCCGTAGTCGGCACATTCAATTATATCCAGCTTTGTGGGCATATCGCACTAGCGTTCGAACTCCCACTGGAACTTCACCTTTTGTCTTGGTTTATGGCGCTGAAGCTGTTTTTCCCTTTGAATTAGAAGTTCCTTCTTTGGCTCTACTACTTCAAGATACCAAAGTGGGAGATGAATATCAAGCTGGCAGACTCAGTCAACTGGAACTCCTAGATGAAAAGTGCATCAATGCTTTGGAGCATCTTCGTGCCTACCAAGACAAGCTTAAAAGATCATATGCCAAGAAAGTTCATCATCGATCCTTTGAGGTCGGCGACCTTGTTTTAAAAGAAAATCAAAAAAATACTAATGCAACTAAAGACCTTAAAGGTAAATTTGAGCCCAATTGGCTTAGACCATATATTATCACTGCTAAATTTGAATCGGGAGCATCCAAATTAGCTACCTTAGATGGTAAAGATTTAAAAGAACCTATGAATATTATGCATCTTAAGCGATATTACGCATAAAATTTGGTTATTCCATCATTGTATATATTTGTTTTGTATATTATTTCCTTTTTAGTCTCTTATATAAAAAGTTTCAAAAAACAATCACATTGTATTTCTTTCAATTCATCAATTAAGATCAAAATACAAAAACATCAAAATTATCAAATTCCTCAAATATTTGTTGTATATATTTCTTCTTAAAGTATTGCAGTTATATTTTCAAATTATTTTTGGATAAATTAGCATTTATTTGGAATCCCTCACTTTTGCAAACACAAAAATAAATATCTTGATTTTATCTGGCATGATTACTAATCTCTCTTATATCAAAGTCCACAAAATTTAATTAAATAAAGTTTTGAGCATAGAGAATTGATCTTGTTATTTACTTAAACCAAGCATATCCTTTCACAATAAAATGATCATATTTGTAATGTCCATGCTATGCTACATTGTAGAAGTGGTTTCTTGAGCGAAAAGTTTCCCCTGCTATCCTATCATGCACATGGTCTAGAATCTTTGAGAATTGACAAAAGGACAAGCTCACCCCTACCCAGAATAAAAATCCCTTGCTCTACAGCTAATCCGAGCAAGTATCCCTAGCATAGGAAGCAAAAGAAAAAGAAAAATCAAACAAAATTATGAGCAAAAGAAGCATTATTCCAGTATCATTTTGTACTATCTCAGCAATATTTCAGCATTATCTCAAATACAAAAGCAAAAATACAAAAAAAAAAAAAAAAAGCAAACATACAAAAAGAGCAAAAGAGCAAAGCAAAAGAAAAAGCAATAAAATCCCTTTCCCTACCCATTGAAAAGAAAAGAAGGGTTGATGAGCTTGAATCCCTAGAATTCTCAATTATTCAAAAACTGTGATGTAAGCCCCATAACAGGTGGTTTGTGCCCAACCCGCTTGGCCTTGGGTAACTCCTAGCGTGGTGATATGTTTGTCACATTAGCGACCTTCTTTTGTACAGACCTATGTCTGCTTATGGATTAGCTAGCTCTTGATAACCCGACTTACATAGTAGTCTAGTATGGTTATATGCATCTAAATCATGGTTAATGAACACTTATTTGGTTACTTCAAATCACTTGTATCAAATTATATTGCTCAAAACTGGTAAATGAACAATACAATTGCACACACATTTGTATTTGAGATATTTTGTGTATCATTATGATAAATCAAGATTGGAAATGAACTCACATACGCACATGGGATTCCTTATAAATCTAACTTTTTTCTTTAATATTCTTTGAAATATTTTTGCAAATTGTTTGGAATAATTTCATTTTCTTCTTTGAGAACAGTTTGTTTAGTATAAAGACAACTACATACATTTTCAAAAAAATCAATTTTTCTTTCAAAACATACACTCAAATCATATATATATTATCGACTTTCGTGACGATGGTATAGTTCCAAAACTTAAATTGGAATTTTATGCCTAGCGCAAGTCCTCATCTTCATATTATCTGTTTATTTTCAAAAATTAAAAAAATCAACCATGCAATAAAACTATTATTTTCTTCTTTGGATTTCACGATGATGGTATAAGTCTATACCTAAATATTCTATGCCTAGCACAAACCATTGTACCAATTTTATTTCCCATTTATTTAAAAGCAAAATTCATCAAAACATGTGACTTAAATAATTATGTTACATAATTATGCTTTAAAAACCAAAAACGCACATTGTTTCTATTTCATGTCATTATGTCAAAATTCAATTTTTGCAATGATGGTATAATTCCTAGGGAATTATTCAAAAAATTTATCACACTTAGGAATTTATGCCTAGCAAAAATCATCTTTAATATATTTCATGCATTATATTTTCATGAAAATCTGAAAACAAATCACCATCATCATCATCATTTGCATAATCACAACAAATTCTTAAGACAGTCTCTTAAGCACTCTTTTACTTTTAGCAATATTTCTATACTAGGATTAGCTTGACGACCGAGTGAGCGACGACTCCATGAAATGGTCTATAATAGCGACAATGTCCTTTGAAATTATTGTTAAAAGTCCTCTTTTATTTTTTATCAAATCACATCACAACAACCAATTTGTTTACATCATATTATTTCATTTAAATTTTAAAAGCATGACATTCAAACCATAATATTTCCAAATGACATAATTGCATGAATCGTCAAATCAATCACACCAAAAAATTAAAGCATCATACAAACACATAAGACAAGTCATATGATCAAAAATATCTCATCTATATATATCTCAACAATATATGTACATCATATCAAAACTAGATTGGTATGCCACAATCTATATCTTGGCATACTCAATCCTCTTAATCATATATTCAGTCTGTGTAGTGCAGTAGCCTAGCCTCGAGAACCCCTCGAGCTCTCAGCCTCATCTCCTCCCCCGACCTAAGGTGGACGAGGTGGCCCCATTGTAGTATGTGTGGTACTGCGAGTCCTAGTCGTCGATTGAGATGATGTCCTCGACGACCCAACCCTGATCGGATCCATAATGTCGGTTGGCAGTTGTACCCTCTGGCCC
Organism: Wollemia nobilis; assembly: GCA_028583015.1. NCBI lineage: Eukaryota > Viridiplantae > Streptophyta > Pinopsida > Araucariales > Araucariaceae > Wollemia > Wollemia nobilis. The sequence continues at coordinate 2,076,125 of JAQPPZ010010331.1, read as the reverse complement.
TTTGGCACCAGCTGGAAGTAGATACCCTGATAGAACATGGTCTGATCAATCGACCGTGCCAGCTCCTGAGTGCTCGCTCCTCTACTCCGTTCTCTGAGGCATGCAACCTCATCTCTGAGTTGTGTAGCCTCAACTCGATGTTGTGTAGCCTCATCTTGTAGAGTCTGCACCTGTGCCTGGAGACAGATAGTCTTCGCCTAGAGAGTAGCCATATCACTACTATCACCTGTGTCCACACCCTTGCCCTTATCGGGTGATGGTGGCCTCTATCTCTGTGGAGAAGGGGGTCTATCCTCCCTCCTCTCTCGCTATCATAGCCTCTATTGATCCTGTGCCCTCCTCTGCTCTCTCCCATCGTGACCCTATTCCACCTCAATGGCCACCTAGCACCGCATCCCCATCTGACGCACAGCTACGTGAATCAGACCCTGGATGCCTGTGTACCAGGCATCGTAGCCGTCAGCTACCCCTACGTCATCCCCATCCACTAGCTAGATCAGGGCATCATATACATCCTAACTCTAGAAGCGCTACATATCTAGAGCCCTGCTAACTGTAGTGTTATCCCAGACGATCCAGGAAAACTTGTTGTCTCTAAGAGATGGGATCCCCTGTTGTAGACCGAGCTGCCTCAAAAATCGGTCGTAGCGATGGAGCTCCACCTATCCCATCTCCATCCTCAGCCAGTAGGTTCACCTAACACGAGCCAACTCCTATTCATCCTTGAACCACCCTGGATGATCTCTCCAAGGCCTCCAGGTGATCTGGTCAAAGACAAGGTCATCAAGTAGTCTCTCAGACATTGGCAGATCTATCTGTCACTGTGACCCTCTTCGGAGCCACCAGTAGAAAGCTCGAGGCCTCTTCCCATCAATCCCTATCAGTGGGAGCCCTACCGGCCTCCGCACCATGATGTGCTCCTAACACTAAACCTATAGTAGTGATGTCATGACCAGACATCGGTCACCCTTGTATACGACCCCATGTAGGATCCTATACAATTGGCATAGTACAAAGCTCCCCCAAGAAAACCTGTACCCGTGGTCTCTCATGTCATAGACCACATATGATAGTAGCCATGGTACTCTGCATCCACTCTGATGGCATAGTAGCAGACCACCTACCACCCCAGCCAAAACCTGTGTTAGTCTAGATGCCCCAAGCATCTGGCGTAGCGACTCGATGTTCACTCTGACCTTCTCTAGGGCGAAGCTCGGATCTCCGCATAGTCGCATCATTGCGTGGCCCTGATTGGTCGTAGGAGTTATTAGCCGTCCTTGTATGGTGATCCTCAAAATACTCCATACATCCTATAGCACCCTAAAATTGGTGCAGTGAAATTGTAATAATTACATTCACCCTAGTAAATAATTTAAATTCAAATTTTAACCTCCCAAACCGCTCGTTAACCGCTGGGTAATCCATTTCCCCCTTTCTCGTGCCATTTTTAGAGGTTGTTTTGACCGTTTGACGATATCGTCGTCGATCAGACGATATCGCCCCAGATCTGACGATTTCGTCTAGGCTAGGACGTCTAGACGATCTTGTCGCAAAACTGATTTTGCACAATTAGCTTCTGTTCCAACGGGTCTCTAATCCGGGCAGAAGCATGTCTGCGTCGTTAGGGACCCTCCCCCATTGGAGATCTCCCAAATAGGGATGATCTCCAACCTCCTAACCTCCCTCCTAAGCCTATTTAATCCTAAGCCCTCCCCTTAGCACCCCCCTGGCTGAAATTCTCTGTAACTTGACTTCTCATACGATAAAACATCCTAAGTTTCTATTTTGCAGTAGTTCTATACAATTTTTTTGTAGGTACCTTATTGTTTTTCAGCCGGAGCAAGCTTACATCGTCGTCGACGATCCTGTTCAGATCGGAGGCGATCTTGTCGAATCAGAGACGATTTCGTACCAATGCGAGATGATTTTGACTACGAGTCAACATTGAGGCAATCAGTGCTCGAAGTTTGCATTTCTCCATCTTTTCTCTCGCTATTTTATTTTGCAATTAGCTTAGTTTATTCGGTATTTTATACTATTTTGCATTTGGAGTTCACCCATCTAGATCAAATGCATGATTAGGTCATAATTGTTATTAAATTAGCATAATTCATTCATATTTCTATTTTTAAGTTTCAGTTTGATATTGTTGCTGTCATTTTATACTATTTCCCTCTATTAGCATAGTTGTATTTTTTGTATTTTGCACCTATTTCTCTGTTTGCAGGTCTCTGACGAATTCGTCTGATGAATTCGTCAGATCTCAGACGATCTTGTCAAATCAGAGGCGATCCTGACTGCTTCAAGAATCAGAATCTTCATTAGACATCCGGATCAGGTATTCTTCTTTTTATCTTCTATAATTTCTCTGTTTTTCTGTCCTATTCTATTTTTTTGTATTCATTTAATTTGCATCTTCATATAGAATAGCTTAGACGCATTTTGGCCAAACCTAGGATTTGAATGCTTAAGGCTAAAAATGAACACATAAAACACATTCCCAACCTAGGCATGGAAACTGCCATTAAATGTTTCCTGGTGAACCCACCATCCGTCGAAAAATCACCAATATACACCTCCCTTGAGAGGCGGGACCTTCGCAAGTCCTCTCAGTCCGAGGTACCGCGACATCCTTTTCACATCCCCCTTCCGGGCACGGATCCTATAGCCTGAAGGTAAGGGTGTGAAAAATTTTGAGCGATACATTTTGGTGAACCCGACGTGAATGCATTATAAACCTTTTGAAAACAAAAACAAAAATAAAAAAAAATAGAACAACTAAAACATAGATGCATTTTAAATCATTTAAGTTTAATATCATGTTTAGATGGTAGCTCCTAAGAAAAGATTAGCAGTTACTATAAATGTAGAAAACCAATTGGCAGCCATAGAAGTCAATTCTGTACTTAGTGTGCCTGAAACAGATAGAAATCAACTCTTGTGGGACGAACTTGATAGGAGACTTAGTGTCATCTCATCTAGGTCAACAAAACTTAAACAAATCAAGAGGCTAGTCCTAGATAGAATCTTGGATCCTCATCAACTTGTCTTTTATCATGAACTTCAGAGAGCCTGCCATAGATGGTTAGCTTATAGGAGAGCTCTTGTATCTTCAAAATTGTTCACCTTCGAGGAATACCTCGAGAACGCAGCCATTGTACACCAGTTCCTAGGTCGTGTAGAAGACCAAGAGGTTGTTCTTATGATTAAGGGAAGATGGAATAGAGTTCCTCGAGCTATGTTATATCGAGAGTATTGCCATGAGCTTTACTTCTATCAACCAGAATCTGAGACAGATAATATCACTATAGCTCTTTTCATTAAATTTTTAAAAGAAAACTTTCAATTTGAAGAAGAACACTTCATGACTCCTGAAGAACTCGAGCCCATTAATGATATTTATAAATTGTTTATAGAAAACTAGATTATTACTTTCAGTCTTATTATTTCTTGCATTTATTGTTGTTTGTCTCTTTACAATATTATTTCAAAAACAAAGAAAAACTAAAAAAACTAAAAAACATAGCAAAAACTTAAACATTTCATTTCAAATATTGTAGTAGGTATATAGTAAATATATACCTCTTAATCTTGTTGCATATATATATATATATATATATATATATATATATATATATATATATATATATTTTGCTCAAATCAAAATTAAAGCACCATGCCTAAACTTAGGAATGGTAAAGAAACTTTAGGAGAAGAAGAAGATTGGTTACAAGATACAACTAGAGACCCAAATGTCCTTCCCTGGAGATCCAATTCCGGAAGGAAAAACTCTAGATCAACCAGAAGATGACCTAGGTGAAGATAATGAACAAGAAGGAAGTGTTAAAGAGGATGGATCCTCATCCCCTAGAGTAGCTCCAGATGGAACTATTGCTTTTGACAACATAGATCATTTCAAGAAATTTCTCAATGATAACATTGATGCCCTTAATGTGGCAGTTCGTATTGATAAAGGGAAAATTAGTAACACTCAAGCAGCCATGGAATATATGTATGATGTGCGCACTAATCCCTTGTCTTTCATTGATCAAGAAAGTGACAAGGCTGGGCCATCCAATACAGACATGGTCACTATGATTCAAAACATGTCAAAACAACAGGTTACCCAACCTCCTAAGGAACCTGTTATTCAACCTAAAATCATTCCCACACAAAAGAAACCTTCCTTCACTACTTTATTTCGCCAAACTATTGAGCAATATGCTTCAAGTAAACAAAAACCTAAAACGAAGCCAAATACCAATTTTCAACAATCTGGAATACAACATAATACAACTTCAAAATTCCTTCATAACACTTTTCCTACCAACAATTTACACAATAGTAACATGGCATCTAATCTTCATGTCCCTCCATCATATGCCCACAAAACCCATGTCAATGCCCTACCGAACCAATATGGTGGGAAAACTAGTAATCTGGAAGCCATGGTGAAACAATTAGCTTCACGTATGGACCAGATAGATCCCTACCGTCCCTCGTACAATTATCGAGAGATATGTAGTCAACCTTTGGATCCCATAGTTGTAGCTCAACCATACCCTAAGCATTTTCCCATGCCTATCTTGCCTATATATAAAGGAACCGAAGATCCCATAGAGCATCTTCGCATGTTTAGGATAGCATGTCATGATATATCACATGATGACTTGCTATTACTAAAAATGTTCCCAAAAAGTTTAGGTGGAATGGCATTAGAGTGGTACTATCAATTGCCCACTCATTCTTTGAGAAACTTTGAAGAAACAGATGAATCTTTTGTCCATCAATTTAGTGCCTACATCGAGAGGCATGTAACCATTAAAGATTTATACAACTTAAAACAAGACAAGGATGAATGTTTTGCTGATTTCTTAGCTAGATGGAGGCAATTGATAGGAAAACTGCACTTTGTGCTACCTTATAGGGAAATGTTGGACATTTTTATCAATAATTTACAAGAACAAATATCTTATGAGCTATCAACTACTACTTTAACTACCTTCGATCAAGCTATAGATTTAGCTCGAAGAGTAGAAGATGCCCTCATTAGGAGAGGCCAACTTAGGAAGAAGGATGATGAGAAAACATCTAGAAATCAATATAAAAACAAACAAGTTGTCGGTGATGGAGTCACTGACAGCAAAAATGTTGCTAATATCAATGCAACGAAGACAACAGAAAAATTTATATTGAAACCTCCTGATAAGCCTCCTCGAGAATTTACTAGATTAAATCAACCCTTATCAACTATTTTACCTCAATTACTCGAAAGAGGTTTGATCCAATTACCAACTATCCGGGAACCTGATCCAACTATACCTGGATACAGAGCTGACTTACACTCGTGATTTCCATAGAGGACCTGGACACTCTACCAATGCTTGTAAAAGGTTGAAACATAAAATACAGGATTTGATTGATAATAATGAAATGGAGGTGCAAGCCTTCCAACCTAAACAAAATGCTCCTAATAATACTCAAAAGACTATTCCCCAAAATCAAAATCAAAATGCTAATCAAACATTAGACATATTTCAACACCCTTTACCAAGACATGGTAAAGAGGTGGCCAATCAAATCGAACATCATAATGTTCCTCCTCCTACCCGATATGTAGGAACCATTAGCGGACATTTACTGAATCCGGATCCTCAAATATTTGACACAACCTTATCCCTGGTTACGACCAGGCCCTTACATAATTTTCAAACTTCTGATTCTAGTGATGTAGAATCAGATAGTGAAAGTGAACTAGACATTACTTCAAACCAATCGAATAGTTCTGAAAATGAATCAGATCCTATTCAACCCATCACAGATGCTATGGTTCCAGAAGAACCATTTCCTAGAAGAGTTACTACTCGACCCTCTTCTAATCAATTCCTCTCAAATGAACAAGCCATAAATGCTAGACCGAGGCCAGTTCAACATCCTCAATATAACATTGTAGGTACCATTGGAGTCGTTACCCGACAACAGGCTCAAAATTCTCAAAAAGAACCAAATCAGAATGATGGATCGGCTCCATTTGCTTTGAAAAATCCCAATAAAGGGAATCATGCTCCTAATGTTCAACCTAAACCCCCTTACAATATTAATGAGCAATTATCCAATACTACGACCAGAATTTCCCTTTTGGATTTATTAAGATCTTCTCCCACCCATAGGGATGAGTTGATGCTTACATTGAGCCAAATGATGGTACCTCAAAACATTCAACCTGAAGCTATGGCCAATACTATCATCACTCGAGAGGTTGATTGTATTGACTTTCGGGATAAAGATATCCCACAACACAGTTTACATAAGGATAATCCCTTATATATTACTGCTCTAATTGGAGATGTAGCTATCAAACGAGTCTTGATTGATAATGGCTCATCTCTAAACATTTGCACTTTTGACTTCTACCAATGATTTGGCTTTAGAAGTGATGAAATGAAGAAAACTGATATGATTATCAAAGCTTTTAATGACGAAACACAAGAAACGTGTGGAGTTATTACCATCCCCTTGCAAGTTGGTCCTAGAACCCTAGAAACAACCGTGTTTATTGTACATTGCCCAACATCGTACAATATACTTTTGGGTCGCCCTTGGATCAATGCGATGCGAGTGGTCCCATCAACTTTACACCAATGTGTTAAATTCGAATTTAAAAATTAGTTGGTCACTATCCATGGTGACCCTAGACCCTTTGATATGTGTGCTTTGGCAGAACCTGTTGGAGTGCAATTTTGCCCCGCTCTGTCATCCACACATCCTAGTTCTTATTTTTCATCTAAACGTGTGAAACACACACCCATAACTTCACCTATTTCCCCTCCATTAATTTCATCCTCCTATATAGATCAACAATCCTCTAAACAAATCACTTTAGAACCTCAAAAAGATCTTAAATCTACAACCAATCCTTCAAGTTCTATCCCTATAATTTCAAAACCTACAGACACAACTATCATACCTTCCACATCTCAAGATATAGGGAATAATCCTTCTACATCTTATGCCCTTTCTGATGAACTTTTACCAGATTTATCCACAATCTTAATATAAAAAAAAACAAATGCTTTCATGCAAGATTCAATTCTTTTAAATAACTTGCCGCCATCTCCTTGGACTTTGGGCCTCCCACAACCTATGGGAAGTACTTACCAAGTTGGGAGTTGTGCCTTCATTTATAAAGGATATGACTGGGGACGAATCCCCCAGAATATCAAAACTCATCATGAGGGATACGTGTTATTTTACCAATGAATTATTAAAGCTAAACCCATGTGCTTAAAATGGATATAAAGGAAAGGCTTGGACTTCAAAATGGCATGAAAGAACTTTGAGGTAGAATGGTGTGGTGTGGTTTTTGTAAGGGTCAATTCCTTTTGAAGATTTCCCTCTATCTATCAAGTTATTTGGATGCTTTGTTGTCTTAAAAATCAGTCGTTTTCATGTAACATGCTATCCATAGCTTTGTAAATGTGCGAACTAGTTTTCATTATTCACAGCAAGGTGTTAAATAATACAGCAACAACGGATTGTCGGAGGTTGCCAAACCAATCCAGCAAACAAAAGCAATTTGTTATAACGTAATAACAAATGCACAACAATATGCCTAAATAATGAACTACAGACAAAGTACGCTAACATCCCCCTTTATTACATTATTTGGGTAATGTAATAACTAATAGCTATACTAACATCCCCTTACATTATTTTGCAATACAAAGTGAGCTGCGAAACAATTCAAATTTGACACGTCCAAGTGCCTTAGTGAAAATGTCAGCAACTTGAGCATCGGTGGGAATGTCCTTGAAGCTGAATTCGGTGTTTTGGAACTTCCTCTCGAATGAAATGACATTGTGTGTCAATGTGCTTTGTTTTTTCATGATGGATGGATTCTTGACGAGGTTCGAACACCACGATTGTCGCAAAACAAGTGTATTGGAGATTTTGATGGTTGGCCCATACTTGTTAGAATGCGACGTAACCTTATCACTTCGCACACAGCTTCACGTGCGGCGCGATATTCTGCCTCTGTTGAAGAAATAGCAACCACTGTTGCTTCTTCGCTGTGCCAAGAGACGAGGACCGGATCCCGGATGAAAAATATATCCTGAAGTTGACTTGCGATCATCAAATGATCCGGCATAGTCGGAGTCCGTGTATCCTTGCAAGAAGAATTTGTTGTTCCTCTTGTATTCTAGGCCATATTCTATAGTACCACGGACATAGTGAAGAACACGTTTTTTTGCTTTCCAATGAGTAATCTTAGGCTCCTGCATGAACCTCGAAAGATAGTTTACAGCAAATACGAGATCTGGCCTAGTATTGGTCAGATATATGAGACTCCCAATCAACTGTCGATAGAGAGTGCCATCTACCTGGGGTGAGTCATCATGTCGCGATAACTGAAGTCCATTCTCCATAGGAGTTGCCATTGGCTTGCAGTCAGTCATGCGATATTTATCGAGCAATGTCTTGGCATACTTTTTACGAGACACTTTGATGGTGTGCTCCTTACGGCTGAATTCCGGACCAAGACGAGTAATGGAGAAGTCCAAGATCTGTCATCTCAAAAGATTTGCACAAGTTTCTTTTGACAGTAGAGATCAAATCTTCTGAACTCCCTGTAATGAGCAGATCATCCACATAGAGTACAAGCAACACTATCTCAGAACCACTGTTTCTTGAAATAGAGGTTTGCATCTGACGGACATCTCTTAAATCCATGCTTGCATTAGGTGATTGTCCATTTTTATATACCAAGCTCGAGGAGCTTGTTTCAGACCATACAAGGATTTAACCAATTTGCAAACTTTCTGTTGTTGGCCTTCCACTTCAAATCCTTCAGGCTGAGTCATATAGACTTCTTCTTGGAGATCACCATTAAGAAAGGCACTTTTGACATCCATTTGGTGAACTTTCCACCCATATTGTGCTGCCATAGCACACATAACCCGAATTGTGGTCATCCGAGCAGTAGGTGCAAAAGTTTCTTCATAGTCGATGCCTTCCTTTTGAGCATAGCCCTTTGCAACAAGACGGGCTTTATGCTTATCAATTGTTCCATCTGCCTTGTACTTGACTTTGTATACCCATTTGCAGCCAATAGGTTTCTTTCCATGAGGCAGATCAACAAGCTTCCAAGTTTTATTCTTCATCAGAGACTCATACTCTGTATCCATAGCGGCCTTCCACTGAGGCTCACTAAGAGCATCTTGCACTGATGCAAGTCCAAGACTATCTATGGTAGACATGAATGCCCTGTCATCATCAATATCCATATCCTCAACTTCTCTACTTGGAGTCACAGAAAGTTCCTCAAAAGATTGACAAAGATCATCAACCTCACCAGTTTCTCTGGCTTCTCTTTCCTGTTGAGCCATACTGCGTGTACGAGGTCTATCCAAATTCAAATTGGGAGGAGTGGATAAATTTGCATCTCTGATTGTATTTGTACACCATTTAGGATTCTGCTTCGGTGGTGGTGAAGAAGATGTAGAAGGACCTCCTGTCTGTGTTGACGAAGGAATCTCCTCTTCCTTTGGTTCCACAATATCCTGGTGTACTGTAGATGTGCTCTGTGATGTGAAAGCTTCATCAAAGACAACATCTCTGCTGATATGAATTTTCTTGGTCAAAGGATCTATCAACCGATATCCTTTAGAGTGCTCAGAATATCCAAGAAAAATACATCTCAGTGTTTTCTCATCTAGCTTCTTCCTTTTTTCTTTCGGTATGTGCATGAAAGCTTGACACCCGAAAATACGTAGATGAGATATGGAGGGTTTTCGACCACTCCATGCTTCCTGTGGAGTCATTCCTTTTAGGGCCTTTGTGGGTGCCCTATTCAAAAGATACACTGCAGTGGTGACAGCTTATGCCCAATATTGTTGCCCAAGAGTTGCACCTGTGAGCATACAACGAACCATTTCCATGATAGAACGGTTCCTTCTCTCAGCAACTCCATTCTGCTGAGGAGTATAGGCAGTTGTTAACTGTCTCTTGATCCCATGTTTATCTAGGAATGCAGAAAATTCATTAGAGGTAAACTCTCCCCCTCGATCTGAGCGGAGGGTTTTAATAGAAGCCCCTGACTCCTTCTCAACGGATTTCTTGAACTGTTGGAAGAATGCGAAAGCTTCAGATTTCAGGTTGAGAAAGAAAACCCACATCTTTCGTGAGTAGTCATCTACGAATAGCTGAAAGTACCTCTTCCCTCCACACTTGTTGGGTGTGAAAGGACCGCATAGATCGGTGTGAATTAGCTCCGAGAGGTTTTCGTGCTCTTGTAGAGCTCTTCTCAAATGGTACTCTATCTTTGCTTTCTGCTAGCGGTCGGAGCACAGCGGCAATGTGGCAGAAAGGGAAGGAAGACCCTTTACCATCTCATACTTGCTGAGCTCAAGTAAGTAGCCAGAACTAAGATGCCCATATCTCTTGTGCCATAGGGAAGTTGCCTCCTTGGTAGAGACAGTCATGGCAACATGTGGAATAGAGATAGCATCTAGTGCAAATAAGCCATGCTTATATGAAGCTGTTGCAATCTGCTTACCCTTCCTGGTAATTGTACAACACTTCTTTCCATTCTCAACACGAAAGTTGACAACCATATTTCTGTCCAGGATTTGTGTCACGACAACAAATTGTTGGCCAATCCCGGAACATAGAGGACCTTGTCAATCTGACACTTGCCATCAGGAAGAGTGACTGAAACTGTACCCTCTCCCTGAACCATGTAGGTTTTATCATCAGCAATGGTGACAGGTTTGCCCTCCTTGGCCACAAATGATTCAAACCATGATCTGTCGCCAGTCATATGTTTACTAGCTCTTGAATCGACATACCAAATAGGATCCCTCCGAGTGGAATCTGTGGTAGTCATGAGCACCTTGTGTGCCCATTCGAGAATACGAGTCAGATTCTTCAACAGCAACATTCGCCTGGGGTTGCTTGTTTTTATTTTGTGGTTTGTTTTGGCCTTTTTGCTTGTTCTTATGCCAACACCTGTTGGTGTCATGGTTGTCTTTCTCACAGATCTTGCACCACCTCTTCTTCTGTTGAGGTTGCTTGCCTTTTCCTTTCGTATCTGTTGAGAATTTCCTCCTTTCCGAAAGTTGCCTCCTTTTTGCCCATTACCTTTCTTCCTAGAACACTGCCTGTTGGTGTATAGGGCTGTATTGGAAGAATCATCCTTGTGAAGTTGGCGTGCCTCCTGTTGTTGAAGCAGATTGACCAACTCGATGTAGGTAATTTGTCGTTGGGACACCTGGATGGAGGTTATCAACATGTCAAATGAAGAAGGTAAAGCTCTCATCACAAGTGAAATGAGAAGCTTTTCATCCACAATATCTCCTAGAGAACTCAATTTCTCTTTCAACTCAGAGACTCTGCACGAGAAAGAGTTCAAGCTGTTTCACCCTGTCTCAAACTCGGGTTATGAAGTTGTTGTTGAAGATGAAGAATGGTGGATTCATTCTTCCCCTCATAGATGGTTCTAAGGGCATCCCATGCCTCTTTACCACTTGCTTTATCGGCTATATGAGGTTGCACTTCATCGGAAACAGCAAACAAAATGAGCACCTTTGCTCTACTGTCTTTCTTGTCAAAAGCAATCTGATCTGTTGAAGGACCTGTGGATCCTGCTGTTGGTGAAGGCCTTGTTGCTACTCCAGTAACAATATCCCACAAATCTTCCATTTGGAGAATAGCCTTCATCTTATGTTTCCATGGTGTATAATTTGGACCTTTCAATAAGCGATGCGGATCGGTCATCAATTTTGCAACGGCGGCCATAGTGAAGGTTCCTTATATCACCAAATTGGTCCCCCTTTCGATATACCTTTTGCTAGGCCAATATACCGTACAAAATACCCGCCCTTACGTGAGGGAAACTATAGGTATTTAGAAAGATCAACAAAAATCACCCGCCCTTACGTGAGGGAGACTATAGGTGAATTTTAGAGATCATACGATACGTGGAACATAAGCGGTGCTGAAAGGGAATCGCCTTGTTGATGGCACCTACCATAGAAGATTCTTCTCATGCGTGGGGCGTAACTTCCCCTAAACACTATGAAGAATACTTCGTCGGGATTTACGCCTAAACACAAGTGCGATAAAGGGTAGTGGATGGAGTAAAAAAATGCAAAAATGGCGTACTTATTCCTCCCCGACGATTTATAGAGAACAAGCTCAGACGTCGTTATAGCGGCTATATTAGGCGGCGGATACAGTAGCCAAATCACGACAGCTTTACCTGTAAGTGCTGGCAGAGGTATCGCAAATACCGAACGCTGCAGTGCAAATAAATTGCACAGATGGGTTTTATATTCCGGGGACTTTAGGGAGTGTTTGATTTTAATTTTTAATGTTATAGTGCAAAAATGAAATATGCAACATACAACAAAAAAAATGCCCACTAGAATAACCCACAAGGTGTCGGTCCACGACCGAAAATGCACCTTTTACAATGCCAAATTGCTATTTTTCATAAAAAATTACTCTCAATCCCCCTTTGATTTTTTTGAAAAAAAAATCCCCCCTTAAAAGGCTTTCTTTAACAAAGCATTTTTATAATTATTATCAATTTTAAAATTAAAATAAATAATTTTAATTTCTATAGTTTTAAACTTTAGAAAAAATAAATTAAAATTAAATTTTAATTTATTAAAGTTTAAAACTATATTAAAAAAAAATTAAAATTAAAAATTTTAATTAAAAATAATAATAATAAAAAAATAACTTTAAAAAAAAATATACCTTGGGGGAGTCGGCGGGATTCGAACCCCCGACCTGTAGGCTCCCTGAGCCTTACCGCACGGCTCACGACCACGTGAGCCAGCGGGCTGATCCGGAGGAAACAATGGAGCACCTCTCCTTTGTCCCTTCTCGGTCTGCCCAAGCCCTCTGCCACCTCCTCTGCTAGTCGCGGTCCGTCCCGCGTTCTACAGCCTCTTCCTCGTCGCAGTCTGCAACACGCGTCTTCTTCGATTTAAGAGGGGGGAGGGGGGGTATAACGGCGGGCGGGAAAAAAATTTAAAAATCCCTGCCCGGAGGGTGGTCCCCCTCCAGCGCGTCGCGGAGCGTGGGCTGCGTCTCCTTCACGCAGGCCCGGGGCTGCGTCTAGAATGACGCAGTCGTTTTTTTGGGGGGGTTTATACCCCTCCTGCCGCGGCGGGCGGGAAATTTGAATTTCCCCCCGCAGCGTCGGCCAAGGGGGAGGGGGCCTCCCCTCCTGTCGCACGGCCTGCGCGACAGTCTGTCGCACGGGCCTGCTGCGGCAGCGGGCTGCGTCTCCTTCACGCCGGCCCGGGGCTGCGTCTAGAATGACGCAGTCGTTGGGGGGGGGGTTATACCCCTCCTGCCGCGGCGGGCGGGAAATTTGAATTTCCCCCCGCAGCGTCGGCCAAGGGGGAGGGGGCCTCCCCTCCTGTCGCACGGCCTGCGCGACAGTCTGTCGCACGGGCCTGCTGCGGCAGCTCCGGGAGCGCACGGGCCTGCTGCGACAGCTCCTCTGTCGCGCGGGGGAGCGGGCCCCTCCTGGTCGCGCGCACACGCGGGGAGTGGTCTCTCTTTCCCGTCAACCGCGCGCAACGGGGTCCGGGCCCTCCTGCGACGCAGCGCGCCGGCTGCGTCTGCTTCGACGACCGGTGGGGAGTGGTCTCTCTGTTAAACTCAATGTCTCTTTCTATCGCGACTGCGCGACAAAAAAAAAATTTAAAATTAACTGCACACCCGCCCAGATTCTCCAGCCTCGGCTTCTCGTCACGCCTCCCTGCACATCGCTGGCTCTGATGCCATGTAAATGTGCGAACTAGTTTTCATTATTCACAGCAAGGTGTTAAATAATACAGCAACAACGGATTGTCGGAGGTTGCCAAACCAATCCAGCAAACAAAAGCAATTTGTTATAACGTAATAACAAATGCACAACAATATGCCTAAATAATGAACTACAGACAAAGTACGCTTATCCTGAAATGATTGCTGACCCTAATGAAGAGTTGGAAGGAGATATCTTCCACGACGTCTCCGTTGAAGAGATGTTACACAATGGATTTTATTTTGATGGTTCTATACCAACTATAGCCCAACTTGAGACTACTAATCCTCAGAATGAATTATCCAAATTAACCTTACAAGAATTACAATAATTGGGTGTTTCACCCGCCCCACCTAACTTTGAAAGAGATCTACACATGGAGGTAGAAAACGTCATTAAAATTAATATTGGAACTGAGGATAATCCTCACATAATCAATATTGGATCCGAATTAAGTCAAGAAAAATAAGAACAATACATTGCATTCCTTAAGGAGTATGAATATGTTTTCACTTGGACATATGAAGATATGCCAGGTCTAGACCCTTTTGTAGTCATGCATCATCTAGTGGTCCATCCGGATGCTAAACCTATTAAACAAAAACTTAGAAAAATGCATCCCAAAGTGGCTCTGCTAGTCAAAGGGGAGTTAGAAAAACTCCTGAATGTTGTTTTATACAAGCTATTGATTATGCTGAATGGATCTCAAACGTAGTTCCAGTAACCAAGAAAGAAGCTACCAAAGTTAGGGTTTGCACATATTTTAGAGATATTAACGCTGCATGCCCTAAAGATGAATTTCCTCTTCCAAACATGGATCAAATCATTGAATTCACTGTCGGGAGTGGGATGATGTCCTTAATGGATGGATTCTCCGGTTATAATCAGATCGGGATAGCTCCTGAAGATCAGGCTAAAACAACATTTATTACCCCCTGGGGTACTTTTTGTTGGAAAGTGATGCCATTTGGCTTAAAGAACGTAGGTGCAACCTATCAACGAGCTATGACCTATATTTTTCATGATATGATGCATGATATCCTACATGATTATGTAGATGATATTATAGCTCGCTCTATTTTGCAAGATAATCATTTAGATGATTTGAGAAAAGTTTTTAATCGATTACGAGAATATCTTATTCGATTAAATCCAACAAAATGCATATTCGGAGTTAAGTCCGAAAAACTATTAGGGGTTTTAGTTTCTTTACATGGTATCGAAATCGACCCTCTCAAAATTGTAGCTATCATTGATATGCCCGCACCTACTAATATATCTGAATTACAAAGTTTACAAGGTAAGCTTCAAGCTATCCGTCGCTTCATCGATAAGCTGGCGGACAAAACTGGTCCCTTTCTTAAACTCCTTAAAAAGGATGTCCCTTTTAATTGGGACAACGAATGTAGAGAAGCTTTTGAACTTCTCAAGTAATACCTCCTTAATCCACCTGTGCTTTCACCACCTAAACTTGATCACCCATTCCTCCTATATATTTTAGCTTTAGATTCTGCCTTAGGGGCTATGTTAGCTCAGCTTGATGATGAAAAGAGAGAACGTGCTAATTATTATATTAGCCGAACCTTCATCAGTTATGAAACCCGCTACACAACATTAGAAAAACTATGTCTAGCAGTCGTTTTTGCTACGCAAAAATTATGACATTATATGCTTAGTCAGAAAACTTATGTCATTGCCAAATACGATCCCTTAAGGTATCTCATGAGTCGACCTTAGTTATCGGGTCATATAGCCAAGTGGGTTCTTGCTCTAAGCGAGTTTGATCTCACATTCATAGGACAAAAGTCTGTTAAGGGTCAAATCATAGTAGATCAATTAGCTGCTGCACCCTTAGCATCTACCCATCCCCTCATCATCGAGTTTTTGGATGAATGCCTTCAATTAGAGGTAGACCATACTGAACAATGGTCCTTATACTTTGATGGAGCCCGATGCATGAGTGGGGCTGGTGCGGGTATTATTTTAATATCCTCACAAAAACATCTTATTCCTCTATCCTTCAAATTGACATTTGCTTGCACCAACAATACTGCTGAGTATGAAGCTCTAATCCTTGGATTACGAGTTGCCCTGGCGCTAAAAATTAAACATCTGTTAGTTTTTGGTGATTCTCAACTAGTTATAAACCAAATTAATGAAGTTTATTAGACCAGAGATGATAAACTATGCCCATATAAGGCCTATGTTTTACAATTAATGTCTCTATTTGATCAAGTTACCTTGGAAGCTATTCCTCGAACTAGCAACCGTGCAGCTGATGCTATGGCCGCAGCTGCATCTCTCCTGCCCTTGGAGTTAGATGACGAATATGGCACTATCATTATTCGTCGACTCCAGGAACCCGCTTCACATAAATCATGCTCAGAGCCTTTGGATGTGTTTCTAATAAATGAAACTACTCCTGAACCTTGGTATACGGACATATTTGATTTTCTCCAAAATGGGACTTTCCCTACCAATTCTAATAACAACCAACGTCGGTTATTACGTAGACGAGCAAGTCGATTTGTAATAATTGGCAATACCTTGTATAGGAGATATTTTGAAGGTATCCTATTAAGATGTTTAAACTTAGAAGAGTCTAAATCAGCCTTGAGTGAAGCCCACGATGGATCTTGTGGAGGACACTTCAGTGGTAGTGTCATTGCTAAAAAGCTCCTTCGGATAGGATACTTTTGGCCTACCATGGAAACGGATGCACATGAGTATGTGTGCCATTGCGACAAGTGCCAGAAACATGCTGACCTTGTCCATGCACCTGCACAAGAGCTGCAGGCTATTTCATCTCCTTGGCCCTTTTCCAAATGGGGTTTAGACATTATTGGCAAAATCAATCCTGTGTCATCTGATGGACACAAGTTCATCATAACCACCACTGAGTATTTCACGAAGTGGGTTGAAGCTATGCCTTTAGCTTCCTATACTGGCACACAAGTCTCTAAATTTATTTTTAATCAAATCATTTGTAAGTTCGGAATTCTCGTAAATCTCATCTCCGACAATGGAACTTGTTTCAAAAATAAAGATGTTAAAAAATTATGCCAAAAATATAAGATTCAACATCGCTAGTCCACTCCCTATTATCCTCAGGGTAATGGTCAAGCAGAAGCATCTAACAAAATCTTAATCAAAATTCTCAAAATATTGGCCAATAAAACTGGCCGTGACTGGCACATTCAGTTATATCCAGCCTTGTGGGCCAATCGAACTAGTGTTCGAACCCCCATGGGAACTTCACCATTTGTTTTGGTTTATGGTGCCGAAGCAGTTTTTCCCTTTGAATTAGAAGTTCCTTCTTTGGCTCTACTACTTCAAGATACCGAAGTAGGAGATGAATATCAAGCTGGCAGACTCAGTCAGCTAGAACTCCTAGATGAAAAATGCATCAATGCTTTGGAGCATCTTCGTGCCTACCAAAACAAGCTTAAAAGATCATATGCTAAAAAAGTGTGTCATCGATCCTTTGAGATCGGCGACCTTGTTTTAAAAGAAAATAAAAAAAATACTAATGCAACTAAGGAACTTAAAGGCAAATTTGAGCCCAACTGGCTTGGACCATACATTATTATTGCTAAATTCGAATCAGGAGCATACAAATTGTCTACCTTAGATGGTAAAGAACTTAAAGAACCCATGAATATTTTGCATCTTAAACGTTACTATGTATAAATTTGGTCATTTCATCCATGTATATATTTGTTCAAAATCACTATCTTGTTTTTCTTTCAAATTTATAAATTCAAAAACACCAAAAACATTCATAATCATCAAAATCTTCAAAACTATTTGTTGCATTTATTTATGGCACTTGTTAAATTTTTTGTTCAAAAACAAAAATAAAACCAAAAAAACAAAATAATGATAAAAATATAAAAATAGCAATATGCTTGACTCTTTCGAAACCAAAACAATATAAAGAAGAAAGAGAGAGTCAATATTCTCAAAACTTCTCAAAAAGTATTTATATATATTTTCTTACAATTATTGCAGTTATATGTTTCAAATTATTTTGGATAAATTAGCATTTATTTGGAATCTCTCACTTTCACACTCACAAAAATAAATATCTTGATTTTATCTGGCATGATTACTAATAGCTCTTATATCAAAGTTCACAAAATTCAATTAAATAAAGTTTGAGCATAGAGAATTGATCTTGTTATTTACTTAAACCAAGCACATATTTTCACAATAAAATGATTATATTTGTAATTTCCATGTTTTGCTACATAGTAGATGTGATTTCTTAAGCAAAAAGTTTCCCCTGCTATCCTATCATGCACATGGTCTAGAATCTTTGAGAATTGGCAAAAGGACAAGCTCACCCCTACCCAGAATAAAAATCCCTTGCTCTACAACTAATCCGAGCAAGTATCCCTAGCAAAGAAGAAAAAAAAAAAGTTCAAGAAAAAAAAGAGAAAAGAAAAATGTTATTTTATATCATTACAACAATATTTCAAGCACTATCTCAAAAATCAAGAAAAAAAAAAAAATACAAAAAGAAAAAGAAGCAAAGTTCAAAAGAAAAGCAAAATAAAGCAAAAAGCAAGAAAGCAATAAAATCCCTTTCCCTACCCGTTGAAAAGAAAAGAAGGGTTGATGAGCTTGAATCCCTAGAATTCTCAATTATTCAAAAACTATGAGGTAAGCCCCATAACAGGTGGTTTGTGCCCAACTTGCTTGGCCTTGGGTAACTCCTAGCGTGGTGATATGTCTGTCATATTAACGACCTTTTGTACAGACCTATGTCTGCTTATGGATTAGCTAGCTATTGATAATTCGACTTACATAGTAGTCTAGTATGGTTATATGCATCTACATCATGGTTAATGAAAACTTATTTGGTTTCTTCAAATCACTTGTATCATAGTATCTTGCTCAAAACTGGTAAATGCACAAAGCAATTGCACACACATTTGTATTTGAGAGATTTTGTGTATCATTATGATAAATCAAGATCGGAAATGAATTCACATATGCACATGGGATTCCTTATAAATCTAACTTTTGTCTTCAAAATACTTTGAAATATTATTTTTGCAACTTGTTTGGAATAATTCAACTACAGTTGTTTACCATAAAGACAACTATATAATAGAAAAATAAAAAATTTCTTTCAAAACCATACAATCAAAACATATATATATATATAACTTTTGTCGACTTTCGCGATGATGGTATAGTTCCAAAACCAAAATTGGAATTTTATGCCTAGCGCAAGTCCTCATCTTCATATTTTCTGTTTATTAAAAAAATCAACCATGCAATAAAACTATCTATTTTTCTTTGATTTTCGCGATGATGGTATAATTTTATACCTACATATTCTATGCCTAGCGCAAACCATTGTAACAATTTTTATTCCCCATTTATTTAAAAATCATGAAAACCATATGACTTAAATCATACTATTACATAGTTATGTTTTTTAAACACAAAGCATGCACATTATCACTATTTCATGTCATTATGTCAACCTTCAATTTTGCAAAGATGATATAATTCCTAAGGAATTATCCAAAAATTATCACACTTAGGAATTTATGCCTAGCAAAAAAATCATTATTTAATGCATACTATTTTTTTTTTATGAAAATCTGAAAAACAAACCATCATTTTCACCATTGCACCAAAGTCTTAAGACAGTCTCTTAAGCATTCTTTTACTTTTAACAATATTTCTATACTGGGATTAGCTTGACGACCGAGTGAGCAGCGACTCCATGAAATGGTCTATAATAGCGATAATGTCCTTTGAAATTATTGTTAGAAGTCTCTTTTTATTTTTTTACCACATCACATTACAAAGAACCAATTTTTTACATCAGATTATTTCATTTAAAATATTATCGCATGACATCAAAATTATAAATTTTCAAAATGACATAATTTCATGAATCCTCAATCCAATTATCAAATCAATCAATCAAACATAAAAGCATCATAAACATACACATAACACAAGTCATATTATCAAAACTATCTCATCTCATATATATATCAACAGTATATATACATCATCAAAACTGGATCGGTATGCCATAATCTGTACCTCGGCATACTCAATCCTCTATCAAAAATAACAAACCTACATATCAATTTGTATAGTGTAATGCAATCCTCTAGCCTCGAGAGCCCCTTGAGCTCTCGACCTCATCTCCTCCCCCGCCCTAAGGTGGACGAGGTGGCCCCATCACAGTTTGTGTAGTACTATGAGTCCTAGTCCTCGATCGGGACAAAGTCCTAGACAACCCAATCCTGATCGGCTCTGTGATGTTAGCTGGTAGGGGTAGTCTATCCTCCTCTAGCACCAGTTGATAGTATAATGTCTGATAAAAAGTTATTTGGGCAATAGCCTGTGTCAGCTCCCTAGTGCTCGCCCCTCCACCCCGTGCCCTGAGGCATGCAATCTCGTCCCTGAGCTGTGTAGCCTCAGCTCGATGTCATGCAGCATCCTCCTATAATATCTGCACCTATTCCTGGAGATGAATCGTCTCTATTCAGAGAGTAGCTATCTCGCTGCTCCCCCTAGTGTCCACACCCTTGCCCTTATCGGGTGATGGTGGCCTCTCTCTATGTGGAAAAGGGGGTCTCTCCACCCTCCTCTCCCATTTCTACGACCTCTCCTATGCCTGTGGCCTCCTCAGCTCTCTCTCGTCATGACCCTGGGACGCCTCCATAGCTGCCTAGCACCGCCTCCCTATCTGATGCAAAACTGTGTGTATCAGACCCTGAGCCCTCGTCATCTGAGGAGGGCAGATGCCTACGTAATAGGCATCGTAGCCGTCGGTTACCCCTGCATCATCCCCATCCACTAGTTGAATGGGGGCATCGTCTGAGTCCTGACTCCAGAAGTGCTACATGTCTGGAGCCCCGCTAACTGTGGTGTTATCCCAGATAGTCTGGGAAAACTCATAATCCCTGAGATATGGGATCCCCTGCTGTAGACCGAACTGACGCAAAACTCGGTCATAGCGGTGGAGGTCCACCTCTTCCATCTCCATCCGTAGCCAGCACACTCGCCTAATGCGAGCTAGCTCCTATCCATCCTCGGCCCACCTTGGGTGCTCACGCCATGGCCTCCAGGTAATCTGGTCTGGGACTAGGTCATCTAGTAGTCTTCGGGACATCGAAAGGTCGATCCGTCACTGTGACCCTCTCCGGAGCCACCAGTAGAAAACTCGGGGCCTCTCCCCATCAATCCCTATCAGAGGAAGCCCTATCGGCCTTCGCACTACAATATGATCCTAGCACCAAACCTGACCGCCCTTGTACACGACCCCATGCAGGATCTTGTACAGTCGGCATAGCACATAGCTACCCCAAGAAAACCTGTAGCCATGGTCTCGCATATCGTAGATCACATCTGCGAGCATCCATGGCACCCTGCACCCGCTCTGGTGGCACAACAAAATTCCACCAACCACTCCGACTAAAACTTGTGTGAGTCTAGATGCCCCAGGCATCTAGCGCAGTGCCTCGATGTTAACTTCGCCCTTCTCTAGGGCGAAGCTTGGGTCACCGCACAACCGTCCCATAGCATGGCCCTGATTGGCCATAGGAGTGATCAACCGTCCTTGTATGGGGATTCTCAGAATCCTCCATACATCCTCTAGAGTGGGAGTCATCTCCCCTGTCGGTAGCCAAAAATAGGAAGAACCCGGATACCATCTCTTTGCTAGGGCTATCAGTAGCCCCATATCCGTAGACACTTGTGGCATCTCTGCCACATGCTGTAAGCCGGCCTGTGCCAGCTAATCCCGCTTTGCCTGTGTAAGAGCGGCCAAGTCATCTCTCAAACCTCCATACTTCCATTCCCTTGCTTTTTAGCAAACCTCTCTGCAACATAAACAACAAAACAACAAACAACCATTAATAACAACTCAAGTGATTAAAAATGTAAGTTAAAATAAGTTCAATTTTATGCAATTGATGATATTGTCCACTATTGGACGATATCGTCCCAAATTTGAGCATAATCCTTTCTGATTTTGCAGGTTGAAATCATCCTTAATTTGACGAAATCGTCTCCCTTTTGCCGATTTTGCCCTTAGACGAAATTGGCGAAATTGAGACGATTTCGTCGAAATCGGGACGATTTCGTCTCGACGACGTCAACGGCCCAAACACAGCCGCGATGCTCAAAAATTGATTAAGATTTACCTAAAAAGCATGTAAAATCAAATTAATGCATTCTAAACTAAGTCTAGACTCTTACACGTAGACCGCGCCGGACCTCTGTCGATCTGTGCGTCGTCTCCACCATTTTTGCTTCTAGAGCTCTAAAACCAGTAAAATGAACAGTAAAAGTGAATTAGGGTTTTACCCTATTTTTCTTAATTTTATTCAAAATAATTCAAAATTAATTTTTCTTTTTCGCGTTTTTACCTCAAACGTTCGATTTGGGTAAAAACACGGAGGGGGCACCATAGTAAGCTGTCGTACGATTCGACCAAGAATCGTCGCCTAAAAATGGGAATAATTTTTCTTTCTCGTAAATCGAGAAGAAATCATCTTTAACGCATTTTCTTCAAAAATTCGCTAAAGAGGGGGCAAAATGTAGCACCCTAAAATTGGCGCAGTGAAATTGTAATAATTACATTCATCCTAGTAAATAATTTAAATTCAAATTTTAACCTCCCAAACCGCCCGTTAACCACCGGGTAATCCGTTTCCCCCTTTTTCATGCCATTTTTAGAGGTTGTTTTGACCGTTTGATGATATCATCGTCAATTAGACGATATCGCCCCAGATCTGATGATTTCATATGGGCTAGGACATCCAGAAGATCTTGTCGCAAAACTAATTTTGCATAATTAGCTTCTATTCCAACGGGTCTCTAATTCGGGCAGAAGCGTGTTTGCACCGTTAGGGACCCTCCCCCGTTGGAGATCTCCCAAATAGGGATGATCTCCAACCTCCTAACTACTCCCCTAAACCTATTTAATCCTAAGCCTTTCCCTTCCCAACCCCTGGCTGAAATTCTATGTAACTTGACTTCTCATACGATAAAACATCCTAAGTTTCCATTTGCATCAGTTCTATATCAATTTTGTTGCATGTACATTACTATTTTTCAATCGGAACAAGCTTACATCGTCGTCGATGAACCTGTTCAGATCGGAGGCGAACCTGTCGAATCAGAGACGATTTCGTACCAATGCGAGATGATTTCGATTGCAGTCAATATTGAGGCAATTAGTGCCTGAAGTTTGCATTTCTCTATCTTTTATCTGTTGTTTTATTCTACAATTAGCTTATTTTATTTAGTATTTTATACTATTTTGCATTTTGGAGTTCACCCATCTAGATTAAATGCATAATTAAGCCATGATTGTGATTAAATTAGCATAATTCATTCATGTTTCTGTGTTTATGTTTCAGTTTGATAGTGCTACTATCATTTTATACTATTTCCCTTTGTTATCATTGTTGTATTTTCTATATTTTGCACCTATTTCTCTGATTGCAGGTCTCTGACGAATTCGTCTGACAAATTCGTCAGATCTTAGATGATCTTGTCTGATCTTAGATGATCCTATCAAATCAGAGGCGATCCTGACTGCTTCAAGATCAAAATCTTCATCAGACATCCGGATCAGGTATTCTTCTTTTTATCTTTTGTAATTTCTCTGTTTTTTTGTCCTATTCTATTTTTTTGTATTCATTTAATTTGCATCTGCATATAGAATAGCTTAGACGCATTTTGGCCAAACTTAGGATTTGAATGCTTAAGGCTAAAAATGAACACATAAAACACATTCCCAACCTAGGCGTGGAAACTGCCATTAAATGTTTCTTGGTGAACCCACCATCCGTCGAAAAATCACCAATATACACCTCCCTTGAGAGGCGGGACCTTCGCAATTCTTCTCAGTCCAAGGTACCGCGACATCCTTTTCACATCCCCCTTCCGGGCACGGATCCTATAGCCTGAAGGTAAGGGTGTGAAAAATTTGGAGCGATACACGTCCTCCAATGTGGTAGTCATCTCCCCTATTGATAACCGAAAATAGGAAGAACCCAGATACGACCTCTCTGCTAGGGCTATCAATAGCCCCATATCTGTAGAAACCTGTGGCATATCTGCCACATGCTGCAAGCCGACTTGAGCCAACCGATCTCGCTCTGCCTGAGATAGAGCTGCCAAGTCATCCCTTAGCCCATCGTATTTCCATTCTCTACTCTTTAGTAATCCTCTCTGCAACATAAACAACAAAACAATAAAAATCATTAATAAAACAGTGATTAAAAATGCAAGTAACATAAGTTCAATTTGAGCAAATTCGTCTATGATTTCGCAAGCCGAAATCGTCCCTTATTTGATGAAATCGTCCCCATTTCGCCGATTTCGCCCCTGGATGAAATCGGTGATATCGAGACGATTTCGATGAAATGGAGGTGATTTCGTCTCGACGATGTCGATGGCCCAAAAAATGGCCGCGATGCTCAAAAATCATTCAAAATTAATCTAAAAAAGCATAGAAAATCAAAATTAAAGCATTCTAAACTAAGTTAGACTCTTACCCGTAGCCCGCGTCGGACCTCTGTCGATCTGTGTGCTGTCTCGACCATTTTGTTTGCAGAGCTCCAGAAACCAGAAATGCAAATGAACAGTAAAAATGAATTAGGGTTTTTTCCTATTTTTCTTAATTTTATTCAAAAACAATTAAAAACAACATTTTAATTTTGCTTTTTCGTGCTTTTACCTCAAACGTTCGATTTGGGTAAAAACACGGAGGGGGCACCATAGTAAGCTGTCGTACGATTTGACCAAGAATTATCACCTAAAAATGAAAATAATTTTTGCTTTCTCGTAGATCGAGAAAAACTCATCTTTAACGCATTTTCTTCAAAAAATTTGCTAAAGAGGGGGCAAAATGTAGCACCCCAAAATTGGCACAGTAAACCTTAACAAATAATTAAAATTACTTTAGTAATAATTCAAAATTCAATTTTAACCCCGAACCGCTCGTTAACCACTTGTTAAACAGCTTTCCTCATTTTTCGTGCTATGTTTAGGATTTGTTGTGACCGTTGGACGATATCGTCTTCGATCAGACAATATCGCCTCAGATCGGACGATTTCATCTAGAGCAGAACATCCAGACGATCTAGTCCCAAACTGATTTGTGCATAATTAAATTTTGTTCCAACAACATCTCTAATCTAGGCAGAAGCGTGTCTGTGTCGTTAGAGACCCTTCCCATTGGAGATCTCCCTAATTGGGATGATCCCCAACCTCCTAACCTCCATCCTAAGCCTATTTAAACCTTAGGACCCCCCTTGACATTCCCCTGGCTGAATTTTCCTGTAACTTGACATTTGCGTGCATTAGAATACCCTAGATTATCATTTCAAAGTTTTCTTAGGGGACCTCATTGATTTTCAGCTGGAGCAAGCTTAGATTGTCGTAGACGATCTTGTACAATCTCGGACGATCACATCCCAATTCAAGACGATTTCGACTGCAGTATGCATTAGGGGCAATCAGTGCCCAGAGTTTGCACTTTTCCTATACTTTGATGCTATTTTATTCTGCATTTAGTTAGTTTTATTATTATTTCCTGTTATTCTGTATCTTGGAGTTCACCCATGTAGTTTAATTGCATAATAAAATCATTATTAGCTATTAAATCATCGTAATTTACTTGCATTTCTATTCGGGATTATCTTATTAACATCATTTTGTCATTTCATATCATTTTCCTTTATCAGCATAGCTGCATTTTCTATATTCTGTGTCCATTTCTCTTATTGCAGGTATCTGACGAATTCATCTGATGAATTCGTCAGATCTCAGATGATCCTGTCAGATCGGAGACGATCCTGTCAAATTCAAGATGATCTTGACTGCTTCAAAAATCAGAACCTCCACTAGACATCTGAAATCAAGTATGGATTTCTTCACTTAATTTATTCTCTATTTTTTCTGTTTAAATTTGTTTCTGTATTCATTTAATTTGCATTTTCATAATAGAACAACTTAGATTCATTTGGCCAAACCTAGGATTTGAATGTTTAAAGCTAAAACTGAACACATTAAAACACATTCCCACCCTAGGCGTGGAGACTGCCACTAAAATTTTCCTGGTGAACCCCACCATCCATCGAAAAATCACCTTAATACACCTCCCCGAGAGGCGGGACCTTCAAAGGGCCTCTCAGTCCGAGGTATTGTTCCATCCTTCCCACATCCCCCTTCTGGGCATGGATCCTTTAGCTTGAAGGTAAGGGTGCACAAAATTTGGAATGATACACCTACTATGAGTTATCCCCCATGGCTTCCCAACCCTTAGGAATCAAAAATTTGAATAAAACCATGAAAACCTTGACTAAAGATATGAAGGTCCTCAAGAAAAAAATATTTTCATAGGTTTAATTATTAGAATTATCCTAAAACCCCTTCCAAGCAAGTAAATAGGGGTATTGACATCCTCCAATGGTTATCAAAGATACCTACCCAATCCAATAGAGAGGCCAATTAATATCATGGTTTTAGATGATTGATAATACCCATACCAATTGCCATGCAATAGTTTCCCTCAAGCATAGTAATAGATATCCTATCTCAAAATAACTATATAGAGCATCCATATACCTTGTCATGTTAGTATCCTTATGTTTACTTTCTATTTCATGAGAAGCTCCAATAACTTACATGTTACAACCCTTACACCTTATATCTAAAGCCAACTATACAATCATCAATACCAATACATCTAGGATTAATCCTAAAATATACTCCAAATCTAAGGGTCAAATCATCAGAGTAGACATTGGTAACATGCGATGAAGTCAGAGTTTATGTCACTTCAAGAAGGACAAACACCCTACCAAACAACAAACCTTAGGGACAAACTAACATCCTTACCAAATATAAAAGGAGAGAAATATATGAGAATTAGGAGGTAAATAAAATGACTACAAGTGCCACATCAGGATTTAATAGGTCTAAATAAATAAAACCTTGTAAATCCAACTAGATGGAATTGGAAGGACTTGTATCAAAACTAGTTATAGTGCCCTACCCCATTATTGAGTGGTTGAGGCCCTAGTGGATCACAATTAGTGTACCAAAAGCTTAGTCATTAGAATATTTTAATGTGAATGGGAATCCAAAGAAGTCCACCATACCCATACCACTCTAGGATATCCTCACTCTACTAAAATATATGAAGCTATTAGAAGAAACGCTAGAATATAAAAAAATCACAAGAAAGCAAAAGGTACTAGTTTTCCTACAAATATTTGGTCCTAAGCCTAGTAGACCAAAGCTCTTGCTCTTCTATCTAAAACTCATATACAAAGATCAGTTCATCCACAACTGCCTTATAGATTCCAATTTAAGCATTATATTTATATCTAGGTGAATTATCAATGCATGTGGATGGGAACATGGTACCAATCCTTTGATCTCATAAATTATCTCTCACTTGTACTTCACACTTGTCCTACCATGACTATCACCTAAGATATAATAGTAATTGAATTATCAAACTCCTTTTGTGTTTGCCTCTCCTACAAATTCACAACCAATATTGGAGGTTATTTATTCCTGAACTATATTCATATGTTCTGAAGGACTCACCATGGAACTAAGGTGAAGATACCCTCTAAACCACTCCATATACATCATGTGGATCACATTCCTTCTATTAAAGTAGAATCATAATAGACCTTACTAATAAAATAAGAGTGGTCAAAATCTAAATTACTAATAGATGGAGTCCATACCCTAGTGCTAGACTATAATATGGATAAATGGGTTATTGAAATGTGGAAATATAAAATTTATGAGGTGTTGGAATAAATAGGTTTAGGTGCCTACCTAACCTAAGAGGAGAAGGCATTCCTATAAGAATAAATTAAAGCATAAAAAAATAAAATCAAACTCTAGAAGATTTATTTTGGTGGGGCTAGGAAAGAACTAGAGTGGGAGTTGGCATCTACTTGATATCACCATAAGGTAAAAAATGCTATAAGCCTACCAAATCTAATTCAATTACTCAAAAAATATAGTGGAAAACAAATATTGGTGTACAGTCTCCTAATGGCAACCAAGAGATGGATCATGTCACTAAAAATATATGAGGATATTGTGCTTATTATCAAGCATGTTTAATTTTTATGATAGATAAAAACTAGTTGTTGAAGTTATCCCAAAACTAGGTTTGGGATCTATTCAAAGTATTTTATTTGGTTAATATGTCAAGAGTCCCTTAGTACTAAAACATTAATATTGATTGCATGGTAGTCATTAGATCCAAATACAATCTAGTAGAATATCTATGAAGCAACCATAGATATGTTGAGGTCATCATCAAACTGACTATTATAGATAATGATATGTATTGGTGGGTCTTTAACAATGATGAGCACATTATTTGGTTCATTCAATAATAAGTTGGGTTCATAGAAGAATTCAAACTAGAGATACAAGAAGCCTATGTGCACCAATTATCCAACTCAAAGTCAATAAGTTATCTAAAGGACAAGTAACAATTGAATCCTTATTGAACATAGATATTTGTTTTAGAGGTAAGAAAGGCATCACAATGGATAAATATGATGATTTGGAGATAGAGATCATGGCTAGAAAAGTATTATAGATAGGAAAACTAGTTACATGGAAATAAAGAAAGAATCTTATCAACCTATGTCAAAAATATGCTAGAGTAATGGCTTGGAGCTATGAAGATCTGAAGGGGTATGATAATGATGTTATAAAGCACATAAGAGTTGGATCTAGATGCCAAGCCAATAAGATAGAAGTAAAGGCTAGTGAATCCAAACATAGATCCCCTCACATGGTAAGAACTTGTCAAACTCATAGAGGTAAAGATCATATACCCACTCAAACATAACACTTGGATCTCTAATATGGTTCCAATTAGAAAGAAGAATGGAGAAATTTGGTTGTGCACTTAATTTAGAGACCTCAATTGGGAATCATTAAAAGACCACTACCCATTTCCTTCTATAGACCATATATTACAATTGGTAGTAGGATCAAAGAGATTCTCACTACTTGATAACTTTCCTTGGTACAATCAAGTTTAGGTCAAGGATGAAGACCAACACAAGGCAACATTCACTACCAAGTGGGGGATTTTTTTTTCTATCAATGGATGCCTTTTTGGACTATCTAATCCCGAATCAAAATTTTAGAGGTCCATTGATATAGCATTTAATGACTTGATTAACAATATTATCTTAGTCTATTTGGATGATCTCACTATATTCTCAAAGAAAAGAACCATTTGGTGCATCTAAAAAAGGTGTTTAATCAATATCAATTATTTAGGGTGTACCTCAATCCAAAGAAATGCATTTTATGCACACCGTAAGGGAAACATATATGGTATATTATGTCTAAATATGGTATAACCATAGACCCTAATTGGATTAAGGCTATTCTCATTCTATCACTGCCATGACATGAGAAAGCTATCTAGTCTTTCCTAGGCCAAATCAACATTGTTTAAATATTTGTACTAGAATTTACCCCTATTATTAGGCCCATCAACCATATTTTGAAGAAGGGATTACCATTTATATGGACTAAATAAGAGAATAAAGCCTTCAAAAATATTAAACAAGCTATTGTGGAAGCCTTAGTATTGGCAAACCAAGATTTTGATAATTATTTTCATCTATACACCTACAGTGGCTATTCCAATATACTTGTTGTCCTTACATATAAGTATTATGAAGGTAATTAAAATGCTAACATATTCTTCATCCAAACCTTGAAGGAATACGATAAGCGATACAATTTTGTTAAAAAATAGGTATACACCTTGATTAAAAGATAAAAAATTCAAGCATTTGATTTCAAATAATAAATTTATCACTAATATCATCCATTCAAGCATAAAAACTACATTATGAATGGGGAAATTAGTAAAAAGAGACCAATATTATTCACCTAGAACCTTGAGTATGACATTGAAATCAAGATAACTAATTTGGTTTAGAGCTAAGCATTGTGTCAAGGACTGACACATGACATCATAGATCCAAAAGAAGAAAAATATTCATGCCTTCTCATTTTCAAATAAAATTGAGATAGGGTAAAGACTAAATCACTTACATGAAATAAATTTACTATCTTTTGGACTTGAATTAGACTCAAAGGAGAGCATATAAAGTATAGAATATGCACTATGCTCTCATTAGATGAGTGATTTTCCAAAGAAACTTTGATGGCTTCCTCTTGAGATGCATAGAAATTAGGCAAACTACTTCACTACTCAAGGAGTTCAAATAGGGGTTCTCTGATGGACATTCATCTACTCATATAAATGTAGTGAATATTATAAGGGTAGGATACTACTAGACCACCAAGTTTAATAATGCTTACAAATGGGTAAGGAAGTGTGACAAGTGTAAGTTCTTCACTGGAAGGAAATGAAACACCCCCTACCTTTAAATCCCATTAAAATTGATGAGCCTTTATCTCAATAGGGACTTGAATTTATTGGTGAAATAAATACACCATCCATTAAATGCCAATGAGTGGATCCTTGTAGACACATATTATTTCATAATATGGACAAAAGCGATCCCACTAAAAGACACCATCGACAAAGTCATAGTCAAATTCCTAGAATAAATTATTACTCGGTTTATTGTACCCAATACCATCATAAGAGATAATACATTGCCATTTGTGGGATAGAGGTAATCCAATTTGCTTTTAAATATGGTATATTTTTGGAGACCTCATCTAATTACTACACATAGGGCAACAACCTAGCAAAATTCTCAAATAATACTTTTACACATTCTAAAGAGGATTGACATGGACAACCAAAGACAATGACACTTACATGTCTAGCAAGCTCTCTTGATAGATAAAATTACTCCAAAGAAAGGAATAAGTTGTTCTTCTTACTCCCTAACATATATCTGAGAATCTACAGTCCCCATATCTATTGGACTATTTGCACAACTACTACACTAGTTAGATCTTTAGAAACACAATTCCATATCATTGAGGATAGGGAATTTGTTGAATCTCAAAGAGAAGAGGGATGTAGCAAAAACCACCTATAGAAGCACTAATTATAGATAAGGACAACACATAGATCAATAAGCTCCAACAACCTGAAAGGACATTACCTATCCCAATCAATCATAATGATGGGAGAATCATACACATATGAAGTGACATTGTTATAAATACTATTGAAACCATAATCCTCTAAGTATTAGTCATATGCATTAGAAATTAAGAGATAACTTGCAACTTAGAGTGCAATTGCGCAACCTGAAGGAGAAAGTATTTGAATTATTCTCAAGTACCATGGAGGCAAAAAAATAAATCTACACCTACATGAGTAACTCAGTCCAAAATCAAGAAGGGTCTCCTCACTAAGTCAAAGTTAGATGAGCCACCTATCATATTGATGGATGAATAATAGGAGGTAGTAGACCTAAAAGTGTCCATGAATATGAATAGCTTAAGAGAGGATGCCCTCCAAAGAAGCTAGGATAAATAAGTTGAATCCATTCCAGCTTGAATATGAATGTCTTACTTAGGTAAATACATAGTGATCCAAGTGCACCAATACTCAAAATTTATGGTTGCATATATCTCCAACTATAATTCTCAAAACCAAATGGTAGTCAACTATGATGGATATTTAAAAATTGCAATCTTAGATAAAGAAATACAAAGCATGTTGATAGTCCTCCCTGGGATAAAAATTATCCCCTTTGGTTTTGAAAAACTCTACCATTGATGCTACAAACTATTGGAGGCCCTAAATGTGGAACTCTAAGAAAATAACAAGGTGGCCACTATGCCAAATATTCTATTATCTTGGGATCTATTCAATAATGATACCAATTATATATTGAGCATGGACACATTCATTTCTAGTGGTGAGGAAGATGCAAAGGTAACAACAATGGGACTGGGGGTTATATATATTTTGAGGTACATGTTGAGGGATCGATTACTAACCCTAGAATTTAGTTCCCACATAGCATAACCAATCTATGATGAGCTAGAAAATGTTGGTACCATATTAGTATTTAGGTATGGTTTTTACCTCATGCACATTACACTAGACCAAAACCCATGGATGTATGAGCACTTAAAGTTGAAAATCATGGACAAATGAGATCAAAAGTAGAATATATTTTATTGGATGAGATCCCTTTATTAGACTTCCTCTTATTACACCTTTATATATGAATTATTGATTTCAACCTTGTGAGCCTTGAAAGGAACAAGGTCCTAGAATATTTTGTATGACTGCTACTAAACGATGTGTCATGACTATAGAGGATATTAGTTCTCCCTAAAAATCACTATTATTTGAATCCAAATGGTTTCTAAATATGTGTATTTGTTCCTATAATATGTGCTTGAGAGAGTCATTTCCTTGAAAATGATAAGGCAACTTGACATTGTGGATATTACCTATGCAACTAGGCAGAGCAAGGCCATCTACTACAAGCTATCGATAACACTAGGGGGGTCTACAAAATGAAAAGGAAAGCCACATACCTACTAGAAGGTAAAATTGAAAGACTTAGACTTAATATGTTATAAGAATCATAATCATACAACATAGAAGGCATGTTATAGGCATTGGTATCCAAGACAATAAATGCTGAGAATTTCATACCCTAGATGAGACTATGATTAGAGGTCCACCAAAATCTTGATGAAGATTCTTGTTTTCTTCTACAAGAGAATGATTTTCTATTTTATCCATCAAAACTAGAGCCATGGTTTTATTTTGATAAATACATGAACAAGGTTGATTCCAACAACAAGATAACCAAGAATAAGATAGAGCAATTACAATAGAAGGATTAAGGTGAGCCTAAAATCTAGAACTAGTGGATCAACTAGTAGCTATATACTAACATAGTATTGATACCTACGTAAAACACAAAGAAAAATTTAGAGACTAGTATGATAAGGTAAATGAGTCAAAACCTAATAACTAGGAGGAGGTTGAGCAAGTGATGCTAGTTAAATGATCATCCCAACCAAAGAAATAGCAAAGCCCCCATTTGATTGTTAGTTTCACTATCTTAGGAATCCTATCAAAGCTAGTGGTGAACACTATTGAAGTCCTTGTTTCATATTCTCTTGTTGCAACTACTCTAACCAAGCCTACATTACCACCAAAGAAGCCAAAAGAAAATAAGAACAAGGAGTCCAAGAAGAAGTGAAAGGTATCCTCAAATGAAAAAAACTTGTAAAGAAGAATAAAATCAAGGCATGAGTTAAGGAGCTATCACTATCAAAATAAGACCCTCAAGAAATACCATAGGAGCTTAAAGGGGATCCCAAAGAAATAGTTTTGGAATATGGAAATGTTCCCCTACTAACCTAACCACCACCTCACTCACCCCCTACTATCTCAAATACAGGGACATCTCCTCAAAATATTATTTCTATCATCTCACCTATCTCATTCATCCTAGCCACTCTGGGCCCACTCTTGATCTCCCAATCATCCTAATCCATCATAGCTTCCATTCCATCATCACATGTCATAACTGCCTCCACCACTCTCTCTTTAATTATCCAATTGGCATCCCTACCCCTCATAAAGCCTTCACCTTTACCTCTAAAATATTAGCTACAAACATCTAGTCATTGACTTATCACTTCAACTCTTGAGCTCATACCCTATTTCCAACAACCTCAAGAATATGACCAATAATAGATGCAACAAAAAATAGAATGGAAAGCAATGAAACTTGCTACCATGTAAACTAGGTATGTCTTCCTTCCCCAAAGGGGTGGAATGCACATTTTCCATTTTAATCCCATTATCTCGAAGGTACAAGGAGAAATGCAAACCCAATATTACCAGATATTAACCATGGAGCTTGATTACTAGATAACAAGCATGGAGCTTAGCTTTAAGGGTATGCCCTTAGTGTGAAGGATTGAATTCTCTAAGTAGGAAAAAATTGAGGACTCATGACTATATTATACTTGAAAAGAGGCTAACCAACAGAGAAAAGGAATTAGAAAAGACTAAGAAACTTTGTACAACTTCCTAGGTCAAGATCAAGGTGCTTAAATTAAAGTAGACTTACCTCATGGTAAAGTTTATAGAAGTGGAGGTTGAGTTAGAGGAACAAAATAAGAAGGTAGTAGAGCTAAAGCAAAATCAAATAATATTAAATAAATCTTAGATATGAGCTAGGTACTTTGTAGAGGGATTGTTTGGAAAGCTAGAGAGCTTCTCCTTGCATTTGAGTGCATCCAAAACATTTATTCTCTAAGCACCAAAGCTAGCAAGAAACTCAAATAGGTCGAGAAGTCCACCAATCTCAAGTTTAGCAATAAAAGTACCTTTGTGTGGATTGATCATTAGTGGTGGGTGGTACAAATCACCAACAAAGACATCATAGCTTATAGGATCACTAGGATCTTAGCTACCCAACAAGTGACACACCAGTGTGCTAAGCAAGTGAACACTCTATCCAAAAATATGGAATAATGGAAGGAACATGTCTCTTTACTAGTAGTAGAAATACCCCCTTATCCTTAATACTGTGATGGTAAACTTCTCCTAGAGTAGGAGTATAAACATTGACTGAGTTAGGTAAGGGATGTTGAGATACCACCAGATTTTGTATTGAGGAAAAGGTGAATATGGCTATAAAAACTATAATCATGCTCAAAACCCTCATTCAAAAAACTAAGTGTGAATCTATACCTTCCCTCATGAAGAAAATATGTGAGCTAGACAAATGTTACTAGCACTTCTCTTGGGTGAAGCTACCCTCCAAGGAGGAATGGATGGAGGTTATTGGGGTAATGAATAAACTCCAATATTGACCCCACACCCAGTGATAAGACCACTAGGTTTAGGTTTTTCATCTCTAGAAAGCTAAATATCCCTTTGAAGTCACAATTACTATAGTAAATTTTCACTACACCCAAAATCTAAAGGTATATTTTCATCCAAACTAGAATTTCATAGAGAAATCTATGTAGATGAGCACCACCAAACCTATCAGATCCTTGAAAAGGGACACAAGCCAAAGACTAGTATCATGGAATGATTATCAAGAAGGGGTAGAAAGAAGCAAAACAAAAAAAGGGAGACAATCTCAAGGATGCGTCTCCTACAAGATCTCGATCACCAAGAACCCAAACAAAGATGGACCCAAAAAGCTTTAGCCAAATATAGCAAATTAGCCTATATGTGGGGCAAATATAGTGAAGAACCTACTTATGCAAAATCAACCTTGGGGTTGATGAAAAAACTCCTTCAACACTCAAACATCACTTTGACAAGTGATGCTCAAGCTCATTTTCCCATAGAAGAAGGCTCATTAATGTCGCATTCAAAGGGGGCCATCCTAGTTGCAAGAGCAATTATGGAAATTAGACCCCGAATCAACTCCAAACCTTCCAACAGAACACCTTGGGCTCAGTTACCAAAGACAACGTGAATGTTCCCACTTATGTCAGTTTCGGGGGAAATTTAAATTTTCAATTTTGATGCAAGTTGTATAAATAGCCAATTTTGTAAATTAGTATGGGAAAGAATGATATTTTCCTATGCCTAGCATCTAGTTCCAAATAAAGCTTTTCTCTCATTATTTCTTGTGTATTGATATGGAGTTGAGCCTCACATCAATTCATGTACAAAGCCCTTTGAGACCTTATCAATTTGGTATATGTATTTTGATGCTTCTAACATATATAAGAGTTGTTACCATTTACCTTTTATCCTGGTCTTTATGCGTGTAAATTTGTAAAGGGAGTCGTGACTAGTATGTATCTCATTCTTAGAACAAATTTCACAAAAATTAGATATACCATTCTGGAATCATGTTCATTTTGCTTGACATGGTTGATGGTTGTGTTTATTCATCCCATCAATGAATATAGAACCTTTGTAATTCTTGATGTGCCACCCACGTAGTTTAGGCTTGTTAGCTTTACTGCTTTCTTTTATTGCTTTCTTTTTACTGTATTCCCAAACATAACTTGGTAGACTATGCTATATTAGGAAAAGTGCACCAAAATCACATTCAAACAAGAAATTGACCTTGACAAAATCCTAGAGATCATCTAAGAAGACATATTCCCCACTCCTAGGACTTCCTAGGACCTAAATTGGACTTCCTAAATTATACTTTCTATGTGAGGCACA
Source organism: Wollemia nobilis (assembly GCA_028583015.1). Taxonomy (NCBI): domain Eukaryota; kingdom Viridiplantae; phylum Streptophyta; class Pinopsida; order Araucariales; family Araucariaceae; genus Wollemia; species Wollemia nobilis. The sequence continues at coordinate 2,040,126 of JAQPPZ010010331.1, read as the reverse complement.
AGCACTAGGTACATTCGACAACCACAATAGCTAATCATTGTGCTTGAATGTGAACTAGATCAAATCTAATTCCCAACAAAAAAAACGGCTTCATATATTATTTTTTTTTAATGATGATGTTTATTTATCTTATGTTTATTAATATCAATATTAAAATTATATATATATATATAAACGATAAACTTTAAATATTTAATAAAGAAAGAAAGACAATTCAACGTCCTCAGGGTTGAACTACGTTTAGAAGAAACAATAAATCTCATTCAATTGTGCTTGTGTCTCAAGAAATGAAAGACAGCCACATTTATATGTATTTTAGACCTATTAAAAAAAAAAGACATACATTTCATCACATTTTTTAATTGAGAGTGAAAGTGAAGAGAAAGAAGGTTAGGTCAAAGAATCACATCAAATTTATATTTAAAGATCACGCGGAAAAAACGATAGCGAATCCAAAAGAAACACCTTTTGCGAAAAAGCTGACAAATTTACAAAAAATTAAAACTGGAACAAGTGCTTTGTCTGATTGGACAACCTATATTTGCTTTAGTTCACTTTAAAGTTTAGGTTGTGGATGCCTACAAATGGCATTTATCTAACACAAACAGCCATTGCCGACGAAAAACTTGTGGTAGAGTACGTGTACAGAAAGACACAGAATAGGGTTTTGTCCATTCATAGGCCTGAAGCAACTGTGCGTGTCCTGAAAAAACCCAGAAGCCCTATGATTTCTGTTGAAAATCAGATGTTAGGTTAAATATGTCTGTTCACAAGGTTTTAATTTGAGTTTGCTGAACTTTAGATTGATTTTTGGGATCCAATTCGCTTCTTTCTTTGGAGAATACACCAGATTAAATTCTTTCTTTCTTTAGAGAATACAGTTGTTTTTTTGGACTGCTTATTTTAGAGTGGTTTTAGATTAAATTCTTTCTGAATTAGATTTTATTGTTTTTTTTTTTTAAATTGTTGAAGGGGGGTCCCTTCGGTCCAGTTAAAGATGGTGTTTGGCTAGAAGCAGCTGCCGACTCGTTCATTCACCTGCCGAATCTCTGCATGAAGTGTTGGAGATAAAGATGAGATGAGATTATGTAGATGTGTGAATGATGCGGGAGCTGATTTGGCCGGAGGCTGCCATTGCTTGGACTGAAGGGATCTCCCTTCACAATTTCTGATTCAGTTTAAATATGTTTGTTCTGTGAGAAAACAATAATTCGAAAATTTCTGGTTTGTTATAGTATAACTTTGGCTTATGATGTATGTGATGCATAAATCAATGAACAGGATCAGGTTGCCTGTTTTTATTGTTCTGTGCATGGGTTTCTTCCTGAGTGGTTCCCTGAGATGTGTTATTATTAGATGAATTCCTATGTTTGAAGAACAAACGAAATTTAATAGGTATTTTAATTACCATCTAAAGTTTTGCTATGTCTGCAATCTAATATTTTGTGAGAGAATACGAGTTTTCATTGCTAGTTAAATTACCATCCAAGATTTTTCTATGTTCTGAATCTTATATTGTGGGAAGATCTGAATATTCATGAACAAGTTTTACAATATCAATAGTGTTAGGATTTCATTAGATTTCATGTACCCAATAAACCCTGAAGCCACTATATGAATAAGGGGACCTATTTTTCTTGGCTAGGAGGGTAGAACCCATGAGATGGTGCCAAACCCTTGGATATTATCCCTATTAGGATGGACTAACTCCAAGCGGTAACGCCAGACCAAACCTGATTTACAATATTGATAGTTTTTTTGATCTAATGATAATACGTTCTTATTGACAGGTGGATTGTTCTTCCTCGGTGCAGTTCTAGCTGAATTTGGCCATTGGATGCATAGAGTAAACACTCTTCTTTCATTGCACAAAACAAGTTTATTGTTTTATATTGGGCTAATGTTCCACATCAGATATTGAATAAGATGGCCGAAATGAAAACATATTTGTAGCAGATAATAAATTCTCTTTAACGTAGTCAGTAGTTCATTACGATGGACTCTAATCTTTTGATACTTATCATTGTACCATCTTGCATTTTGATATGGGTAAAATATAGTCAATTGAACATCTGTCTGTCTATCTCGATAGTTCGTACAGTTTAAAAGAAAATTTAGTTTGTGTATCTTGTTTTGCACTCAAGCTTACACTGATAAAAACAACTATGATATATGTAATTTTGTTCAGCACAATCTAAGGGCATACTTTGTGTACTCAGGTGTTTTGTAGCTATTCAAAATTGTTTTTATTCACACTGGCAATTAGAATATTAAAGGCCTCTTTTAACTAAGTTAATGGAGCACCTATGTATGTGCCTATCTTGAGGGTCCATGTTCTTACAGTTTAAATTTATTTTTAGCTTATCTGGATTTTGCACTCAAGCTTACACTAATAGAAATATTTATGATATTTGTAACTTTATTCAGCCCAATCTCATGGCATACTTTGTGTGCTCAGGTGTTATGTATCTATTCAAAATTGTTTTTATTCACACTGGCAATTAGAATATTAAAGGCCTCTTCTATCTCAGTTAGTAAAGCATATATATATATATATATATATATATATATATATATATATATATATATATATATATTTTTAAAGTTTAAAACTATTTTTAGCTTATCTGGTTTTGCACTCAAGCTTACACTGTAGAAATAACTATGATATTTGTAGTTTTGTTCAGCCCAATGTATGGGCATACATTGTTTCCTCAGGTGTTTTGTATTTATTCAAAATTGGTTTTATTCACACTGACAATTGCAATATTAAAGGCCTCTTTTAACTCACTTAGTAGAGCACCTATATATGTGCCTATATTCCTGAGATAGTATTAGCACAGTTGATAGAATTTAAAATTGAGTCTTAGACGGTTCATGGTATATAATATTGAAGCCAAGATGACTAGGTTAAACTCTTTCCTTTTAGATCTCTAGAACATTAAAAGGACTTAGTTGACTGGTAAAGCATTCATGTAAAGGTTGAGTCTTATTCGGTCCAAGATACTCGACAATTTTCTTCGTATTATCTTTTTATTGCTAAAAAATCCCAGTTAATTTCATTTTGAGTTATTCTTTGATTTTTTTTTTACCCCTTTTTAAATGCAGAATTGCAGGGAAGGAAGAATCCATGGAGACCAGTGGGATGCTGTTTGTTCAACGTCACGTTCCTTCCTAAAAGTAGTAGTAAGAGATGTTGCTATACATCTTTTCTTTTCCTGGACGTGTATTGTCATTATGCGTATCTGTCTATGCTTTTTTTAGGGTGGGGATTGCTCTATTGGTGGAAGTTACTGTACTTTGATGGTGCCGGACAACATAAAAGTATACTTGCTGTAAATTAAACGAAGACCTCAAAATATATGTAGGGAAAAGATAGAAAGGTGTTTCTCATGGTGGAGATCATAGATTTTTTCGTGCACTCACACCAGACAAGCTGATTTTTATATGGAAAGCGATCAATTTTCGGTAAAATTTCTCTTCTCACAAAGAAATTTTATAAACTTGATTTAATATATTGTGGGAAATATCTCCCAAGAATGTAATGCTACAGCAATGTTATGTCCCAAATATCTCCTTGAATTGTTTTTATTTTTTTTTAAATAATGCAAATTTATCTGCATCTTTCGTTTAAAGTTGACAGAGAAAACATGTACACATGTATAAGCTATGTGATAAGAAGGCTGTTTATCGACTGAGCGATAGATTTATCCAACCTTTAATATCCGGTGTATTAATGTACAGCCCATAAGCCTTGCCTCGAATGACATTTCACCTGGCTTAATACTCTCTGCTGTCAATTAACTATATTTCTTATTCCATGGAAAAGATTAGGAGGAAACTTGAACCACAATCTCCAACCATGTGCACACCATGTTTGCAATGTGTGAGGCCTATGAATAGTAACTACTTTCGAATTTATAATATTAGTTGTTGGGAAGTGTATTTGCATAGTATATTGGTTTATATTATTATAACTACCAAAATAAAAACCTCACCTTCCACCGTGATAATGATTAGTTATATGAACAAAGAAACAATGTATCCAAGCAGGCCATCATTGTAATGGTTTTCTCAAAGTAGGCAAGTGCTTGGATGAAATAGATAATTTGTGAGACTGTATATATTTTGGTTTAGATTGAGTCTTCTTGTCATTCATAGGATATTAATTTCCAGGTTTTTACATGTTCTATCACCGATATGGTCCAAAAACGAATAATTTGCCCTTACTAGTTATCTCATGCTAAAGATATATATTGTAATCTTTCCCTTTTCATCCAATAATTTTGTATTGTGTTATTATAGGGATATTGAGGATTTTGATCTTGTGATCTATAAATTTGGCTCATACAATTTTTATTTTATGAAGTGTACTTATCATTTTGCTTATAAATTTCAAGCAACTTGCAAATTTATGTATTTTAGTATATATTTAATAATATTTCAAACAATGATATTAGTTTAACGATCACAATGACATTATTTAAACATGTAGCATATGGAACCTCTTGTGTAGTGTTCCAAATAGATGCTTATTTTACAAAATATAAAATACTTTTTATATCAAACCATTGATATTTTAAATTTTTAATTGTTTGAATCATATTTTTCATTTAATTTGCATAATTTTGATAAAATTAATATATATAATTTGAAGAAATTAATATTTGAGCTTTTTAATGTATATATCAAATTTCTATAAAATAAGTACTTCTAATAGGTATCATTTACTACAAGTTTAGACTAATTCTAAATAACACAATTTCCTCCAACCCCACCAAATTTAAAATGACTACATGAATCACCTTTACCTTTTATATCATTAACAATAGGAATACTATTGGACTGATATTTGACACCACTAATCTCACAACCAACACCACCAAAATCACCTCTAACATCTTGAACAAGAAAATATTCACCATATGTATATAACAATCAGGAAGAAGAACATACTACTTCATCATTAGAAGCAAATTACTATTGCTCATCCTACAATAATCCACATGGTGAAGAAACTTGTATGCTCTACTAGCACCAAACACAAAAAACTGCAACTAAAATGGAAAAAAAATGCAAAAAAATCAAGTCAATACGCTTTAGAAAGTAGATCAAAATATGATGATGTAATATTTCTTAGAGGAAGAATCTATATCAGTTCTGGCATGGTCCAAAAAGAAGCCATTACATGTAGACCCTAAGAGTTTAGACCCTTTTAAGGTTTTGTCTCAACATACAAAGTAGCGAAAAAATGAATTGCCTCAATATGCTCAAAGAAAGGAGCAACCTCCAATGAAGCATCCTAAAGAACACTAGAAACCAATGTAGGTGAAGGAAGTTGAAACTCAAGTGCAAGCTAGGGATAAGCTCTAGTACCCTTCTATCACCAAGAAACAAAGGAATTAAATAATGTAGGAGTACCAAAGGAAATTTGATGAGCCAAAAAAGAGAAGAAGCTGGAAAATTTATTTAATGTTGTAGAGGAGCTAAAGAAAAATCCATCGAAAGCAAGCATGTACAATGCCCTAATGATTTTAGGATAGATATACCTTCTTAAGGCATCACTAAAATCCACTCAATCTGAAGACCAATCTCATCTAGAGTTGAATTTAGCTCAAGGTAAACCAATACCAAAAATTAGCAAAAATAGACCACCCCTTTTACATGTCCTTGTGCATGGAAGGATGGATCATACACAACTATATATTTATCTCTAGAGTGGAAAAAACAATAATAACTAAAGAAATATGTGAAGCTATAGGTATAGAGTATATTCAATCTAGTTTGGTAAAAAACATCAAAGTAATAAAGGATGTATCCATGGTCCTTCCTATTGGGATTAAAAGAGATGATATATATTGATACAAGAATGATTACAATATATAGGCATGAGGCCTATATGAGAACGTGACAAGTGTCAAGGACACATGTCATAACATGCAAATAAAGTACACATTAATATTCTAACATCCCCCCTTAATGTGTACTTTTTTAAAAATAGAACCCTAACATCCTCCTTTATTACATGATTTGGTCTAGGCTTGTACTTTTTTCTCTTGGATCTACTATGAACAATAACTCTAGATCATTGGTGTATATCTAGGTTTATTGCCTCAGGGTCAGCCACTTCCTTAGGTCTATTGCCTCTATAGGTCAGCCTCATCTTTGGTGCCTTAAGGTTAGCCTCTTCCTTAGGTATGTTGCCTCTATAGGTCACTAATAATTGTGTTCACCATAGATATAATATCCCCCCTTATGGTCAATCTCACATAGAAGGTGTTGGGATCTATTAAACTTTGAACATACCAAATATACACCTTAATATAAAATAATTAAAGTCATATAAGAGTGTTTGTCTCTGCCAAAAATACAGTCAAAAAATTACAATAAAATGAGCCATAGAATCCAAATGTGGAGGAGAAGAAGGAAGAGAATATAATCTTTTGAAGTGTCTGTGTTTTTAGTCTTTAGAAGTTGATCTAGAAAAGTCCTCAGATAAATTCTAGGGTGTCAAGATTCTATAGTCCCTAGAGTAGGTGTCCTTATGGTGACCTTATCATCCTACCAGAATGCATGGGTAACCAGCCACTGCATCCACCAGGTTATATAGAGAAGGTAACTAGATACTATGATCACATACAATTGCCTTGGGAGTGTTGGATTCAACTAAGAGTGCGCTCTATGATAAAAATATTTGAGGCTAATTTTCCCTAGCAAGGGAATTACATTGACCATGTGGATAAAAAATTTAAAAATGGTATGTTAAAATTTGATATACCCCACCCACTATCCATATTTAAATTTGAGACAAATGTGGGTTTACAAAAAAATGTTGTGCTTAGTGCCCACCCATTATTTATGTGGGATATTAAAAAAATGCCCAATAAAACTATATGCTCGACCATTTTTCACAAGCACTCCTAGTTCCCATACAATAGAAAAATAAATCGCCCCTCCCACTTTACTGTTGACTTACATAATATCCCATTACCTACCATATGGTCAGCCATAAAATGCACACACCATTTAAATTGAATTTAATTAAAAAACAAAGGCCATGTGAGTTATGTGACATGATGTTCAACCTTCTTCGAGCTTGTCGCGATCCCGCAAATTTTGAATCAAGCCATTCTGAAATTCTAGCTTCAAGGGTCTCGGAGTACTCACCAAATAAAAAAAACTGCTTCTCGTATCGATAAACCTGTTCAGATTCCTAAAATATTAATAGTGGGTTGTCTAGGTGTATGGTGGTGGATATCTCATCTACAACTACAAGAATGAGGTCACTTTTGTTGTGAATGGCTTGAACCCTATTGTTTTGATAACCTGTTAGCAAACTACAATATGTTGGATCACTCATTGTCCAAATCAATTGAAGAGACACATAGATTTTAGAGTGGCATCAGATGCTTTCCACCATGAGCTTAAAAATATTCCTCAACACAATAGGACCTCAAAGTGCCCCTACTACCATATCTCTGTAAAAACAATGATTCACATCGAAGGAACAATAGATCTGTAAAAAAAATATCAAATGGGTAGCTCCTCCGAGGATTACCACAAACTCAAATAACAACATTAAACTAGAGATCTACCATACCAATGTATCTATTTTTTCATTTCTCTGTGGAGAAATTACTTCTACGAACAGATACAAAAAAAACTTAATCAAAACCTTCTCATAAGTGACCCTAAAAAATGGTAACCATTAATATTCTTCAAATGTTTGGTTTTTTCTTCGTCCATGATGGAGAGCATACTCCCTGATTTGAAAAGAAAAATGGGGAGGAAAAATATGAGGAAAAAATGAGGGTCATAGAAATCCCCCCTCAAACTCACAAGGGTAGGAGAGCACTTCGGCTCTGATACCAAATATTGGGATTGAAAGAGATGATATATATTAATACAAGAATGATTACAATATATAGGCATGAGGCCTATATGATAACATGACAAGTGTTAATGACACATGTCATAACATGCAGATAAAGTACACATTAATATTTTAACACTCCCTAATATGCCATAAATATCTATGATAAAATAGGTTTATGGTAGATCTAGAACCATACTTTAGCATGTGCCTTTCTTGGAAGTTTATAACCAAAATAGGATGATATATTTCTCTAGAATACTCACACATAAAAATTTATCATAAGGGTAGGAAGGTGAATATGTATGCAGAAAAACCCACTTCATATCATATAGAAAAATTAATGAGGAAGACCGTGTCAACATAGTCAATGATGAAATTGATCCCATCAAAGTAATTATAGATAAGCTATAAACTCGATATGAGTTTTCACTCAAATATTTTAATTCTATGATTGAAATATGGATAAGAACCTATCCCATTATAAAATTTGAAGAGAAAAAACTCTCAACTTTATCAAACATGGAGCTCTGACAAGCAAAAATATAGAGGTTATACTTTGATGGAGTTATATGTAGAAATGGTGGTGGATTTGGAATTGTATTGATATTACCCTATGAAATCAAGATATTCTCAAGAGCATAGATGAAGAAGATGTAATTTAGCTAAATAAAAACTACATTCCCAAGGTATTGATCACTCTTGAGAGTCTATTTGATAGGAGTGGTTGGCCAACTAGCCAAAAAATAAATATTGACAAGAAATAATTCATATAGATTCTCTTTGAACCTAAAAAAAACCTAAAAGTTGGAGTGTGATATTCTAAATAGGAATTTCAGTAGCTTCTTGCCTTATGTAGAGAATTCAGTGATATCGTTGCAAGGAGCTATGATAATATGAAATCCTATAACAAAGATACTATCCAACATACGATAGAATTGTTACCCAATGTTAAGCCATTTTGATAAAAGTAAATGTTATTTTATCCCATGATAGAAGCACTGATGAAACAAGAATTGTCAAAGTTACTCAATGCAAATATTATCTATCCCATCAAGCACTCTACATTCATAAGCTTGGTACCTAATAAAAAAAAATAAGGATATCTTCCTTTGTGTGCATTTTAGAAATTTGAACATAACCTTCTTGAAAGATCATTACCCTCTATCTCAGGTTGATCAAATTTTGCATTGTATTGCTAGAGTGGAGAGGTTCTCCTTACTTGATAGATTTTTTTAATTCAATCAAGTATGGGTGAGAGATGATAACTAGTACAAAACTACATTCACCATAAAATAGAGAACATTTGCTTATCAAATAATGTCATTTGGATAGTACAATGCTCAATCCACCTTTCATAGATCTATGGACTTATTTTTTGGTGAATTAGTGAATAAAGTGATATTGATTTATTTGGAAGACATGATATTCTTCTTCCATTAAAATAAAAAATACCTAGATCATCTTTGACTAGTATTCCAAAAGTCTAGAGAGTTTGGGTGTCACTAAAGTCAAAGAAAATATTTTTTCTTGGCCATGAGGGAAAGTTATTTGGGAACATAGTATCAAAATAAGGCTTCGCTATTGAGCTAGAGAGGGTCAATGAAATATTAGCACTCCCACTACCACAAAATAAAAAAGTTTTACAATATTTCTTTGAGAAAATTAACTTTGTCTAGAAATTTGTATTTGACTTTGCTTAGATGGTTAAGTTGATGTCAAAGATGTTAAAAAATGATGTAACTTTCACATGAATAGAAGCAAGGATAGAATATTTTAAAAGAATAAATTAGGCTATAACTATAGCTTTTATACTTGCAAATATGGACTATCAGAGATATTTCATTCTCTATGTATTCAATGCCAAAGAAAGTTATGCAGTTGTACTTACGTAAAAATATAGAGATCATAATGAATGATCCATAGCCTTTCTAAGTTAAACATTGCATACATATGAAGAGTGTTACAATTTCAATAAAAAATAAACATTTTTCTTATGAAATTTTTGAAAATGTTTAGACACTACATCTCTTAGAGTAAGACATTAGTGTATATTGTGCATGTTAGAGTAAATATTCCATTCGTTGGATATTTTACCCTTTCCCTACAATAGGTAGAATTTATTTACCGCATGGTAAAAAGTAGCCTATTACTTTTTACCACTAGTATTTACTTTTTACTATTTACCAATGGTTAGTTAGTCATTGTAGTCATTTTGACTACGTTAACTATCCTACCTAGTTGGTTAGTAGGTTAGCGTGATTTCCTAGACTAGGTTAGTGGTTAGCTACCTTCGAGGGGGGGCAACCTTTCTACGCGTTATATTGTTAGCGCTATTTGTTGGATATTATTTTCTAATATCCTAAAGTTGTTAGTGCACCTATAGTGCTATTTAAGTTCTCCTATTTTTAATATATTTTCTAATGTTCACTTATCCTTGTTTTCTTACATTGGCATCAGAGCAGGTTGAGTGCGCATCTCAAGGTAAAGTTGTTATTGGACCCTACATGCATCCTGAGGCAGAGCTGACTAGATATTGCATGCATCCTAAGATAGAGCTGACTGGATCTTGCATGCATCCTGAGGTAGAGCTAACTGGATCTTACACGCATCCTGAGGCAGAGCTGACCAGACCCTACTGACGTGGTGACTAGACCCTGACACGTGGTGACCCACAGGTGCTAATGTGGGAGCCTACAGGTACTGACATGGTGTCCAATCTATACTTGGCATGAAACCCAAGGCACCACATGGTGAAAGACTGAGATTCTCCACTAGCAAACACCTAGAGTTGACTTGGCATGGATCTGAGAAGCTAACATGGAACGATGCTAAGTTTCCTGTTGATGTGGTATGTAGATCAAAATTGATGTGGTAGACTTGATCGACATGGCAAAAGGTACATGGATCGATGATTGATGTGGCATGGAGAACACCTGACGTATTTTGATTGGATCTTGCAAAGGAAAGCTGACGTGGGTGACATGTCATCAAGTAATTAGTTGACGCTATAAAACAGGTCATCAACAAGGTGACTGCCTTTAGGAAATCAAGTTTATATGGGAGTTTTTCTCCTTTTAAAATGCTTTGCATGCACTTGTAGAGCGCATGTGGGACTAAAGTCCCAAATAATTTCAAAGGCTTTAGAGCATGCACGAAGGCATGTGCTCAAGTTCCCGCCAATGGACGAGGAATAAAATAAAAGGGAGGTTGTCTCCATTGGCTCCCAGCTGTAGTGCTAGTTGGGCTAGTTGGAGCCCCGTGCTAAAGCATTGCCTGATGGGATGTCAGGGGTTTGACTCCTGTTGATTCGATGTCACTTTTCTTTTGCTTAAGAAGGCAAAACCAAACAACAAAACCAAACAACAAAGCCCAAGGTAATATCTTTTTTTATTTGCATTTTTTTAATCTAATTTTTTTTAAATATTTTTTTAATAATTAAAATATAAACATTATTTTTAAATATTTTTTTTAAATTGATTTTTAAATAAATGTTTGTTTTTTATTATTAATTAAATTATTTTTGATTAACTTGGTTTAAATTTTGCAAATTAAAGAAATAGGGTTATAATTTTTTTTTTTTGCAAAATAAAAATCAAAAGGAGCTTTTGTTTTTCTCCAAGGGGAGATATAAGACATATAAGAGCACCATTTTATTTGCAAATTAGGAGACCTATTTTCTTCTCACAAGCCTTGTTCATTTAGCATACAATAAAGGTTCAAAATTGAATTCTTTTTTGCCAAATTATAAGACAAGGAGCTCAAAAATATTGTAAATTTCAAAGGCAAAGTGTGCATTTATTTTCTCCAAGGGGGGATATACGACATAAAATTGCACATTCTATTTTTTCTAAAATCGAGAATAAATTGTAACCTTGGGCCCATAAAAAATCTAAGTCGTGTGTCGACTAGTTCTGGAAGCCTTTCATATGCGGGTCGTGTGTCGACTTGTCTTGGAAGGAGTGTTAGTTTTGTTAATTTTGCAAATCAAGGGGGGAAGACAAGAAATTGATCTTCCTTGCAAAATTATAATACAAAAGTGAGGAGCACTTTAAAACAAATAAAACTTGTTTATTTTGCAAAATTGTAAGACAAGGAGAAGACATAAAATATCAATTTTTTTTTGCACAAAACACATTCATATTTTATTGCAAAAATTAAAAGGTGCATTTTTCGATTTTATTCGACACCTTCATTGGCAAATTAGGTGCATTTTTGGTTGCATCCGAAACCTACGTGATAAGAATTTTGTGGGCATTCTTGTTTGATTATTGCATTATTTCTTTGCAATTATAAGTTATAGAATCAAGAACACTCTATACCCCAAATTTTCACAATAAATTTGTGTAAACCATTGCAAATATTTAAAGCCAATTTTACTTGATATTCTCTCCTAAAAACAAAAACCCCTAATTCGCTCTAATTTGTTTGCCTCAATATCCTCAAACTGATTATTCCTCTTCAAGAGGATTTTCAAGAAGGTGCCATTAAATATCTTTTTGAGTAAATTATCTTTCATCTCTTATTTGTTTGGCTTAATTTCCTCAAACTGATTATTTCTCTTCAAGAGGATTTTTAGGCATGTGCCATTAAATATCACTTAAGAGTTAGAATAATATTTCATCATTTGGGATATTTCCCCATTTTCGACATTAGGTAGTTTTTAGTTACCACATGGTAAAAAGTAATTTATTACTTTTTACCACTAGGTAAATCTTCATTTACTATTCACCTAGGTTAAGTTATCTGTTCGATCAATATTATGGATGACAAGTAGTAGTCAAATTGATTTAGGTTAATAGGTTAGTGGTTACCATGAATATTTCTTAAAGCTATCTATAGTCTATAGCATTTGTATTTAAATATTATTCATTGAATACATTTGGTTGTTGATTATTCATTACATCATTGGTATTAGAGCCTACGAGCTCTCGCTCATTTCCAATCCCTACGAAATCCCACGGAGTAGCTAAGGCACTCAACGTGGTCACCGGGAAGGCCCGTAGACCTAGTCCCACGTGTTAGGCCACAAATCTAGTCGTTGCATCCTGCAGGCCTGCAGCACTGTTCATCGTAGTCGACGCAGCCTTCAGGCCCACCGATCTGGTCATCATAGTCGATGTCGCCAGTTGACCCGTTGACCTGGTCATTGTAGATGACATAGCCAGAGGGTCCATAGATTCGTTCGTCGACCTGGCACGCAGGCTGAGTCGATGGCACGCACCTCCCTAGATCGATCATGGTCAACGAGCCGAGGCCACACAACATTGGCTCCCACATCGACCCTCGAGCCCACTGATACCCACAAGACACGTGGCCCAATCATGAGAGAGCCGAGAGGGCAGGAGCACCCTCCCCTCACCGTATGCAGACCCAGACTTCAGGATCTGAGAGGGCAGGTGACCCTCCAATCCCTGAGTAACACATGGACTAGACTGACGTAGATAGGCCTTGGCATGCATCCTGAGGGACACATGGACTGGATCAATGTAAACTGGCCTTGGCACGCATCTCGAGGGACACGTGGACTCGATCGACGTAGACTGGACCCTGGAATGCACCCCAAGGTGCTGAATCGATAAGACACATGGAGGATAGCCACTAGCGGACACGTGGTAGATAGCCACTAGACAGGGACCGAACAAGTGGTGGACAGCCATTGGACGTGACTCGACATGTGGCACATCACCACAGGACTGACTCGATGCCTAATCGGTATGTGGACTAGACATACTTGCCTACCCCTAGCGCCACGTGGCGACGACCAAAAGGGCAGGCGATGGTAGTTGATTTCTCGAAGGCAATCGACAGATAAGGGGGTATTTCCGCTTATCAACCCCACAGCGTCCCACTGCAGATTCATGTGGGATAAACCTCCTGCAATTTTTTTTTTTTTTAAATTTGGCCGTCACTGGTGTATAAGGCACATCATGTGCCTTTGTTACCATCGGGCACAGTAGCCCGACCGGTTGATCGGGTTGAGCTAAGGCACATGGCGGGGAGTCCAGGGTTCGACTCCCGTCTAGAAAAAAAGGCCATTATTTTGGCCTTCGGCACTACCAAGGTATTTTTTTTAAAAAAAAAAAAATTATTTCTGCATTTTTTAATTTAAGTTTTTTTATTAATTTTTTTTTTTAATATTTTAAACTTCCAAATATTTCTTTTTGAAAATCAATTTTTGTTTAAATATTTAAATTGATTTATTTCAAAGATATATTTTTTAGTTTTTCATTATTAATTAAAATGATTTATTAAAAACTTTTCTTAAACTATTGCAAATTAAAAAAAAAATTAAAGAAATATTTTTGCAACTTTGATATTGAAAGGTGTTGATGTTTTCTCACAAAATGGAGATATAAGACATAGCAAAAGCACATTTCTTTTGTTGCAAATTAGATAACTCTTCTCAAACCTTGTTCATTTAGCATACAAAGAAAGTATCACACTGATTTTTTTTTGCAAATTAGAAAACAAGGAGCCTGAATTTTTTTTTTGTAAAGATCAAAAGTACAAAGAGTGCATTTGTTTTCTCCAAGGAGACATAATACATAAAATTACACATCTATTTTTTTCTGCAAAATTGAGAAGACTTTGTAACCTTGGATCCATAAAAACTAAGTCGTGTGTCGACTATTTCTGGGAGCCTTTCAAAAGTGGTTCGTGTGTCGACTTGTCTTGAAAGGAGTGCTCTAAATTCTACATTTTGTAAACATTCAGGGGGGATAGAATTCATTTTTTTTTTTATTCTATAGTTTGCAAAATTGTAACAAAAAATGGGGGATATTTCAGAGTAAGAAAGGTTCATTCTCGATTTTACTCAACACCTTCTCTTAAAAATTGCTTATACTAGGTGCATTTTCAGTTACATCCGACACCTAGAGTGATACGAATTTGGGTTGTTGTCATATTTTGATTATTGCACTAAACACTCATGTTTTTTCTGTGCAATTAAAAATTCAAATATAACATTAAAAAACATTTCACAAAACCCAAACTTTACTCGAAAACCATGCTAAACTTTGCATAGGTTAAAAAAAGTCATTTTTTACTCCCCATCAAAAGGTCAAAACTTCAAATCACCTTGATTCACTCTCTTTGTTTGGATTAATTACCTCAAATTTTTCATCCTTCTTTAAAGGGTGTTAAAGCAGGTGCCATTAAATATCCTAGAGGGAAAAATCAAAAGTTTTACAAAACCTACCCCTGTTTCATTTGCTCTATTTTGTTTGGCTTAAAATTCTTCCAACTTTTCATCCCTTGGTAAGGGTGTTAAGGCAGGTGCCATTAAAAATCTTCTAGAGGAAAATTGAAACCAACTTCTATATACTCTTTTGAGGGTATAGTGCAGATACAACCATATTAGTCTTATCAAATTTGAAACCTAAAACATGGCCATGATACACAAGTATCTCATTGAGAGCCAACTGTTCAAAGGTTCAAATTATTCATCTTGGAATACTAAGATGAAATCTATCTTAACTGTAGAGGATTTGTGGTCAATAGTGGATGTAAGTGTCACTAGACCTCAATCAAATGGAGCAGATCAAAGAGACTTTGATAAAAAGGATAAAAAATTATCCTTAATGATCTTGCTAGCTATTACTGATGATATCCAACCTCATATAAGTGAAGCTAAAACTGGAAAGGAGGCATGGGATGCCTTAACTACCATCTTTGAGGGAAAGAATCAATCCACAATTCTTAACCTTAAAACACAACTTCATACACTTCACATGAAATCTGGAGAAACGGTAGAGCTATTCCTCTGCAGAGTGGCCGATTTGAAAACAAAACTGCAAGCCCTAGGAGAAACTGTGGAAGACAAAGTCTTAATCTCAATTATTTTGAGAGCTCTTCTTGACTCCTATAGAATTTTGATTACATCCCTTCAAGTCTCCGGTAGGACAGTGATTTTTGTAGAGTTGGTGAACATGCTTCAAACTGAAGAAGCTAATCAATTCCAAAGAGATGATGCATCCAACAATGCACTTTTCTCACATAAACAACAAGGAAAGAAAAAGTGGAATAATCAACAAGGCTCTTCTTCTAACAAAAAAAAAGGTCAAGGCCAAGACACTAAGAAGAAGAAGCAGTATTGTAAAATTTGTGACAAAGACACTCATCAAAAAAAGAGATGTTGGTTTAAGAACAAACCTCCCAAAGAGAAAGGTCAAATGAAAAACCAAGGCAATGTTGCAAATGAGATGTTTAATAAAGATTCTGATTCTGGTTCAAAGAAAGCACACAGAGTGCTAATTGCTAGAACAATTTTGTAGAGGGAAAACACATGTGTCCCTTGGGCAAAAGCACCATTTTTTCTCTCTCCTTTTTTTGACTTCATAAATAGCATAAGTATTTTTTTTTGAAGACCTTGCAATAAGGGGTGCTTGTACCTCTTTTAGGCTTCATAAATAGCAAATTCAAGGTGTTTGAAGTACTTGTAACAAGAGGAGCGACTTTTTGTGATGTAAAATTGTCTAGGAGGCAATATTTGTAAAATCCTTCACAACACTCTTGTGTTGCACACTTTTTGCAATTGAGGGGGGATATAAATTTCTTTTCTTCACAATTTTTGTAAAAATGGAAGATGGCTTATAAAGGTGCATTTTCGGCTTTGATCGACACCTTAGTCACACTTCCTTCAGAAATTAATTACACTATGTTTTGCAACGAGAAGGGGGGAACTTATAAGGGTGAATTTTCAGCAGCAACTGACACCTTAGCTACCTTATATTTTGCAAATTTATATTGTAAATGAATGAACCTTGTATGAAGTGATCTATTCTACTACACCTAGCGATTACAGTGGCTAGTTACCCATGCAATTCGGTTGGATGATGTGATTACCATAAGTACATTCATTGGCATGAAGACAAAGTGAGGAATGACCCACTTTTTTATTAGGAGTAGCCAGAGCACTGTGACAGAGCAAAGAACCAAAAAATCAACATCTTCTTCACTATATTGGGGCAGTTATATACTTTACCCAAATATTGTTGTATAGAGGGATATGTATGTATTACCCAAATAATGTAATAATGGGGGATGTTAGAATAATATTCCATCGTTTGGGATATTTCCCCATTTCCTACATTAGGCAGTTTTTAGTTACCACATGGTAAAAATAGGTAAATCTTCATTTACTATTCACCTAGGTTAAGTTATTTTTTTGACCGATATTATGGACGACAAGTAGTAGGCAAATTGATTTAGGTTAATAGGTTAGTGGTTACCATGAATATTTCCTAAAGCTATCTATAGTCTATAGCATTTGTATTTAAATATTATTCATTGAATACATTTGGTTGTTGATTATTCATTACATCAAGAGTGAAAGAAATATCATCTTAGTGCAAATTCTAGGACCTTCATCATGGCAACTATCAACAAATATTTAAATGATACATAATTTCTTAAAGATACTAACTATTCAGTATGGAAAACTAAGGTGAAAGCCATCCTGACTATAGAGGAAATGTGGGATTTAGTTGATAGCCCTGAATCAAGACCTGCAACACCAGGAAGCAAATCAACTCCAAAATGATGAAGTGACAAACAATTCACTTTATTCAAACAATAAGGGTGATAAGAAGAAAGGAAATTTTCAAAAGGGAGGATCATCCTCAAAAAGTAAGGGAAAGCAATCTCAAAAGAGGTTTTTCTTGCATTGTAAAAAGTACAACCATGACACCAATCGGTGTTGGTTCAAAAACAAACAAAATAAGAATGGCAAAGGCACATCACAAAAGCAAGACAAAGGCAATATTGCTAGTGAAGTGTCTAGTTCTGATTTTGATTCTGGTTTAGAAAAAGCACATAGAGTGCTCTTGGCTAAGACAGTATTGTAGAGGGAAAGCAAATTTGTCACCTTCAACAAGCACCATTTCCTCTCTCTCTTTTTTAGGCTTCATAAATAGCAAACTCTCATTTTTTGAAGTACTTGTAACAAAAGGAGGGAATTTTTTGGTGCAAAATTTTCTTAGGAGGCAATTTTTGTACAATTCTTCACAAAAGCTTCTTAAGTTGCACATATTTTGTAATTAAGGGGGGATATTCATTTCTTTTCTTCAAATTTTTTTTGTAAAAAGAGAAGAAGACTTATAAGGGTGCATTTTCGGTAGTGACCAACACCTTAGTCAAACTTCTTTCAGAAATTTAATTACAACATGTTTTGCAATAAGGGGGGGAACTTATAAGGGTGCATTTTTGGTAGCGATCGACACCTTAGCTACCTTATCTTTTGCAAACTCATTTTGTAACTGAATGAACCTCATATGAAGTGATCTACTCTACTACACCTAGCGATTACAACAGTTGGTTACCCATGCAATTTGGTTGGATGACAAGATTACAATAAGGACATTTATTAATGTGAAGACAAAGTGAGGAATGACCCACTTTTTTCTTAGGAGTAGCCAAGGCCTGAGACAAAGCAAGAACCAATAGATCAACATTTTTTTTTCATTGTATTGGGGAAGTTATATACATTACCCAAATAATGTAATAAAGGGGGATGTTAGAGTAAATATTCCATAATTTGGATATTTTACCCTTTCCCTACAATAGGTAGAATTTATTTACCGCATGGTAAAAAGTAGCTTGTTACTTTTTACCACTAGTATTTACTTTTTACTATTTACCAATGGTTAGTTAGTCATTGTAGTCATTTTGACTACATTAACTATCCTACCTAGTTGGTTAGTAGGTTAGCATGATTTCCTAGACTAGGTTAGTGGTTAGCTACCTTCGAGGGGGGGCAACCTTTCTACGCGTTATATTGTTAGCGCTATTTGTTGGATATTATTTTCTAATATCCTAAAGTTTTTAGTGCACCTATAGTGCTATTTAAGCACTCCTATTTTCAATATATTTTCTAATGTTCACTTACCCTTGTTTTCTTACAGTGCACCTAGTCGTCCATAGTTTCATATTGTAAGGGGAGTTAATCAAAATGATAGCTAGGTGATCACTAAAATTTAAGAGAATGACATAGAAATCCAACCTACTAGATTGATAAGAGGAATATCAATATATGAGAATTTGGGAAACATTGCAATATTGGATACAAATTTGTTCATTGGAGAACTTGAAGAACTATAGGTGATAGATGGTCAGATGAAATAAAATAATTGGATTGATTAGTTAATCCACTTCCTTTAGAATGACAATTGTTTGAATGGGTCTACAACTTCCTAAAGGTGAAGGTATAGATTGCAGTCTATGAACTATGATATAATTAATGGCATTCTCTACTAGAAGAATTTTAATGGTGTACTCCTATGATGTATACATCTAGATAAATAAAATGAAGTGTTGGACAAATTTCATTCTAACAATAGGGACTTTATTTTATTGGGGTAATTAATCTAAATTCATTTTCTAACCATAAATTTATACTAATGATAATTGACTATTTTACTAGATGGTAAGAGGTAGAAGCAACTAAGCATGAATATTAGGAGACTATAATCAAATTTTTGGAAAGATTTATTACTAGATTTGGTATCCCAACAATGATAGTCTTTGATAATGGTTTAGCATTTAAAGGTTCTAAAACCTTGGATTTCACTAGCAGATATGACATATTGGAAAATTTCTTCTAATTACTACCCATAGGACAATGGGCTAGTACAATCCTCCAACAAGAACCTAATGAAGATAATAAAGAAAATTATTAGGGATAACCCAAAAAGCTAGTAGTTGATGCTTAATCAAGCATTATGGAAAGACAAAATTACAATTAAAAATCTCTAAAAAACATGTTGTATTATTTGGTAGATAGGAAAGAGGTTGTGTTGTTGCTACATTTAGATTTACCAACAGTGAAGCTGATAGATCAAATTTAGTTAGAAAATGAAAAATAATATAGAGGATAACAATAAAGTTGCTACTACTAGAAAATATAAATAGAAGGTATACAATTACTTTTGGTAGCACCAAATGGTTGTTAAAATATGGTTTAATAAGAAAAATTTCCTAAAGTTTTTTATAGTTGGTGACTTGGTTTTAAAGTGGGATGAAAGTAGAGCTAAATTGGAAAATCATGATAAGTTGTATTTGTTATGGTATGAACCTTACCTAATCTCATGAAGGCATGAAGTAAATGCATATGAGCTGATAGATATGGATGACCACCTTTTACTAATTTTGATAAACAACTAATATAAAAAGCATTATGCATAGAAATGTGTGCATTGGGATGTGTACATGTAAATAGTGATAAGTATAAATATATAACTAGTGGCCATGGTATTTTTGAATAGCTAAAATCCAATTGGTTGAATAATAATCCTAGTAACCACCAAATTTTGAAATCCTAGAAAATTTACTAGCTAGGAAGTGTCGCGATCTAAAAATCATACACCTAACTAGTGCATCAATTAACATCAAGCATTAAAGCATCAAAATATGGACAACAATGAATTTAACAAGAAATTAAGGTTTCTTTTATTAAAAATTTTCCAAATCCTGATTACAAATACATCCCTCTTAGGGATACCCAAATCCTTGATACAATTGATACAATATTTTGAGACCCCCAAACAAGGATTGGTGTAATCCACGGACTCTTTAGAATGGACACGAACTACTCAAGGCCAACAATAGCATTCTTCTCACACAATTGGAGAAATATGTTGCCAATAATATATTGAAACGCTTAGATGTTGTAAACCTTCGTTCAAGAAACAATGTAAAAGGTATTAATAAGAAATGAGGTCTCTCTTGATGAGGCTCTTGATAGGCAATTGCATAAATTATGAAAAAGATATCAAGAAAGCATGAAAACTAGTAAATATGTGCATGAAATATCTAGATTGTTGTAAAGCTCATAAATAAAGTAGGAAATATAGCAATTAGGCAACCTAATTAACCATTAAAACTTGAAATGCATCAAATTCAATGAAACTTGTCTATATTGATAAATACAAGGAAAATGGAAGAAAATATACCTCTACTTCCTAAATTTAACCTTACAAATGCATGAAGGAAAGCTAATTTATGTCATATCTACCTACATACATGTTTGAAAGAGGAAATCTATGGCTAAAACAAAGAAAATTAGAGATCAAACCCTCATCATGGGTCTAAGGTGCAACTGGCACTATTATACGTGGCTGACAACCGTAGCTAAGCCAAAAGTATTCTTGCTCTTGTAATCAAGGCTTGGATCTTCAATTTCCTCCATGGAATTGATGATCAAGGGTTGCCTTTGTGTTCTTGCATGGATTTACAATGTAAATTCTCTTAATTAGCTATGGAAGAAGCTCAATTGGGATGATTGATCTCTTTAGACTCTTGTATCCTCCATAGCTTTGTATGTAATCATGATTTCCAAATTGGTAGCAAGTAAGCACTCCTCAAGGTTTTGTAGATGACTCAACAATTCAGTAGATCTTCATTGCATTCAATTGAAAACTCTTCTAGTATTTTATCCAATTTTAAGAGGGGTCTTATAGCCTTATCAAGTCCTTGGTGTAGATTAGTGGAGAAGTCAATATCAAGAACCAAGATATTAGAACAGTTGGGAGGAAGGTTCTAGATGCTTCTTCACTCAAAACTACTTGAAATCCATTTCCATGGCCATTGTAACTCCATTTGGCTTGGCTTAGGAATTCAAAATAGTTTCAATATGAGCCATGGCTCTGAGGCATAGCTAGCTCTATTAGCCATGGGTTTCAGTCGTGGCTAAGATTGGGTATGCCAAATCTACCCAAATTGAGTGGTTAAAACCACTACTCTATCTTGGAATGGTCCAAGATCATTAATATGGTCTATTAGGATGCCCATATGAGTAGTTCCCTATACATGATGTGTTTTAGGTATCTAAAGATACCCCTTTTAGGATGTGTTGTGAGAATGAACAATGCTAAGAAAAAATAGACCTAAAACCATGTTGTAGGTTGAATGATGATCATTGATCTAATCAACATTAGATGCCCCAGTCCTGCAAAAGGATGTGCATCTTAGAATCATTACTTCCAACTAAGGGAAGGCTTAATTTTTAAAGCATTTTCAAGCTCCATGATGATTGGGTAGTCGGCGCTACAATCATTTGGATAGGTGGAGAGCTACTAACTTAACTATCATATTTGTTGTTTGCCCCAACAAAGGGTAAGCTTATGATAGTTGTTGAAAATGATTCGTAAGATGAACATAATTTTGACAAGATTGAGTGATCTTCTATTGAATTTGATTATGATTATTGATATTATGACTACCCCCTCAAGCGACGAGTCAATGAGGGTAGGGCATTTAATGAAGTGACGAGTCACTTGACCAATATAATTTTTTTGAAAATTTGAATAATTTACTTGGCAAGTCCTAATTTAGCTATGATTTCAACTGTGAATAGTAATTGTACATATCTATCCCATGGAGCAGTCCAGCCGCAATGGCCTTATTAGAGAGTAAAGATAATAACAATTCCAATTAAGCTTATGTTGAATCACTATTTTTGATGATCTGCTAAAAATGTCAGAGAAGAATTGAGATAAATATTTGTTCCTATGGAGCAGTTTGACCACTGTGGCCTTCTTCGAGAGTGAAGTTTTAATGCTATAAATTGCAGTGTTAAAGAGGGAATTGGATCTCCACCGCAGTGTATGACATTATTTTAACACCATTCCACATGCATGTGGAATGATGTACTGGACTGAAGCATCTCAATTCAAATGATGACTAATTTTACCCCAAATTTCCTTATTGTGATGTATTCATCTTTCCATATTGCATGGATTACAATTTGCTGCAACTCCCAAGTGTGTAGAATAAATAACTGAATATGAGGCACATTTGAATTTTGAATTATGTGAATGTTTATGAATATTTTTGGAAATTTTTTGAGGTTCTTGACCATTGAATATTTTTGAATTTACATTTTGAAACCCCTCACAGTGACAGTTTGAGGGTATTTATTAGTGGAAGTTAGTCGCGGTTGTCAGTCACAGCTAATTTTGGTAATTCCTTAGCTGCGGATCTGACACGCGGTCGAAAAAATCTAATTCCACACCCGCGAATGTCAGCTGTGGTGATGGGAAAATTTGGAAATATAAAATAAAAATATATCATTTTCAATTCATTATTTTCCAATTGGTAGCTACTAATCAAAGAGCTCTGAGAGGTGAGGTTAAAAACATGACATAGAACACTGCCAAAACTTCCATCCAAATCCATGGCTAATCAACCAGAGGTATCCTCTAGTGGAAGAACCAGAGCTACGAAGGTAGCCCTCCAACCTCAATATCGCATTACCAACTTAAAATGAATAAAATTAATTAATGACTAAAAATAACTCACTAAAATTTTGCAACGAAACTCACCCTAGTTAGGATTAGACTAGGCTAGTTAGGGGGTGGGTTTAAATTGTTAGGTTTTAGGTTTGCATGGGACAGGAAATGACCTCGAAAAAAGTCTTTCCCATAGCTATAGGTGGCAACCATGATTCTCAATTGGAAAATTGGGGGTCGTGACTAACTTCAAATCCCAATGGTCATAAATTTAACCATTGTCACTAGTTGTGGTTCGAAGGCACGGTTGATCAACCTTAGAAAAAATTTACAATATTTTTTATTTTTTGTTGTTTTATAGATTTAATTGATTTTTTGAAATTTTTAAGTTATATATTGATTTTTTTGAATGTTTGGAATGCATTTATGATTATTTTTGCAATTTTAAGTGATTTTATTTATTATCTCTCTTCAGAGGTTGACTGCTAGAGTGAGGGAGCTGGATATTCTCTACAAGCTCCATGATAGACTCATCAATATTGAGCAGGATTGGTTCAGTACTAGAGGCTTTGGCTATGTGCTGCAACTTCCCTCCATTCGGGTTTATCAGGCCTACTTGACTACTTTGGCCTACTGTTAGGATGTGCGGACCAACATCTTTCACCTAACCACAGGTGAAATTACTGTGACCTTGGAGGATGTCTACTTCATATTTCGTATCCCTATTGATGGCAAGGCCATCACATATTTATCCACCACGATGAAGGATGTAGTGTTCGAGAGGATATTCCATGCCAAGAGTGATGAGGTGTAGTTAGATTATGATCATGGCAGAGTGCATATTGAGTACTATTATTATAAGCATATCTTCTCCTAGAGAGTGGTCATATTGATGTAGCTCATCGTGCATATTGTGTTGCCTGACACTTTCAGAGTGAGGTCCCCTTGGAACCTCCTGGCCAGGACACAGGACCTACTAGCTAGCACTACACAAGAGCCTTTTATTCTATCCTAGGGGAGTGCTCTACTTGTACATCTCTAAGATGAGTTGTACCAGATTACATAGCAAAGCCATGTGGGAGTCAGTTGTAGTATACTAATCCAGATATGGGCTTAAGAGCATATTACCATTGACCACACTGGGGGACTACCACTAGATATTGGTGACATCGATGAGGAGTGTTAGTGCTATGTTGCATGTTGTCCTAGTGAGGCTGAGGGCTTTAGGAGTAGGTCCCATGTAGGGGACCACCAGTACTACATGGATCAGTTGACTAGACTACGACTAGAGCATGTGAGATGACACCCCTAAATGGACTATCCTCTATGAGAGGAGGTAGACCACTATCTGAGCTAGACATGATGTGAGATATGGCTTCTTAGGTGTAAGCCTGAGATACATGATTTCTTCCACTTATCACATTTTGTTAAATAGTTTGGTATTTGCTAGGACATCCTAGATTAGCTAGTCATTTATCGCCACCTTAAGGCAGCGAGAGACTTGGCCTAGCCTGTGGTGACTCCACTAGGGGATGAGGATGACACCTACCAGGACTTAGGGCTCATAGATATGGGGACCATAATAGAGTATGACACCTGGTGGACTACTAGGTTGTGGTGGGGTGGTGGCCCACTAGGTAGAGTTAGAGCTAGAGCAACCGTAGAGGCAGTAGTTGAGTACCCTAATGAGTGATGGGTTTTCTAGAGTATTGAGGGTGGATGGGTCTAAGCTACAGTAGAGTAGGAGCCCCAAGCTAAGGAGGACGATGAGGAGGAGCCAGATGATGAGGTGTCATAGCTTCAAGCCCAGGTGGCTAGCTTAGAGTCACAACTACAAATTATGGGGATCTATATCCTAAAGAGAGACACATTTATGGCTACCCTACAGGTGTAGTTGAGAGAAACATAGGCCCAATTGGTAGAGTGATAAGCATAGTGGAGGGGATTCAAGGAGGAGAGGGCAACTATCCAAGTATAGATTACCACTATAAACACAGAGATAGAGAAGGTCACTGGACAACGTGATATTCTTAGGTCTCAGATATATGTTATGACCACAAAGAAATACTTATTCTGATCTATGAGGGGAGGTACCTCAACTTCTTAGGTTGCTCCTATCATTCTAGATATACTAGGACTAGCAGGTTTGGATGTGGGTGAAAATATCCAAAGATTGCATACCCTCATCTAGGAGGGTAATACACATCACTCCTCATATGTGGCTTGCATCACTCTCTTGTATGGAGAGATCAGACTGCTCAAGGGTGAGGTTCTAGAGAGATCTACTACTGCAAGTACACAACAGACCAGGACATGGGAGATAGGATAATCATTGGCACGATCTAATAATAGGACTCATATATCAGAGAGGTCCACAGATACTAGCTCCAGGCAGACTCATCAGGAGGGAGGAGATGGTGGGGAGACTCTCAGAAAGGGTATGTAAGCCACTCATAATTATGCTTTGAGCACATTTTATCATTTTTAGTGTAAGGTCTAAGGACCTACACAGTTGTAACTTACATGCATTTTGGACATATGTCTATGTACTCTATTTTGACACATATATTTATATGATATGAAATTATTAGACTCATTATACGTGTACATTTATTTTTTGTTTTATATTTATGAGATGCATATGGATGCAATGTTTATATGTTATGTTGATTTGATGTTATATGATGTGATGTATGGATGACATGCACTAGCTAACTTATGGATGTATGACTATATATTGTGATCTAGATGTGTAGATGGACTACTATGATGTATGCATATGGATGCAATGTTAGATGTTAAATGCATGTTTAATTTGATTTACTTGTATGCATTTAATTTATGATATGATGAATGCAATGTATGTAATGCATTATCTAATGTAAATGAACCTGTATGCTTTAATCACTTAAAACATAAGGATTGAATGCAATATGAGTTAACAATATAATGGATAACACCACATAATGTCTAACAATAATGAATGTAATTGAAAAATATTATCATAATAATTAACCAATTAAAAACCCATATGTTAGATGAAATGATGTATTGTTTCTCTTCATGAGCTTTTGTAAATTAAAATATATGCTAGTTAGTGGTCGTCTAAATATCATTGCTAACATTTATCTAGTATTTGTTCTATGTTATGAAAACCTATTAATAAACAAAATATCATAAACATAAATTGATGTGATTGATGGCGTTATTTGTTTCTATTAAGGTATTTTTGAGGTTTTCCATAAAACTCAAACATCCTAATTGACTTATCAAAAGTTGTATAATGACTATACTAGACTTCTGCAAAATAATTTTTTTGCTATGAAAGACCAAGATATTCATTATCCCTATGTGTGCAAATTAATATATTAGACGAGACATAAGACTACCTCATTTCCAGGTGGGATTCATTTATCCCATTACTGCAATGAGGATCACCACATGCTCACATGATCCTAGTTTTGGACTCAGTTGGACTGGACCACTAGGCAATATAGGGTACATAAAGCTAGCTCATTTGTAAATTGCTTAGACCTATCCCAATGTCAAGTGGGATTCATTCAGCCCATTTTTGTATTGGGCATCACTCTATGGATTTTGAATATTGACCATTCCAGGGATTCAATTTCCTCACCCCCTTATTTTCTTTAATTTTATTGGGATACTTGCTCATGTATAGTGATAAAAATCATTGTTTATTTTTGTTATTTTATTGTTGTTTTTATTTTGTTTTGACCAAGAGATTTGATTTTATTTTGGCATTTTGCTCCTTTTTGTAAGCAAGGGATTTCTTGGGTAGGGGGGAACTTGTCCTTTTGGCAATGACCACTACTCTAGACCATTGCACATCACAAATGAGCAAGTAACAAAACATTTCACTTAAGGTGACTAGGACCACTTTGTAAGTGTTCATATTTCCTTGCCCTAATTATAATTTTTAATGTGTTTGATTAGTGATGGGATTCTGATATGCTAAGTGCTATAAAAAATAGACCTCATATTCAAAATAAAATCAAGCTTTCTACTAAATCTGAGAAGACCACTAGGTATGGTTGAATGACTAGAAAACCCTAGTATATTATTCATAGAAACAGGAAAAAATATCATAAAAATAAATTGATGTGATTGATGGTGTTATTTGTTTCTATTAGGGGATTTTTGAGGTTTTCCATAAAACTCAAACATCCTAGTTGACTTATCAAAAGTTGTATAATGTCTATACTAGACTTTTGCAAAATAAATGTTTTGCTATGAAATACCAAGCTATTCATTATCCCTATGTGTGCAAATTAATATATTAGAAGAGACATAAGACTACCTCATTTCCAGGTGGGATTCATTTATCCCATTACTGTAATCAGGATCACCACATGCTCACCTGATCCTAGTTTTGGACTCAGTTGGACTGGACCACTAGGTAATACAGGGTACATAAAGCTAGCTCATTTTTAAATTGCTTAGACCTATCCCAATGTCAAGTGGGATTCATTCAGCCCATTGTTGTATTGGGGATCACTCTATGGCTTTCGAATATTGACCATTCCAAGGATTCAAGTTCTTCACCCCCTTCTTTTCTTTAATTTTATTGGGATACTTTCTCATCTATAGTGATAAAAATCATTGTTTATTTTTGTTATTTTATTTTTGTTTTTCTTTTGTTTTGAGCAAGAGATTTGATTTGATTTTGGTATTTTTTTCCTTTTTGTAAGCAAGGGATTTCTTGGTAGGGGGAACTTGTACTTTTTCCAATGACCACTACTCTATACCATTGCACATCACAAATGAGCAAGTAACAAAACCTTTCACTTAAGTTGACTATGACCATTTCGTAAGTGTTCATATTTCCTTTCCCTAATTAGAATTTATTTAATGTTTGATTAGTGATGGGATTCTGATATGCTAAGTGCTATAAAAAATAGACCTCATATTCAAAAGCAAAGTAAGCTTTCTACTAAATCTGAGAAGACCACTAGGTATGGTTGAATGACCAGAAAACCCTAGTATATTATTCATATCAATAGGAGGGGTTGTGTTGAGAAACACAATTACTCACAAGGGTGATGGATGATGATGATGCATAGATGCAGGATTGAAATACAAACATTGTGTCATTTGTAAGATTGCAAACACAACCTATCCTAATGTAAGATATGATGGATGGAAATGCCTAATGCAATGCAATTAAATTAATGCAAGTGCAAAATGAAATGCATGATGCAAATGTTTTTTTTTTTATGTTTTGCAATATTTTTAGATTTTATTGTTTTATTTTTATTTTTATGGATTTTGAAATTTTCCATGTTTTTGTATTTTTGTATTTTTGAATTTATTCTATGTGGAATGCCTTAAGATGAATAATATTGAGAGGTTCAAGCTCTTCAACACCTTCAAGTTATCTTAGGCGATATGTTCCAATTCTAATCTTCTCAAAGATGATTTATGGACCTAACCAATTAGCCAAAAAATGATCTCGCAAGTGCGGTGGTAGGTTTGAGTTCTATTGGTTCTCCTTTAGTACAAGATCACCAACTTTAAAGTCTTTCAGATGGAATTTATTATTATAAGCTCATTTTAGGAATTCTTGATAAACATGGAGATGCTCAAGGGCATTAATGTGATGTTCATAAAGAAGCATAAGTTGATCAAGGTGTGTTTGTTGTACAGTGTCATCATCGATGAACTCTTTCAATGTGACACAAAACATTGGAATTTCCAACTCTAAGGGAATAATGGCACCAGAACCATATACTAGTGAAAATGAAGTTGCTCTAGTGAGCATCTGAATGCTAGTCCTGTAAGCCCATAATGCAAGGGGTAGTTGGATGTGCCAATATTTATGGTTTTCGTATACCATATTTTTCAATATGGCTACCACTATCTTGTTTGAAGCCTCAGCTTACCCGTTTACTTAGGGATAGTATGGATTCATAAAACAATGATGTATATTGTACTTGGAAATTAAAGCCCTCGCAATTTTTTTCTTAAATGGCATTCCATTATATGATTTTATCTTTGATTGTATCCCAAAATGAATATGATATTGTGAAGTATGAACTCCGTAATACGTGATCCATTTGTCATTGTCAAAGGGATTGCTTCCACCCACTTTTTAAAATACTCAATAGCAATTATAATAAATATATGCCATCCTGATGATGGGGGAGAGATATTTTTGATTAGATATAAATCCCACTAAGCAAATGGCCAAGATGCCTGAATGGGTTGTAAGGCCTACGATGGCAAGTGTGTGATATTAGATTGATGTTGACATTTAACAAATTTCTTGACATATACAGTGTAATACTTATCCATATTAGGCTAATAATAACTCGTTCGAAGGATGCAGTTGACAATGGCCATGCCACTAAAATGACCACCACATGTGCCATCATGAGCCTATAAAATTTTCTGAGCTAATTCTTGGGACTCAAGACAATGAAGGAGAACTCCATCGTAGCTTTGTCGATACAAGATGTCTCCTAGAAAGATATACTTTGTTACTTTTTGTATGAATGTGCATTTTGTGTCATGCGATAATCCTTGAGGCATTAAACCAATATTAAGGAAGTCTTGTAATTGTGACATCCAATCCTGATCAGCTTTTGCCTAGATTGACAAAATGACTTGTTCCCCCGATGGTTTGCCATGCATTAATGTAGACTGGGATACAATATTGTGATGAATGGTGGTGTGATTCCTCATAGGACCTTGTGAGATCAAAGACCCCTAGGGTGTCTTCTTGAGAAATTATTTGGCTATATAAAATCACTCATGGTTTGGTTCTATATGAATCATGTTGACTGATTCTTTGTTATCAAAATCCTCGCACTGCATCATGGCTTGCGAGAGCATATTTACATGAATGGTAGTAAAATTGGTAGATGGATTTTGAGGGATTAAAGATCCCAAATATGCCATAGTGTCTATGAATCTATTCAATGTATGAGGGATTGCCTTGATATCGTGCCACTCTATATGGTCTAGATAAGTGTCAGCAAGATACTTATAAGATTTCAGGATAGGACACCTACATGGAAAAATTCCCTTCACTTGATTGACTATGATAAGGGAATCACCAAAGATGTTTAACCTTTTAATTTCATGGTTATGGCTATTTGGAGACCCAATATTAGGGATTCATGTTTAGCATTATTTTTGGTACAAATAAATTATAGCTTAAAAAAAAAATGGCATTGGAGCACCTTGTGGCGTGAAAAATATAATTCCTGCACCACCCCCTTGCTCAAACTTTAAACCATCGAAGAACAAAGTCATGTCAACTTTGTTATTTGGTTCTTTGGGTACGAGCAATTTTGATAACACAAAGACTACATCATCAGGAAGCTCTATGACAAGAGGCCTACTATCTTTAAGAGGTGCCTCTTCCATATGATTAGCTATGACCTATCCCTTAATGGACTTTTGGCTAATGAATTCCAAATAAAATTCTATCAATAGCATGATCCACTTTGTAGTACATGTATTATGATATGTCTTGCTCATCATATACTACAAAACATTTTGCTTGGATATCACATACATCATATGACTTAGCATGTAATGATGCAACTTCTTCATTGCAAACACCACTACTAAACACAACTTTTCCACATATGCATCTCCTAGATCATAACTCACCAAGGTGCGAATGATGTAATATATAGCTTGCTCTTTGTCTTGCTCATTCTTTTGGGCCAACATGGTTCCCAATGCAAAGTCAATAGTCAATATATGCAACAGGAAAATCACATCTAGCCTTGGTGGAGATAACATTGGTAGCATTGCCATGTATTGCTTAATTTCATAAAAGACCACTTGATAGTCCTCGTCCCAATTGAATGGGACCCCCTTGTGTAGCAGCTAATTCATGGGTCGATATTTATCTGATAATTGTGTGATCAATCACTTTATGGATGCTACTTTAACTTGTAGGCTTCTTAGTTCTTTGATATTTATGAGAGGATGCATTTCTAATATGGCCTTCATCTTCGGTGGGTCAACTTCGATCCCTCATTTTGAAACGATGAATCCCAAGATCTTTACTAAAGTTATGCCAAATATGCATTTCTTGGGATACAACCTGACATTATGCTTTATCAAGTGAATGAATACCTTTCTAAGAACCTTTGAATGCTATGAATGCAACAATGACTTTGCCAATAAGTCATAAATATAATATTCTAAGATTTTATGCATGTAGTCATGAAAAATGTATGTCATAGCTCGTTGACATGTGGCACCAATATTTTTAAGGCTGAATGGCATAAATTTATAAAATAATGTTCCCCATGGCATTGTGAATGCATTTTTGTCTTGGTATTCGACTTTAATTTGAATTTTATTGTAACCAAAAAAACCATCCATAAGGGAGAGCATCTCATGACCTACAATTGTGTCTACAAGAGCATCTATTTTGGGCAATAGGAATGAATCCTTTGGTGTTGCTTTGTTGAGGTCCTTAAAATCTGTACAGATACGAATCCTTCCATTAGGTTTGATTACAGATACCATGTTTGATACCCATTCCAAATAGTCGATGGAGATAATATACTCTACATCCAAAAGCTTCTACAACTTGTATTTAACCATTAAAGTGATGGTTGGATGCATCTTCCTGAGATTTTTCTTAACAGGTATTTTATAGAGGTCTAGTGAAAGGTTATGAGTAACCAATTTTGGATCTAGTCTCAGCAATCTTTGTATGTCCAAGAAAAAATATCAGGTCTCTCTTTTAGTAGAGGGATGAGGATGGCACACTCATTAGGAGATAGACTCTCCAAATTTAACCTTCTTAGGATTAGTAGGATCATCATTGATATCCACATCAAATATTTCCTCTACTAACATATGTGATCCCTCATCAAGCTAGTGAGGCGAAGGAATCAAGTGGATGTCATAAGCTAGATTTAAAGGTCATGTATCATAATTTTCCTCAGTGTAATAAACATCATGTGCATAGCCTGGCACAAAATGTAAAGCTTGCAATATTTATTTGATAGGGAAGAAATATTTAGGATCTAGTGGTGAATAAGAATGATCCTAATCAATGGTATCTAAATTAAGACACAATGGTTTGGAAGGATCGGCTAGATTGTGAAGTGGAGTGGTAAGATCAATGGAGATCATATTGGTGGAATGTATTAGATATCCAGGACCATGTGTGTGCAATTTTACCTTATCTATGATATTTGTATACCCAAGATGTGGCTCTCAAGGTATGGGGATCTCTGGATACAGTCTATGAATAGATTGGAAAGCATATCGACTTGGCTCAAGGAGTTGCATGTATGTCGATGGATCAGGGAATACTATGTGATAAATCACATCTAAATTGGGTGGTCTCCCTCTAAGGCACATGCCAATATAGACTCTTCGATACATCTCATCGATGTCAACCATCTCATGATGATGTCATAAATAGTGAGGCCCGAGATAGGCTCTCTTGATATCATTCTCATCATCACTATCGTATATGAGTCCTTCTCCATGGCCTACTGGAATTAGATGATTAGCAATATGAGGCCCAAAGAAGGCCCGTTCTTCATAGCCATTATCATCAATGAAGGATCCCTAATTCTCACCCACTATCTCCATGGGTAATAGATGATGTAAATTTAGAGGTCCTAAGTAAGCCAATTGAGTATTATCCTCATATCGTTCATTTTTTAAGGATTTTTCATAATCATCTATTCCAAAATCATGTTCTGGTCCATTGCTTCTCGTAATGGATTCTAATTTAAATTCCTCAGAAGCAACTTTTGCTTCAGTATCTATTGCTATACCTAGATTTTGGATCTACATACCAGTGTTGTCGATAACTTCATGGCTTTCAATTTCCAAGTCAGCTCTTGGAATATCTACTAGATTGACCTCTACCATGATGTTATCATGATATATCTCATGTGGTTCTACATAGACGTAGGTCACCAACCTATTATCCCTTCGCATGTAGGAATATTTAGGGTGATAATGATTCCAATCCACATTATCTCCTAAACTAAGATTCAGATGATTGAGAGATGCTTCTAAGAGCTCATCTTGTCCTTTGATATTGTAGACCAAAAATTCTTGCATTCCTTTCCTCAAGGCTGATGGATCCATGTACCTTAAATGGGAATGGGAGAATGAGTGGTCTACACCTAAAAATAGAGGTACTTGATCATACCTTCTAAATGGTGATTTTTTGATGAATGGGTTTGGGTTCACCAGGAAGCATTTGTGGCTGCTTCCATGCCTAGGTTGTAGGATTTGTTTTGATGAGTTCATTTTTATTCAAATAAAACATACACCTAAGTTTGGCCAAATGCAACTAATCTAGCCTATATGCAATTTATCTTCAATGCAAACAGCAAATAGTGGAACAACAGAATGTAGAAATTAATGCAATGCCTAGAAAGAGATTTTAAACCTTACCTATATCTGGATGTTTGATGTAGGTTCTAAAATTTGTAAGTAGTCCAGATCATCTCTACTTTTACAGAATCATTTGTAATTCGATGAAATCATCTGCAATCTAGTGAAATTGTCTGCAATTGGACAAAATCATCTACAATTGGACAAAATCATCTACAATTGGACAAAATCATCTGTGATGATTTTATCAAAAACTTGCAACAGAACAATTTGCTAACACAGAGGGTACAATATGCAATTATACGATCATAACCTAAATCAAAACATGGATTGGTTCCATGAAATTCTCACAAGATGATCAATGTTAAGTTTTACAAAGATGATGCGATGTCTCCTATCTTAAAAATGATGATATTATATAGATTTGAACAAAATGATGGTGAATACCCGATGCAATATTTGAATAGAATAAATTAATGCAATACTGATCAATATCAAAATAGGTAAATACAAACAGAGCTCTAAAGTTACCCCCAAGTAGACTGATGACAAAATCATCTCCAATGTGCCAAAATCATCTCCAATTTGATGCATTCACTTTAGGCAATTTCGTACACTCTAGGACGATGCACAGTTGAAACCTGCAATAACACAACACAATTGTGATGCCAATACAAAGTCCTAATCACTTCATTAACTGATGCTCTCAGGGATTCAAGAAGTCAATCAGCCAGGGGAATTTTGAGAAAATACCTTGGATTAAATAGGCTTGGGGATTTGTTGGGGAGTTGTGATTCTTCCCTTTTTAGAGGATTTTGACGGATTTTAAAACCATAACAACTATGCTCTTATCCAGGAAGCGATGCAGCAGTTGCAGCTAATTTTATCTTCTTGTCGAACTAAGCAAATTTTTATTTTGAACAAAATCGTCCGAACGATTTTGTGCAACATCATAGATGATATCGTCCTATTAGAGGCGATATCATCTAATAGGAGACAAGACCATAATGTGGTTACAACAATGTTTATTTTTGGTGCAAAAATCGAGGTGAACCATTTTAGGCTAATTTTAATTAATTTTTTTGAATGTTTTACACTTAGGTAAATTAATGTGTGTCATTTTTACCCTATTACATTTTTCCCCCTCTTTAGCAAATTTTTTGAAGAAAAATGCGTTAAAGAACAGATGGCACGCTTTTCGAGAAAGCAAAAATTTATTTTAATTTTTTTTTTTGTGACAATTTTGAGTTGTTTTATTAAACTATTTTGTGTATGGTGCCCCCTTCGAGTTTTGTGCCAAATTCTATGTTTGGTGGAAAAGTCAAAATTTTATGATATATATATTGATCTTCTTTGTTTTATGTGACTTTGTATGATTTATTGGATGATTTATTACATTTGCTTATGATGGTTGTGTTACATAATTTCTTGTAGTCATGCTTTGATTTTTGAACATTTTGATCATGCTTAACATAAAAGGAAAATTATTTTGTAAAGTGTGTTTTGAAAAATATGTTTTTGTGTGATGATAGATTTGAGGGATTAGCAATGAACCTCGAAGGATGTTGTGTTGTTATATGACCGTTGGTGGAGATCAATGCTCTCTAGGTCATGAAGTGGATCCTGTTGTGAGGAAGTTTTGTATTGCTAATACCAAAATATTGTGTGCTTAAGAATAATATTAAGGCTTTATGATGAGAAAGAAATGTTTGATGTTGTTTTGGGACAAGATGTTTGATAGATGTTGTGAAAATGTATTAATTTAAGCATGAAAATTTTGAAATATGATTTGCGCTAAGCATAGAATTCCTAAGTGTGAAATTATATGAAATAATTACTTAGGAATTATACCATCATCACAAAAATCAAAATGAAATGCATGATGATATGAAATTATTTGTTCTTTTTAAAATGCAAAGTAATGTAAGATAAATCATTGTGTCACATGTTCCAAAAATATTATGTAATTTTTATGAAAATATATGGACTAATTTTGGGCATGGAAATTAGAAAGATGACTTGCGCTAGGTATAAAATTCCTAAGTGTGAAATTTAAAGAGAAATAGTTACTTAGGAACTATACCATCATCACGAAAATCAAAATTAAAATGCATGATGAATATGTTGGTTTTTGCAATATTATTTAAGATGAATTATTATATGATGATGATAAAAGAACTAATGATATTAATTATCTGACAAAATTCCAAGGAAATATTTTAACTTATTTCGAAGACAAATTCAAATTTATCTAGGAC
Source organism: Wollemia nobilis (assembly GCA_028583015.1). NCBI lineage: Eukaryota > Viridiplantae > Streptophyta > Pinopsida > Araucariales > Araucariaceae > Wollemia > Wollemia nobilis. The sequence continues at coordinate 2,004,415 of JAQPPZ010010331.1, read as the reverse complement.
CAGTGTGTGAGAAGTGCATTCATTATCTATTTTTATTGTCATGATGATACAAAATCTCTCGAGTGACAAATGTGTGTGCTTTGTAAGGTTAATTTACCGATTTTGAGTAAGGTAATGATAAAGCAAACTTGAATGAACCAATGTGTGTGCAAGTGAAATGTTCATTTAACCATGATTTTGTGCATGCATTGGTACTGAACTACTATGTAAATCAAATTACCAAAAGCTAGCTAATCCAAATGTGGACATTGGTCTATACAAAAGAGAAATTACTAATGTGATAGACATATCGCCATGTGAAAGGAATTACCCAATGTCAAGCAAGTTGGGCACAAATCACCTGTTATGGGTTTTACCTCATGGTTTTTGAATAACTGAGAAATTCCAAGGATTCAAGTTCAATACCCCCTTATTTTCTTCATATTTATAGGGTAGGGATTTCTTGTCATTTTCTAAACAAGGGGATTTTATTGCTTTGTAACATTTTTCTTGAATTTTCTCTTTTTCTTTTTCTCTTTCTTTTTTTTTTTCTTTTTCTCTTTTCTCTTTATTTCTTTTTCTTTCGGGATACTTGCTCAGATTAGACGTAGAGCAAGGGATTTTATTTGGGTAGGGAGGAGCTTGTCCTTTTGCCAATTTCTTAGTATTCTAGACCACACACATGATAGGATAGCAAGGGAAAATTTTCACTTAAGGTATTAAGACTTACTATGTAGTATCACTTTTGAATTTGCAACAAATCATTTTAAGATGTAAAAATGTGTTCTTGGTTCAAGAAGTAGCAAGATCATTCTCAAAACTCAAAATTATTTAATGAAGTAATAGTGCTTTTGGTACAAGAGAGATTTATAATCAAAGTAACAAAATCAAAATCATTTTAAAGTTGTGAAATTTAGTGCATGGTTCAAGATAACTTTTGAATTTATCTAAAATAAGATAAAATATAACTCAAAATTTTTGAAAGATAACGACAAATAAAAGTGCAATAATTTTGAAATATTTTTAGAAATTTTGATATTTTTTTATTTTTTTGGTTGTTTTTGATGTTTTAATGATGGAATTGGTGATCTATATACACTATACAAGGTGATTTTGATTATAGCATGTCTAAGGTGGCTTCAAAATCAAAGGAGATTTTGAAGAATCACTTGTTTGTGGTGAAGGTGATTGAAGTTGATTTGTTGATAGTTGAGATTGTTGTGATGAAGGATGATGATCAGATATAGATGAAGAAAGGTGATGGACAAAAAGTGATGAAGAGGAAAATAATAGAGAACTTGATGTGATAATGATAATGAAAGAGAGAATGAAGAACAAAAGGTGACAAACAAAAGGTGTTAATGATGGTAAAGAGGAAGAGAGTAAAGAGTTTGATACAACAATGATAAAGAAAGAAACAATAGAGAATACAAATTCCCTATGAATGGGAGAGGTTTGCAAAAGTTCAAAGAGGGATATCTTAATTGGGGGATTAGCCCACTATTGTTGAATGTTGAAGGAGACTTTAGGTTGAGACTTCAACACTAAAGACATATTTTCTATATTTGTATCCTCATTTGGATTATCCTTCAAAACTAAGAGAGGTTTTGAAGTTTGGTTGGGTGAAGAATCTATTTCTTGTTTATCAAATTGAAATGATTGAGCTTGAGATTGCTCACTTGTAGTTTTTGTTACATTATTAGTGATATCATTGTGATGAGGCACATTAGGATGTAATATTTGATTAGTTTGTTGTTGTTTATGCTTGATTAGTTCTCTTAGGAGTTTATCAATAAATGGTTCATTATCTCTTTCTTCTTGATTGTGAGTAGAATGATGATGAATAGATTGTGAAGTATGATGTGATTGCATGGTAGGATTAGAAGAAGTATTTCCTTGTTGAGATGAATGTGTTGTGTTGAAAGAAGAAGGTTCAAGTAGTTGTGATTGTAATGATGATAAAGAAGAATTACATGGGGATTTAATAGCTTTAAATGAATGTGGAGTGGGAATAATACCACTATTATGAAGAGGTTGATGTGAATAAATATTTTGTAGAGAAGAATATGGTAGTGATTTTTTATTCATTATTTGAGTTTGAATTTGAGAATTTTGATTTTAAGTTTGTTGTTTAGTGATGGTTCCAATAGTACCCACAATATTATTATTATGCAAATAACTAAAATGTGGCCTAGCATTTACTACTTGTTCATTTGAAAGCACTTATTGAGATGATGGTCAAGTAGTCACTCTTCTAGGGAATGGCTCTTCAGGAACCATTAAATCTATGATGGGAATAATTGGATATGATTCATCTTCAAAACTATTTGAATTATTTGAGGTAATGTCAACCTCACTCTTTGTTTCACTTTCTTCATCACTTTCTAAATATGTAATTTGATAACTTCTTAGAGGTCTAACAGTAACTTGAGATTCAGTAGTTACACATGGTTTTTGCAAATCTTGATGAGGTAGAAAGCTACTAATAGTTCCCACATATCGAGTTGGATGAGGAACATTATGATGTTCTACTTGATTTACAGCTTCTTTACCATGCTTTGGTAAAGGGTGTTGAAAAATATCCAAATTTTGATTTGCATTTTGATTTTGAGGTTTCTGTGTATTATTTTGGGTATTATTATTTGCAGGAAATTGTTGAACTTCCATCTTACCTTGGTCAATCAAATCTTGTATCATGTGCTTTAACCTTTTACAAGAATTTGTAGAATGTCCATCTACTTGGTGGAAATTACAATGTAAATCAGCCCTAAATCCAGCTGCATTGGTATCAAGTTGTCTTATTTTTGCTAACTGTATCGAGCCTTGTTCCAATAATTGAGATAAAATCATAGTTAAATGCTGATTTAATTTTATAAATTCTCTTGGTGGTTTATCAGGAACATTTAATACAAACTTCTTCACAACTTTAGTAAGGTTAACATTTGAGTTATTTCTACTATCAATAACTCCATCACCCACTACTTGTTTATTCTTATATTGATTCTTAGAAGTTTTGTCTTCATCCTTATTCTTAAATTGATCTCTTCTAATAAGGGCATCTTCTACCCTCCTTGCTAAATCAATGGCTTGATCGAAGGTGGTTACTATAGCAGTAGAAATTTCATAAGATAGTTGTTCTTGTAAATTACCTATAAATATGTCCAACATTTCACGATGAGGTAATGCAAAGTGTAATTTTCCTAGGAGTTGTCTCCATTTAGACAAGAATTCAGAAAAACTTTCATCTTTTCCTTGTTTCAAGTTGTATAAATCTTTAATAGTCACATGCCTCTCTATGTAGGCACTAAATTGATGGACAAACATTTCCGTTGTCTCCTCAAAATTTCTTAGAGAATTAGTGGGTAACTTATAATACCACTCTAGAGCCATGCCTCCGAGACTTTTAGGGAACATATTTAGTAACAAAAAGTCATCATGAGAAACATCATGACATGTTGTCCTAAACATGCAAATATGCTCAATAGGATCTTCAATTCCTTTATATATCGAGAGGATAGGCATAGGGAAATGCTTAGGATAAGGTTGAGCTACCACAATAGGATCCAAAGGTTGACTACACATCTCTCAATAACTATATGAGGGACGATAGGGATCCATCTAGTCTAGACGAGAAGCTAACTACTTAACCATAGCTTCAAGTCCTTATTGTTGTTTTCCACAAAACTAATTTTGTTGCACCATACTATTGTATCTTTGATGATAATTTGGTGTTGTTATATAAGGATTTCCAACTAAAACAGTGTTGTGTAAAGTGTTTGTAGGAATATTATTATGAAGTTGATATGGAATCTTGTTTTGTTGGATTTTCTATTGATGATTGGTATTTTGCACTTGTTTAGATTTTTTTTGATTTGAAATTTGTTGATTAAGAGCTTGAGTGAACATGGATGTGAATGGTTGTTTTTGTTTTTTCAGATTTGCTTTTGGGTTGCTAGCAACAATTTTGGATGATTGTGCCATTGATTTTTGAGCATTTTTATTTAAAGGTATCATATTTGGATTAGATGGTCCTGTTTGATTATCATTTGGGTCTTTTGAAGGCATGTAAGGTAATGGGTTTGTATGGATTCAAAAATTGGATGCTAAGGCTGATTCCATATCACCTTCTCCTGAATTATCTATTTGTACTGCTTGATTAAATTCACCTATGCGGTATTTTATAAATAGGGTAAATTTTCCAATAGATTCAAATATAACATTTCATTTTTCATCTAATGTAGGTTCATTAGGATCTTCCATTTCATTTTCCTCATTATCACCTTCATCTTCTGATAGTATATCCTCTCCAACAAGTGTTCTATCTTCAAAATCATCTTGTTATTGTTCTCTCATATCATCATTATCTACTTGTTTACCACTTCTTAATTTGGGCATCTTGTTTTAGAATAATTTGTTCTTGCAGATATATATTTTATATATAGATGTGCTAAAAATTTAGGGTATATATGTTATATATATACCTAACTAGAAAATATAATATGATTATTTCTAGGTATTTTTTATATTGCAAATAATAAAATGAACACAACTATAATATTATAAATGTTATATTTCAAGTTTGTTGAAAATGTCTATAGATATCATTAACTGGTTTCAATTGATCTGGTGATAGGTAGTGTTCTTCTTCAAATAGAACATTGGATTTTAGGAATTTTATGAAATGTGTTATAGTAATGTAATAAACTTCACAATTTTATGTATAAAAGTGTAATTCGTGATAGTATCCTCAATAAATAACAACTCTAGGAACCCTGTTAAATCTTCTCTTATCATCTAAAACAATTTCTTGATTTTCCACTTGTGATAAAAACTTATGTACTACTATTGCATTATCAATATAATATTCAAAGGAATAAATACTTGGAGAAATCATGGCTCTTTTGTTTGCTAGCTACTTATCACAGGCTCTTTGAAGGTCAAAGTAGAAAGATGCACTATCCAGATCTAGGATTCTAGACAAGTCAAACATTATGATTTTCTTAAGTTCAGGCTCTTTAGCTCTTATAATCTCTACTCTTCTCCAAATATCAGGATATGGCACACTACCTAATGAATAAAATTCTTGGTTTGCTAGTATTTTACTAACATTAATATGAATGGCTCTCCTTATATAATAATCTACCATATATGACATGCAGAATTATGAAATTTGACTAATTTTTTTGGTTTGTTTTTTGTTTTGTAATTTTTATGTTTTTTTTATGTTTTATAAATCAGAAATATACCTAATGTTTTTCACATCGACTTCACCAAATAATGTAGCCCAAAAATTATTGCATTTCTTTCCTCAAGGCTGAAGGATTCGTACCTTAGAGGGGAATAGTAGAATGAGTGGTCTACACCTCAAAAGAGAGGTACTTGATTGTACCTTCTAAATGGTGATTTTTTGATGAATGGGTTTGGGTTCACCAAGAAGCATTTGTGGCTGCTTCCATGCCTAGGTTGTAGGATTTGTTTTGATGAGTTCATTTTTATTCAAATCAAACATACACCTAATTTTGGCCAAATACGACTAATCTAGCCTATATGCAATTTATCTTCGATGCAAACAACAAACAATGGAACAATAGAATGTAGAAATTAATGCAATTACTAGAAAGAGATTTTAAACCTTACCTGTATCTGGATGTTTGATGTAGGTTCTAAAATTTGTAAGTAGTCCAGATTGTCTCTGCTTTTATAGAATCATTTGTAATTCAATGAAATCATCTGCAATATGGTGAAATTGTCTACAATTGGATAGAATCGTCTGCAATTGGACAAAATTGTTTGTGATGATTTTGTCAAAAACTTGCAATAGAACAATTTGCTAACATAGAGGGTACAATATGCAACTATATGATCATAAACCTAAATAAAAACATGGATTGGTTCCATGAAATGCTCACAAGATGATCAATATTAAGTTTTACAAAGATGATGCGATGTCTCCTATCTTAAAAATGATGATATTATATAGATTTGGAATAAAATATGGTGAATACTTGGTGCAATATTTGAATACAATAAATTAATGTAATATTGATCAATATCAAAAAATGTAAATACAAATAGAGCTCTGAAGTTTCCCCCAAGTAGACTGAAGACAAAATCATATCCAATGTGCCAAAATCATCTCCAATTTTATGCATTCGCCTCAGGCAATTTTGTACACTCTAGAATGATGCACAGTTCAAATTTAAAATAACACAACACAATTGTGATGCCAATACAAAGTCCTAATGACTTCATTAACTAATGCTCTCATGGATTCAATAGTTCAATTAGCCAAGGGAATTTTGAGAAAATACCTTAGATTAAATAGGCTTAGGGATGTGTTGGGGAGTTGTGATTCTTCCCTTTTAAGAGGATTTCGGTGGTTTTCAAAACCATTTCAACTACGCTCTTATCCAGGAAGCGATCCAACAATTGCAGTTAATTTTATCTTCTTGTCGAACTAAGCAAATTTTCATTTTGAACAAAATCGTCTGAACGATTTTGTGTAGCATCATAGACGATATCATCCTATTAGAGATGATATCATCTAATCGGAGATGATACCATCACGCGGTTACAACAATGTTTATTTTTGGTGCAAAAATCAAGGTGAACCATTTTAGGCTAATTTTAATTAATTTTTTTGAATGTTTTACACTTAGGTAAATTAATGTGTGTCATTTTTACCCTATTACAGATATGGTAGCCTAACCCGAACCTATCAGTTGGTAGCTGATACTATGGTTCATAAGTATTTTAGTGCCCTTGCTTAAATAAGCATAGACCGTAACCATACCAATGGTAACATTCAAAATAGTGCAAGGTGAACTTAGGGTTAGATAAATAATGAGCATTCACCAAGAATGGTTCATACTCATTTTCATCTATGGGAATGCAATTTTTAAGTTGTTCAAGCCCTCCATAGATGAAATTTATTTGGTTGGATGGCACCCCAGTGGTACCACCATTCCTATAAGAAAGTGATGGGCTTGAGGTCAGCCCATGTCTTGTGTAGTTTCAATAAAAGTTATGAATGTCACGTTCTAAACTATATACTTTGCTATCTTGGGATTAACCAAATGTATGGTCACCTGCGGTGTAGATGACCCTACTAAATAAGTAGGTGAGTCAGGCTGAGGTGCCTCCTCGACTTGATTTTGAGCATCCTCTTCGTCCATGGGACTAGGAACCTTGATATTTTCTACTTTTGGTGCTTGCTTTGGCTCTTTTTCACCCAAACTACCTTAAGATTATTATCATTCCTAAGCATCATTAATATCGTAGACTTTGTTGAATATATTGTTGTGTGCTTCGATAGCTATGGTGATGCCATGGAAGGTCCTCCACACACTTCTATTATTTTACCTCTTGGATGTTTGATGGGCGATGTTGGTCATATGTCCAGGAGAATTGAGGGGAGAATGAAATCTCTAGGTAAATTTTCTAGGTTCACATATTTAAATGGCTCCTCATTGGAAGGAACCATGTGAACTTGTCCCTCATGTATATATTTAATACATTGATGTAAAATTGAGGGAACGCAACACATTTCTCTAATCCAAGGCCTCCTAAGGAGGATGTTAAATTGCATGGCACCTTCTATCACATGACACATCATAGGGATGGTCTTCATTCCAATATGAATTTAAAGAACTATAGTACCTACCATTGAGCATAGCGCATCATTAAATTCTCTCAAGGTGAAGGTATAAGGTACAATGTACGATTTTGGCAATTTTAGATATGTTAATGCCTTGGTAGGAATAATATTAATTGATGACCTTGTGTCAATAAAAACCCATTTAAATGGTGTGTGGTTAACACATGCAATTAAATGCAATGGCGGGTCCATTATAGTAGTAGAGACAATTTTAATCTCATGATCATAAAATTGGATCACTAGCTCACTACACTGCTATACATGTCCCACAAAATTTATAAGTGCTTTAGGGTCATCAAACGAAACTTCAATAGACATTAGGATGTCCATGAGCGTATCCCTATGATTAGGATACTGCTAAATTAGTTCATATATTGACAACTTTATTGGAGTTATATGCAGGGTTTGAACTAGCCTACCCTCTATGGTCACCATTGGTTTTGTTGGTGGACCTCGCACATTTTGTGCTAGCCTTTGAGGGGGCACAACTTGCACTATGATTGGAGTTGGAGGTGGATTTGGTCACTCATATCTCCCTTGTATTGTGACAACATTGACCATGTCGACGAATCCTTGAGTTTGCGGTTCCACATGCACTTGATTCACATGACCAACATTGTTTCTCGGTGGCTCATGATTCAATAAGGGGTTCTTGAAGATCCCCATATTTTGGTTATTTTGAGCCTAAGTGTTGTCCATAATTAGCTCACCTTTCTCGATCATGTTTTGCACCACGTGTTTGAAACTATAACATCCTTTGATGTCATGTCCTTTCATTATGTGGTAAGGGCAATATAGATCACCCCTATACCCTTTTTGTTTGGATTGGTTTGGGTATTGCAATTTGATATTAGGTAATTTAATAGTCTTAGCCTCATATAGTTGATGGAATATCAATGTCATCGACTCCAAAAAAGGTGTGAACTGGTGAGGTGGGTGTTGCTCTTTATTCTTATCCTTCTTGTTATTATTGCATTTGTTGTATCATGCAGGAGGAGGTTGGGCTTGATAGTTCTATTTTTGACCCTTATCCCCTTTCTAGAGGTTTAACACCACTTGATTCACATGGGCTAGCTTGGCCTAGTGATTTTGATTTTGGGTGTTCTTCTTGTTCCAATGATTCTTTTTCTGGAGATTCAAGTTACCCTCCTATAACTTGATGTTCTAAATTACCTTGGCTTGCACCAAGGATTCCTCAAATATTTTATACTATTGCAATGACAGTAGTAACAAGATGTGCTTTGCATAACTCTTTGTAAACATTCAAGTCAGTTCTATGGTCAGAATAGAAAATGGCAACTTTGCCATCAAATTTCTCCATATTTTCTTGTAATCCATGATTAGCTCATCATCATGTTACATTAGAGCAGCCATATTGGATAGGTTTACCTTCTTGATGATGAAGGAGAAGTATTCAATAAATACATTGGCTAGCTATCCAAATTTGGTTATTTTGTGCCTCTTATTTTCTGGAGATTCAAGTTACCCTCCTATAACTTGATGTTCTAAATTACCTTGGCTTGCACCAAGGATTCCTCAAATATTTTATACTATTGCAGCGACAGTAGTAACAAGATGTGCTTTGCATAACTCTTTGTAAACATTCAAGTCAGTTCTATGGTCGAAATAGAAAATGGCAACTTTGCCATCAACTTTCTCCATATTTTCCTGTAATCCATGATTAGCTCATCATCATGTTACATTAGAGCAGCCATATTGGATAGGTTTACCTTCTTGATGATGAAGGAGAAGTATTCAATAAATACATTGGCTAGCTATTCAAATTTGGTTATTTTGTGCTTCTTAAGTTGATTAAACCACTCTTGGGCAGGGCCTAAAAAGGTTATGATGAAGTTTCTAAGAAATATAGTGTCATTGATTTCTATCTGAAATCATATATCCATAAAGCTCATGACATATTCTTGAGCATATTCCTCTCCTTGAAATTTCTCTAGCTTTGGCATCTCAAAGTGATCAGGATACGTTGGAATGGGCACTGAAGGACATAAAGGCTCATTGTGTATTTTTTTCAAGGTTGGATTTTGATAAGTCATATCTTGTTTCTCTATTGCTCTCACCTTGTATACAATGGCCTTATAGGCATTCAAAGATAGAATTTCATATTCTATTAGAGGTCATTGAGGAGCCTTTGGAGGTAAATTCTTCTTCGGTCGAGGTGGGGGACTAGGCTCATCCTCCACATCCACTAAGGAGATCTCAGGATATTCCTATTCTTACTCATCTCCTACTACTTCCTCATATTGTGTATTCCCATGATGTTCAAGTGCTTAGCACTGCACCATATTTTGGGACATATTGTGAGTACAATTTTCAATGTGTTTAGGGTGCAATTTAAGCTACAAAGCAGCTCGTCTATGAGTGTGCTCTCTATATTCACTCTAATGGGGTAAATTAGAATGATCCAATCAATTCTCTCTCTCAGCATACTCCTTTTGGTCAATGATGCATTGCTCGTGCATGCATTTCTCAAAAATATGTTGCCTTAGCAACCTCTGTCTCTAAGTATCCTCATTTTTTAGGTGCTCGCACTCTATGCATACGTCTTCCAATTGATCTTAGAAGATATTTTGTTGTTGTTCTGACACCAATTTTTGTGATCAATCTATAATATCGATTGTATGTGGTATCTGGTGGATTTGTTATGTTCGGGTAGCTTTTTTGGTGTGACCCCCAATAGACTTGTTTGCCATGCTCTTGCCTTTGTCTGTATATATGGCATTTGCATTATGGTTTTGTCTTTAATCTATGCCTGTGTGGTTCGACGATGGAAGTATGCTATGAGAATGTTTAGATCATTCTCCTGGTTCTCTAATAGTCCTACATGTTCTCTCACTATGAGAACTCATAGAATGAGAGTGTGCAAATAAGTTTTTATACCCTAACTACCCTAGGACTCTATCCAAACCATCAAGTTGTCTAGTGCACCACAACTCATGTGATGGCATACCATTGACTCTAATTTTATACATATCAAATATGAATTTACCAAGTTCATTTTTGTTTGGAGTCTGTGCGGGCCTAGCCTATGCTATAAAGTAGCCATCTCTTACTACCCATGAATGGGAGGGTTTTATACTTGTCTATTTTGAACTTGTGGGGGTCTTGAGCCACCCTTAGCTAGATTATGTATGGGAACCAACTGAGTTATAGTTCCTTCCTCCATGATGTACTCTTTAGCATATCTATTATATCCATGAGGTATATTATTATGATATATAATCCCATGCTTAAATACCCCATATTGGGATCTTCCATACTCATATCTATCTTGTGAGGAGTTTACATTACCTCCTCTAGGTGGGGTATTTTTATGATAACCCCTGTGCATATTTTTAACCCCTCTAATGCTTATCAAACATCATTCAATAGGATCTTGTGATTGAGGGTTTGACACGTTGTATTGTGCATTAGGTGGACCTTCATATTTGACCTCAGTTCTATGTTGAGATCGACCTCTCTGTATGACAACCATGATGTGTATTATATCATATGTAGATTTTAAAGTAAACAAAGCAAACACAAATTATTATCTCTCTTACAATATTTTTGTGATCCCTACATTGTTTTTATGTGTTTGTAATTTTTTGAAAATCTAAACTACTCTCATCGTGTTTGAAATTTTTGATGTAATGCTCAAACAGTTTAAGGTTTTCACCTATATGCTTGCATATAGACAACCGAAAATTAAATTCATGGTCACGTAAACCTCCCAAAATGTGGAGATGAAATCCACACCAGGGCAGGGAGCACAGGTCCTACCGATCCTCACCCAGTATCTCGTGCACAATGATACACCCTTTTCAAAGAGGAATGTGTGCTATTTTGCACTATTAGGATAGATATTGGAGTTGGTATTGGCCAATAGAATAATATTTGTAGGTGTTGAGCCAATTGATGGAAATAACTACCACCATCATTGAGCTCTACTAGTGGTTGGATATGACTTCCAACTCACCAGTGTTTAAATGTTGCATGGTGTGTGTGTGTGTGTTCATTTTAGCTTTACGTGAAAAGGAAAATGCAACACCAAGCATACATGCTCTTTCTTACATGCCTAATGATAGAAATATTTCAAATTTAAGAAAGATGCATCTAATTATCTAAATGTTGTTCAGAGAATGCAACTTAAATGCTCTAATTGGCCTTTGATTGGGCCATAATAGGTAAACTCTACAAATGGTTTTTTTTTATTATTCATGGGACAAAACCATAGGTAAGAGTGCTAACCATAGGATAGAACCACAGGCCAAGAAGTTAGTCGTATTTGATAGGCACAACTAATAGTGTTCGTTGTAGTTGTCATCCATGGCTAACAGATAGCATATGATTTTTCATGAATTTATCTTTACTGTTTCTCTATGTAATTTAATTACCTAATGTAGATAAAAAATTAGTAAAAATAAAAAAACACAGAGGACCAGAGTTACCTAGAATCCTCATTTAATGGAGAGACAGTCTTCTTCCTATCTACTTTTCTACTCTGTTGCTCACCGTAGTTATCAAGTGTAGTGGAGACTATGCACCATGGTTTTCAAGCGCAACTGACACCTACAACAAGAAACATCAAGAAATCCATAATTTATCACGTATTTTGTAGGTTTTCCATTGTGATCACCATATATCATGATCTAAAAATCATACACCTAACTAGTGCATCAATTAATATCAAGCATTAAAGCATCAAAATATGGACAACAATGAATTTAACAGGAAAGTAAGGTTTCTTTTAATAAAACTTTGTCAAATCCAGATTACAAATACGTCCCTCTTAGGGGTACCCAAATATTTTATATAATTGATACAATATTTTGAGGCCCCTAAATGGGGATTGGTGTAATCCACAAACTCTTCAAAATGGACACAAACTACTCAAGGCAAAATATAGCCTTCTTCTCATGTGATTGGAGGAATATGTTGCCAAGAACACCTTGAAATGCTCATATCCTATAAACCTTCATTCAAGAAATAACATAAAAGGGATTAATAACAAAGGAGGCCTCTCTTGATGAGGATCTTGATAGGCAATTGCATAAATAATGAAAAATATTGCAACAAAGCATGTAAACTAGTAAATATGTGCATGAAATCTCTATATTATTGTAAATCTCATAAAGAAAGTAGGAAATCTAGAAATTAGGCAACCTAATTAACCATTAAAACTTGAAGTACATCAAATTCAATGAAACTAGTCTATATTGACAAATGCAAGGAAAATGGAAGCAAATCTACCTCTAATTCCTAAATTTAACCATACAAATACATGAAGGAAATATAATCTATGTCAGATCTACCTAAATACATGTTTGAAAGAGTAAATCTATGTCTAAAATAAATGAAATCAGAGATAAAACCCTCACCATGGGTTTGAGGTGTAGCTAGCACTCTTAGCCATGGTTGATAGCTGTGGTTGATCCAAAATTATTATTTCTCTTGTAATCAGGGCTTAGATCTTCAATTTCCTCTATGGAATTGATGATCAAGGGTCATCTTTGTGTTATTGCATGGATTTGTGATCTAAATTCTCTTAATTGGTTATGAAAGAGGCTCAATTGGGATTATTGATCTCCTTAGACTCTTGAATCCTCCATAGCTTTGAATGCAATCATGATTTCCAAATAAACACTCCTCAAGGGTTTGCAATGACTCCATAATTTGGCAGAGCTTCACTATGTTCAATTGAAAACTCTTCTAGTATTTTCTCCAATTTGAAGGGGGGTCTTATAGCCTTCTCAAGTCCTTGATATAGCTTCATGGAGAAGCCAATATCAAGAACCAGGAGGTTAGAATAGTTGGGAGGAAGGTTATGGATGCTTCCTCACTCAAAATCACTTGAAATCCATTACCATGGCCATTGTAACTGCATTTGGCTTGGCTCAAAAATTTAAAATATTTTTAGGGCTAGTCGTGGCTCTAAGGTGCAACTAGCTCTGTTAGCTGCAGGTGTCATATGTGACTAATGCTGAGTATTCCAACTCTACCCAAATTTAGTGGTTAAAACCATTTCTCTATATTGGAATGGTTTAAAATCATTCATATAGTCTGTTAGGATGCCCATATGAGTAGTCCCTTATACATGACACATTTTAGGTGTCTACAGGAAGAAAGACAATGTTGAAAGTAGCATGAATCCTAAATGCTTGCATGGATTACTAGTTCCAAGGAAATATTTTATAGTAAAATTTAAGCATACACAATATTTGGCATTTATGTTGCAAAGGTAAAGTTTTTTAAGGACTTTAGGATATAAAATCAAGGCTATACATGTTCAATTATTGTAGAGTAGTTAGTAATTTTAGTAGCAAAGTATTTTAAAAATGCATAGCCATTTTGCATGAGATTACCTAGTGCTACATTCTTGCCTGTATCTACATTCTCAGTAAAAACTTTCTTTTTCAATAGATATGGCATGAGGGAGAAGAGGGAAAAATATGCAAAGGAGCACAAAGGAGATATAATATCATTTAAGAATAAATCATGACCCTACAATCATAATTAAGTAAAATCTTAAAAAATTCAGATATGGAACAAAAGAAAAAGAAAAAATACTCTCTATAAAGGCTCAAAACAACTACATGAAAGTCATTCCTATCCTATATACCTATATTCATCCATCCCTATTTGTAGTTGGTTAAGGAAATTACAAAATATTATAACCCATATATAGCAATATAATTCATTGTAATAGGGTGAAAGTTGTTTGCTATTATAGTTGATGTTAGCATGAAGGCTTTTACAATGGGAGATCACTCAAGCATTGTGGAGTATATTACTATCACAAAGAAGGGGAAGAGTGAGAAAATTGACCAATACCTTGATAGGTTAGGTCTATTTTACATTCCCCAAATGTGGAGTTATGACCCTTATGGTATTTTCACTGCAAGAAATGTAGTCCTAAATGGAGAAAAAACTTACAAATTTTAAAAGAGGCCTATGGCTCATTTCAAAAAAGGTAGAAACAATGATGAGACCACTCTTTTGGAGTGGAATGCCAAAAATGGGTCAACTACCTCCATGGTTGGATTTCTATGAACAGATTGTGGATTATGATCCAGACAAGAATAAAGTCACCAGCTGATAGAAGCCACCATGCATGATATTGAAGAGAAAACCATAAAGAAAAGGGAACCTCAACCTAATGAGGATGTTGCTGAAGAGGTAGAAGGAGAACAATGGAATGTAGCAAAAGTATCAGATTTGTGGAGAATGAGAATCAATATTGGAAAACCTAAGTCCAAGTTTGACATGAAGATTGATAAAGATTTTTCTAAGAAATATGATGAAAATACCATAACCTGGAAGTAGAAGGACATCAAAAATATAGTGTTAATAGTTAAAAAGTTCTAGGCTGGTTTTGAATCTCTCTACCCACCCACAAATAAAGAAGCTCTAGAAGAAGAACATGAAACTTCTTTAATAGCAACTAAAGTCCCAAAGAATTTCCAGCCTACCACTGAACAAGTGGAGAATTTTCCTAAGGGAGCACAACTTCTGAGCAAAATGCAATATTTAAGTGAGAAAGATGCCAGTACTCCTATCATAGAAGTAGTTTCTAGGCCTAAATGTTTAGCTCTAGGGGGATAGCATCTAGACATAGATATTTATTAGAGAAAGAAGGATGAGATTTTTAGGTTCACCCCCCTTTCTTTCACCATTGTAGCATCAGTAGAATTGCATCCCATTTTTGAGCACATATTACTTACCAGAGTAGTACAAGGAGATGTATCAGGGGAATATTCAGAGAGTGAGATGGATTCCTTTCAATTAATTCATAAAAGAGCTAAAAGAGATCTAGAAATAAGGGAAATAGAGGTTGCAAAGAAATAAATATTAGATATGGAGGAGACTGATAAATAGGTAGCTATTTTAGTTGCAGAATAATTGACTCGTCAAGAGCAGCAACAGGATATAGAGGCTAAAAAAAAACACCCTACATCTATAGGTGAAGGTATGGTTTATAATACCTCTTCTCCTATTCATCCTCCTAAATCCCCAAGGAAGTCTCCCTTCCTTTTTGGTCAAGAAAACATGACAAAGGTACTTTCTCCCTCTCATGGTCCACCCCATGTTTCATTGGTCATCACTAAAGTACAAGGCACCCCTTCTCCCTCAAATTCACCCTAAATCTCTCTTTTATCATCTGAGGTTCCCACTTCATAATATCACATCACTTTATATTCACTATTACCACAACTCCTATCAAAGGGACAAATTATTCCAAGTACCTCCATTCATCCAGTTGTTAGTCTTGCGTCAATTCCTATGAGTTTACCAATAGCAACCACAACAGTAGTTACAGAGTCCATTGTTTTTACAGAGATTGTTGTAATTACTTCCACACCACCATTATCAATGGTTGAGTCCAACCTTACATTTCTAGTATCTTCATCTCCCCTGGCTACTATTTTTTCAAGTCATATATCTTTTCTAGAGAAGCAGGTAGCCACACAAAAAATAAATAATTTCTAGGTAGAGAAGCTTTCTAAGCCTTCCATCAGGATGGTTGTAAGAAGAATAAGCACGTATGTTGATCCAGTTTCTATATAGAGGATATTTAGATCTAAGAATCCACTTGTAAGTAAACCTAAAACTGAAATGATTGTCCAAGATTATTGAGTGGAGGAGGTCACAAAATATATTGAGAAGCTTCCTAAATAAAATGAGTTGATAAGATCCAAAGACCACTTATAAACCTTCTATGTGAAGAATGATATATTCAAAGAGAAGGTGGGCAAACTGGAGAAACATATTGAAAAATTTTAGAAGACTCTGAGCAATCAAAAGGAAGTGGAAAAGGGTCTGAAAAAAGAGGTCAATGGTTGGTAGGAAAAGTACCAAGAAGCCAATAAGCTCAAAGGTCAACTAGAAGAGCAAAATAAGTTGATTGAATAACAAGTAAAATAAATTCAGAGTTTGAAACAACAACTTCAAATGGAGAAAGCTAAGTCTTATGGTTTTTCTAAAGTCAGATTAAATAAAATTAGAAAATAATTGCTCTTCGAGGTCCAAGATAAATGTTTAGAGCTTCAACTTATGATTGACTACCTAGATGATGCCAACCACTTACTCCTCAATGTTCAAAAATATTTGAATCAAATCACTAGAGAGTTGTAGCCTATGGTGATTTTGAAAGAACAAATGTACAGGTTGGTTGATAGTAGACTCAATAATTTTGCTAAAATAATTCCCAATAAATAATGGAATCTCACCAGATTTTTTGCTATAACCATGGTCAAGAAGCACAAGGCACTTCAAAAAGCTTGGTTGTTGTTTGATAGGATTTAGGTAATGATTAAATATGTGGTCGATGTAAACAAAGAAATAATTCAATTTTATTTTAAGGTTATGTGGATGGAGGATCACAACTTGCTGTCTATGGAAGAGATCCAGAAGAACATTAATGAAAATCTATTGGATGAATCTGGAATTGATTCTCTTGAAGAGCCACTACACCAAGAGCAAGTTGCCCAGCTAATTGTTGATTTTATCAGATTAAGATATCTCATGGAAGATCTAGTGAACAGAGGGAATGCTATTAATTATGAGGATATTGGAGAATTACAATATGTTTACAAGTAGCTCAAAGAAACATAAAACCCCTCTGGAGCAACCTGGAAACAAGATTTACAAACTTTGAAGTTGATGATTCAGTTGTTTGGTGATGATTCTGGAGGAAGGAATAAAAAACAACCTTCTCTAGAAGAAGCAAATGAAGAATAAGAAGAAGAATATAATGAAGAAGAGGTCGAGGAAGAGGCCCACCAAGAAGAGCAGTAGGATGGAACTATCATAGGCCTGGAAGGGGCCCACACTTAGTTAATTTTTTGTTTTTGTACATATGCACAAGTTTTAAATTTTTGTTTTTTGCTCTAACAATTGTCAAAAATAATAAATAAAGGCATGAATCCTATAGAGGCACAAAGAGTAGAATATTTTATGTGAAGCAATTTTTGCAATAAGGCCTTATAGGAGGAGTAGACTTATGTCTGATTTTGAAGACAATGACAATAGGCTTGTATTTTTGGCATAGTCTCCATATAATGTTAGACTTACAATGGCACTGAGAGGGGGGGTGAATCATTGTAGTTCTTTAAACTTAAATTCATAGCTCTTAAAATTGAAATAATGAAACCGTAAAACCAGATAAAGCAAGTATCACAATAGAACATCACACAACACAGGATTTAACAAAGAAAGAGAACAAGTAAGAAAAGTGTTGCGATTTCATGACATGTGTGTCATTGATTTTGGCTCACTGAAGCTAATACCAAGATCTTCCAGGGTTTGTTTCATCCACAAAACCTATTTACAACATGTTGTCGTTGTAATATATTCTACCTCTACTGTTGATAGAGAAACTGACTTATGTTTCTTACTGTGCCACGTGACCAATCTGTCTCCAAGATAGAATGCACCTCCACTAGAACTCTTTCTATCATCTACACATCCTGCCCAATCTGCATCTAAATACGAAATAAGGGTGAAGTCTTTACCTTTTGGATACCATAACCCATATTCCATAGTACCTTGAGGTACCAAAGAATTCTTTTCACTGTTGTCACATGAGTCTCCTTGGGATTAACCTGAAATCGTGCTACCATGCATACTGCCTGCAAAATATCTGGTCTGGTAGCTGTCAAGTATAGTAAGCTTCCAATCATAGACCTGTACATGGTTTGATCAATAGGTGGAGATTTTTCATCCTTGCTCAACTTGCAACCTGTCATCATGGGAGTGCTAGCTGGCTTACAATCCTCCATTGTGAACTTTTTTAACATCTCTTTCACATATTTAACTTGAGAAATAAATATGCCCTTATTATTTTGATTAACTTGCAACCCGAGGAAATACGAAAGTTCACCAATCATTGACATTTAAAATTCTTTCTACATCTTATTTGCTAAATATTTACATGACTCATCTTTGCTGCTACCAAATATGATATCATATACATATACAACAAGAACAATAAGATGCCCATTTTCTGTTTTGACATACAAATTACTATCCACCATACCTTTCTTAAACCTTTGTTGGGTGAGATAGTTTTCTAGCCTTGTATACCATCCTCAGGGTGCCTGTTTTAAGCCATATAATGTTTTCTTCAACTTACAAACATATTTGGGATCATCACCAAGTTGGAAACCATCTGGTTGCTCAATATAAACCTCTTCTTCAAGTTTCCCATTCAAAAATCTTGATTTCACATCCATTTGATAAACTTTGAAATTCTTGTAGACTGCTAAAGCCAGAAACATTCTAATTGCATCTAGTCTAGCTAATGGTGCAAAAATTTTCTCAAAGTCAATGCCTTCAACTTGTGCATAACCCTTACATACCAATCTTGCTTTATTTCTGACTACCTATCCGTCTTCATTCAATTTGTTTCAAAAAATCCATTTAGTCCCAATTATATTTTTATTGTCAGGTCTAGGTACTAACTCCCAAGTTTCATTTTTCTTGATCTGATCTAATTATTCATTTATTGCCTTCATCCAACTTTCATATTTGCTTGCGTCAGCAACATTTTTGGGCTTAATGCTGCATAATAGAGAGTAGTTACTTACTACTCTTCTTCTTGTCTGAACACCAACTTTAGGGTCTCCAATTATTTGCTCTCTAGGATGATTTTTCTCGCTAACCGCTCTGTTTTGAATTTCTTATTTTCTTCCACTTTTGAATCACAACTTAAATCATCTGAGTCAATTTTATGTATCTTTTACGTTTTTTTTTCCTCATCTTCTTCAATAACCTCTTCATAAATTGGGTAGTTCATTTCATAGCTAATTACTCGTTCTCTACCTTCATCAAATTTAACATCGACATTGTCCACAATTTTCTTTCGCCTCTTGTTGTAGCATTTGTAAGCTTTACTTTTTGATGAATAACCAACAAAAATACCTTCATCCACTCTATCTTCAAACTTACCAAGATTATCTTCAGTTCTTTTGATGTAGCACTTGTTGCCAAAAACTTTGAGGTATTTTGTTGTTGCCCTTTTACCGAACCACAACTCATAAGGAGTTTTGCTTTCATGTGTTATCAACATGTACCTATTTTTAATATACACCATAGTATGGATTGCTTCTTTCCAAAATATGTCTGCTACTCTGCTTTCAGCCAACATAGTCCATGCCATTTCCTGCACTATCATATTCTTTCTTTCTACCACTCCATTTTGCTAAGGTGTCCTGACTACTGAAAACTATCTCCTAATACCGTATTTTTCATAGTATTCTATAAACTCCTCTGAAATGAATTCTCCTCCTCTATCTGATCTTAAAAATTTGATCCTCTTTCCTGTTTCATTCTCAACATGGTTTTTGAAAATCTTGAACATATCAAGAGCTTCTTATTTATGCTTCAAGAAAAATATCCATGTCATTCTGGAATAGTCATCAATGCACAACATAAAATATTTGTCATCATTTATGCTTTGTGTTCTCATGGGTCCACATAAATTAGTGTGTATTAGTTCCAAAGGTTTGCTTGTGTAGTACTCTTTTATTTTGAATGTGACTCTAGTTTGCTTCCCCTTTTGGCATGAAGCACAAATGTTGTTTGCAGGTTTGCTAATGGTGGGAATATCTCTCACTCCCCTTTTTGAGGTGATTTTTACTAGATTATCAAAACTGATATGACCAAGTCTCTTGTGCCACAACCAATTTTCTTCTTCCTCGTCCAATAAAACAAGCTCCTTTTGAAGTCTCTGAGAGTGTGTACAGGTTGCCATATGTCCTTGATCCAGTTGCTATCAATTTTCCACTATTTGTTTTTCTGACTTCACAACCCTGCTTCATAAAAACTACTTCATGACCTTTATCACAAATCTTACTTACGCTCAACAAGTTATGTTTCAAACCATCCACAAACAAGACTTCTTCTGACTTAATTTTTCCATCACTAATTTTAATTGAACCTTTGCCAACTATATTAGCTCCATCATTATTTCCAAACTTTACTGAACGACCTTCATATTTCTGTAACTTCTCAAATTTTTGTTTGTCACCTGTCATATGACTGGAGCATCCACTATCAAGTATCCATGGTCCATATTTATTCTGTGCTTTAAATGTTGTTTGTACGATTAAGGATTCCTTTTCTTCCTTAAGTCGCTCTTTTCCTTTCCACTCCATTTTGATAGTAGTTTTGGGTTCTTGTTTTGCCTTTCCCTTATCAATATATTGTACATGTTTTTCAAGAAGTTTTCTATTTTGTCTCATCCTATTTGATTGAAATTTTCTTCCTTGAAACTGATTTGATGCAAATGTACTTCTAAAATTTCTTGCAATGTGCCCAAAATTATGACAATTATAACATTCTACTGTATAATTAATTAGAGGAGAAAAAACATTTCTACTGGTGAAATTCCTTGGTCTTACATTATATTTGCAGTCTAAGATTTTATGTCCATAACCATTGCATTTAAAACAAAAACCAGAAAAGGGATAATTGAACCTGGGTGATGGTCTTTGCCATGTTGTCATAGGAGCCATAGGTTTTCTTCTCCTTTGATGTGTGACATTGGCGAATCCATCATTGTCAATTCTCCTTTTGTGCCTGGCATTATTGCTTTCTTTTTCATGAGACGTTTTTCCTTGATCAACCTATTTTTTATCTTCATTCTTTATGGATTCTACATTTTTGGCCTTTGATCCATTTGATGATTCTCCTTCGATGAAACCCAGACCAAATTTGATGCCTATAGGCCTTTGGTCATTTATGATCTTATCCAGCTTCATAGAACTTTCTTCATGTTTGTGATAACAACTAATTTTATTATTCACATCTTCTATCTGCATTCTTAAACCAACAATATCTTCTTCTAGCTTGCTGCAATAATCTATTTTCATGGTTATTTTCACTTCGAGATCTTCGAATATTTTCTTGGATTCTTCTATCTGTACTTTCAAACTGGTTATGATTTCATTTGCATCCTCAAGCTTTCTTGAAATTTTCTTATTTTTTTTTATTTCTATCTTCCACTCTTCAAGTGTAGAGATCAACTTACCTTCTAGATCTACTTCAGCCTCAGGGTTTTCACCACATACTTCAAAGTTCACTCCTTCCTTTTCTAATTTTACTTCTTCAAATGCCATGAAAAGGGCTTCACTTGTTTCCTCTTCAAAATCCTCACCGAAGCTGTCTTCTGATGAACTGGCATTCCTAGAGATGAAACTTTTCTTCTTGAAGTTGCCTTTTATGAAATTCGTTTTCTTCTTCCAGTCACTTCTTTCTTGATGTGATCCTTCATATTTTTTTTTCTTCTCATTAAGTAAAAATTTAGTCGCAAAATGCCCAATGCCTCCACAGTGAAGTAGGACTGAGGTGAGATCGTTTCACGGTCTGTCTAGAAAAATCACAAAAAAAATCATTGGAAGAAGTACTTCCTTGAAGCAGGACTGTTATAACACAGAAAAATCACAAAAATTTCATTAACAGAGGTTTCAAATTTGGAAATACATAAGTTATATCAAATGGCCAACCCCTTTTACAATGTATGCACTGCATTTTATAACAGACCCGACCCCCTTTGGACAGCATTACACAGAATGTGGGGTTTCCTGTAACCGCCCGCATGAATGTTCTACCGCCGCCTGCATGTTGCTGCCAGGTGTCTTCAATCATCATGGCATGGAGTGGCAGAATTCTCTGCAACCGCCTGTCCATCAACCCGTCGGGTCATCATTCATAGGAGTGCTCTATAGCCATCTATAATCTGCTGCCACGTGCCCTTCTACAATGGCCTCTATAATCGCCTAGTGCTCTATGGCCACCTATAATTTGCTGCCACATGCCCTTCTGCAATGGCCTCTACAACCGTCAGCCTGTCTGGAGTTGTGAGCATTCTGTCACGATATTGCTACGTTTTTTCTTCCTTTCTTTCTCCTCTTCGGTCGCGATATCATGACATTTTGGTGTTCGGCTTCTATTTTCTCCTTTAGACCGTGATTTCATGACACATCATGAAATCATGACGTCTTAGTCTTTCGTACTTGTCTTCTACCTTCGGGTCACACTTTTGTGACAGCTGCTCCCCTTGGTGCTTCTTTACGAAATGTGTCACGATTTCATGACCACTTTGCGCCTTGGAGCCTTTGCTTCGAAAGTGTCACGATTTCATGACCACTTTGCGCCTTTGAGCCTTTGCTTCTGAAAGTGTCACAATTTCACGACCACTTTGCACCTTGGAGCCTTTGCTTTCGAAAGTGTCACAATTTTGTGACCACTTTGCGCCTTGGAGCCTTTGCTTTCGAAAGTGTCACGATTTCACAACCACTTTGCACCTTAGCGCCTTTGCTCTGAAAGTGTCACGATTTCGTGACCACTTTGCGCCTTTAAGCCTTTGCTTCCGAAAGTGTCACGATTTCGTGACCACTTTGCACCATTGAGCCTTTGCTTTCGAAAGTGTCACGATTTCGCGACCACTTTGTGCCTTGGAGCCTTTGCTTCCAAAAGTGTCACAATTTCGTGACCACTTTACGCCTTTGAGCCTTTGCTTCCAAAAGTGTCACGATTTCGCGACCACTTTGCACCTTGGCGCTTTTGCTCCAAAAGTGTCATGATTTTGTGACAGCTTATTCCCTCGCCAGCACTTAGAGAAAAAAAATATTTTTGGATGATGCAAGATTGCTCTACCACCTTCGGATGCTCCTGCATCAGACACCCGGGGTGAATTGAGAAGTGATCTTCACTTTTGATCTATCTGAGGTAGACCCAGGCGGTCAACCTCTGTGTTCGACAACCAAGTCACATCTTCTATGGGCTTGCCCTTCCACTTGATCAAATATTCATAATAACACCTATTCTAAGTACTTCGGCCCTCATGCGTATCAAGGACTTCTTCTATCTCGTCTGTGACTGGAGTGGCCACAGGAATGCTCCACAAATCCAGGCTGGGTGTCTCACTGCTATCTCCTTCATGATACTCAACCAAATCTAAAATGTTAAAAACCGGTGAGATGTTAAGTTCACTCGAAAACTCCACCTCGTATGCATTACCCGAATCCCATTTTCCAATGATCTTGCATGGCCCAAACTTCTTCATCTTCAGCTTGTTATAGGTCTTGGCAAGAAACCTTTCTTTTCTTAGATGGACCATGACGGAATCTCCTACTTCAAACTCCTTAGCCCGATGCTTCTGGTCTGCCCTGGCCTTATACTAAGTATTCATCTTAGCAATGTGCCTTGTCACCTCCTCATGCATTCCCTTCAGGTGTTCAGCAAAGTCTTCAGCCTCAAAACTACATTTTTCTCTTGTATCCATCCTTCTCAACTCTGAAGCGTTTCTTGGGCTGCTCCCATAGATTATCTGGAATGGCGATTTATTGGTACTCCTGTTGACAGAGCTGTTGTAAGTGAATTCTGCCTGTGGCAAAACTAAATCCCATCCCTTGGGCTTGTCTCCAACTAAGCATCTCGATAGATTGCCCAAACTCCTATTTACCACCTCTGTTTGGCCATCTGTTTGGGGGTGGTATGCAGAACTAAATTTTAAATTTGTCTTCAGTTTCTTCCATAGGGTTCTCTAGAAATACCCTACAAACTTGGTATCCTTGTTCGACACAATGCTCCTTGGTAGACCATGAAGGTGTACCACTTCCTTGAAGAATAAACCAGACACATGGACCGCATCGCTAGTCTTTTGGCAGGGAATAAAATGAGCCATTTTTGAAAACCTATCCACTACCACAAATATGGAATCATGTCCCCTCTGCGTCCTGGGTAAACCAAGAACAAAATCCATACTAATATCCTCCCATGGCCTTTCGGGTATAGGTAGTGGTTTATATAAACTAGTAGGCTACCTCACACCTTTTGCCATCTGGCATATCCTACAACTTTCCACAAATTTTGCCACATCTTGTTGCAATTGCATCCAGTAGTAGTTTTCATTAACCAGGGAAATGGTCTTGTCACGACCAAAGTGTCCAGCCAAACCTTCACTATGATTTTCCTTGATCAGATTCTCCCTCATTGAGCTCCTCGGAATGCATAATTGGTTCCCCCTGAACAACATTCCATCTTGAATTAGAAAATTTAACCACTTAGTCCTGTCTAAAGTAACAGGCACGGTGCAGGCCTTCCAAGCTTCTGCGAAGTCGGGATCTGTAGGGTATAAACCCTTGAGCTCAGCAAACCCTACAACTTCCACCTTCATTTCCATCAATAGACATTGCCTCCTACTCAAGGCATCCGCTACTCTATTGGACCTTTCGCTCCGATGCTTCAGCACAAAGGTGTAGCTCTGCAGGAACTCAACCCATTTTAGGTGCCACTGATTTAGCTTTCCTTGACTATTGATATACTGTAGTGCCTGATGATCAGTATACAAGACAAACTCCTTTGGCAACAAATAATGCCTCCATTTCTTCAGAGCCTAAACTATGGCATAGAACTCCTGATCATACACCAAATACTTCTTCTTGGCATCATTGAGCTTCTCACTAAAATAAGCAACAGGCTTACCCTCTTGGCTCAATACGGCCCCTATGGCACTACCACTCGCATCATAGTCTACCTGAAACACCTTGTTAAAATCTGGAAGTGCTAAGACAGGTTGCTTTATGACCTTCTTCTTCAGCATAGCAAATCTTTTGTCTACTCTAGCTATCCACTTGAATTCCTTCTTGTTCCCCCTCATTGTCTTCGTAAGGGATGCGCAGATACTGTTGAAGCTTCTAATGAACTTTTTGTAGAAACTTGCTAGATCTTGAAACGATCTCACCTCAGTCACACTTCTTGGAGCAGGCCATTCTATGATAGCCCTCACCTTTTTGGGGTCCATTTTGAGACCATCTACTGAGATAACAAATCCTAGGTATACTAACTCCCTCTTCATGAAGTTACACTTCTTCAGATTTATCAGCAACTGCTCCTCTCACAGTTTATCAAAAACCCTCCTAATGTGCATCAGGTGTTCCTCTAGGGTTTTGCTAAAAATCAAGATATCATCCAAGTAGACAATAACAAATTTGTCTATAAATTCCTTTAGGACTTCATTCATTAACCGCATGAAGGTACTCGGTGCATTGGTTAGCCCAAATGGCATGACCAACCACTTGTACAGCCCCTCTCTGGTTTTGAAGGATGTCTTCCACTCATATCCTCTAATACGGATCTGATGGTAACCACTTTTTAGGTCAATATTCATGAAGTACTCAGCTCCACTCAAGCATTCCATGATATCATCCATCATTGGCAGTGGGAATCTGTATTTGATAGTGATCTTGTTAATTGCCCGAGAGTCTGTGCACATTCTCCACTCCCCATCCTTCTTGGGTGCTAGTACTGTAGGTACTGCACATGGGCTAAGACTCTCCCTGATCAACCCCTTCTTTAGTAGCTCTTGAACTTGCCTATTTAGCTCCTCAATTTCCATAGGAGTCATTCTATGTGCAGCTTTATTCGGCAAGCTCGATCCTGGCACCAAATCTATATGGTGGCTAATCTTCCTTACTGGGGGTAAACCCTTGGGTACATTATCAAAAATGATATCTGGAAACTCCTCTAACAGACCCATGACTTCCACTAGGGTCTCCTTGCATTCTTCTTCCCTGACCCTAGGGATTATTGCATAGCACATATGATCTGGCTTCAGGCCATCTAAAAATCTTCTTCCATCAACTAGACAGACTCGTGCACTGTTGCATACCTTCTCATCTACCTCCTTCAGGGGTTTCAACTTGTGGCAAACTCCATTTTTTGACAAGGAATATGTATTGGCTCGACCATCATGTACAACACTCCGATCAAACTGCCATGGTCTCCCAAGCAACATGTGACATGCATCCATAGGTAGGATGTCACACAGGACCTCATCATGGTAAGTTCCAATGTTGAACTTCATCAGGCATTGCTCACTGACCAACACCCTATGGTCCTTTTGTAACCATACAATTCGATATGGATGTGGGTTTCTTCTTCTTTCCAACTACAACTTGGTAACCATCTCCTCAGAGACCAGGTTATCAGTGCTGCCATTTTCGATTATGACATTACAGACCTTGCCCGAGCACTTGCATCTTGTGTGAAACAAGCTATTCCTCTGGTCTGCCTTATTTTCTTCATTCAATAATAATATTCTGATGATCATCGCTTCCCCTCATTCTGCCTCCTTTGAGTGCTTAGATTTGACACCTTCATCTGCTACAGTAGCTCTGGCCTGACCCTCAGGTCTTTGATTTGGCCTTTCTTGTCACTATGGGCAGTTGTATGCCTGATGTCCTTCTTCTCTGCAGTTGAAGCAAGTTCCTCGAAAGACACCTCTCCCAAACCCATGCCTAGGCCTACCTCTTCCTCTTGGGTAATTATTGTTCTGATTGCGTGGGCATTGGTTATTCTCCTCCTTCTCTTCTTTCTGGTTCTGGCTACTGCTTGCTTCACCAGTCTTCCCCAGATCTCTGTATCTTCCTCCACTGGTCCTTCCACCAGCTCTTCCACCATGATCCTTTCCTCTCTGCTTACCATCAAATCTCCTATTCAGTTTCTCTTCTACTTTTAATGCAAACTGGTATGCATCCTCAACCGTGCTCATCTGAACCAGACTCAGCTCTTATTGGATGCTAATTCTCAATCTATTGATGTATCATGCGACTTTCTCCTTATTTGCCTCAGAATGGCCAGTTATAATCAAAATCTGGTAGAACTCCTCCGTGTACTCCTTGACAGATTTACTCGCCTGTCTAAGACTCTACATCTTTCTCAACAGATCCAACTTATAATCAGTGGGAATGAATTGCCTCTTCAATTTCTCCACCATCCTATCCCACCTGGTGATCTTTTCCTTTCCCCTCCTATTTATTTCTAGTTGTACTCCTTTCCACCAGATGCTAGCATGTCCCTTCAGCTTTTTTTTTGTGAACCTGATCTAATTTGGGTCTGAGATCTCCTCATACTCGAAGTATTCCTCCATGTCATTGATCCAATCTATCAACTCCTCGAGATTGAGATTCCCAAAATAGGTGGAGACATAAAACTTCATCTTCTTCCTGATTTGGGATATGGCCCTATACAGCCTAGCCTCTGCTAGATCCAATGCTTCTTCCTCATCAGATGGACCCTCTTCTTCCCAAACTTCATCTTCATTGGGTTCCTCCCTTCTTGGCTCAACTCCTCTTCTGATTTCCTCCTACAGGGCTTGAACTTGCCTCTGCAAGGCTTTAAGATCAACCTCTGCTCCCCTATTCCTTGCACCACCACGGTTCCTTCGTGGAGGCATCCTGCTCGCTTCCTCACAACCCACAACCACAATCTTGGCGCAAACTGCTTCACTGTCGGTGATCAGTTCACACACTCAAAGCCTTCTAGCCCTGATACCACTTGAAGCAGGACTAAGGTGAGATCGTTTCACGGTATAGCAAGAAAAATCACAAAAAAATCATTGGAAGTACTTCCTTGAAGCAGGACTGTTATAACACACAAAAAAATCACAAAAATTTCATTAACAGAGGTTTCAAATTCGAAAATACAGAAGTTATATCAAATGGCCAACCCCTTTTACAATCTATGTACTACCTTTTATAACAGACCCGACCCCCTTTGGACATCATTACATAGAATGCGAGGTTTCCTATAACCGCCCGCATGAATGTTTTGCCGCCACCTACATGTTGCTGCCAGGTGTCTTCAATCATTATGGCATGGAGTGGAAGAATGCTCTGCAGCTGCCTGTCCATCAACCCGCTGGGTCATCATTCATAGGAGTGCTCTATAGCCATCTATAATTTGCTGCCACATGCCCTTCTGCAATGGCCTCTGTAACCACCTAGTGCTCTATGGCCACCTATAATTTGCTACCATGTGCCCTTCTACAATGGCCTCTACAACCGTCAGCTTGTCTAGAGTCGTGAGCGTTCTGTCGCGATATCGTGACATTTTTGCTTCCTTACTCTCTCTCTCCTCTTCGGTCATGATATCACGACGTTTTGGCGTTCGGCTTCTATTTTCTCCTTCGGGCCATGATTTCACGACATGTCACAAAATCACGACGTCTTAGTCTTCCATACTTGTCTTCTGCCTTCGGGTCGCGATTTCGCGACAACTGCTCCCCTTAGTGCTTATTTATGAAATGTGTCACGATTTCACGACCACTTTGTGCCTTGGAGCCTTTGCTTCTGAAAGTGTCATGATTTTGTGACCACTTTGTGCCTTGGAGCCTTTTCTTTCGAAAGTGTTGCGATTTCGCGACCACTTTGCGCCTTGGAGCCTTTGCTTCCAAAAGTGTCACGATTTCGCGACCACTTTGTGCCTTGGAGCCTTTGCTTCTGAAAGTGTTACGATTTTGTGACCACTTTGCGCCTTGGCGCCTTTG
This sequence comes from Wollemia nobilis, assembly GCA_028583015.1. Lineage (NCBI taxonomy): Eukaryota > Viridiplantae > Streptophyta > Pinopsida > Araucariales > Araucariaceae > Wollemia > Wollemia nobilis. The sequence continues at coordinate 1,975,448 of JAQPPZ010010331.1, read as the reverse complement.
CTCCGAAAGTGTCGTGATTTCATGACCACTTTGTGCCTTGGTGCCTTTGCTTCGAAAGTGTCATGATTTCATGACCACTTTGCGCCTTGGAGCCTTTGCTTTTGAAAGTGTCACGATTTCGTGACCACTTTGCACCTTTGAGCCTTTGCTTCTGAAAGTGTCATGATTTTGCGACCACTTTGTGCCTTGGAGCCTTTGCTTTTGAAAGTGTTGCGATTTCGTGACCACTTTGCACCTTTGAGCCTTTGCATCCGAAAGTGTCACGATTTCGCGACCACTTTGCACCTTGGAGCTTTTGCTCCAAAAGTGTCACGATTTCGTGACAGCTTATTCCCTCGCCAACACTTAGAGAAAAAAAATATTTTTGGATGATGTAAGATTGCTCTGCCACCTCCGGATGCTCCTGCATCACACATTTGAAACATTTAAGCGGTATCTTTCCTCTATATTTTTCTTTTCCCCTTTTTAGTTTTCTAACAAAGTTTACTTCCATTTCATTTGATGTCTCTTCTTCCTCGGACTCTTGTTTTGCATTTTTATTCTTAAGGGATTTAAAAGCCTCTTCTTTGTCTGTGAGTTTAGATCTTCCTATCCTCATCTCATATGCATTCAAAGAACCATACATCTCATCTATACTAAAATAATTTAGATTTGTAGCTTCTTATATCGCTGAGACTTTAGAATCAAACCTTTGAGGAAGAGATCTTAATACCTTTTTCACAATGGTAGAGTCTTCGATATCCTCGTCGAGTCCTCTGATCGCATTAATTATTCCATTAACTCTCAGCATATATGCCTTAATTTTTTCATCGTCATTCATATTTAATGATTCGAACTAATCTCGATGTGTCTATAACTTTGCCTCCTTGATCTTATCATCTCCTTCATGAATACTCCTTAGTTTGTCCCATATTTCTTTTGCCATTTTACATCTCATGATCTTTACTAGTTCACCGTTTGTTAATCCGCATATGACAACATTCTTTGCTTTTGATTTACTTTCAAATAGTCTCTTTTCGTTAGCCTCTTTTGAAGGAGTGATGGGTATTGTGTATCCACTAACTATTGAATCCCAGATGTCATATCCCAAAGCACAAAGATATGTCTGCATCTTGATTCTCCAGAATGCGTATTTAGATCCATCAAAAAATGATGTTTTGTTTGATGAGAAGCCTTCACCACCTGCCATTGTGTTACTTCCAAGATCACCCTAGCTGGTTAAGCTTGTACAATAACTTAGCTCTGATACCAATTGTTAGACTTACAATGGCACTAAGAGGGGGGTGAATCAGTGTAGTTCTTTAAACTTAAATTCACAGCTCTTAAAACTAAAATAATGAAACCGTAAAACCAGATAAAGCAAGTATCACAAGAGAACATCACACAACACAGAATTTAATGAGGTTCACCAATTTGGCTACTCCTCAAGAATGACTGCTTGGACTACCATCCAAATCTAGCCTTTACAAAGCATCAAATTTACAATTAATTTACCAGCACCCACTAGAAGGAGCACCAACCCCTTGTTTATTTGCACCAATAGAAAGGAGCACCAACCCCTGATTTACCAATACCAACTAGAAGGAGCACCAACCCTTGATTTACTAGCACCAACTGGAAGGAGCACCAACCCCTAATGCCAAGCACCAACTTAGACTTGAATTTGAATCTATAGGTTTAACAGTAAGATACCTTTGCTTTTGTAAGACCCTGACTGGTCTTCTTCACTTTTGCATTCTCTATGCACTCTGCTCTCTCTTCGCCATCACATTACACACTCTGCTTCATTACAGTCAAACTTCATAATCATATTCTCCCTTTTGCGCACTCTGCTCTCTTTGCAAATTTTGCACTTAGCATGATTCGACACGACTTGCTCTCTGTGCACAATGATCGTATTTTGCACACATCCTTCAAAAACTTACAATCAAATCTCCAAACAACCTTCCCTTTATAACAAAATTTTTGTGATGAAAACTCTAATCTTAGTTGGCTATAAATCTTGATCTTAGTCAGCTTTCACGAAAATCGTAAACCCTAATTTTAGTCGACTGTCATCGGTCTTCGTTGACTTCAACTCAACCATGAAAATACATGTCACGATATCGTCACACTTTCACTTTCTCTCTCTTTCTCCTTTCTTTGGCCCACGAAAATACAACATGTCACGATATCGTGACACTTTCGCCTCTGTACGCTTTCTCTATTCTTTTATCGCGATATCACGACACTTCTGCTTCCAAAGACTTCGACTTTGCTTTTGTTGCGATATCGCGACACTTCTGCTTCCATAGACTTTGACTTTGCTTTTGTCACGAAATCGCGACACTTATGCCTTCAAAGTCTTCTTTTCTACTTTTGTCATGAAATTGTGATAGTTCTGCTTCTGTACGCTTCCTCTCTTTTTTTTGTCGTGAAAATGTGACATGTCACGAAATCGCAACACTTTTCGAACTTACTTTCTCTCTCCTATTTTAGTCACGAAAATGCGACATGTCATGAAATCGTGACACTTTTCCAACTTACTTTCTCTCTCCCATTTTAGTCATGAAAATGCGACATGTCGTGAAATCGTGACATTTTTCTTACTTGTTCTCTTTTTTTGAACTTGTCACGAAATCGTGACACTTTTTCTTGCTTTCTCTTTCTCTTCCAACATGTCATGAAATCACAACAGTTTTTCCACTTGCCTTTTTCTCTTCCAACATGTCGTGAAATTGTGACAGTTTTTCCTGCTTTTTCTCTCTCTTCCAACATGTCACGAAATCGCGACAGTTTTTCCTCTTGCCTTTTTCTCTTCCAACATGTCGTGAAATCGTGACAGTTTTTCTTGCTTTTTCTCTCTCTTCCAACATGTCGCGAAATCGTGACACTTTTTCCTGCTTTCTCTTTTTCTTCCAACATGTCACGAAATCGCGACAGTTTTTCCACTTGCCTTTTTATCTTCCAACATGTCATGAAATCGCGATAGTTTTTCTTGCTTTTTCTCTCTCTTCCAACATGTCACGAAATCATGACAGTTTTTCCTACCTGTTGTATATGTCACGATATCGCGACACTTTTCTTACTTGTATTTTTCTTTGATCTTTTGCAAATAGGGCACTTCGGTATTCTTGGAAAATCATTGTACATACTCTGAATAACCTTTGAACTCCTTTCTTCTACATCTGAATAGTTTTTGAAATTCCTATCCACTGCATCAACAGATCTATCTGACTGTGTTGACAACAATGACAATATTGTTGCTGCACCTTGCTCAACATATAAGCGGATAATTTTTTATGTTTTTGGCATGATCTCCATATGAACCTTTACTCTCTAAACAAATTGTTAGATTTTTCAGAGGGTAATGTTTATATGGAAGTTATTCTTTAAAGCATATTTTGAATATGAGCATTTTTTGACTCCTAAGGCCCAATGTATAAGACTCTAAGTTCTATGGCTTTGCAAGTAAATCCACCCGATAGGCACCAAAATGTAGGCCCAAAATGGCCACATAATTAGAAAAGTTTTGAAAATTTTTCCTAAGGCATGAAGATCTCATTCTGCACACTTTGTAGTATATTTTGGATGAGATCCGTAACAAAGGCCACAAATCCACCCAACACTTGATGAATTTTTGCACTTGGAGCAATTCCGCATAATTTCTTATGTCTTTGGCTTCAGGTTGGTGACGTTATCTGAATCCACAAAAATATCTAAATAAGGATGACATCAGTATATAATAAGTGCAAATTGAAGACCGCTTCATATTTTTTGATATCTTTTGTGTGGCTAAGTGTTGGAGAGCCCAATTTCGGAGAGTGCATAAAACATTTTTTTGCCCAAAATTGTGACAAAAAGTGGAAATCAAAGTTAAGAGATGTGGATTCATGAAGAAGGGTATTTTTGACTTTCTTTCAGAATGGTGACAAGCAGTGTTTTATTCTAAAGCCAGTGCAGAATGGAGGAAGAGTCACTTTACATTGCAACGGGTCCAGAATGGTGTTCGTAGGCCAATGCACTTGGTTAGGTCTATAATGGAATCTACAGATTTTTGGAGGAGATATGACATCATCAACTTTTTTTGTGCGGATTGGTAAATTCTTCATCGCCAAAGAAGAAAAATGAAGGATAGGGAGCGGATTTCATCTCGCTTCACTTTCAAAACATTTTAGTGCCAAATTGATGTTTCATAGTTTCTAAAGCATGAAAGGTGACATCATAAAATTTTAAAAGTGGAATGGTGCTATGTTCTCCCCTGCCATTATATCAAGCTTATGTCATATTAAATCGTAGCCATACAATGGGAGAGATCGAAGGTTGATATCTTGCCAAGAAATCTAAAGCATATAAAAGCAATTTCTCACTTGAGTTAAAATAGTCAGTTGGAGAAGAAATCCGAAGTGTCGAGGGTTTCAAGAAGATAAGAACCAGAGACAATTGTATATTGACAGTGGTATAATATTTTCAATATTGATCAATGATGCATATGTAGTCTCCAATGGCTAGAACTCCAGTTAGCGTCAAACAACCAGCAAGTTGTAGAGGTTTCAAGCTACCATAGCGGTCCACTTGTAGTGGATTTCTTAGAGGTTGAACCAGTAAGAGAATTCCATAAATAACTCTCTACTGAGCTATTAAAATTTAATATTTGTAATGTTCCTTATTAATTTAATTTTGCAAAACTATAAATAGAGGTTTAACCCTCATTTTTAAGGGTCGGCTCTAGTGTGTTTTCTTGTGCTACTATAAATATTTCCAAGGGCTAATGAAAGGATCATTACATTGATTTTCACATCAAATTTTTTGTCTTCATAATTCTCTATCAGAGGTTTGAATTCTTTAGTTACATTTTTGTGAATACTTGAATAGTTATTTTGTATCAAATTAATGGATTACTAACTACTAGGGTAATTCAAATCTGCTTCCGAATTAGATCTTTGTTGCTAGGGAGTGCATTTATTTAAAATGTAGATATTGATTAATTTTGCTATTTTGATTATCATTGTTTAGATATTGAAATTGTTTTCTGCAATATTTCTCTGATGTTATTTAATGAATTAAAGTACATTTAATTTGAGATAATTTTGATCTAAGTAATGTGTCTTCAAATTGGTTTTTTGGATCTTTTTTCTATAGTACAATGTTGTTAGACTATTTGTCCACTATTTTTCACATTTTCTAACCCTAATATTTTCTTACCCTAATCTCTAAAACCCTAAGTGAGCATAATTTTGTCAACACCCTGTTTAAGTTGATAAGGAACCAACCTAATCTGGAGGTTGGATTTTAAACCCCTATTTTTGTCCATCCAATATTGAGTGTTGAGTTGTAGCTATCGATTGCAAGCCTGGATAGAAAGTAGGAATATAGATAGCCATAGTATTGAGTAAAACTTGATGAAATTCAGTGCCCAACACTACCTTATCTTTAAAGCATAAAAGCTCATATTTTATGTTAAAATCCTTATTCTCTTTAGGATTTCATTTGGTTTTATTCTAAATGCAATACAGTTCTTGTAGTTGCATTTCCTTGACCCTATCCATCAAATATATATGGATTTGGGTCAATTTTGCTATGTGTCTTCTCCTACTCAAGATATTTATAACCTTATTCTCATTCCATTTGATATATTCAATACCAAAGTCATATTTTGCTAAGGATTCTACCCATATTCTTTGTCTTGGATTCAACATAGGTTGGGTGAAGATATAATCCAAACTTTAATGGTTTGTCCTTGGCTCAAATTGTTTTCCCAACAAATAATATCTCCATATCTTTATGGAATGAAGCACTGCTACCAATTCCAAATCATGTGTAGCATAGTTTACCTCATGATTCTTGATTTTCCTAGACTTATATACTAATGTAGCCTGTTCATATGATAATTCCTCACACAAACCTTCAGGAAGCATCGACATACACAATAAAATTCCCAAGAGGATATGGTATCTTAAGAATTGATGTTTTTTCTAACTTATTCTTTAGAGACTCAAATGCAGCCTCACATTTATCTATCCATTTAAACTCTTATTTTTTTCTAAATATTGATGATCAAATAGGTAACCTTAGAGTAATCTCTCACAAAATGCCTATAATATCTAGTGAGTCCCATGAAACTCCTAACTTCTATCACATTTATTGGTAGATTCCAATTTAATATAGCCTTAATTTTATCTGGATTCATAATAATTTCTTTTTTTGATATGATGTGCTCCAAATATTGCACATATGAGGTATAAAATTCACACTTGGACAACTTTACATATAATTGGTTCTTACATAAAACTTCTAGCACCAACAAAATATGGTGATCATGTTCCTCTTTAGTACGATAATATATCAAAATATTAGCCAAAAATACCAAGACAAATCGATCTAGATAATTTATAACACATTGTTCATTAGGTTCATAAAATTTTTTGGCATATTTATCAACCTAAATGGTAGTACTATGAACTCATAGTATCCATATCTGGTCTTAAATGCTATCTTAGAAGTATCCTCTTCCCAAATCCTTACCTGGTGATACCTTGATTTTAGATCTATCTTTGAGAATATGGTAGCATACTTTAGTTGATCAAAGATATCATAAATTCATGGTAATGGATACTTATTCTCAATGGTTACCTTATTAAGAATTTTATAATCTATGTAAAGAATCAAACAACCATCCTTTTTTTCATAAAAAATACCAGAGCACCCAAAGGCAACACACTAGGTTTGATCAAATCCTTTTCTAACAAATCTTGTAGTTGCACCTTCAGGTCTTGCAACTCAATTGGGATCATACTATAAGGTATCCTTGAAATAGATTCAACCCTTGGTATTAATTCAATAGTGAATTCAAATTCCCACTTAGGAGGTAGACCTAGAAGATCTTTGCAAAATAATCTTATCCAATTTGTAACCTCACTCTTCTCTTATCCTTGTTAGTGTAGTCCATCCACCTATCTCAAAAGTTGATTACGGCTCCATGATCCTTTAACCAACCCATCCCTAGGATAATATCAAAAGCATGAAGAATTACCACATAAAAATTACATATAGTGGACCCATTAGGTAGAATTATCTTGAATGTAAAAAAAAAATTATCCATTGAGTAAGTTTGACCAAAACCATACTCGAGTTTCTAGTATTGTTGTAAAAATCTAGGTATTTTTGGCATATCGCCAATAATATTAGTGGAAATAAAACTATAAGTATCTCCACTATATATTAAAAATTTTGCATCTTTATCATACAACTTACAATTTAATAATATTGGTGTAGCTTATCCATCTATATTTTAACTTCTAGTAGCAGCATATATTTAGTGCGACTACTCCTCTACCCTATGACTAAACTCTGATTTTTGGGGATATTTCTTAGCATAGTTAGGACCTTCACATATATAGAAACCTATCCTAGGTGCATGTGGCCTCTCTTATATTTTCTTCCCTATTTCTTCTTTTTGTGTTGATTCTATTTGCTTAGGGGGATGATGATTTGAATTATACCTTTTTTAGAGTTTCTTCTTGTTCTACCCTTGACCTCTATTGTTCTTATTACTTATTTTTTTATACTTCTTATCCCGTTTCACAAATCCAACACCCTTCATTTTCTTAAAATCCCTAATGAAATCATCCCACTTAGGTTCCACGACTTGGATCTTTTTTCCTGAATTGAATGTGTCCCACCATTCTAGAGTTACATCTAGTAGATGAAGGGTAGCCCACATAGTCTTAGTCTTATATGAGTAGCATTTCATGGAAAATAAATTTTTGAACTCTTTCAACCGTGACTTAGCTACATCTCCTTCTTATTTCCCATTAAATTTAGTTATTTTAACATTCTTTAGATCTCTTGCTAACACATCCTCTATCTGTGATCTACCTTCAATTCTTCTTCTTATAGGTTTCTATAAATTTTTGTTACTTAGTCTCTCTTGAAACAAATTTACTATGGATAAGAAATATTCTATTCTCTCATCAAATATTATTGTTTCTTGAATGTTCCTATTAGGATTTATTGTCATCTCAAACCTCTTTCTAGGAGTCGTTGTTCTCCTAGTTTTCTTACTAGAGTTCCTAGTTTGTTTGGACTTTTGTGTTGCACCACCTTCTTATGCAACCATTTTAGTTTTCTTTAACAAAATTTTGTTTTGAACAGTTTCCAGACCTATCCAAAAAAAAGAAGTTAGGTAAGCTACAATTCTTTCTCAATTGTCCTTATAAGCCATTAGCGTCATTCTCTTCATGAGCTAAAAATTATTAGCAATCAATTGATAATATTTAGGGTCACACTTGCCTACTCACAAGGTGCCTAACCCAAAGTTGAACATCAAGTCAAGGCTCAACCTAGTCACACACCATGGAAGCTTCTATACCTACAAACCTAGAGCTCTGATACCAACTATATCAACCCAAAAACAACCAACCCAATTTTTTCTAAAGAATGATTACAAGAAAAGGTTCACAAGAAAATTTGCTATAAATTGCACTCAGTGGAAAGGAGTGGTCAACTCCCATATTTTTTGGGGTTCACCTTACTAAGCATACATGTTTAGAAGGATGGCAAAAGTGGTCCCTCCACTTTTACCATGCCCTCATTGAAATAGGACCATGTGACCATGACATAGGGATTACCCTTTAAGGCACATTACACTTAAATAAAATATGCCTATTCTTTAACCTAACTCTAAGTATATTTAGGTAGGTTAATCAAGTGTAGATCCTTGATTCTTAGTTACCACACCTCCATGGTCTAACTAAGGTCATTTCCACTTTTATGACAACTAACATGATCAATTGATCCTATACAATTGATATATAACCAATACTGACTTGTGAATGATTCTAAAATTTCTAGTTGGGATAAACTCGATCCTACTCATTCAAGGTATAAATATTCACAATATACTTGGCTATTATATTCACACAAATCCCTCCAAGCTTATGAGATCTTAGATATTGCATCCTTGCAACTCCTTCTAAATCTCATATGTATTTTGTTATTACATCCATACAACTCCTCCTAGGATTGGGTTTTATTATGTTTTAATTTACAAGAGTAATTCTAACCACCCCAATATAAGGTAATAAAACTTGCATCAAAACATAATTCTCTAATAAAAACATTACATATTACACTATATGAAAAACATTTATTAAAGAACTACTTGATCCAACATGCTACAATTTATAATAAAGATTCAACATACAACAAAGCCAAATTGCACATATTACAAATGCTTAACATATACTCCAAGTATCCTTTATGCTAACTTACATACTTTAACACAAGAGATCCAATTATCATAATGATGTATTCTAGCAATTGAAAGAACTCATTTCTATCTATCCATGGAAAATATTGTTGAACACATCTTAGAGTGCAAAAATCAAAGCATCATTTAACAATATAACCTTTAAATTTGTACAATAATCAAGTTTATAAAGCTATTGAACAAAGTATTCCTTACAAAGCCTTTGATTCATTTACATCAACTAAAAATTTCTAGAGCCTATGAATCCACTCCACAAATATCTCCAAGCCTTCTAAAGCTCTACAACATCTTCTTGATAAAAACTCCGCCCACAACTTATGAGAGATAATTAGAGATCAGAACAACCCTAGATGTAATGTAATTTTAAAACATGTCATTTCCTAGTATGCAAGCAACCATGCATAAATATCATAATGTGAAACAAGCCAACATAGAAGGAATCCCATACTTCTCTTTATAATGATCCCTTAATCCGCATAGATCTCCAAAATCATTATAATAGTTTCTATTTCAAAACCAACATACAATAAATTATTTTATTAAAGAGAATCCCATACTTCTCTTTATAATGATCCCTTAATCCACATAGATCTTAGAAATCATTATAATAGTTTCTCTTTCAAAACCAACATACAATAAATCATTTTATTAAAGAGAATCCCATACTTCTTTATAATGATCCCTTAATCCACATAGATCTTAGGAATCATTATAATAGTTTCTTTTTCAAAACCAACATACAATAAATCATTTTATTAAATAGAATCCTATACTTCTCTTTATAATGGATCCCTTTATCTACATAGATATTAGGAGTTCATTATAATTTTTCAACTTATCCCAAAATATATTTAAACTTAAACCAAATCCATACTACAAAGAATCTATCTTCCTTTAACAATAATAAGCTTAAACATATATTAAGCAATAAATCAAATCCAATACTACAAAGGATCTATCTTTCTTTACATTAATATGCTTAAACATCTATTAAGCAATAAATCAAATCCAATACTACAAAGGATCTATATTTCTTTACATTAATATGCTTAAATATCTATTAAGCAATAAATAAAATCCAATACTACAAAGGATCTACCTTTATTTACATTAATATTCTTAAACATATATTAAGCAATAAATCAAATCCAATACTACAAAGGATCTATCTTTATTTACATTAATAATCTTAACCAAATCAAAATCAAAGAAGCATCAAACTATAATTAAAATTAAAGCATAAATAAAAGACTTCTAAGGTTCAACCAAAACCTAGAAATAAATCTCAAAAACCTATTGATGACATCAGAGAAGCACTACATAGGTCAATGTAAGAAAAATGATGACAACATAGGTTACAAGCAAGGGAGATTGACCATTACCCAAGATGGTGATCCCATAAAATTAAGATATTGAGATAATCGAAGAAACACGAACAAAAACTAATAGTACAATGCCCTTCATGAACTACAAGGCATAAACACATAGTGCATAGGATAGGTTTATGCATATGGTGAAAAGAAAACCATAGCTCTAGCTAGTAAGCATATACAATGAAGTGTAGATACCAAGCATATAGAAAAATCCAAACCAAGAGATAGACTACTACACAAGAGTGATGTTAGCTTTTGAGGATGTATAAAAAAGGAAATGCAACCACAAGATGTATAATAAGTAAGCTATGCTAAGTATATGATAATGGCACTATAATATGTAGGAAAACTAGATGATAAACTTATATAATAACTCAGTAATATGTCATTAATAAAAGTTCACAAGAATAGTCCAATGTAATATAATGGAGGACTTGAACACTCTAAAATTTCTAATGAAGAACTGCATTGTACCTACTCATTACTCTCTATCTTCATATAATTGTTGGACATTTTTGAGTCCCTAAGATAAAATATTGTCATTGATGTCAAAAGTATCTATGATGGCATGCACTATGTTTTGTGAAAAGTGCAAGGAAAATATTTTTGTGAAAACCAAGGCAGGAAAAATAAGAGGTTTTATTTAAAACCATAAATGGCAGATCTAAAATGGGTTTTTCTTAAAACCCAATTTGGATTTTCGTTTCATCGAAAAAGGTGCCTCGATGATGGAGATATTTAATTTTAAATATTTAGTTTAAATTTTAAATTATTTAAAATTTTAATTTTAATTTTAAAATTAAAATAAAAGTAATCCGCCAACGTCGTCGAATATGAGGGAGAAGACTATATAAAAGGATGACTAAGGTTTATTATTCCTCATCCTTTCTCTTGTGGTTAATGCGATTATTAGAAAGCGAAAAGATCTCGTGTGAAAAATGTTTAAAGGCAAAGGTAGTGAATAAGTTGAGTTGTGGTCGAATCCAAAGACATCATGGGTAGTGTGGCCTGTAGGCAAATCAAGCAGTGCAAAGGTATTGGGAGAAAAGTTGTTGAATGTTCAAATCTCATGCACTTCATTTTTCTTTAGAAATAATGAATTTGTTTTGTGTTGGCTATTGCATGGAGGATAAAGGAGAGTGAGGTGTCTTTGGTCTTGTGTGGAGCACTAGCTCACATGGTGCGCAAGCATCGTTAGGATGCAGGAGCCGCAAGACTCAGGTTCAAATCCTGTGAACATCCTTTTGCTATGTGAAATGGAAATAGTGCGCTGGTTGTGGTTTTTCATGTGCATTCTTCCAAGGTTTATATGTTGTGTTTGATATTCTAAAATTCATGCCAAGGTATGCATTAAAGTTGTAAAAGAAAATTAATACAAATTTTTGTTTTATTGGGTGCTAAAAGTTAGTTTAAAATATGTGCATTCATTTTATAGTAAAAGTGGTTTTTGAAGAGATAATTAGGTAGGCATAGATTTTAATTTATTTAGGGTATAAGTGGTTTGAGGAGTAATAAGGATTGTTACTTATTTGGCACATTGTTGAGATGTTATTTGGAGAGTGCTTTTAATTATTGAAATATTATTGAGAAATACATTTTTCTTGAGGGTTATTGAATATATCTTTGGTGGATGTTATTATTGAGTTGGAGTAAAAAGGTGTAAATTGAGTTATGCTTTATTTTGTGATTATTATTTGAAGTCCATTAACCCTCATTGAGATTGGAAAGGAAAGATGTGTTGAGTGTGGCAGATTTTGTGGAGAACTTATTAGAATTAATAAGGTATGGGAAATATTCTCTATTGATTATTTATTGTGGTTGATTTATGAAATATCATTGGAGAGAAAAGGATTGATTGTGGTTTCCTTTTCGAAAGTGTTGGTTTAATGCTTCAAGGTTTTCTGGTTTGAGAGTTGTGATTAAACCTTGTTTTATAAGCATTCTTGATGAAGCCCATTGGTTGAGCAAATAAATTGAACTTGAGTTAGAAAAGAACATGAGTATCATTGTTATGTGAGATTTATGGTTGAGCATTGTTGGAAATATTTTGAGTTAATTGATTCATGCTTGGACTAGGGTTTGTGAGAAATATTTGTTCCTAGAGGTGATTGGTTGAGTAGAGTTGTTTGAGCCTAGTCAAGTGAATGTGTGAAGTGGTTGTTCAAGTTCCATAAAACAAACTATTCTATATTTTGATTTGAGTTGAGATTGAGTTGAGAAATAAATTGAGTTTGTGAATAGAACATATTGAGTCTCTAACAATTATCTTTATGCTTCTATAAGAAAGATCTGAGTTGATTTGAGTTGAGATTGAGTTAAGAAAGAAATTAAGTTTGTGAATATAACATATTGAGTCTCTAACAATTCTCTTTATGCTTCTATAATATTAAGCTGAGTTGAGATTGATTTGAGTTGAGTTGAGGTTGATTTGAGTTGAGATTTGGATTTGAGTATAGAACATATTGAGTCTCTAACAATTCTCTTTATGCTTCTATGATATTGAATTGAGATATTGATTGAGCATTGAGTTTAGAACATATTGAGTCTCTAACAATTCTCTTTATGATTATATGAGATTGGACAAGTTCTGTGTGAGCTTGTTAAGCTGATTTGAGGTAAGTCTTTGAGAAGTCTTGTGGACTAATTTTGAGTAAGATTTTGTGAAATCTTGCTATGCATATTTGACCAAGTCCTAGAGAGGACCTATTGAGCATAGTTGAGTAGGTTCTGAGTGAACCTATTGAGCAGATTTGAGTAGGTTCTGAGTGAGCCTATTGAGCATATTTGAGCAGGTTCTGAGTGAACCCATTGAGAATATTTGAGGAGGTTCTAAGTGAACCTATTGACATACCTTTGGAGGTTATAAATTATAGAGGACAAATTCTCAGTGGATAGATATCCAACAACTAGGGCAATTGAAGACATATCTGAGTGAGGAGTCTTCAAGTGGAGAGAAATCCACAAGTCAGAGCAACAGAGAGACAAAGTCTTCTAGAATATCACTAGCCAGAGAAGAAGGGGAAAGAGTTCTCATGTGGAAGGTATCCATGAACTTGAGACTAGGGGATCAACATCTCCTTTGGATAGAGGTCCATAAACATTGTAATTGGCAAGGATTCCCAAAGAGATTGATTGAGAAAGTTTTAGTAAAATATTTTCCCTATGGAGTAGCCCACATTGTATGAACCATGTAAATTGTGGTGTCTCTATTGTGTATGGTGTTTTGTGCATTGCTTTTAATACTGCTATTGATACTACTATCCATACACTGCATAATATTGAATTAAAAGTTGAATTGAAGAAAAAAGTAAAAAGTGGTCGTATACTGTTCACCCCCCCTCAACGAAGCTTGTGTTATTCAATCATTCTTATCACTCTCACTCTATACTCTCAAAGGCCTATATATAGGAAGATATGTTCCTTGTACTTTACTCTACCCATGACTTTTCATCTACCTATCATAGGATTCATGTACATATGGACTACATGCACATTTACATCATTGCACATTCTAAAACTTGTGCATTTATTACTTTGCATGAAGTAACTACTTAAACCTTAATCTAATATAAACTCCTAATCTAGAAATGTACCCAAGATGGTACATTGGCATGTACCAAATAATGTAATATACTCTAACACCCCCCTCTATTACATTATTTATTCTTCATCTTTATCATGTTCTTTTTATTTAGTTTTTAGATGATCAACTAGTGCATTTATTTTTTGTCCTATCATATTTTTAATTTTTAATATTCTACTTCTCTATATGCTTTTATGATATATGTAGTCTTCATTTTTTGTAATTTGTTCCTCAAAAAATGTATTAGTATTATTTTAAAATACAACAATGTCTTGTGAAGTTTCAATCAAATATAGGGCATATATATCTCTATGAATTGATCCCTTAGATTCTATATCATTTTGATTTATGATGAGATACATATTGACTCCATTTATGTATCTAAAATCAACAATCCTTTTGATTTCTACTATATTGGCTATTGAAATGATATTAGATGTTAATCCAAGAACATACATCACATTATGTAAAAAAAATCTGGAAATGATTTACTATGTGTTACACATCCATATCCATGTATAAGATAGATTTTTCCATATGTAATTTTCAACCTATAATTATTAGTGATTTCAAGACAATCAAACCACTGTAAGTTTTCTATCATGTGATGACTGGCACCAAAATCAATATACCAAATGTTCTTTTCAATTTGGCTTGTAGAATTTTTTGTGCTAGAACTAATTTTACATCTTTGATGTGGTCTATTGTATGTATCTTGATCTTGAATCCTTTTGTAGTGTGCCTTGTGATGATATGTCCCTCTTGCTAATTTATCCATTTAAGAAATTGTAGTATTTCTTATGTCTTTCAATCCTTTTAACTTTTGGATTTTGACCTTCAACCTTTGTATTATATGATCAATCAATATAACTCTTTGTAGTAGTCTACCTTATGACTCCCTAGTTTCAAGTATATGCTCAACCTTGCTAATATTTTTTCAATTTTACAAGTTTTGTAAATGCCTTCTATCTTACAGGTGTTTGAATGGACAATGAGTCTTGATAGTATGCTTAGATTTCTTAATTTGAGTTGAATTCCTTCTATCTCCCTAATGTTCAACTTCACCTTCTTGCCTTATTTCTCCCTAATAATTAGTAAGTAAAAATATAAAGATAAATGATGATGCACCTTCATTTTTTAATAAGGTTCTTTTCCTTCAAGACCTTTTAGTTGGATTAATGTCTCATAAATTAGTGTAAGAGACTAATGCAATTTCCAACTTTCAAGCAATTACTAATTTTGCTTTTTTAACCTTTAATTTTTAATGGTTTAATTTTCTAAATTCCAAGAAACTATAGTTTGATGTGGTATTCATTATATCTCCCCAATTTGGAATTTTAGAAAGTGATAATATTTAAAAACTAGCATTTCAATTTTCCAATGTTGAAAATATTATATCTCCTAATTAATTATTTGCAAATATTTTAATGTTTCAATCTCATGCAATTTGTAATATATTTTAAGATATACTCCCTTTGCTTTAATTTCCTTCTAACTCTCTAAGGTTGGTATTTTCTTAGTTTTTCAATGCAGTATTAAATAAAATTCAACCTTATATTAAGCACCTTATAACTCCTTATACTTAAGGAAATAAATATTAAATCATGTAAATCTTTTACCTTCCTTGCAATGTAAAATGTGCATGTTGATTGGCTTCTAGTTTGAATCTTCAATCCAAGATTTGGTGTTGTAATGCTAGTCTTCTATGTATGACAAAGAGTATTTATTGCTCATGGGTACCTTATGAGTCTTCTTCTTCTTAAATGCACTTTTACTTTACTCTCAATGCTTAATCTATGTACTTGCAATATATGTCCTCTTCTCAACTTAGGTGCTTTAATATCCTTTGTCCCTTCTTGATGCTCTAGCCACATGGCACGTACGTTTCTTAGGTGTGTAGGTGGAAAATGGAGGTTATGTTATTGGTAAGTATTATTTGGTGAACCTTCAATGCTCTTCCTTTGAATGATGTACAATAATTATGTGCCTTCAACATTTGAATGATGCCTTCAATGCTTCAATATGAGCATTATTTCTATCTTGGGTGCTTCCTTCCTATGTAGGTGTTATAAATAATATTTTAGGCACCTTATTTTGTTGTGCCAAGTGGCACAATATACCTTATATTGAGGTGGAAAGTGGTACTCCTTTCCTATGCATGTAACTCCACCTTCAACATCTTCTTCCTCTCAACAAATCTTGTCAACAAATGCAAGTTGTTTGGCTTAAATTTCAACATTCTTTCTCTAGTAAATAGTGGCTCTATTCTCCCACAAAGTTAGATCAAACAATGATGGTTCTAGGTGCTCCAAAACTATCATATTTATTGGTGGTTCTAATATAATTACGGTGGTTCTAGGGTGCTTCAAGCTATCCTCTTAGTTGGTGGTTCATCCAAGATATTGCTTGGGTAATGCACTCTTTGTTTGCACCTTGATATTTTATGTAACTTGTGTATGTTGTGCTCTTGTAACTTGCACTTTGTTATCCTTTGTGTTATTCTTCTTGATTTACATTAGACTTGCAATGGATGCTATGCTACCTTACATAGGTTCTTTGATGTTGTAGGTTACTTCTCTTATACTGCTTGTAGATTCTCTTTTCATGAGTTCAATGGTGTTGGATTTGGTATCTTTAGATACCTTGAAACTTAGCTACCGAGCCCTTCATTCACTCTCTTTCCTTGCTTCATAATTTAATCCTTAAAATTAATGATATGTTCATTTTATAGATGTAATAAGCTTGTTGGTGTAGTGTTTTAAGACACTCTAGATTTTTTCCTCTTTTTTGCTACATAGGACAAGAGAAATATGGTGTAATAATTTAAATAATTATGCCTTGATTTGCACATAAATTATGAGATATTCTAGTCTCCTTTTGAAGCTTTCTTCCTTCCTTGATGAGACAACTTCTTGCTCTACTCTTGAAGAACATAGACTTATACTAAGATGGGGGGTGAACAGTATAAGATGCAACCATTTAAAAAATTTACTTTAGATAGTAGTGGCATCACCATAAAATTAACCATCACAGAAAGAAACAAAAAAAGAAGAGCCATTTTAATGTGGTTCACCCAATATAGGCTACATCCACATAAATATTTTCACTAAAATCTTTCTCAATCAAGTTCTTTGGGAAATCCTTTCCCTATTACAAATTTTATGAACCTCCTATCCAAAGGATAATCCTTCCCCTCAACAAGTATTTATGAGCCTCCTGCCCAAAGGAGATGTCCTATCCCCTCAATAAGTATTTATGAGCCTCCTACCCAAAGGAGATGTCCTATTCCCCAAAGCTCTGGAAATGATACTTCATAAGATAATTGCCTTTTCTACTACTAGCAGGTGGAACTCCTTTCCATAGAATACATCTTGTCCTCCTTGATATAGCTCTAGAGACTTTTGTCCTCACTGATCACCTCCATAAATGCTCATAAAAACCTGTACTAAACATAGTCAATCTGTCTAGCACAAGTACTCTCAAACTCTGTCACAAATCTACACCAAACTCAGTCCTCTGGTCCAACACAAATTCACTCTCAAATATCTGTTAGATCTGTCCCAATATTAATCCAAAATCTTGAACAAATCAATCACAATTGCTCACAAGTCTTCACCAAGACTTCATAAAATCTATCCACAAGTTCTTCAACAATAACATGTCCAAATCAGTCCTAGCAAGCTCACCAAGAACTTTCCCAAATCAACTCAAGCAATTTTATCGAGAAACTTACCCAATGTGAACACACAAAGAGAATTTTTAGAGACCCAATGTGTTTCATCCAATCATATAAAATCAATATCATAGAAGCATAAATAGAATTTTTAGAGACTCAATATGTTCTATCCTTCAACTTTCAATCTCAACTTAAATCAATATCATAGGAGCATAAAGAGAATTGTTACAAACTCAATATGTTCTATCCTTCAACTTTCAATATCAACTCAAATCAATCTCATAGGAGCATAAAGAGAATTGTTAGAGACTCAATATGTTCTATCCTTCAACTTTCAATATCAACTCAAATCAATCTCATAGGAGCATAAAGAGAATTGTTAGAGACTCAATATATTCTATCCTTCAACTCAAAAACAAACTCTTTCTCAAATCAAAATAAAGATAGAAGTAGTATACTTTCACAAGATCTTGAACCACAACCCAACAATTGTCAATAATTTAATATCAAGGAATCAACTCCTCCAACATAGAACCATAACTTGCTATCAAACCCTAGCCAAGTTAGTTTTCAAGAACTCAAAGCAATCTCTCTCTAAGCATAAAAAAGGGGTTCAAGATATTTCTAACTTCTCTCAAATGGGAATGCTCAACTTAACCACACAACCAATTTTATCAAGCAAAGTACAACTTGATAAAATCAAATCTCAAAGGAGGAAGCCCAACTCATGTATCAAGTAAAGCATAACTTGATCAACTCAATCTCAATAGAAGCAATCTCAAAACCAAACTCTCAACAACCAAACAACTCAATTAGGGTTTCAGCAAATTATAGAAATGGCATAAGCTTCTCACTCAAACCCTAAAGCAAACTTTAAATGCTTCCACTCTCATAAACCAAAATTATGCAATAACTCATAAACTAATCATGATCTCATAATGCATAATCAATACTTCCACTTTCAAAAAATAAGATCCACTCCAAATAAGGTAACTTAATTTAATCCTTTTCACTCCAAACTTATTTTTAGAAAACCATCAATCGATAATAACCATGGAACAATGTGCCCATACCTTTACTTTAATGAAGAAGGAGAACTCAAAATTTGTCACAACACTAACTCTCAATTTGTCATAAATTAGAGTTAGCAGCAATGGAATAATGCACAATTATAAGAGTCCTAATAACACCTTATCACTCCAAATCATCAATAATCAAAACTCACAAATATGCATATCAAAAATATTCCTTTACACCTTATGACTCCTACTTAATATATCACAAAAGAACTTCAACATCAAAAATAATTACAAGAGAATATCCACTCAATAACTCCAAAGGCTTTCTAACCCCAATATGACATTAAGCACAATTATTCCTTAAACCCTTATAACTCCTAAAATACATTTACTTCTAAATGCATTTACATATAAACATTAAGAATCAATAATAATAATGTCAAAGCAATATTTCTATTTAACCTTATACCTCCATCCAATTACCAATAATAATTGCCAAGTCAAATCAAATATTCCACATTATTAACAAAATATTTACCTTGGCCAAAAATCAATTCTCCAACCTTACGAGAAGTGTGGAGACACCAACATAAGTGCCAAAGCTCTTCCTCCTCCTAACTCGTGTCCCAAAGCAACCATCGTACAATGTGCACAATAACCAAGACCAAGAAAAAAACTAAAACATGCCTGTCGTGAATCGAACTCGACACCTCTGCTTAGCGAGCACCTTTGCTCCACTACCTTCACTATTGGAGCACAAGTGCCCAACAAAACTCTCAAGCGCTACTCATTGTTTTACCTTCCCTTTGCTTTCATAAATTAAAGACAAACATATTTTTCTTCCTCACAGGCGTACAAAATAGGAACTTAAACACAGAGCAATACAAAACTTGAAAATCATAGAGTAATCTAAAATTTAAGGTCACAGAGCAATACAAAATCGAAGTTCATAGAGCAATACAAATTTGAAGGTAATCACGCAAATCGGAGGTGTATTGAACCTTAGGAATTAATGCCCTTTAATAGTCTTTTGCATCCCATGCAAGTTGACATCGACGCTCCTTCCAAAAAATGACATCGGTGAGGTAAGTCTTCTACATTGATGTCGCTAAGGGTTTAGAAATCCTTTCAATAATAATTATTAAATTAATAATTATTATTTTATTAATAATAAACTTAACTTAAAACTTTTTCAAAGGTTTGAGTTAATTTATTTATTAATAATCAAAATGGACTTTTAAGATTTTTTCAAGGAGCAAAAACCTTTTCATTAAGCCAAGACGATTTTAATAAAAACCCTTAATGAGTCTAGATGGTTTTAAGAAAAACCTTTAACCTTGTCACCATGGTTTTAATTAAAAACTCTTAAACAAACATCATGGAACTTTCAAGATCTTTTTGTCACCAAACTCTTTTTGACATCAGCACAAATTCCTTTTGATATCAACACAAACTCCTTTTGACATCAATGAAAACTCACAACCATGAAGCTAGGCAACATACCCAAAATTACCAATAATCTCCCCCTTTGTCATTTATGGCAAACCACTACTAAAACCACTACCAACTGTCAAAACTAAAACCAACTGAAAACCATCCTCTGAAGCTTTGCTCTCCTAACTCAAGGCTGTTCCCCTTACTCAAATATCTTCCCCTTTGTCATCAATGGCAAAGGGTCACATTTGGGGCTCAGGGCTAAGAATTAGCCTCTTAGCTTAGCCCCTCACCCACCTCCTATTGAGGTGATTAATTCTGGGGTGGGAGTAAAACTACTCCCAAATTCTTCCTTAAATACTCAAAAGTCTCTCTTGGAAGAGGTTTGGTGAAAATGTCAGCAATATGTTCCTTAGTAGGTACATATTCTAGCTTAACCTGCTTGTCCTTAACTTCGCTCTCTCGGAAAGTGATATTTTATGGGAATATGCTTTGTTCTTGAGTGCATTACTTGGATTATTGGAGATACTTATGGCACTTGTATTATCACACAATATGGAAATGGGTTGATCATGCTTTATTTTGAAATCCTCCAAGGTAGTCTTCATCCATAAAACTTGTGTACAACAAGCTACTACTGCTATGTATTATGCCTCTACTGTAGACAAGGAAACTTAAGGTTGTTTCTTGCTTAACCAAGCAACTAAACAATTACCCAAAAAGAAAACTCCACCACTGGTGCTTTTTTTGCCATCAATATTGTCGGCCCAATATGCATTTGTAAAAGCTATGAGAGTGAACTTATCATTCTTGGGATACCAAAGCCCAAGATACATAGTGCCTTTAAAATATCTTAGAATCCTTTTTACTACCATAAAATGAGTTTCTTTTGGTGCAGCCTAAAACCTTACAAATAGTCACATGGCCTGCATGATGTATGGTCTGGTAGTTATAACATAAAGCAAACTACCAATCATGGATCTGTACAACCTTTGATCTACCTCTGGAGATTCATCATCCTTGCTCAACTTACACCCTGTAATCATTGCAGTACTAAAAGGTTTGCTATCCTCCATGCCAAACTTTTTTAGCATCTCTCTTATGTACTTGCCTTGTGAGATAAATATTCCTTCTTCTGATTGGGCAATCTGAAGTCCTAAGAAGAAGGACAATTCCCAAATAATGGACATCTCAAATTCACTTTGCATATTGTTAGAAAAATATTTACACATTTTGGTGTTATTACTTCCAAAAATGATATCATCAACATAAACGACCACAATTAAGATATTATTTCCATCATTTTTGATATACAAATTGCTATCTGCCATACCTTTTCTAAAACCTTGTTTCTGAAGATACCTGTCAAGCCTCTAATACCAAGCCCTAGGAGCTTGTTTCAAACCATACAATGCCTTTTTCAATCTACACACAAAATCTAAATTTTATGAAAGTAAGAACCCTTCTGGTTGTTCAATGTAGACTTCTTCTTCTAACACACCATTTAGAAAAGCTGATTTGACATCCATCTGATAGACCTTGAATTTTTTAAAACTTGAAAAAGCAAAAAACATTTTGATATCCTCAAGACGAGCAACTGGAGCAAAATTTTCTTCAAAATCAATTCCTTCTACTTGAGCATAACCTTTGCAAACTAACCTTGCTTTATTTTTGACTACGTGACCATCTTCGTTTAGCTTGTTTCTAAAGACCCACTTAGTGCCAATGACATTTTTATCTTTAGTCTTGTAACAAGTTACCAAGTATCACTCTTCTCTATCTATTCCAATTCTTTATTCATAGAATTTATCCAAAACTTAACTGCACAGGCTTCACTAAGATCTTTTGGCTCAATTTGAGATAACAAGGAAACATATGTATGGAAATTTGAATATATGATTCTTCTCCTTGTCTGTATGACTCCTGGATCACCAATGATTTGATCCTTTGGATGGTGTTTCTGAACATATCTAGATGGATTTTTAGGAAGGATTTTTTGTATTTCCTCTTCTTATTTATATGAATCCTCCCTAAATTCTTCTTGGCAATCTTCATCATCAATTTCCTAAATTGGTTCTCTTATCCCTATTTTCTCATCCACTGTAACATTTATGCTTTACACAATAGTACAAGTTCTTTTGTTGTAGCATCTATAGGCTTTGTTCTTGCTGGAGTACCCAAGAAAAATGCCCTCATCACATCTAGGATCAAACTTCCCTAAATTTTGATCTTCCCTTCTGATGTAACATTTACTACCAAAAACTTTGAAATGTTTTACTGTGATTGGTCTTCCTTTCCATAGCTCCAAGGGATTTTTGTGATGATTGACTCTTAACAGAGATCTGGTGATAATATACACTTTTGTACTAACTACCTCTTTCCAAAAACCATCAGGAAGCTTTGACTCATTCAACATAGCTCTAGCCATATTTTTAATAGTTCTATTTTTTATTTCAACTACTCCATTTTGTTGAGGAGTTCTTGCTACTAAAAATTCCCTCTTAATCCCTTGTCGCTCACAATAATCCATAAATTAATTTGAAGTGAATTCTCCTCCTCTATATGATCTTAAGAATTTTATTCTTTTGTTTGTTTCAATCTCTACCATTTCTTGGAAGGCTTTAAACTTGTCAAGGGCTTTAGATTTTCCTTTCAGAAAGGTAACCCAAGTCATTCTAGAGAAATAATCTATGAAAAGCATGAAGTAACTCTCTACTTGTATACTCTGAGTTCTGGTGGGACCACACAAATTAGTATGAATAAGATCTAAAATTTTTGATGACATGTACCCTTTAGCCTTAAAGTTGGTTCTAGTTTGCTTTCCATGTTGACAAGAACCACAAATAGTATTTTGGGGTCTTTTCAATTTAGGTAAGTCTCTGAATGCTTTCTTATGACTAATGTTGATAAGATTATCAAAGCTCAAATATCCCATTATTTTATGCCATAGACAACTTTCATCCTCTTGAGACAAAAACACTTTTCCCTTTTTATCTCACTTAGCATGTAGAGGTTGTTAGGAGTTCGTCTTGCATTAGAAATGATTTTTCCATTCTCTACTTTCCTTATCTCACATCTATTAGAATATAAATTAACCATATGACCCTGATCACAAAGTTGGCTAGCACTCAAAATATTATGTCTCAATCCTTCTACATAAAACACATTTTCAGTTATGGTTTTTCCATCTAAACTTAGAGAACCCTTTCCATAAATTTTAGCTGATCTGTTATCTCCAAAACTAACTGACCCTCTACTAGTTTCTTTGAGAACTATAAACTTTTCTTTTTCTCCAGTAATGTGCGTAGAACATCCACTATCAAGGTACCATTTTTCTTCCTTATCTTGAGCATGAAGTGCAGTTTGAACTATCATAGATCTAGTTTTATTGCCATTTGTTTTCCTAACATTCACTTCACTAGATCTTTCCAATTTACACATTCTAGCTATATGCCCAAAATTACTGCATTGTAACATATAATATTATCATCCATGAGTGGTGCAAAAGAATTAATATTTTTCTTAACATTGTCATTCACAATCCTAGTACAATGGATAGCTTTATGACCATATTTATTGCAAGAAAAACAATAGCCATGGAAAGTATTAAGTAACCTGTTTGAAAGCCTTTGATGAGTGTTCCTTCTTTTGTGATCAACTCTTGTCCATTGCTCTCCTTTGTTTTCTTCTTTCCTGGTATCCTTTGGTTTTTGAAATTTGACTTTATTTTTGTTGGATGTTCTTGTTTCTTGGATATGGAGATATTCTTCCCTTTTCTTTCCATGAAAAATATTTTATTTAAGACTCATCTGGTCAAGTCTAACTCTTAGAGAAACCACCTCTTCTTCAATTCTCTCACATTCAGCTTCCTTCCATTTCAAAACCTCTATCAAAACCTTCTCAACTTTCTTTCCTTCTTCAGCTAGTATCTTGAAGTCAGTGAGATTTTGAGATAGTTCTATTTTGGCCATATCTTCTTATTGATTTTGTTGTTTTAAAACAAAATTATCTTCCCTGACTTTTTCTAGATTTCTTAGGGCCAAAAATAATTCCCCTTTCAAATAAAATTCAATCTCTTCATCACTATTCATGCTCATATGATATTAAGAGGGATCCTTCTTCAAGCTGTTAGGCTCTTCCTTCAGATACCCACTCTGATACATCCACTTGACTAGGCTCAACCAAATATACTCAACCAATCACTCAATGAAATAATACTTTTTACAAACCCTAGTCCTAGTATATGAACACTCACTCAAAATGTTTCCAACAATGCTTATCAACTAATCTCACATAACAATGATACTTATGTTCTTTTCAAACCCTAGTTCAAGTTCTTCACTTAACCAATGGCTTCAACAACAATGCTTATACAACAAGGTTTTAACAACAACTCTTTATTCCAAAAAACCTTGAAGTATTAACTCAACACACTCAACAAGGAAACCTAATTAAGTCCTTTTCACTCCAAGCTTGTTTTCCAAAAAATCAACCAATCAACTCAACTATGGAATAATGTGCCCATACTTTTTTATTGATGATGAAGGAACCTCAAAAATCTACCACAACCACAAACACTTCTTTGCCAAGCTCAAGGAAGTTATAAGATGATAAACTCTCTCAAAAATACAATGTAAATATCAAAACATACATACACATTATTACTCCATATTGAATAAAACATCCATCAACAATAATTGACCAAAAACACCTTATAATCTCCCAATTAAAATAATATTCAATACCAAAAATAATGTCAATAAAATTATCTTCTAAAAATAACTCAATGGTAAGAAGTCCTCTCAAAATTTAACCAACACTTTACTCTCCAATAAACCAATATGTCATAAATACTTTATTTAAAAATAAATCTAGCTTCTTATTCCTATAATTAATAAAAATAATGATTAATTAAAAATAATTTTTATCTACCCCTTTTAACTCCCTAGTACCTTATGTCAAAACCTTAGACATCACAACATTCATTACCTTTGCATTGGTGAGATTCAAACTCACGACGCTGCATCTACTAGCACCCTATATGTGGCTCCAACTACCACGTGATCTAGGTACTCACCTTGGGAGGGAAGAGCACCATGTGTTCTATGTTCTCCCTCTTGGTGCCTCACCCAAAAAGGATTTGCACTTCCTTTGGTGCCTAACCAAGTCCACTCAAAATGCTAACCAAGTCCATTCAAAATGCTGCCTACCGAGATTTGAACATGGGTCCTCCTGCTCACAAGCATCGTAGCTCACTCCAACTTACCACCAGACCACCATGATAGATGGTTATGATGGTTAGGGTATATTTCATATTATTTCTTAGCCGATGAACTTGAGACAAAACTTTATCTTCTTCCTTGCATGAAATTGCACAAAACACACAACTTGTAGACCTTTGATAAATCAAGCAAGGGATAAATAATTTGATACTTTGGAATATGGTTTTATACCAATATACCACCATGTTGGAACCATTTCTTGCATCCATAGGATTCAATTGTCATGCTACAAAAAATCATTTGAAACCAACAAGCTATTACAGACTCTGGTCAACCTACTTGTTCATTCTGATAAACATGAATATTACTAAATAAAAAATACATAATGGGTAAGGAAACCCCAGTGGTAAATTATGATAAAACACTGCTTACATGCTCCAGATTATAATTATACTAGATGTATTAATAATGATCAAGCAATAAAATAACTATTTATTATGCCTTATGTAGACCAGATGCCTAGATTCATTGGGTTGTTATAGCAATTTAACAACATATTTGACAGGAATAGAGAGAAGGGAGAAAAGAAAAATTGGTGCTCTTAGAATTATTTGAATATTGTAATATAATTAAAATTTGACCAATGAGAGAAACGTATGCAATGCATTCAAATAATGTAACCCATCATGTAGTAACACACCAAACTGATACAATGATATAACAGGAAAAAGACTCAAAATTGTATTGATTTAAAAGAAAATATTACATGTAGAGTGGGCAAGAAGCCTTTAAACTCTATTTTTCTAGAAAAAAATATCAATACAATGAAGTCATTCTATTCAAATAATATAACAGAACTCTCATACTCTCCTTTTTCCAATGAGGTAACAACATAGTCTCTGAATCTCTTGACTTAATAGGTCTAGAAATATTCTCAGCTTCTTGAGTACTTTCCTATCAAAAATCCTACATAGTAAAGGGAAGAAATAAGAATGAATGAGAAAACTAAGATATGGAAGGGGATACAATAGCACAAATCTAAAGGGCACTCATGTATACATATTAGCAAAAATGATATTCTCTAATTCCAAACTTGGGCACTTCTTCTTATAGACTGGGTTCTTGAATCTGTTATTCTTGGTGTGATCTTGGCCTTACACTTGTCCCTTTCTAGGTTGATTTTCAAAATTGGTGCAACTAGCTTCCACTATCTCCTTTTGTTTATGTTGTACACTCTCTTGTGACTTTTTCAAATTCTAGCTTATTTCAACTGGTGATGTCAGTGCTTGGAGGGTTTGTTCTTTTTACTTGTTCTTCTATTTTTCCTTTTGTTGTTTCTTCTAGTTCATTTGCTTTAGTTACTATTTTGGAGGTTTCTTATTTTGGGATAGCCTTAGGTATATCCCTAGAATGTGAGCTCGTTTCCAGTTGTTGACTGCATATTTGAACCTTCTTTCCTTTTCTGCTCTGTTGTAGTCGATTGATCTGTTTGTCGACCAATCTACAAGATTCGGTGTCAAAATTCATCGCAAACCTTAGCATGTTCATTTCCTACTATGTTTTGTTTTTTGTATGCTAATGGAAATCTTACTCTTTTCATATTGGAGGATCAACATTTCTATAGTATTCACCAAGAAATTAGATTGTCTAGACATTTTTGACTCATCATCTGGATCACAATCAAATTATTCTACTAATTTTTTGAGTAACTCCTCTATACTGGGAGCTTCTAATAATTCATCTAATGACAATCCAATATCTGCCATTTTACCAATTGTGTCCTCCAATAGACTTGACATCTCAACAACGACATTGATCCATCTTTCTTTGTTAGTCCTAAACATGGCTGCTTTTAGGAATTCAATATTGCACTATACCCTGGTGCCATCATTCATCATTATCACTTGGCTTTGCATCTTATCAAAGTTATCTCCCATTATATCAAGGGTAGGATGAATTATTTCAAAGTATTTTTCCTTCTCATGCACTAATGTTTCCATTTCTTGAGCAATTATTGGAATCACTCTAATATGTCTAAACATTTTGGTGATCCCTTTGACATGATCTCAAATTTTTGTTGAAATTTCTCTCTTCATTGTGTTCAGATAGTAAGTATAATTCAAGATTCTTACTAGTGAAGGGGGTTGTGTTTTTGGGGTGTATTTTTCATCAATTTTTCCTTTTTTTCATTTATTAGCATTTGCATTTCATCTTTTTCCCTCTTCTCAGCTTCTAACTGGTTCCTTAACTCTGTAATTTTATCAAGGAGCTGATCCAAGGTCTACTCTTGCATGGCTTTGGCAATTTTGACCATAACGCCTTCTTTCCCTAGCACTAAAGTTCCTCCTATTTACTCATTGACTCTAAAAATAATTAGGTCTTGTACAACAGGAATATTCACCTCTGCTATATCAGAGATAGATGTTTCTATTCTTATTTCATCCATATAAATTTCTCATATGGCTCCTATCTAAGCTACTACTTGAAGTTCCTACTTATTGGTAGCAGTAAAGGTAGTTTACTCATTTTTTCTCTCCAACAAGACCTTTGTGGAAGGAAGTGACAATTTGGGCTTTTTATTTTCTACAGTGGATGTTTCTATCTAATTTTTTACTTAGTGACCTCAGAAAAGACTTACAAATCCACATGCTCTTCTCATATTCATTTGTATTATTGATGGAATTTTAATCTCTTGGACTTTCATTTTTAGAGAGGTAGGGATGACCATGAGTGCCAATTTCTTCACACTTGTTACTTCTAATACTTGATTAGAAATATGAATTATAGCTTATTTTAGAAGAGAGGATTTCTTAGCAAGTGTGGTTACAATTTCTTTCTCTTTAGCTATGCTTGGGATTTTGGAAACTACCTGAGAAGTGCTTGGTGCTACCTCTATTCTGAGATGATCATCCTTAGGATTTCTAACCTATTTCTCTACTATGTCTATTGTACTCACAGTGACCTCCATTTTATCAATACCCTGTTCTTCTATTAACTCTAATAAATGGTCTTCCTTGATTGCTTGAGTAGCTCCTGGTAAAATAAGTGCTACAAATTCTACTGAAATTTTTCTAAGCCTTCTTAATTCTGTAGGATAATCATAGGATTCATGAATCTGTGTATTTCCCCTATCTTTAGGAGGGAATTCATTCCATACAAGCTGAAAATTTGTTCCTTTTTCTATAGCCTCTAGTAACCTCTCTTCATAAGTGTATTTTCAATGTTGGATTCGAGCATATTCTCATTTTTCCATCATTTTACAGTATATTCCTTTTGGATCATAAAATCTCCAAGTTATTTCATCAAAGTCCATGTTTTCAAAATCAAACATTCCTTTTATTAGTGCAGGGTAGCCAAAAAATATGTAGTCTCCAAAGCGACAAAGAATTTTGAGCCAGGGGACTCTACCATGTTTCTTTACCAATCTCATATTGGCTTCCTCGGCCACCTATCTACATAACTATAGCACTACTAGGGATAATGTAAAATACGTAGGTAACAGCTTGGGGGGAATTTTGGCTCCATAGAGCCTAATATAGGTGAACCCTTCAGAGAAAAATAAATCTACAATTTTATTTTCTTTGATGAAAGCCGTTACTCCTGGCCCTAGCCTATTAGGGAGTTCGTCGGTTAGAGTCGAGTGAATTTATACCATAAAATGGTCACAAAACCAACCAATGTGAGTATTTACCTCATGTATTCTCCAAAAATGGGTCTAGACATAAGGAATCTTAATGAATCCTACTCTTTTATGGGCTTCTTCTCCCAATTGTCATGCTATCAGGTGGATGAAAATTGAGTATTGATAAAAATAGGGCATCTCTTGCCTTCATTCAAAAATAGCCTTTTTTTTTAACTCAGGTGTTGTAGGTGAGTTGGAGAGGATAGGGTAATCCTCCAAGGGATGTCCCAGGTTCAAATCTCCACCCTAATAAAAAGCTGAATTGGGTATCCAAAATCCAATTGATAATGTTGGTGTGGGCAGGGTCGGGTGCGACCCCCGAGTGAATTTGACGATGTAGAACCCCCTATTCGTGGTCTCTCAGACAAATGCAGCTCCGCAAGGGGTTTTTCACTTTAAAAAAATAGCTTTTTTTAATTCTATCATATGCTCATGCATTTGGTTACTCAATTCTAGTTCCCATGCATAAATTGAGGTATTATTTTCTTGGTTTCTCTGTGCTACTAAATACAAGAATTTTTTGCTTACTACACTGAGATATTGTACCCCTAGGACAATATTTACCATATCACAAAAATCTTGGACCCGTCGTTTAAAATTAGTTTTCCTAATTGGGAATTCATTAACTACTTTCTCATTTTCATCAAACAATGATTTAAAAACCTCTAATCTTATTAACATTCAATATTGAAGTTCAATTACCCATCATATTAACCAGATGGTAGACTCTGACAAATTGAAAACTTGTTTGATGTGCTCGACCTTGATACTGAACACTGATCGATCTTTATTATCCTAAAATATTCTAGTCCTCTCATTGTATACCACTGATAACTACACCATCAAGTTCAAGAAGTAAACCTTCAGACATATCAACTTCCTGAGGTTGCTTGTCCATCTATTACTTTTGGGGAAACCCTTGTATTGTAACCTCCTGGCTTTATAAAATAGGTTAGCCATTATCCAAGGGGTTTTGTAATCACTCTCCATCACATGAGAAAAACTCTTGATACATGTATTTTCTATCTTGTACTGCTGTGCTGGAGTATGTTTCTTATCAGCTCCACACTTTTGGGTAAAGTCATACATTGTGCTACCAGGTACAGGTGGTCCAAAAATCATAGAGTATGGAGACCAGTTTTTGATGAATTTTACCATCTCTCCAGTGTCTTTGGGTTCAAAAGCATCTCCCCAAGATGCCATTGTGCTCATAGTAATTAGTCTAGTTTCTCTAAAATGAAAATCTCAAACCTATTTTCTCTCTACACTTCTTGCGTATCAGTTTTTGTTCAAGATTACCAGGGTGGCAAGGTGGTTTGATTTTGTAAGCTCAAATACTAGGTGGTGGAATGAGTTCAATATTTTTGCATGAATTGTCATTAATACTGTGTTACCAACTACCTTTTAAAATTAGCCAATTGATATCTGCCAACGTGTCTTGTTTTGAAGTTGGACCTTTATGGTGGGTGGTGTCCTTCATTCTATGTGTCTATGGGTTCTTTGGTTTGTGTACCTACAATCATTTATATTTTTTATATTGGTCACTGAAACTTATTCTCTGACATGGAAATACGACGTGTGGTAGTGGTGGCCCCTTTTTAAACATCGTGCCACCTAGGCCCTGGGTGATAATTAAATATTTGGGATCAATTACACTTTTAATTGGGCAGCAATCGTCTTGGGGATCCTTCATAATATTTTATTCTTGATATGAGTGTCTATCATCATCCTTGATATCTATTGGAAGTGATGTGCCTTATAATATTGTTCTAAATACTTCCCATCCTACAAGGATGTTAGATTCCAATATATTTATGGTAAAGGTTAGGGATGATTAGGCTTTTAAATTAAATTGATATTTCAAACTTTATTTAACATTGGTTATTAAAATATTAATCGAGAACTTATTAACCAAATTTAAAGCATAGTCTTCAACATTGTATTACCTTGCTAGTGACTTACCATTAGATCAAATGTTCAACCAAGTGTAGTCATCTGATCATTTACACATACCTTAGGCTACCTTGATTAATGCTTAGGGCTTAATTACCTTTGATAACCACGAATGAGCACATCCATTTGATTTGATCGATCATGACTGCGACCAATCAATTTAATTTGTGCCATCATATCTACTATAGGTTATCCTTAATTGAACGATGGCCATTATATATTGGTGGGTTAAAGCACAACCATTGATCTCCCTTTAGTTCATAATTACTTTTCATCGAAGTGTTACTGTTGGATTTGGTTCTGCATGTTCGCAACCATTGATAAGTTTCTATTTTGACTTGTCAACCCTTTATATTGCCTTGGTTAATTCATGACCATTGGATATATTAAGGGTTAAACGCATTCATTGATTTTGCTAATTTAATTTTGTTCTTTGGATGAACCACGACCATCAGATCGACGCTAATTATAATGTGACCATTGATCTGTGTTGGTTTTCTTTCTAAAGGAATCCTCTTTTAAACTCTGAGAAACTTTCTTTTGTGTGGGATTGTTAGATCATCTGAGCTTAACCGTGATTGTTGGATCTAGTCAAACTTAAGAGTCATATTTATTCAAAGGTTGACCTTTGTTTACCTTTTAAGGTAAATCAACATTTTTAAGTGCACACATTAGCAACGACTAAGGTTAGACTCATCCTATGAAAAATCAACCTCTCAAATAAAATGCAATAGGGATCAACAATGCTTATTATTTTGATGAAACAAAAAAAATTAAAATTGGGGGTTTCAAAAGTTGAGTCAAATTTGGCTCCAACATAGGCTCTGACTAGGACAATGTGCTAAAAACGTGAAGCATTTGAGAATCACAGAATCTCCTGGTTTTATTTTTAATTTTGGATAAAAAATCAAATTATCAATACTGATAAACAAAGCTTTGAAAAACAAAACAACTAAAAAAAATTGTACAAACAATAGTATATGAAAGCAATAGAGTATTAAAAACTATAATTCCTTTGATTTAATTTGGAAACTAGGGTCAGAATTTTAGAAACATATGAACTTTTTGGATATATTGTTATGCTTCTTTTAGCTAATTCATAGGATATGATTGCACAAAATTTATCAAAGTTATTTGTTCCATCACGCTTTGGCCCATGTGTGTGTTTGTGCATTCATTTTGATTTCTAAGTATTTTAGAACTTTGCCATATCTGAGAAAAATAGTTAAGCCTAATGTATTATTTCACTCTTAAATATTTTCACCATTATGCAGGGATCCACTTCTAGTAAAGCATTTATAGTCTTGGTGGAGTTGCTTCTAATCCCATTAGATTTTACCCTACTGCTAGTCAAGCATATATAGCCTCGATAGATATTTTCCAAGATATCTCAGGTAGTGACTCAATATAATTTATATTGTTTTTTATTTTCTTTCTCGTTTGAGAAGTATTAAATGTAATAAAATTGTGCAAAGAGTATGCCTAAGTTGAGGATTAGTTTCTGGCTAAAAAGTATGAGTGTAATTATTTTTAGCTCAACCACCCTCTCAAAGATAACTCGATTCTTTGTACCTTGAAGTCACCTTAAGTATCATTTGTAATGTGAGGTTTTGACATGGTGTTTCAATCAGCTATGTTTTCATTCTTTTTTATCTCATATCAAACAACAATTGCATAAACACTCATATTTGAAAAATTGTAAACCTCATCAAAGTCTAAAATAAATATCCTTTCTTCTTGTTGTTTTTGGAG
The DNA here is from genome assembly GCA_028583015.1 of Wollemia nobilis. Lineage (NCBI taxonomy): Eukaryota > Viridiplantae > Streptophyta > Pinopsida > Araucariales > Araucariaceae > Wollemia > Wollemia nobilis. The sequence goes on along the minus strand of JAQPPZ010010331.1, from coordinate 1,942,504 downwards.
GAATCCAGAGTAATGTATACTCATCAAACTAAGAATTGTTGGAATATGTAATGCAACATTATGTAAATTATTCTTAGAATAAAAAATAAATTCTAAAGAATAATATTTGAATTAGAAAATAATTCTATTTTATATAAAAATATATCAACCCAATTAATAAATAAAATAAGGTTGCTAGGAATATTTAATTTGTGGAAAAAAGTTATTTTCCCTTTTCTAGCAAATATTAGAAAGTAACTAATAACTTTCTAATATTTGATAGATGTCACTTATCACACATCTCAAAGATTAGATTGTGATAATATTAGAAAGTAACTAAGCACTTTCTAATATTTTATAGATGCCACTTGTCACACATCTCAATATTAGATTGTGATAAGATTATATTGTGATAAGATTTAGGGTTGTAGTAGAAAAACTTCTCTTTAAATAGGGGTGTTTTCTACTACATCTTAACATATCTTGTTATATTGACTTGTGTTAAATATCATGTTGATGCATATTGTTGCATAACATTGAAGCATTCTTGTATTGTTGAATCATTGAGTAATATAGTGAGCTTCATAGTGGATGTTTTTCTTCTTCATTTGAAGTAGGGTTTTACCACTTAATATTGGTGTTGTGGGTTTTTCTTGTTTGTGTGTGATTGATATTGTGGAGCATTCTTCGATCTTGGGGAGACTTTGCTTAGTAGAAAAGCTTCTCTTTAAATAGGGGTACTGTCTACTACATCTTTACATATCTTGTTATATTGACTTGTGTTATTTATCATGTTGATGCATATTGTTGCATAACATTGAAGCATTCTTGTATTGTTGAATCATTGAGTAATATAGTGAGCTTCATAGTGGATGTTTCCCTTCTTCATTTGAAGTAGAGTTTTACCACTTAATATTGGTGTTGTGGATTTTCCTCTTTTGTGTGTGATTGATCTTGTGGAGCATTCTTCGATCTTGGGGAGACTTTGTTTGTCTCACATCTAGTATCAGAGCGGTTGGGATCTCCATCAAGTGTCTTCAATATTTTGAGGTGGAAAACCCATTAAGGTATATATATATATATATTGTTTTAATGCATGCATTTGATATTTAGGTATTTTATGCATTTGATATTTGGACAAAATTATTTTGCAAATCTGCCATTAGGGTTTATAGATTTATTGTTATTTTTTATCTAGTTAGATCTTTTGCAAATGGTGTTCTCATTTTAAATAAAAAAAAATTGGCATTGAGCTTTTTCTAGAAGGGTTTTGGAGCCAAACGGACCCCATGGTTGTGTCCGTAAGGCCCAAAAACCCCATTTCCATATATTATTTACCTTATTTTGGTGAAAAATAAATCTAAGGCAATTTTTTTTATTTAGGGGCCAAATGGCCCCCCCAACCATTTTGTTGTATAGTTTGAATTTTTTATTATTCTGTTTTTTAATAAAAAAATAGTCATTTAATAAAAAAAATCATTTTTTTTATTATTATTTTTTTAATAAAAAAACAATTATTTAATAAAAAAAACAATCATTTTTTATTATTTTGTTTTTTTTTAATAAAAAAAAAACAATCATTTAATTTTAAAAAAAATCATTTATTATTCTATTTTTTAATAAAAAAGCAATCATTTTTTTTTTAAGACCTAATAGTCATTTTTTTTGCATAAATTGACATGAATTTTTTATTATTGTATAATGCAACTAGAATCCTTTTATGCAATTTTTGGCAATTTTTTAGTCAAATTGTCAAATAATTTAGACCTTAGTTATTTGTTTCTCACATTAACAATGGTTGTTTGTGAGTTTGCTTGTTTTGCAAGGTTATCCAAGTATGTTTTGGAGTATACAAGGCAATTTTGGATCAACTTTTTCACTCTCTTCCCCTTATTTTTATTAATTTCTTCTAATCTCTCTCAAGCATTTGCTTGAAGAATAATGTAAATTAATGTAACTTGTATCTCTCATAATGAAAGTAAAAGAGAATGAAAGTGAGAGAGAGAGAAATAAAGAGAGAGTGTGCATTTATGTTTTTCCTATTTTGCATCTCAAATAATCTAACTACTAACTTACTAACTTGCTACTAAACAATTTCCTAACCAACTAACTTACAATTTACTAATTTTCATATTAATCAAGAAGGTTAAAAATGAATCAACTTACTAACCACAAATTTAGTATTTTATTAAAATTTACTTAATCTTGCAACACAGTTTATATTTGCTAAACACCTATTGAATCCAAAAGAATCCACTCTATCGATAGCAAGTCCTTTTTGGATCCTCGTACCCGTACCATTTTGGGTAGCTTGGTTGACCTTGGGTGAGATGAATTGGCAATTCATTAGGCTATAGAAAAACCTTAAAATGAACACTAAATTACTAATTTATTGACTATCTAACATTTAACAAATGTTTTATGGTTCAATTCAAGTTAGTTTATTTTGTTGCAATATGATTGTTATGGTTAGTTACCTTCTTATTGCAAGTTAATCTATTGCAAGTTGATCTTGGTTTATTTCCTTTATTCAATTGCAATATGGTTATAGTTGTTTATTGCAAGATGGTTATAGTAGTTCACGATGATTTTGATTATCTTTCATGATTTTGATGATTCAAAAGTATATTACTTGAAATTTATATTTTTTTATATATGCAAGTATGTTTATCTACTTTCTTATTGCATCATTTATTTCCTTTGTCAATGCATCTTATGTTTTTATTATATTCACTTTCTAGAATGGTTGATCATGGAATCTCCTTCACACCTAAGCACATCCTTGATGGATAAAATTTTGGTTATGGGCCCACCATGCTTCCGCTGTAAACAACCATATCTCATATCAAACACCCATTGCATAAACACTCATATTTGAAAAATTGTAAACCTCATCAAAGTCTAAAATAAATCTCCTTTCTTCTTGTTGTTTTTGGAGGAATCCACAATAATGTATACTCATAAAACTAAGAATACCATATGTAACAGCAAACTCAAAACTATACTAGCAATAAAAAAAGCTTATAATAACAAAATACATCACCCTATTTTTGGGATTTTTGTTTTTCCATTTTTTTTTTTACCTTCAACAAGGATTGTACATCTTGAGGTGTTGGCCATTAATAGGGATAGCCATTAGTTCTCCCTGCAAAGTCTACAACTTGTAAGTATTATGCCCTATAACATGGGCTATCTGGTATGGACCAATCCATTTAGGTTCAAGTTTACCCTTTTCACCATGTTTATCATTTTTAGGATCCCAGTATAATACTATGTCACCTTCCAAGAATGGAGTACCTTTTGCCTTTTTGTTAAATGATTTCATAGTTTTTTGAGTTTGATCAATCATTCTGTTTAATGTTTCCCTCCTTTGTTCTTGTAAATAAACAATTTGGTCTAATCTTCTCTACAGTGCATCAGGATTTTCATGATCTTGTAATAATAGGGACAATGCAGATTTTTCAACACTAGTGGGTAATAAGGCCTGTTACCCATATACCATTTCAAAGGGAGTCCTGCCTATATTTATTTTTATAGATAACATATCTTCCCATAGAGTAAATTTCAATTGACTATCCCATGAATTTTTTTTTTATCCAATGATATTTTAATTTTGGTTATTATATTTTTATTGGATGACTCAACAAGACCATTTCCTTGGGGGTAATAATTAGCAGACTGGGAAAGTTCAATTCCATATTTAGCACAAAAATCTATCATTTCATATGAAATAAAATATGGTCCATTATCTGTTACCAGTTTATGAGGAACTCCAAACCTGGTCAGAATATTCTCTTCTAAAAATTTGATAATGGTGGTGGTTGTGGATGACCTAAGAGGAGCCGCTTCCACCCATTTGGTGAAGTAATCTATTGCAGTTATGATCCACTTGTGTTGGCCTGATGAATTTGGCTTGATCTCTCCAATTAAATCAATGTCCCATTAGGTGAATGGTGCTTAAATGATTACTAGCTTGAGAGGCATGGCCGTCAGCTTCTTCTTTCCTACAAAAACCTGGTAGTTATGACAGTTCCTAACATATTTATGTACATATTTAAAAAGGGAAGGGCAATAATATCATGCTCTCATAATTTTATTAGTTGTGGCTTTTGGAGCAAAATATCCACCACAAAACCATCATAAAATTCATTGATTATTTCTAGGACTTCAATTTCATATAAATAGACTAATAATATTCCATCAAGGTGTTTCCAGTAGAGCACACCATCTTGTATATAATATTTCTGGGCTTGAAGCTTGACTGACCTCATTCTGTTTGCTGACATATATTTAAGGAATGACAAGGTTCGTAAGTATGAAAAAAATTTCTCATATCATTTGCATTCGGTATTATTGATTCTTACCTTTCTAATTATTTTTTAATCCAAAAAATTTTGTATTATTGGGTGTAGAGTCGGGTTATATTTCCTCTATTTTTTTCTAAATGGCTTGGAATATTCCTTCAATGGTATTATGTGTGTCATTACATATGTCTTGAATGTTTTTAAGTCTTCGTAAGTCCAAGAAAAATGTTCTTTTTTATCTTAAACAAATTGATGTATCTAGTCTTTTCTTTTGCTAGTAAAGTTGCATCTACCTTGACTATTTTGGGTTCTTTCATTGAACCAATGTTAATATTTTTAGGTATCACTTCTTTAAGTAAAGGTTTGTAAGGTTTGTCAAAATCATCAAACAGACTTTCTAGGGAAACCGGTCCTTTGGGTATTCTATTTTTTTCAGCTATATTACTTCTAGTAGTTCACCTATCCGGAATTTTAGCTGATCTTCATATTTTTCATAACAAATTATGTCTGCATATTGATTTTTCAGAGTAATGAAATCTCTAATGTCTACATCATATTTAAAAACCTATAGGTAAACTATGTTGTCTGGTACATAAGTCTTATAAACTGAAATGGTTGGGAATCTATCCATATATTCTATGGTTATGTCTGGATGATCTAAGCCTGAGGTATTTACAACTAAAATATATACAACATGATTTTTTTCTCTTGGAATAAAAGAAATATTGAAGGCTAAAAACTTTTCAATTTCTTCTAGTACTACATTCTTGTATTGTTTTAACCTAGGATGCTTGGTTTGATATTTTCCTTTGATTTGTTGTATAATCAATTTTGCATCCCCTAATACAATTAAGTGATTAATGCCTAGTTCTTTTTCTTTCCTCAATCCTAGCAATAAGGTTTCATATTCAACTACATTATTTGTGCAAGAGAATTCTAGTCTGTAAGGAATACCAAGGTCATTTCCTTTTACATCAGTCAAATTAATTCTTGCACCTGCTCCAGATTGGGATTTAGCTCCATCAAAAGACATAGTCCACAAACATTGAGTTAAAACTCTATCTAATTTGACATCCACCAATTTCATAACTTTTGGGTCCATGTTCTTTGATTCTAGCACTTTTTCTAGGAATGGGTTGTGTCATATTGAATAAACTCCCATACCTCTTTCTTCTACATAATTTACCAAGTTTACCATTGTTTCATCTATTTTAATCAACTCTACGAAATATTTATTGAATGGTTCTCTATGCAGACTTACATTTTTTGTGTCTGACATTATGATGGTTGCATAAGATCAGTCTCTAGCTGTTCAGCCCAATTTTTTTCTTAGTAATAATGAGAAAAAGGGGTCAACATCCACTACACCAATGCCCATTACTATGCCCTTTTTAGGATGTGATCTAGGAAAACCAATAATCCAGTTATCACCTCTACACAAGGCACTTGTCTGTTGTCCATAACTAAAATAGGGGCAGAATCTCTAGTACATATTAACCCCATTTTATCAGCTATCATTTTGGGCATAATGTTATGAGAAGCTCCACTATCTAACATACAATTGTGGATAACATACCTTTCTCCTTCATATGAATTATACCTTAGTGATACATAGAAGCATCTAACATAAGAGGGTGACCTTGTGTCATGCTGATATTTCCTGGTACCATGACATGTTGGGTCTTCTTTTTGTTCAACTAACCCGAATGCTCTACAAAATTGTTCTCTATATTATTGTACTTTAATAAGTTCACCAAATGTGATATTGACCTTTTATTTGTTGAGTTTTGTCCTAAAATCAAATTCAATATTTTTAATATCCAATGATTTGTTGCTTTCTTATTTGAGTGCTTTCTCCTCTATTTCAATAATCTCAAGGATTATTCTTTTAGGGGTTTTATCAAATCTCTCTCTATTAGAACTTTTGTTGATGAAAGGTTGCTTCTTGATTTCACTAGTGGGAGTTGTTCCTGTCCTTTCAGGGACTGTTATGTTCCTTAAATTCATAACATGGGTTGCTTCTAATTCTTCCACTTCTTGAATAGTAGGAGTTATCTTACCTTGTTTCATCTTGTCATATCTTGACTCGTGTGGTTTTTGTAAGATTTTTGTACCTTCTACTACAATAATTTGAGGATAATTATTCAAAGCATATTTTTCCATATTTTCTTCAAAAAACCTTTCCTTGGAATCACCTTTTAGAGGCCAACAAGCATTAATCCATATATATCCCTCTGAATCATCATATAAATCTATATTGTACTGATCACTTAAATGAATTCCACATGCATCAGGGTTATGAGGTGCATAACAAGAAGAGCAATAATAAGGATGAAATATGGTATAGGATTGGGAATATTATTTTCTTCTCTATCATTTTCTCTGTTCTTCCAGTTACTGTTTCCATTATTCCTATTTCTATTTACTTCTTCAGGGCCATTATTTTTTATCCAATTTTTGTTGAAGTTTTTCTTAAAATGAGGGTGATTATCAACATGTGTTCACTCTGTTTGTGATGTCTCACCGCTATTACCATTATTTATTTCAATTCTTGCTAACTTGTTGCTCATAGTGTTGAACATCTCAGTCATTTGACTTGTTAGTTTTTCCATTGGGTCTATTTCAGTTCTCCTTTGCAAATAAAATGCTACCCTTTTGGGCTTTCTTTCAGGTATGTTAGATTCTAGAGAGTAAGGCTTCATCTTACCACTGTCCAACATGTTTCTTTCAATGTCTATTGCTTTTTCCATGCATTCATCTATAGTGTTAGCTTATTCTTGCCTTAACTCATAAAATCATATTGACTGAATGTCATAAATTCTCCTTGGAAAGCATTTTTATAAAAGCATATTGACTGAATCTCACTAGGTCTAAGGTTGGCAGGGATTTTATTTTTGGTTTTTGAAAACATTCTATTAAAGTCACTAACAACCTCTTTTTTCTTTTTCTTCATAGTGTCTAAATCAGTTAACAGGGATTGTTCATTTTTTCTCTCTTAAAATTTCTTTAAGAACACAACTTCCATCTTGGTGAAATCTGGAATATCATTATCTGGAAGGGAATTGAACCACTCCTTGGCATATTTTTCTAGAGTTTGTAAAAAATTCTCAGGACTACATCTTCATGTTCTACTTCTAGACTATCCATTGCATACAGGAAGCTTCTGATGTGATCTTCCCTAGTTATTGCATTATTTCCTAGGAATTTAGGAAGGTACTTATGGGATTTACTGGGTAAGGCATTCAAATTTTGAGGTAACACAAAGGGTCTGTATCTATTGGTCCTCCATAAGTGGACATTAGCCTAATTTTATTGGTTTTGTTGAGCCATTGTTACTGTAAGTTTCAAATTTTTGGCAACAATACCTATAAGAATATGAGTTTGGGTTTCCTGAGTATGATCTAAAGAACAAAATATAGAGCTAGGGAATTGAGATGATCCTAATGTATTTTCAAAAGAAACGTTCAATATTTCATCTACAATAATACTATCTTGTACTCTATATTTCCTTACATACCTCTTACCACTGGAATTATTATTATTAGTATTCTTAAAAAGTGGAGTTTTCTGATTATGTATAAATACATTTGGATTCTCGAGTCTTGGGAATAGCCCCTTACAACTTTTCCTAGTGTGCGCCTACACATTCTGCCCTTTCCATTTTTTATTTTTATTTTATGGGTTCGCTCAGACAAAGTCACTAGCACTAGGGTGCATAAAGAACAACATATGATTTATCAATAATACTTGATATTAACACTCATCCTCATAGGAGATAGTTCTTGGGATAATTCAAGAAAATAAAGAAACGTAAAATAAAACTTCAAACTACAATTGAAAACCATGGATAAAATAAAGAACGTATAGATCATAGAAAATCAAGGCGTTATTTCTTTATTCCTATTGGCTGCTCATTTTAAAATAATATTGTTGTTTAAGCCAAAGTTAATAATTTAAAAATTCTCCTAAGCAATGGTGCCAAAACACGGTTGGAACCATTTCTTGCATCCATAGGATTTTATTGTCATGCTACAAGAAATAATTTAAAACCAACGAGCTATTATAGGCTCTGGTCAATCTGCCTCTTCATTATGATAAACACAAATATTTCTAAATAAAAACTACAAAACGGGTAAGGAAACCCCGGCGGTAAATTATGATAAAACATTGCTTACACCCTCCATATTATAATTATACTAGATGTATTAATTATTATCAAGCAAGAAAATAACCATTTGTTATTCCTTATGTAGATCGATACCTAGATTCATTGGGCTGTTATAGAAATTTAACAACATATTTGATAGGAATAGAGAGAATGGAGAAAAAAAAATTGGCGCTCTTAGACTTATTTGAATATCATAATATAACTAAAAATTGAACAATGAGAGAAACTTACGCAATGCATTCAAATCATGTAACCCATCACGTAGTAACACACCAAACTGATACAGTGATATAACAGGAAAAAGACTTAGAATTATATTGACGTAAAAGAAAAGATTACATGCAGAGTGGGCAGGAAGCCTTTAAACTTTATTTTTCCAAAAAAAATATCAATACAATGAAGATGTTATATTCAAATAATGTAACAGAACTCTCCTACTCTCCTTGTTCCAATCAGGTAACAGCAAAGTCTCTGAATCTCTTGACTCAATAGTTTTGGAAATATTCTCAACTTCTTGAGTACTTTCCTATCAAAAATCCTGCATAGTAAATGGAAGAAAGAAGAATGAATGAGAAAACTAAGACACAGAAGGGGATACAATAGCACAACTCTAAGGGGAACTCAAGTATACCTCTTATAAAAAATGCTATTCTCTAAATGCTTGATCATGATTCTGAACCTGGGCACTTATTCTTATAGGTTGGGTTCTTGAATCTATATTCTTGGACTGATCATGGCCTTACACTTGTCCCTTTCTAGGTTGATCTTCAAAATTGGTACAACTAGCTTCCATTATCCCATTTTTTTATTTTGTACACTCTCCTATGACTTTTTCAAACTACAACTTATTTCAATTGGTGATGTCAATGCTTGGAGAGTTTGTTCTTTTTACTTGTTCTTCTATTTTTCCTTTTGTTGTTTATTCTAGTTCATTTTCTTTAGTTAATATTTTGGAGGTTTCTTCTTCTGGGATAGACTTAGGTATATCCCTAGAAGGTGAGCTCATTTCTATTTGTTGACTACATATTTAAACCTTCTTTTCTTTTATGCTCTATTCCAGTCAATTGATCTGTTTGTCGACCAGTATCCAAGATTAAATGTCAAAAGACATCGTAAACCTTAGCATATCCATTTCCTATAGAGTTCTATTTTTTTATATGCTAATGGAAACCTTGCTATTTTCATATTGGAGGATCAGTATTTCTATGGTATTCACCAAGAAAGTGGATTGTCTAGAAATTTTTGACTCATCATTTGGATCACAATCAAATTCTTCTATTATATTTTTGATTAACTCTTCTATATTAAGAGCTTCTAAGAATTCATCTAATGACAATCCAATATCAACCATTTTGTTAGTTGTGACCTCCAACAGACTTGACATCTTAGCAATGACATTGATCCATATTTATTTTTTTGTCCCAAACATTGTTGCTTTTGAGAATTCAATATTGCACTGTACCTTGGTGTCGTCATTCATCATTATCACCTGGATCTGCATCTCCTCAAATTTATCTCCCATTATATCAAGGGTAGGATGAATGATATCAAATTCTAATGCATTAATGTTTTCATTTCTTGAGTAGTTATTCAAATCACTCTAATATGTTTAAACATTTCGGTGATCCCTTTGACATGATCTCAGATTTTTATTGACATTTCTCTCTTCATTGTGTTTAGATAGTAAGTATAATTTAGTATTATTACTATTGAAGGGGGCTATATTTTTGGGGTATCTTTTTGCATCAATTCTTCATTTTGTTTATTTATTAGCATTTGTATTTCATATTTTTCCCTTTTCTCAGCTTCTAATTGGTTCCTTAACTCTACAATTTTATCAAGAAGTTTATCCAAGGTCTACTCTTGCATGGCTTTGACAAATTTGACCATAACACCTTCTTTCCCCAGCATCGACGTTCCTCATGTTTCCTCATTGACTCTGAAAACAACTGGGTCTTGTAAGACAGGAAGATTCACCTCTGCTATATCAGATATAAATGTTTCTATTCTTGTTTCATCCATAAATAATTATCTTATGGCTCCTATCCATGCTACTACTTGAAGTTCCTACTCATTGGTAGCAGTAAAGGTAGTTTGCTCATTTTTTCTCTCCAACAAGACCTTTGTGGAAGGCAATAAAAATTTGGGCATTTTCTTTTCTACAATGGATGTTTTTGTCTGATTTTTACTCGGTGACCTTGAAACAGACTTCCAAATCCACCTGCTCTTCTCATAGTCATTTGTATTACTGATGGAATTTTAATCTCCTAGTATTTTATTTTTAGAGAGGTAGGGACAACCATGGGTGCCAATTTATTCACACTTGTTACTGCTAATACTTAATCAAAAATGGGAATTATAGCTTGTTCTAGAAGAGAGGACTTTTGAGCAAGTGTGGTTACAATTTCTTTCCCTTTAGCTATGCTCGGGCTTTTGGAAACTCCCTGGGAAGTGCTTGGTGCTACCTCTATTTTGATATGATCATCCCCAGGAGTTCTTCTATTCTAAAGTGCTTGGTGCTACCTCCATTTTATCAATACCCTGTTCTTCTATTAACTCTAATAAAGGGTCTTCCTTGATTTATTGAGTAGTTCCTGGTAAAATAAGTGCTACAGATTCTACTAAAATTTCTCTAAGCCTTCTTAATTCTGTAGGATAATCATAGGCTTCATGAATCTGTGTGTTGCCCCTATCTTTAGGAGGGAATTCATTCTATACAACCTGCAAATATGTTCCTTTTTCCATAGCCTCTAGCAACCTCTCTTCATAAGTATCTTTTCAATGCTGGATTTGAGCATATTCTCATTTTTCCATCATTTTATAGTATGTTCCTTTTGGATCATAAAATCTCCAAGTTATTTCATCAAATTCCATGTTTTCTAAATCAAACATTCTTTTGAGTAGTGCAGGGTAGCCAAAAAATATGTAGTCCCAAAAGTGATAGGGAACGTTTAGCCAGGGGACTCTACCATGTTTCTTTACCAATATCATCTTGGCTTCCTCGGACACCTGCCTACATAACTCTAGCGCTACTAGGGATAATGGAAAACACATAGGTAACAGTTTGGGGGGAATTTTGGCTCCATAGAGCCAAATATAGGTGAATCCTTCAGAGAAAAAGAAATCCCCAATCTCCTTTTCTTTGATGAAATCCCTTACTCTTGGCCCTAGCCTATCAGGGAGTTCGTATATTAGAGTCTAGTGAATTTATACCATATAATGGTCACAGAACCAACCCATGTGTGTTTGCCCCTCATGTATTCTCCAAAAACTAGTCTAGACATAAGGACTCTTAATGACTCCTACTCTTTTCTGGGCTTCTTCTTCCAATTGCCCTATTAACAGGTGGATGGAAATTGAGTATTGATAAAAATAGGGCATCTCTTGCCTTCATTCAAAAATAGCCTTTTTTAATTCTTTCATTTGCTCATGCATTTTGTTACTCAATTCTAGTTCTCATTCATAAATTGGGGTATTATTTTCTCGGTTGCTTTATGCTACTAAATAGAATACTTTTCTGCTTACTACACTGAGATCTTATACCCATAGGATAATATTTAACATATCACAAAAATCTTGGACCCATGGTTTAAAATTAGTTTTCCTAATTGGGAATTCATTAACTACTTTCTCATTTTCATCAAACAATGATTTAAAAACCTATAATCTTGTTAATATTTGAGATTGAAGTTCAATTACCCGTCATATTAACTAGGTGGTAGACTCTAAAAAATTGAAAACTTGTTTGATCTACTCAGCCTTGATACTGAACACCAGTCGATATTTATTATCCTAAAATATTATAGTCCTCTCATCATATGCCACTTCTAACCACACCATCAAGTCTGAGGAGAAGTAAACCTTCAGACATATCAAATTTCTGAGGTTGCTAGTCCATCTGTCACTTCTAGAGAAACCCTTGTCCTGTAACCTCATAGCTTTATGAAATAGTTCAGCCATTATCAAAGGGGTTCTGTAATCACTCTCCATCACATGAGCAAAACTCCTAATACATGTATTTTCAATATCGTATTGTTGTACTAGAGTAGGTTTCTTATCAGCTTCACACTTTTGGGAAAAGTCATACATTATGCTACCAGGTACATGCAGTCCAAAAATCTTAGAGTATGGGGACCAGTCTATAATAAATTTTACCACCTCTCTGGTGTCTTCGATAACAAAGTGTCTCCCCAGGATGCCATTGTGCTCACAGTAATTAGTTTGGTTTCTTTGAAATGAAAATCTCAAACCTCTTTTCTCTCTCCATTTCTTGCGTATCAGTTTCTACTCAAGATTACCAGGGTGGTAAGGTTGCTTGATTTTGTAAGCTCAAATACTAGGTGGTGGAATGAGTTCAATATTTTTACACAACTTGTCATTAATACCATGTTACCAACTACCTTTTAAAATTTTCAAATGGAGATCTGCCCACATGTATTTTTCTAAATTTAGACCTTTATGGTGGGTGGTGTCCTTCATTCTATGTGTTCATAGGTTCTTTAGTTTGTGTACCTACAATCATTTATATTTTTGATATTGGTCATTGAAACTTCTTCTTTGATGCATAAATATGATGTGTGGTAGTGGTGGCCCCTTTTTTAAACATCGTGCCACCTAGAACCTGGGCAATAATTAAATATTTGGGATCAATTACACTTTTAATAGGCAACAATCATCCTGGCGGTCCTTCATAAGATTTAATTCTTGATGTCAGTGTCTGTTGTCATCCTTGATATCTATTGGAAGGGATGTGCCTTATAAGCTTGTTCTGAATACTTCCCATCCTACAAGGATGTTAGCTTCCAAAATATTGAGGGCAAAGGTTAGGGATGATTAGGCTTTTAAATTAAATCGATATTTCAAACTTTATTTAACACTAGTTATTAAAATATTAATCGAGAACTTATTAACCAAATTTAAAGCATAGTCTTTGACATTTGATTACCGTGTTAGTGGTTTACCATAAGATCAGATGCTTTACCAAGCATAGCCATATGATTTTTTACACATACCTTAGGCTACCTTGATTAATGCTCAAGCCTTAATTGCCTTTGATAACCATGAATGAGTGCATCTGTTCGATCAGATCTATCATGACCATGGTCATTCAATTTAATTTGTACCATCGTACCTACTGTAGGTTATCCTTAATTAAATGGTGCTTGTTAGATCTTGGTGGGTTAAAGTGCAACCATTGATCTCCCTTTAGTTCCCAATTTCTTTTCATCGAAGCGCTACCATTGGATTTGGGTCTGTGTGTTCATAGTCATTGATAGGTTTTGATTTTGACTTGTCAACCCTTTATATTGCCTTGGTTAATTCATGACCATCGGATCCATGAAGGGTTAAATGCATCTATTGATTTTTATGGTTTAATTTTATTCTTTGGATGAACCGTGATCATTGAATCGATGCTAATTATAATGCAACCATTGATATGTATTGGTTTTATTTCTAAAGTAATCCTCTTTTAAACTCTGAGCAACTTTATTTTGCATGGGACTGTTATATCATCCAAGCTTAACCACAATCGTTGGATCTAGTTGGACTTGTAGTCACTTTGAATTTGGACCTAAGTGGGAGTCTTTTTAATGTTTGACCTTCTTGTGACCTGTGACACCATTGATTTATCTCTAGGGATAGTGCCTCCATTGATATTATTTATCCTACACATGTTTTAATCATTAGCACGGGTAAAGTTCTTAGGTTAACCTTGATTATTCATGGTTGAACCGCCATCATTGGATCGATCCTTGTTTTATCATAGTCGTGGATCTTCCTATAACCTGTAGGCTTAGATAACAAAAAATGTATGCTTTGAAATTTTTATTAATCTTGGTTAAGTGCAAAAATGGGGGGCGATTAATAATGCGTTAGAACCCTTGCTAAATGCAATTAACCTAGGTTAATCAAAATTTGACTTTGTCTTACCGGTTTTACCTTTGTTTACTTGAAATGGTTGCTACCGTTGGATTCTCTCGGGAGGGAACACAACCATTGATCTTGTTTAGATCTATGCATAAACTCGATCATATTTGGTAAGTTGGGGTGAAAGCATGTCCGTTAGATTTAAATGTGAATCTGGTGCATTCATTGGATTTGACCATAGGTTTTTCATGAATATTATCCTTTGGAGAAAATGCATTTGTCAAATTACTCTTGGATGAATCGCAATAGTTAGATCTTCCATGACTTGTTCTATTGTTTTGACTTTGAATCGATCACTACCGTCAGATCTCGATTAGGTTTTTTGCAACTGTCGATCTCTTTCAACCTGTGGGGTTAGTTTCAAAAATAGATGCAACCATTGGATCAAAAAATAAGCCTAACAAGGTGTTTGATTTTTAATGAAATGGGGCACATACCCTCAAAATTTTAATTAAAATTATCATTTTAGACTTTGTTCTTCGGTTTATAGACTATGGTGTTTTAACTATTAGACTCACCAAATAGGGTGCATCCATTAGATCTTCATTTTGATGGAGCGCAATCGTTGGATTTGCTCGAGGGGCTTGATTGTTAATGAAAGGGGTGCATACCCTCAAACTTTAATTTAGGCATTTACCCCAACCTTAGGTTTTTTTTATTTTTAGACCATGGTGCCTTTAAAATTTGATTTAAATATTTTTAACACTTTAGGACTTATGGCTTCGAATTTTAAGAGTCAGATTTATTCAAAGGTTGACCTCTGTTTACATTTTAAGGTAAATCAACATTTTTAAGTGCACACATTAGCAATGACTAAGATTAGACTCATCCTGTGAAAAATCAACCTCTCAAATAAAATGTAATAGGTATCAACAATGCTTATTATTTTGATGAAACCAAAAATTTTAAAATTGGGGGTTTCAAAAGTTGAGTCAAATTTGGCTCCAACACACCAACATTTCAAACGTCGGTGGATTCCTTTTTCTCTTAGATTTCGGCACCTAATTAATTTATAAATTATTTAAATTCTTTAGAATTTAGTCTACCGATAAGGATGCCACTTGCATATGTGACCCATGTTCAATCCCCACTGCGGATATGTATATGTGTAATAAGTATTTACTCAATAAAAATATATATATTTAAATCCTTTTGGCTTTATTAAGGATTAAAGCCTTCTTAGGTTTTACCACTCTGTATAAATAATATTTATTTATAAAATTTAAATTCAATTTGAATTTAAATATTTTATAAAAAAAATATTAAATCTTCCTTGGGCTTTTATGAAAATCCTCCTATTTTTGTTCATCATGGTTTTAATAAAAATCCTTCTACTTATGCTTCCACATAATATTAAAAATATTATGAATATTTTTTACCATTAACCTTTGCATTGTTCCTTTTGGCATTTTGACATCAACGGTAGCTTATTCCTTAACATCAATGACAACTTCGTTCCTTGACATTAATGACAAATTTGACTCAAAATATCTGTAAACTATTAAGGAGACTCATTGTGCAAGTAACATCTTAACCCAATGGTAGGAACATGAAAATAAACAAAATGCAATACATCTAAATGAAGGATAATTTTCCTTTTTATCCTGAGCTACCAATGAGAGTGATCATCATAATTTTTCTAAATATTTCTCTTTGTAGGTGGTTCACCCTTATGAGAGAGCACTTGGTCTTGCATCCACAATTATGTCAACAATACCATATTCCAAGATTAAAAAAATGCACTCATATCATCATAAAGACATCATTAAAGAAACTATACCATTAAATATTCACATTAATACATATTTCATTATCCATAAAAGTTTTGACAAGGAGGGTTGTTACAGATTGCTAGACCATGGAATAGCTTCTATAGTGATTTTGTCAAAGCATGCTACTAATTCATCTATAATATATTTGTAAAGCTTTAATTTTTCATCTTTGGGTTGATAAATACAATTGAATTAGTTAATAACTAATTGTGAGTCAATGTATACCATTAGGATTTTTATCTCGAGCTTTAACACAACTCAAAGACCTAATATAAGTGTCTCATATTATATTGTGTTATTGGTGCATAAAAGTCGATGTTTAAAGAGAAATGGGATGAGTTGTTTTTGTGGGGTGACTCAAATAATTCCTACCTCTGTGGCTTTGATTTATCAAGCTCCATCAAAATGTAAGATCTTTTTTTTAAGATTTCAAGCCTCTATTGTTAGGACTGTTTCATTTGAAAAGGTTATGTCTAAGGGATATTTTGACTCTAGGGTTGTTGCAACAATTTTATCAACTATAACCTAATATTTTAATGATTTTCGTCTAATGAATTCAAGATCAAATTCATTGAGAGATATGACCCACTTGGTAGTACTTCACGAGAGGTACGGTTTTTGCATAAGGTATCATAGAGGACCAACTCTTACTATGGCATAAGTCCTTTGGACAAGAATATAATATATTGATTTTAGGGAGGAGAAAATAACTACTAGACATAGTTTTTCCCATGGTGTATAATAATGTTTTTAACTCACCAATGTCTTACTTATATAGTAGAAGAAATGGTTGAGTTGGGTTAGCTATCATCAAGAGGTATGTTTTTGGATAATTAAAATATTTTTGACACTCACTATCCCATTAGAATTTTGTGCCTTTATTGAGTAATTTGGAAAGGGTATGATATTTATCTACTAATTGTGAGATGAATCTCTAGATGGTTTTTAGTTTGTCTTGGAGACTATGCAATTTAGTTAAGTTTTTTAATGGTGGCATGTATGTTATTATTGTAAATTTGGAAGGGTCTAAAAATTCGACAACAATATACAATAAACGCTAATAATATTCTTGATGTTACCCCAAAGGTGCATTTTTTGCATTTTTGTCAAACTTTGCATTCTCATTATATTTTAAAGAAGCATCTTAGGTCCTGAACATGACTTTATCTTTTCTTGGAGCATCCCAAAAATTCAACTACATGGTCTTCTATAGTGTTATGCATGAGTCCATTAAAAATATGTCATATCTCTTTGATTTGTTGATCCTACATTTTTTATACCAAAAGGTATGACTTGGTAGCAAAAGGTTCTACAAGGAGTTATGTAGGCTATTTTGGATTGGTCTTTAGGAGTGAACTTTATTTGATTGTATCCTAAAAATCCATCCATTAAAGACAATATTTTATACCCTATAGTAAAATATAATATCATTTCTATGTTTGGTAAAGGGAAGTCATATTTGGGACATGCACTATTTATATCTCTAAAACCTATCCAAATTCAAATGGATATTTATTTCCTAGAAACAAGCATGATTTTGGAGATACAATCTGATAAATATTTAATTTTTGTGAAACCAACATATAATAGTTTTTGGATTTCATCCTTAACTAAAAGAGCGACCTTGGGATGCATTTTTCCTAGTTTTTTCATAATTGGTTTGGCATCAATAAGTATGACAAGATGATGCACTACTAGCAAGGGATCAAGTCTAGGTATATCATCATATGTTAAAGCAAAAATATTTTTGAATTATTTTAAAATGTTATATCTAACATTGTTTGCATTGATTTAGATAATTAGGTAGAATCTAGATTGAATATTTATTCAAGAGATTCTTGAATATGATTTTGATCACTAGATTCTTTAATATTACATTTCTTTTGATTTAATATGAATTCAGGATGGATAATTATTAACATGTTTATTCTAGCAAAATGTAGGGTTTTGTGAGGTGTTCCATTGAGAAGTGATCATAGTTCCTTATCATCTTCATAATCCCATTGGGAGCAACGTAATTTTGGTGTAATTATTTTCAACATCTTCTTCCAAAAAAGGTAATGGTTAATTTTTGTTGGGGATATATTCTATACCACATCATCTTGGCCAAGGTTCAAATTTTAAATATTATTTTATGCCTTGTTCAAACCATCCTAAGATCTTGCCTTGATAACGATATTGTCTAACATTTTTTTAGATACAAAAAATATTTGTGATATGTAACATGATGCATACATTCATTGGCTAGGCATGAAGTTACTATTGGTAAAATAACTCACCCACATCCATATCCTTAAAGGGAGAAGAATTTTTACAACCAAATGTCCTACTAGATTGCTAAGTCATCCTTGGAAACTTAGCTAGACACATAAAATATTCATTGGATCTAAAGGAAAGGCCAGTTAGCCATGAGCAACATCATAATGCTGAATTTGGCTAAGTGTAGAAATATATCAATAATTTTATGATGATGATATCAAAAATAAGCATAAAAGCATTTGACAATCTAAGGCAACAAATTTTAGTTATTGAATTTCAGGTCAAATTCAAAAAATTTCTATTTATGAGACTCAACCAAGAATAAAATCCCAATGTCTAGTGGATCATGAAATAGCACCCAATGCATTGTAATCCAATTTTGGCTAAGTATGAATAAAAACCCAACATTTGGAATTGTAGCATATCTTGTTAGGTATAGCAAAGGTTGCAAAAGTAAACATAGCTTAGGTAATAAAATTCATAAAAATATATTTGCTCTATCAAGCTTGAAAAATACCAAATTCCAATCAAAATCCCAAAAACATTGATGAGCATCAGAAATGCTCATATTTTGTATATATTTTCTTAATTATTATGTGGATATATAATAAGGATTGCATATGTTTATGAATCATTATATAATTATTTGATGAAATTATGTGTGTTATCTAATTCGTGTGTTTTCAATGGCTTTTTATGGAATAGTAGTTTATTTAGTCAGATTTGGATCATTCGAGGTCTTTTCATGGACCTAGCACTTTGTTTCTTTCGGAATCAATGCAGAGAAGGTAGCTGCCTTCCTTTTCTAGGAAGGAACCAAATGTAAGTAGGCATCTTCCTCTTCCAGGAAGGCGCCAAAGGAAAATAAGCGCCTTCCTCTCATAAGAAGGCACTAACAGGAAGGCACCAGTAGAATGCAAGTGCCTTCCTCTCATAAGGAAGGCACCGACAGGAAGGCGCCACTAGAAGGCAAGCGCCTTCCTCTCACAGGAAGGCACCAATAGAATATAAGTGCCTTCCTCTTCTAGGAAGGTGCCAACGGTAGTAAGGTGCCTTCCACATAGAGAAGGCACCCGACATACTTAGGCACCTTCCTCATAGGGAAGGTGCCCCTGTTCTTCTCCCATTGACCAGACAAGCACGACATGGACAACAAAGACTAGTGCAATTCTAACTCTACATCATGTAGATTTAAATTTGGGATTGCATCGATATATGAGAATGTCCTACCAATGCCAGGAGAAATATAAACCAATCAATGAACACGCCATCGTTAGAAATGAATGTCGGTTTTAGCATATGTTGATCACATTTACTAGACTCTCTTAGTTTAGTCTGGAATGAAGAGACTATTATAACTTCTTTGTAACAAAATATCTACGGGTGTGCTATATAAACACATGCAGACCTCTCTGAGGATATATAGAATATTTTGATAGTAAATGTAGAGAGATATACAGAATAAGCATTGTAATACTTTGATAATTATAATATAGTTCTAAGAGTTTCTAAGTGTGTGTTCAGCTAGGAGGAAGCTGCTAGAGCCTGGGCCCACTCCAAGCCAGTATTTCTTCCCCTATTTTTCTTGTGTTTTCTAGATTAGTTTACCACTTTTATAAGATTGTTTATTGCATTGTTATTTCTAGTATTGCAATAGGTTTATTTCCAAGAATGCGTGAATATTTCCTTTCTGTAGATTTAATTATTTTTACATAAATTATTGAGGAGTGTATGAATGATTGATGACCATTGAAACACCCCCCAATAGTAGAACTAGCGGACTCATCTCAAGTGGTATTGTAAAAAATCTTGTTCAAGACCCTTCGCAAGTTTACGAAGCTCCTTGGGTTGATAAATTAAATGCACGGGTATGTGACAAAAGTAGGAAAGAAGTTAACCTTGTTTGGCCCACAAAATTTTGGCGTCGTTGTCGGGGAAGTGTCTCAACTACATTATTTACAATACCTAGAAACCTTCCATTTGACCTTGTATGAGTTCTTCAAGAAGAATAGGACCTAATGGTCGGTTTATAAAAACCAATCCACTAGAACCTGAGTCAGCCGAACATTATGAATTTGAATTAGACTCACCTGACCCACCTCGAGCAATCCATTGGAATGAGGATCCGCACTTTGTGCAAAGTGCCTCCTCATCCCATAAACTTGGGGAAGAACGAATCATCATAAATCCCTTGTTTAATAGGACACCCTTAGAGGAAGCCCTGTTGTGGAAAGCTGTAGAATATCGGACGATAACACCAGACAACCTTAGAGCCTTGAATCAAAAAGTATTAAATGAATGTAAGGCCATAAATACTACATTAGAGACCGCATTTCCTAAAAAAATGGCTGACAATGAAGAAGTCTCATCTGGCTTTAGTTTCTTGATTGATGAAGGAGTAGGAGATACCAAAATAAAAAACATATGCCCTGCTCACCTTTCGAGCTTCAGAGGATACCCAACTGAGGACCCTAACTTGTTTTTATTTAATTTTGATGTCTTATGCAGGTATGTGGACTACAAATTTGATACACATAAGCTAAAACTCTTTCCTTCCACATTGGATGATGCAGCTCTACGATGGTTCATTGGTTTGGGAGACAAACACATTGCCACTTGGGATAAAATTAAGAAGTTATTTTTAGAGTAATACTAAGATTTCGGGAGAGCAAGAGACTCCAAAGAAGAGGTCCTAAGCATGACGTAGAAAGAAGATGAGTCTCTTGAGGAATACTGGGAGAGATTCAACTTCAATCTTCAACGATCTCCTCACACGAAACTATCTAATAAGTCCCTCAAAAGCATATTTTTGAGAGGACTTACCAATGAATCACTAGAGGCTCTTAACATGATTTTTGGAGGTGATTTCTACTATCATGCTATGGAAGACATCCGATAACTATGTCAAAAATACTCAAGAAGGAGAGGCAAGACCACTTCTAGAACCATGAAAGTGACTGCTTCAGTCACGAAGACAAAAATAGGTAACATGCTAGAATATTTAAAGAGAAAAATGCTCTCATATCTAGCATTGCAGATGGATACACTGTTGTTAGAGAAAAAGAAGCAAGAAAATGAAGCAGCATTGGCTTATTTCTATTCAAAATGTAGAGGGAAGCATGCAAATAATGCATGCCCAGAGAACAAAGTTAGAGTATGTGCAGTTTGTAGGATAAACCATAAAACTCGATTGTGCCCACAACTACCTAGTAATCAGGAGGACGCTGAAAGCGCGGATGCCTATTTCATAGGCAATCGAAAGAGTTGGCCACAACCCGTTATGGGGAATATGCCAACCGAAATGTTGTCATATGGAGGAGGACCATACATGCCCTAATGCCCACCTCAACCACCTAACATGGGGTGGTGGGGGCCAACAACCTGGTCCAATGCACCCCCAGCAACATTCCTGAACCAGCAGCCATGGATGCCATATCCATATCCTGGGTAGCAGTGGAGATGCCACACTACGTGGAATCAGGCTCGACAGAATGTAGCACCAGCTCACCCCCAACATAATTTACCGTCGTTGCCAGCAATGAGACTTTCACAGCTACCCACACAACCGACAATAAATCCTAATAACAGGGTGAACAATCTAGCATACAATGTGGAGGGTAAGATGTATTCGATGTACCATATTCAGCTTAGGTCTGGTAGACAACTAGGAGTAAGAATGCCTCCACTCATAGAAGATGAGGAAGAGGTAGGAGAAACACCTCTTGTAGAATATGTGATAGAAGAAACGCCTGAGAGAGCAAAGGCTCCATTTCCCAATTGACTGCAAGAATAGAGGAAAGTAACGCAGTCAAATTTCAATATCTTGTCTAGCTTGAAGAACCTCACTGTTACAATTCCATTATTTCAAGCCATCCGAGATGTTTTGATATATACCAAGGCGATAAGAGAGACATGTCTAAGGAATCCAGGATGAAGAGTAACCCAAACTATCAATGTAATGGTTAAACTAGCATATTTGATGATGGGCAAAATGTGTCATCCTAAGTATGCAGACCCGGGCAGCCCGGTGCTGACTAAAAAAATTGAGGGACATTCCCTATCCAATACGTTGGTCGATCTTGGAGCAGCCAACAATGTAATGCCTCAGGAGACCATGTAGAGGTTACAACTCACAAACCTAAAACCCACTATGACAGTGTTGCAACTGGTCGATCGATCGACTGTGGCATCGAACGGAATGTTGGAAGACGTAATAGTGACAGTTAGTGCATGGGAATACCCAATCAAATTTTTAGTCTTGTAATATAAAACCAGGCTGGGCGGTTACCCACTCATCTTGGGAAGGCCATGGCTAGCAAAAATTGACACTTACATTAGCTATTGAGATGGGTTGATGACCATCTTCGATGGATGAAACATTAAAATGTTGACTATTTCACCCCCAACACAGTTCGTCGACTCATTAGGAGAACCCATGTTGACCGAGCATGAAAATCCTGAGCTATCCATGATCCAGTCGGTGATGAAGTTGGATGAGTTGGAAGAAGAAGACGAAGATGGTGCTATTGTGGAGTTCCTCCATGGGGAGTCCATATCTACACCTAGATCATCGTTGGCTGGTGCCCAAGATCACCACGTTCAGCAGATACACATTGGGCTAGGAATTAGACACCAATAGGCATTTGTAGTGGGTTTACTCCCACACAATTGATGAAAGTAGAAGAGCTCCTGGTTAGACACCAATAGGCATTTGCAAGGATTACTCAGATATGAAGGGTATCAACCTAGATATCTATACCCATCATATTACTTCGATGATCAAGCAACTCCAAGAAAGCAACCACAAAGAAGAATGAATCCAACAATGAAAGACATTGTCAAGGAAGAACTACAAAAACTCTTGACTGTCGGATTCATCTATCCGATTTATGATAGTGAGTAGGTATCACCATTAGTGTTAGTCCCTAAAAAGAATAGGAAGTGACAAATATTTGTGGACTACAGAGCGTTAAACAAAGTGACCAAGAAGGATCACTTCCCGCTCCCATTCATTGATCAAGTCTTGGATACACTCTTTGGGAGGAAGTATTTCTCCTTCCTATATGGATTCAATGGTACAACTAGATCCAGATAGGAGAAGAGGATTAGGATAAGACAACGTTCACCTGCCCATGGGGAACATTTGCCTATCGGGTATTACATTTCGAATTATGCAATGCACCTTCCACCTTTCAAAGGGTGGTGCTTAGCATATTTTTAGACATGATGGGAGACGCGGTCAAAGTATACATGGATGACTTCACCATATATGGATAAACCTTTGATGAAACAATGACGAACTTGGAAAGAGTGCTCAAAATAAGCAAGGAAAACAATTTGTCCCTGAGCAACGAGAAATACTTTATGATGATGCAAGAAGGCATCGTACTGGGACACCACCTCTCCATAGAAGGAATAAAGGTTGATAAAAGAAAAATTGAGGTCATAAAATACCTACCCATCCCTAGAACATAGAGAGAGGTGAGGAGTTTTCTTGGATCAGTCGGGTACTATCGGTGATTTATCGTCGAATTCAAAAAAATTGCAAAACCACTGCACACTCTATTATCTAAAGATGTGGAATTCAATTGGATGAAAGACTATGAAGAAGCATTTCAGTTTCTTAAAGAGAAACTAATATCTGCACCAGTTTTAAGAGGACCAAATTGGGCCATACCATTCCATATCTACTATGATGCATCCAAAAATGCGATTGGAGAAGTCCTCGAACAGAAGGATGGCAAAGAATTTTATGCCATCTACTATGTCAGAAAAAACTTTGTAGGAGCCAAGCTCAACTACACGGTGATAGAGAAGGAGTTCCTTGCAGTTGTGCACGCCATAAACAAATTCTGCCATTATATCACTGGGTATAAGGTATTTTTCCACACGAACCATGCGACATCAGATACTTGATGAGCAATATGAATATTGGCAGAAGAATTATCAGGTGGCTTTTGTTACTGCAGGAATTTGACATCACAATAGTCGACAAACCAGGAAAAGACAACGTCATAGCAGATTTTCTATCCATATCGATACCGACAGACCATACAGTAGTGGAAGACCAATTTTTGAATGAACATTTTTTCACCATTAGTGAGCAAATCCCATGGTATGTAGATATAGCCAATTACTTGGCCACCGAAAAAACCTCACCTGCTCTCTCTTTTCGATAAAATCATGTGATCATAGAGAAAAGTGCATCGTTCCTATGGATTGATGGCCTCCTGTTCAAAATAGGATGTGACCATATTATAAGGATATGTGTAGCAAAACATTTCTCAAAAGTACTCAAAGCATGTCACGATGAACCATACAGAGGACACTTTGTAGGGAAACAAACTGCCTACAAAATACTATAGGCTAGGTACTTTTGGCCCACTTTGTTCAAGGATGCAGCTGCGTATGCCAACAAGTGTGATGAATGCCAAAGAATGGGCAGACAAACCCATTGAGACAAAATTCCCCTCCAGCATCAGGTACACCTAGAACCCTTTGATAAGTGGGGCATGGACTTCGTGGGACCAATTAATCCACCTTTAATAGGGATGAGGTTTATTTTGGTTTGTAAATATTACATCACCAAATGGGTTGAATTTCAAGCATTGAGAGATTCAAAAGAAAGAACAGTCATTGATTTCTTATTTGCCCACATTTTTACACAATTTGGGGTCCCTAGAGAAATAACAACAGATCAAGGGCCTAATTTACCTCCAAGTTGATCAAGGAGCTTATGGATAAATATAGAGTTTGACACAATAAAACTACACCCTACCATCCATAGGAAAATGGGGAAGTGGAAGTGACGAACAGAGAAATAGAGAACATCATGATGAAGACCGTGCAGCAACATAAAAAATATTGGGCTACACGGTTGTTGAAAGTAGTCTATACATATAATACCATGTGGAAATCCACCATAGGCTTCACACCCTTCCAACTGGTCTATGGGAAGAGTGCGATGATGCCCATTGAATTTGGAATCAAGACATTGAGGACGACTTCAAAATTGAACTTGAGCTTGGATGACGTTCAAAAATAAAGGATTCGACAACTAGATCAGCTGGATGGAATCTGAATGGATGCTTTATAGAGAACAAAAATCATACAAAAGCAAACAAAGTGGTGGCATGATCACCACATTAAACTGAAGCAGTTCCAAGAAGGAGAATGGGTGTCATTGTACAATTCTCAGTTCCAAAAAGAAAAGATAAATTAATGCAAAGATGGATGGGACCGTATGAGGTGGTAGAGCTCATCAAGAATGGGGTAGTGCATGTTAGAACAATTGACGATAGTAATATCATGTTAACGGTCAATGGCCACCGACTGCACCCCTATAACACATCCAAAACCTTACAGGTGGAATCCAGAATAGACGTGGGGGAGACCCCATCTTGTTAGATCCAAACCAAACTCTTAATAGGAAAAATTGTGGGAATGGAGGTGCTCACCAAAATCAGTTAATTTAGTTTTTTTTCTTATGGTGTGTTTTGTAGGGACGACGCCCACATGCAAGTTGCAGGCATCCTAATCTAGGGCCTAACATGCACAGAATGCATCTAACTACATTTATTTTTCTTTCTTTTCATTTGATTTTTTTAGGTGGAGGAACTGACAACATGAGGAATAGGTATCTGGGAAACCATGCCTGATTCGACTCAGCATTTTGACACTGGCACTCCTAGGTAGAAGCTGAGGCAGCATGAAGTAGGACTGAGAAGTCTTGATCACCATTTCACAGTCAGTCACAACATGATTGCCAAGAATAAAGTGCCTTCCACATTGAGAAGGTGTAGAAGAAGGTGCCTTCATTATAAAGAAGGCACCCAGCCAGAATAAGGCACCTTTTGTATGAAGAAGGCACCCAACCAGAATAAGGTGCCTTCCTTATGAAGAAGGTACCCTACCAGAATAAGGCACCTTCCATATGAAGAAGGCACCCCACCAAAATAAGGCGCTTTCCTTATGAATAAGATGCCTCGCCAAAAGAAGGCGCCTTACTTATAAATAAGGTGCACAAAAAAAAATAGGCGCATTTCGTGGTGGGAAGGCGCCACACAAAAGTAAAAAAGCCCAAGGTGCCTTCCACATTAAGAAGTCGCATACAGATTGAGGCACCTTCCACCCCAGGAAGGCACAGGTATACAATGGCACCTTCCACCCCAGGAAGGCACAAGTATTCAACAACGCCTTCCACATTAGGAAGGCGCACCCATTCAAAAGCACCTTCCATAGCAGGAAGGTGACATCATAAAAAGGGTGCCTTCCACCATCGAAAGGCACATCCATTCAAAGAGCACCAAAAACATTGGGAAGGCACCATATAAGCACCTTCCTCATCGATAAGGTACCACATAAGTGCCTTCCACATTGGGAAGGTACCAAAGAGCGCCTTTCATGTATAGCCAGCACTTAAGTCTCATGGATGCCTCGATCGGAATGAAATCACCACACGAACGAGTGGCATCAGATTACCACCATCACCCATGTGATGGAAATCCACCCCAATCAAAAAAAATATTAGAAAATTATGGGGCGAGAGCAGCGTGCACATTCCAAAGATGATGGACAGATGGTTTTTTGAGAAAATTGGGAGTCTGTCTTCAACACCAACCATCAAACAACTTAGCACCAGAATCTAGCGTAATCTGCATAAACGAAATACCCCTCCCCCATGTCACAAATAAGTGAATCAATGCTCTTCATGATGCATGAAACACAAAATAAGGTACACGCATACTAACTCAAATATTTATATAATTATTCATAAATTATGCAGTACCAAAAAAATATTGTCGTCATAAAAATCATATACCCCCATGGCCGAAACCACGTGCCAATGATATGGCTTGAAAGGCATACCCTAGAATTAAATGCTAAGGTTAGGTGCCTTCCCTATAATAAGGTGCCTTCCTGAAGAAGTAAGGACAAAAAAAAAAAAAAAGTGCAGTAGTAAGGGAAGGCACCATGGGAGGAAGGTCGAAGAATCATGCAATGAAAAAGAATGAGCCGAGTGATACGAAAGGAATCAGGGGGACGATGAAAACATAGTTTGATGTCGAGGGATGGTTCGAATACTATACCCTTGTCAATTAGGGCCAAGATATGGAGGTAGCCAAGGAATTCACTACCTCCTTGAGGGGTGATGTAGCTCAGGTGTGAGGGATAGAAATTTTTATCACCCCCAAATACATCTTGCATGTGACTGGATTGCCCCTCACAGGTGAATGCATATACAAAGGTGGACTACTGAAGTCGTACGCCGAAG
Source organism: Wollemia nobilis (assembly GCA_028583015.1). Classification (NCBI taxonomy): domain Eukaryota; kingdom Viridiplantae; phylum Streptophyta; class Pinopsida; order Araucariales; family Araucariaceae; genus Wollemia; species Wollemia nobilis. Next base: position 1,914,820 of record JAQPPZ010010331.1, on the reverse strand, counting down.
TGCTACTACCAAGAGAAAATGTGTAGGTAGATAAGGAAGGGCTACCAAAAAGCAGCCTTCCCATGAATCTATGGAAGATATTCAAGAAGGTTTCTCGATTCTTTACATGCACCAGTAAGTATACCTATTTGAACACTAACCATGTGTAGTTTATGAATCACCTGGTGCATGGAAGGAAGTTGAACGTGCCCTTCTACCTGGAAAATGACCTAAAGGAAGAAGTGGCTAGGTACCATAAGGGAGAACCATCCGCCTTGGCCCACCATGGGCTAATATCAGCACTGGTCTGCCATGCAGAAGCGCAGAGGCAGAACCCCGACGCAGAGGGAGATGGCAGCCAAGAAAAGCAACAAGATGTTGTTGTTGAAATAGGGCAAGAAGAGGGAAGCCCTATAGAGGATATGGCAAGTATCGAACAATTGGTATTGCCTAATTTCACGGAAGAAAGAGGGCATTCACCAGTGCTCGAATGCATAGAGGAAAGAGGGCATTCCCTAGTGCCCGAGTATGAAGAGGAAGGAGCATCGCTTATTAGCAGTGAGATTGAGTTCCAGCTGCCAAAACCAGTCCCCAAGAGGAAATGTCTACGATGCCTCCTCCTCTCAGCAAAAGAAGAAGAGAACGACTCAAAAGTTGACATTGTAGCCCAAACCCTCTGAGAATTGACAAACTAGAGCCCACAAGATGCAGGGACTTCTAGGAGCAATGATCAGGTTGACGTAGCCTTGGAGGAAGCGCTAGAGTGGCATACCAATTGCTGGATGGCCCAAAAAATTTTGGAGGACTACCAGAATGAGCATAGAGGGGAATTGGAAGAATGAGAAATACAAATCACCCAGCTCGAGCATCTGGTCTAGAAGTTGCGGGAGGAGAACCAAAAACTCCAAGATAGGAGAATAGAAATAAGGGACACATCAACCCAAACTGACTAAGCAATAAAGGTCTCGATGAATTCTCCCACATCTACAAAATGAGTATTCTCTTCAAGAGAATTTCAATCAGACGGCTGATAGAGTAGCCCGAAGGTAGGGGAGAATTCCTCTATTTTTGGGAGTGAAGGATAAATAAGTCCCACAACAATCCCTGTCATTGACCTAAGTGATACAAATCAGGACGAGGACCAACAGCAGTAGACAAGACTAGGGGATAAGAACTCCTCGAACCTAAGGAAGAAAGAGAAGAACCTGAGGGGTCGACACATGACAGACAGGGGGGCAAAGAAGCACCCCCAGGGATGACAACATAGGTCCCCCAGAGTGAAGAGAACATTCCAGGGACTGCAGAGTAGGCCCCTTAAAGTGAGAAGACGTCCACTAGGGAGAAATGGAAAACCCTTGTTTGAGTCACCACATTTTTTGCAGAGGCCAAAGTAAAAGGGCCTAGGACAAATCAAAAGAAGGCAAAGGTGACCTTCACCAAGCTAGAAGAATATGAGTGGGATATGTAGTCATTCGTAGAGAGGAAAAAATAGTTTGAACGACTGCTCAAAGAGATGACAGTAGCTAAGGATACCAGGAAGGCAACCTCGAGGATGCAGGGGGACTCTGGTATCTACATCAATCCGATAGAGGACAGCCAGTTCTAGGAGATTTACGGGTCATCCCGAGGATGGCCCTCCAAGATAAGAAGGCATTTTGAATGATGGTGGGTATATGGCCCCGAATTGGAAGCCGCTGCCATTGCAAAGGAGAACGTAGGGCTTACTCCTAAAGCAACCCAATTGTACAAAACCCAAGTAGTTCATCTGAAGAGGGATAATTCATATATCCCTCTTGCAATGGTCATACCTTTGAACGCTGATCTATGGCAAGTTGCAGAAGCTACACTTTAGGCAGTAGATACGACGTTGGCTAGATAACCTCCGATAGCGGCCAAGACAAGGAAATTAAAGCCGACAACACCACCGCAACCCTACGTAAAAAAAGAGGAGCCACACCTCCAAATACCAGTGCATAAAGAGGTAGACACGGGCCATAGGTATAGCTGGATCCACCAAGAAATGGTAATGATGAGGGGTCAACAGGGCTACCTATAGTTTTGATGCCACAAGGGCGTGGCATATGTTAGGCGTGGGGGGATGATGAGCATCAGAAATACTCATATTTTGTATATATTTTCTTGATTATTATGCGACTGTATAATAAGGATTGCATATGTTTATGAATGATTATATAATTATTTGATTAAATTATATGTATTATCTAATTCATGTGTTTTTAATGTGTTTTTGTGGAATTGTAGTTGATTTAGTCAGATTTGGATCAGTCGAGGTCTTTTCATGGACCTGGCACTTTGTTTCTTTCGAAATCAACGTAGAGAAGGTAGGCGCGTTCCTCTTCCAGGAAGGCACCAAAGGAAAATAAGCGCCTTCCTCTTACATGAAGGTGCCAACAGGAAGGCGCCACTAGAAGGCAAGCGCCTTACTCTCATAAGGAAGGTGTCTACAGGAAGGCACCACTAGAAGGCAAGTGCCTTCCTCTCATAGGAAGGCACCAAAAGAAGATAAGCGCCTTCCTCTTCCAAGAAGGTGCCAATGGCAGTAATGCATCTTCTGCATAGAGAAGGCACCCGACATACTTAGGCAACTTCCTCATAGGGAAGGCACCCCTGTTCTTCACATATTGACTAGACAAGCATGATGTGGATAACAAAGACTGGTGCAGTTCCAACTCTACGTCATTAGAGTTAAATTGGGGATCACACCAACGTATGAGAACATCCTACCAATGCTAGTTAAAGCACAAACCAATCAGTGAACATGCCACCATTAGAAATGAATGCCAATTTTACCAGACATCAATCACATTTACCAGACTATCTTAGTTTAGTCTGGAATGAATCGACTATTACAACTTCTTTGTAACAGAAGATCTACGGGTGTGCTATATAAACACACGCAGACCTCTCTGAGGATATATAGAATATTTTGATAGTAAATGTAGAGAGATATATAGAAGAAGCATTGTAATACTTTGATAATTATAATACAATTCTAAGAGTTTCTAAGTGTGTGTTCAGCTGGGAGGAAGCTGCTGGAGCCTAGGACCACTCCAAGCTAGTATTTCTTCCCCTATTTTTCCTATGTTTTCTAGATTAGTTTATCACTTTTATAAGATTGTTTATCGCATTGTTATTTCTAGTATTGCAATAGGTTTATTTCCAGGAATGCGTGAATATTTCCTTTCTATAGATTTAATTATTTTTACGTAAATTATTGAGTGTATGAATGATTGACGACCATTGAAACACCCCCCAATAGTAGAACTAGCAGACTCATCTCAAGTGGTATTGTAAGAAATCTTGTTCAAGACCCTTCACAAGTTTATGAAGCTCCCTGGGTTGATAAATTAAATGCACGAGCATGTGACAAAAGTAGGAAATAAGTTAACCTTGTTTGGCCCACAACAAACATATTCAACACAAGAAGTCTAGTGAATGAACAAAGTGGAAAATCCATCCAAGAATTAGGTAGTGTTGAGGTATAATTTTGCCCAGTTGCGAAATCATACTCCTAGTTAGGATTTTGGTTAGAAAACCCTATATTGCAAAGAAATATAAATTTCTCCAAGGTTACTTTCACTTAATGTGTTTATATGTCATGAATATGCGTCAAAATAAGTGCTTAGAATACCTTAGTGATTTGTAAGCAATTGTTAACAAGGGGTCCACTTGGTAATATTTTATTGCGTTATGCTATTGATTGTTCATGAAATTAACTCCCCACATGTGAGATTAAAATAAAATATTGCCAATAAACTTTATGAAATGCAAATATTTGAATTAAACCTTAGGAAAATTATTTAAATTAAATTATTCAAATAATTAATGTTGGAACTTTATAATTATTTGAAAATTTTAATTAATTAAACTCTAATGTTTATTTCAGAATATGAAATTCTGAGAGTTTAATAAGTGAAATAACATTTACCCTAATATCAAATTGAAACTTTGCATGAACTTAGGGTTTTGATTTTTCATTTAATTAATTAAACTCTAATGTTAATTTTAGAATATGAAATTACCGAGAGTTTAATAAATGAAATAACATTTACCCTAATATAAAATTGAAACTTTGCATGAACTTAGGGTTTTTATTTTTCCATTTAATTAATTAAACTCTAATGTGGATTTTAGAATATGAAATACTGAAATTTTAATAAAAGAAATAACATTTACCCTAATATTAGATTGAAAACTTTATATTAACAATTAGGGTTTTGATTTATACATGAAATGAAATTAAATAAAATAAAAAATATTAGGGTTAGGAAAATAAAAATAAAATGTGCAAAAAATTGGAATAGACAAACAGATTACTAAAATGAAATTTGTCAACCTTGCATTTACAAAAAAGAATTTCCTAAAAATATTAACCTACTCTATTGTGATCTGCATTCACACTATCAATAGTAAAATAGATGCAATCTTCTAGGGTAATGAAATGAATGTAATATTAAATTATTTAATAAAATCACCATCTGCATGTGCAATTTTTATTAAATAAAACAATAAGGTCAAATGTGATTGATATTTCAATTAAAACATTAGACTTTAGAAAACCTGAACTCTGTAAGAATGGATGATGTCTTTCCATGTAGAAAATTTGTTCAATTCTCCAATATATCTTCTCTCCTGATCTTATCTTTCCAATATTTTCGATCATTTTTCTTGGTTTCCAATGGCTTTTTTATAATTTAACATTATGTTCATTCATTATGTTTCATTGTGCTTGGTTTGGTTCCTTTCTAGTGTTTGTTCTTTTTGATGGGAAATCCTCCATCCAAGTGTGATCCATCAATTGTTTATGATGATCATTCATCCCTATCCCGAGAAGCAGTCCGACCATAAATAACCTTATTAGGGAGTTAGGATGAGAGATTCTATTTAGACTTGTGTTGAATCACTTGGCTCAATGTTGTAATTTCACAAAGGAATTAAGATGATTCCATCGCACCCGTGGAGCAGTCCGACCATCTTGGTCTTTTTTGGGATTGAGGGGGTGCATCATAATTCCAAAATGATTAATTTACCCCAAGTAGCCCTATGGTAACTCACTCATCTCATTGAATTGCATGGAGTACAAATCGTTGCAACCGCTGAGTTGATAGAGTAAGTAATTGGATACGAGGCTTGCTTGAGATTTTTTTTATGTGATTTTTTAATTATTTTGATCATTATGATGTTTATGAATTATCAAAATGTTCTTATTTGATCTTGTTTTGCTATTCCTATTGGAAGTAATTTTCCTGTTCTTCTAGCCACTGTCAGATCCAACGATCCCTAAACTCTTTTTCATGGCTACTCTCGACCTCAGTGGCCAAGAAGTGCGGGCCACTGATGACAGTAGCAGCTGAGGCATAACTTGGGAAATCTAAAACTAGCCTAGGGTTATGACTTTTCACTTTCTCTATTTGTCAAATTGCTTTTATGAGCTCTGTACTAAAAGTGACTTCTTGCAACTTGGAGAGCTTATCGATGAGGACCATGGCTACGTGAGGTGAAGCATCTACAAGTGGAGGATTTGGAGCTTCTAAGGTACTCTTCAAAACCCTAACCTTGCTCATTTTTAGTAAAAATGAACCATACTCAGTAATCGATAAATGAACCTCATTAAACTTACTGGCAATGAACCAAACCTGTAGATAGGCTTAGTTTAGGCTTTGTTTTGGTGGGCTTGCCCCCTTTTTTGTTTGTAATTTTTTTGATGCTTTCGTCTTAGGAAATACACATTTTTCATGTCGCTCATTGGTCACATCCACACAGAGCGACCATTTTGGCTCGTAGCTTGGCTATTTTCGATGGCAGCGGCCAGTTCAAATCCCAACAATCAAAATTTTGACCATTGGGGTTTGGCCGCTGCCAACCTTAGTGACTAATTTTTGGTTGCTATAGACAAAAGTGACCAACAAGCCTTGGGGATTTATTTTTTATTTTTTTTTGTATTTTGAAATTATTTATTGATTTTTTTGCATTTTTGAGTTGCTTCTCTGAAATTTGTTGCATTATTAGGTGCTTTTTTTCCTGTTTCACTTAGACTTAGGATAGTCTATCATTATTTGCATCGTTTTACATGTTCTATTGTATTTTATGCCTTAAATGCACTATAGTTATGCCTTGATTTTTATCCTTATATTATTTCTACTCGAGCTCGAGACCCGAAGCTCTTGCTTGACCTCCTACTATGTATGAATGATACGGATTGGGCATTGGTTTAATGCCTACGGATTACAATATGTGACTAGACTACCCCAAATCACGTTAGATCAGGCCTACCTCATGTCCCTAGCTCACCTATGGGATCCTAGGACTAATACCTTCAACCTTCCTACCGGTGAGATGACTATCACATCAGAGGATGTATATAGGATCTTATGGATTCCTTTTGATGGAGTGGTCATTATTTCTTCAGTCACTAAGGACTGCGAGGTAGTCTTTGCTTAGATGTTTGGGGTATACTACAACTTCCCTTAAGGACACCAAATATTGAGGTGTGTCTATTTTGTGATGGTACAGGGAGAGGGTCTTTTCTTAGAGGTATGCGGTGTTGTTGATGGTTGTCAGCAATATGCTTCTCCTATAATGCTCAGGTTTGAGGTTCCCTTGGAACCTCCTTGTGATGGTTTAATATTTGGTGGATAGTGAGGACCCTATCATCTATGCATGGGGGAGCATTTTGCTAGTGTAGTTCTATAATGAGTTTTATGGAATCCATTAGTGGGGTCATGCTAGCATCACTTGCAGCTTGCTACTATAGATATGGGGATGGGAACATATCTGTGTAGATTGTCCCAGAGGGCTTCCCATAGAGATCACAGATATTGATGATTCAATGCAGTGTTATGCCACCCAATGGGCTCAAGAGTGTGAGAGGTGCAAGATCCACCCTCGTGCGGGGGAGCTCCCCCATTACATTTCTTCTTTCACTGGGCTGAATACCAAAGATATCACATGACATCCATATCATGACTGCTCGGCCTAGGATGATCTAGCCAAATTTATAGCAAGGATGTAGTGTGAGCGATGGATAATTGGTCACAAGGGCAGCTAGAGAGTATTTATTTTAATCTCATGTCCTTCGCCAATACTAATTATAGTAGGATGTTCCACTTGTCCTAGTTCTGTACAGATGCATCGTAGTAGAGAGAGATCTTCCTTTACCACACATCACAGAGCTTACTGATGAGGAGGATGCCCTAGTAGTTGATGTAGGTGTTGATGGGATAGTCATAGATGCATTTACATAGTGGTGGTGGGATCGATTATGACATGGTGATGGCAACTTGGACCATAAGTATGATGGTAGTGATGGATGCATAGATCTAGTAGGGTAGAGAGTTCGACCTAGAACTAAGAGATGGGGCCAATTGACTAAACATGCGATAATAGAGGAGCAAGAGGCTCATGAGGAGGAGGAGGATAATTTGGATCTTGAGGAGAGATATTCTCCTCTTAGGGTGTAGTTGCATGAGGTAGACGTCGATCTCCAGTCGACCAAGATTCGGGTTTAGCAGTGAGATGCCACGATAGCACAATGAGATGCCACCATAAAATAACTCACGATGAAGATATAGGTATTACAGTCTACTACCGAGAGTGGTTCTACTAGGATGTATATTGTGTATGCTCCTTCTATATAGGCTGAGCTCCAATCAGCAAATATCCAGGTACAACAACAAGATGCCACAGTAGCAAAGCTCTCAACATAGATACAAGATTTACAGGCTACTACTATGATGCAGGTTGTTGTTGCTCCTCCTATACCACAAGGTCCTACAAGGGTGGATCCAGGGGAAGAGACTAGGCATCTATAGGGCTTGTTGGATGAGTGTGATGCACATATCTCTGATGATGTAGCTTACATTGCCACTCTTCTACGATAGATCAAGAGACTAGGAGTCATTTCTAGGAAGAAGCCAAGTGCAGGTGGTTCACAAGTTAGTAGGTGCTCTACCTCGGGGTAGTCTTCAGTAAGGCCAAGCTAGAGGACTCAGGCCCATGTAGAGAGACTAGCAAATTCACACCACTCTACTCAAGATCTAGACACAGGGGGCATTGACATAGGGGGTGTAGGTCTAATTTGATTCATTATGTACTTTGGCTCTTATTTTTGAGGTCAAATGACCTACATGACTGTAGCCTATAGGCATTTTGTACATCTATGTATTTGACACACACATTTATATGAGATCTTTACATTATGATTCATTATGTGTATCCTTTATTGCTTATGTTTATGTTTCATTTGTGTGATGCGATTATGGTGTTATGATGAGTTGATGTATGCATTAGAGGATAGGTGATATTTATGATGATATAGATGTTTAGATGGATTCTTATGTAGATTTTTATATGATCTGATTATTGTGACATGATATGATGTATCATTTAGCAAAGGATTTATAATTGTGTATATAGATGGATTATGATGTATGCATATGTGGATTCGTCTCGGGTTTTACATGTTTTGATTATGGCTATATGATGTGGTGCATATGGATATTGCCTATATGAAAATTTAAAATCAAAATCACTCCCTAAGTCCCTGAAATAATTAAAACCCATGTGCAATTTATTGCACTATAGTGTTCGGTATTTGTGATACCTCTCGCCAGCACTTACAGGTAAATATGTCATGATTGCGCTACTATATCCACTACCTAATATAGATGCCAAAGTGACATCTGAGTTTGTTCTCTATAAATCATCGAGGAGAGATAAGTTTGCCATTTTTTGCTATTTCACTTCATCCACTACCCTAATCGTTCTTGTGTTTAGGAGTAAATCCTGACGAGATTTCTGACATCCATTTTTTTTAGGGGAAGTTACGCCCCACGCATGAGGATTGATGACTTTCTATGGTAGGTGCCATCAACAAGATGATTCCCTTTCAGTACTGCCTAAGTACCACGTATCATATAATCTTTAAAGAATTACCTACATTCTCCCTCACGTAAGGGCGAGTAATTTTTTTTTATTTTTTCAAAATACCTATAGTCTCCCTCATGTAAGGGCGGGTATTTTGTATGGTATAACAACCTGGCATTAAGGTATATAGAAAGTGTGACCAATTGATGATATAAGGAACCTTCACTATGGCTTCTATTGCAAAGTTAATGACTGATGCTCATCAGTTATTGAAAGGTGCTAGTTATACACCATGGAAAAACAAAATGAAGGCAGTCCTCATCATGAAAGATTTATGGGATGTTGTTTCTAGAGAAACAACAAGACATTCACCAGCAGCTGGATCCACAACTCTTACTACTGATCAGATTGCATTTGATAAGAAAGATAGTCGAGCAAAAGTGCTCATTTTGTTTGCTATTTCAGATGAAATTCAACCTCATATAGTTGACAAAGTGAGTGGTAAAGATGCATGGGATGCCCTTAAAACCATTTATGACGGAAAGAATGATTCCACCATTCTTCATATTCAAAAACAACTTCACAATCTAAGTTTGAGACAGGGTGAGACAGTTGAACTCTTTCTTTGCAAAGTTTCTAAATTAAAAGGCAAATTGAATTCTTTGGGAGATATAGTGGACGACAAGCTTCTCACTTCAATAGTGATGAGAGCTTTTTCTGACTCCTTTGATACATTGATCACCTCCATTCAAGTGTCACAATGACAAATTACCTTTATTGAGTTGGTCAATTTGCTTCAACAACATGAGGCACACAAACTTCACAGGAATGATTCTTCCAATACAACCCTATACTCCAACCAACAGGGTTCTAAGAAGAAAGGTAATTTTTAGAAAGGAGGCAATTCTCAACAACATTCAAAAGGAAAAGGGAAACAACCTCAAAAAAAGAAGAGGTATTGCAAAATTTGTGATAAAGACAACCATGACACCAACAAGTGTTTGCATAAGAATAAGCAAAAAGGCCAGAACAAACCCCAAAACAAGAACAAGCAACCCAAGGTGAATGTTGTTGTTGAAGAATCTGACTCAAATTCTGAATGGGCACACAAGGTGCTCATGACTACCACATCCTCCAAGGAGAAGGATCATGTATGGTATGTCGATTTCGGTGCTAGTAACCAAATCACTAGCGACAAATCATGGTTTGAATCATTTATGGCTAAAGAGGGTAGACCTGTCACTATTGTTGATGACAAAACCTACAAGGTTTAGGGAGAGGGTACAGTTTCAATCACTCTTCCTGATGGGAAGTGTCAGATTGACAAAGTCCTCTATGTTCCAGGATTGGCTAACAATTTATTGTCGGCCACACAAATCCTGGATAAAAATATGGTTGTCAACTTTCATGTTGAAGATGGCAAGAAGTGTTGTACAATAACCAAGAAGGGTAAGAAGATTGCAACAGCTTCTTATAAGCATGGCTTATTTGCCCTAGATGTTATCTGTACTCCCCATGTTGCCATGACAGTCTCTACCAAGTAGAGCACCACTTGGACCTCGACCGGATAGCGCTACTTGGATGTGGACTGAGACGTGTGACGTGGACTGACGTTGACACGACCGACTGACATGGTTGCCACATGGACTAACTTTGCCGCCATGTGACCTGACATGGACCTGACCCCTACCATGTGGCATGAAAAAAAGGTTGATGTGATTTCCCGAAGGCAATCACATATACAGGGGGGAATCTTTCCTTTTATTCTCCCCTCATGCACCCTGCGGGAGCAATGTGGGACTAAAGTCCCACGTTTTTTTTTGCTCCTCGCAAGGGGCACAAGGGAAGAAAGGGACAATTGTCCCTTTCCTTCCCATCGGGCATGCTAGTCCAGCTGGTAAGAGTTCCAGGCTAGCGCCCATGAGGTTAGGGGTTCAAATCCCTTCGACAGACCCCTTGAAGGTAATTTTTTTTTTTAATTTTTTTGTTATTTTTCTTTGTTTTTTTAGTATTTTTTAATTAATATATTAATATTTTTTGTTTTTAAAAAAAATATATATTTTTTTTAATTAATCATATTTTTAAATTGTGATTTTTTTTTTTTAAAAACAAAAGTATTTTTATTATTAATTAAATTATAACTAAAATTATTTAGAAATTTACATTAAAATTAGAAGAAAAAGGGGGGGATGATGAGTAAATTTTTAAGGCAAATTGGCTTATTGTAAAGGTTCATTTTCAGCAGCACCTGACACCTAGTGGTTTATTTATGTGGGCACATTTATGTTATATGTTGCATATTTTCATATTTTTGCATTACATCATTAAAAGTTAAAATCAAAATCACTCCCTAAGTCCCCAAAATAATTAAAATCCATCGGTGCAATTTATTGTACTTCAGTGTTTGGTATTTGTGATACCTCTGGACAACACTTACAGGTAAAGCTATCGTGATTGCGCTACTGTATCTTCCGCCTAATATAGCTTCCAAAAGGACGTGTGAGATTGTTCTCTATAAATCGTCGGGGAGAGATAAGTTTGCCATTTTTTGCTATTTTACTTCATCCACTACCCTAATCGTTCTTGTATTTATGTGTTTAGCCGTAAATCCTAACGAGAGTTCTGAAATCCATAGTGTTTAGGGGAAGTTACGCCCCACGCATGAGGATTTATGAATTTCTATGGTAGGTGTCATCAACAAGACGATTCTCTTTCAGTACCGCCTAAGTACCACGTATCATATAATATTTAAAATATTACCCACAGTCTCCCTCATGTAAGGGCGGGTATTTTGTATGGTATAATGACCTGGCATTAAGGTATATAGAAAGGGTGACCAATTGGTGATATAAGGAACCTTAACTATGGCTTCTGCTACAAAGTTAATGACTGATGCTCATCAGTTATTGAAAGGTCCTAATTATACACCATGGAAAAACAAAATGAAGGAAGTCCTCATCATTAAAGATTTATGGGATGTTTTTTCTGGAGAAACAACGAGAACTTCACTAGAAGCTAGATCCACATCTCTTACTGTTGATCAGATCTCATTTTATAAGAAAGACAATCGAGCAAAAGTGCTCATTTTGTTTGTTGTTTCAGATGAAGTTAAACCTCATATAGCTGACAAAGCGAGTGGTAAAGAGGCATGGGATGCCCTTCAAACCATTTATGATAGAAAGAATGATTCCACAATTCTTCATATTCAAAAAAAACTTCACAATCTGAGTTTGAGACAGGGTGAGATAGTTGAACTCTTTTTTTGTAGAGTTTCTGAATTAAAAGGCAAATTGAATTCTTTGGGAGATACAGTGGACGACAAGCTTCTCACTTCAATAGTGATGAGAGCTTTGCCTGACTCCTTTGATACATTGATCACCTCCATTCAGGTGTCACAATGACAAATTACCTTTATTGAGTTGGTCAATTTGCTTCAACAACATGAGACACGCCAACTTCATAGGGATGATTCTTCTAATACAGCCCTATACTCCAACTGATAGGGTTCTAAGAAGAAAGGTAATTTTCAAAATTGAGTCAATTCTTAACAAGATTCAAAAGGAAATGGGAAACAACCTCAACAAAACAAGAGGTATTGCAAAATTTGTGATAAATACAACCATGACACCAACAGGTGTTGGCATAAGAATAATCAAAAAGGCTAGAACAAATCCCAAAATAAGAACAAGCAACCCAAGGTGAATGTTGTTGTTGAAGAATATGACTCAGGTTTTGAATGGGCACACAAGGTGCTCATGACTACCATAGCCTCCAAGGAGAAGTATCATGTATGATATGTCGATTCTGGTGCTAGTAAGCATATGATTGGTGACAGATCGTGGTTTGAATCATTTGTGGCTAAAGAGGGTAGACCTATCACTATTGCTGATGAAAAAACCTACAAGGTTCAGGGAGAGGGTATAGTTTCAGTCACTCTTCCTTATGGCAAGTGTCAGATTGACAAAGTCCTCTATGTTCTAGGATTGGCTAACAATTTATTTTTGATCACACAAATCTTGGATAAAAATATGGTTGTCAACTTTTGTGTTGAATATGGCAAGAAGTGTTGTACAATCACCAAGAAGGGTAAGAAGATTACAATAGCTTCTTATAAGCATGGCTTATTTGCCCTAGATGCTATCTCTACTCCCCATATTGCCATGACAGTATCTAGCAAGGAGAGCACCAGCTAGACTTGGACCGGAGAGCACCACCTGGACATGGACTAAGATGTGTGATGTGGACTGACGCTGACACGACCGACTGACGTGGCCACCACGTGGACTGACACGGACCTGACCCCTGCCATGTGGCATGGCAAAAAGGGTGACGTGATTGCCCGAAGGCAATCACATATATAGGGGGAATATTTCCTTTTATTTCCCCCTCATGCAACCCACGGGAGCAACGTGGGACTAAAGTCCCATGCTTTTTTTGCTCCCTATGAGGGTCGCAAGGGAAGAAAGGGACAATTGTCCATTTCCTTCCCATCGGGCATGCTAGCCCAGCCGGTAGGAGCGCTAGGCTAGCTCTCGTGAGGTTAGGGGTTCAAACCCCTTCGACAGACCCCTTGAAGGTAATTTTTTTTTTAATTTTTTCGTTATTATTCTTTATTTTTTTAGTATTTTTAATTAATATATTAATATTTTTTGTTTTTAAAAAAAAAATTATTTTTTTAATTAATCATATTTTTAAATTGTGATTTAAAAAAAAAAAACAAAAGTATTTTTATTAGTAATTAAATTGTCACTAAAATTATTTAGAAATTTACATTAAAATTAGAAGAAAAATGGGGGGATGATGAGTAAATTTTTAAGGCAAATTGGCTTATTGTAAAGGTGCATTTTCGGTAGCACCCGACACGTAGTGGTTTATTTCTGTGGGCACTTTTATGTTGTATGTTGCATATTTTCATATTTTTTCACCACATCATTAAAATTTAAAATCAAAATCACTCCCTAAATCCCTGGAATAATTAAAACCCATCAATGCAATTTATTGCACTGCAGTGTTCGGTATTTGTGATACCTCTGGCCAACACTTATAGGTAAAGCTATTGTGATTGATTTGGTCAATTTGCTTCAACAACATGAGGCATGCCAACTTCACAGGGATGATTCTTCTAATACAACCCTATACTCCAACCGACAGGGTTCTAAGAAGAAAGGTAATTTTTAGAAAAGAGGCAATTCTCAAAAGGATTCAAAAGGAAATGGGAAACAAACTCAACAAAATAAGAGGTATTGCAAAATTTGTGATAAAGACAACCATGAAAACAATAGGTTTTGGCATAATAATAAGAAAAAATGCTAGAACAAACCCCAAAAAAAGAACAAGCAACCCAAGGTGAATGTTGTTATTGAAGAATCCAACTCAGATTCTGAATGGGCACACAATGTGCTCATGACTACCAAAGCCTCCAAGGAGAAATATCTTGTATGGTATGTCGATTCTAGTGCTAGTAAGCATATGACTGGTGACAGATCGTGGTTTGAATCATTTGTGGCTAAAGAGGGCATACCTATCACTATTTTTGATGACAAAACCTACAAGGTTCAGGGAGAGGGTATAGTTTCAGTCACTCTTCCTGATGACAAGTGTCAGATTGACAAAGTCCTCTATGTTCTAGGATTGGCTAAAAATTTATTGTCCATCACACAAATCTTGGATAAATATATGGTTGTCACCTTTCGTATTGAATATGGCAAGAAGTGTTGTACAATCACCAGGAAGGGTAAGAATATTGCAACAGCTTCTTATAAGCATGGCCTATTTTCCCTAGATGCTATCTCTACTCCCCATGTTGCCATGACAGTCTCTACCAAGGAGAGTGCCAGCTAGACCTGGACCGGAGAGCACCACCTAAACATGGATTGAGATGTGTGATGTGGATTGACGCTAACACGACCGACTGATGTGGCCGCCACCTGGACTGACATGGCCGCCATGTCACCTGATGCGGACTTGAACCCTACCACATGGCACCACAAAAAGGGTGACGTGATTGCCCAAAGACAATCACATATATAAGGGGGAATCTTTCCTTTTATTCCTCCCTCATGCACCCCACGAGAGCAATGTGGGACTAAAGTCCCATGTTATTTTTGCTCCCCGTAAGGGTCGCAATGGAAGAAAGGGACAATTGTCCCTTTCCTTCCCATAGGGCGTGCTAGCCCAACCGGTAGGAGCACCAGGCTAGCGCCCGTGAGGTTAGGGGTTCAAACCCCTTCGACAGACCCCTTGAAGGTAATTTTTTTTTTAATTTTTTTGTTATTTTTACTTTATTTTTTTAGTTTTTTGTAATTAATATATTAATATTTTTTTTTTTAAATCATTTTTTTAATTAATCATATTTTTAAATTGTGATTTAAAAAAAAAAAACAAAAGTATTTTTATTATTAATTAAATTATTACTAAAATTATTTAGAAATTTACAGTAAAATTAGATGAAAAAGTGGGGGATGATGAGTAAATTTTTAAGGCAAATTGGCTTATTGTAAAGATGCATTTTTGGTAGCGCCCGACACCTAGTGGTTTATTTATGTGGGCACTTTTATGTTGTATGTTGCATATTTTCATATTCTCGCACTACATCAATAAAAGTTAAAATCAAAATCACCCTCTAAGTCCCCGAAATAATTAAAACCCATCCGTGCAATTTATTGCACTACAGTGTTTGGTATTTGTGATACCTATGGCCAGCACTTACAAGTAAAGCTATTGTGATTGCGCTACTATATCCGTCACCTAATATAGTTGCCAAAATGACGTCTGAGCTTGTTCTCTACAAATCAACGAGGAGAGATAAGTTTGCCATTTTTTTTTATTTACTTCATCCACTACCCTAATCGTTCTTGTGTTTAGGCGTAAATCCTGACAAGAGTTTTGACATCCACAGTGTTAAGGGGAAGTTACACCCCATGCATTAGGATTTATGACTTTCTATGGTAGGTGCCATCAAAAAGATGATTCCCTTTTAGTACCACCTAAGTACCACGTATCATATAATCTTTAAAAAATTACCTGCAGTCTCCCTCACGTAAGGACCGGTATTTTTTTTTTATTTTTTCAAAATACCTATAGTCTCCCTCATGTAAGGGCAGGTATTTTGTATGGTATAACGACCTGGCATTAAGGTATATAGAAAGGGTGACCAATTTGTGATATAAGGAACCTTCACTATGGCTTCTGCTGCAAAGTTAATTACTGATGCTCATCAGTTATTGAAAGGTCCTAATTATACACCATGGAAAAACAAAATGAAGGCAGTCCTCATCATGGAAGATTTATGGGATGTTGTTTCTGGAACAACAATGATACCTTCACCAGCAGTTGGGTCCACAGCTCTTACTGCTGATCAGATCGCATTTGATAAGAAATACAGTCAAGCAAAAGTGCTCATTTTGTTTACTATTTCAGATGAAGTTCAACCTCATATAGCTGACAAAGCGAGTGGTAAAGAGGAATGGGATGCCATTCAAACCATTTATGAGGGAAAGAATGATTCCACCACTCTTCATATTCAAAAACAACTTTACAATCTGAGTTTGAGATAGGGTGAGACAATTGAACTCTTTCTTTGCAGAGTTTCTGAATTAAAAGGCAAATTGAATTCTTTGGGAGATACAGTGGACAACAAGATTCTAACTTCAATAGTGATGAGAGCTTTGTATGACTCCTTTGATACATTGATCACCTCCATTCAGGTGTCACAACGACAAATTACCTTTATTGAGTTGGTAAATTTGCTTCAACAACATGAGGCATGCCAACTTCACAGGGATGATTCTTCTAATACAACCCTATACTCCAACCAACAGGGTTCTAAGAAGAAAAGTAATTTTTAGAAAGGAGGTAATTCTCAATAGGATTCAAAAGGAAAAGGGAAAAAACTTCAACAAAAGAAGAGGTATTGCAAAATTTGTGATAAAAACAACCATGACACCAACAGGTGTTGGCATAAGAATAAGCAAAAAGGCTAGAACAAACCCCAAAACAAGAACAAGCAACCCAAGGTGAATGTTGTTGTTGAATCTAACTCAGATTCTGAATGGGCACACAAGGTTCTCATGACTACCACAACCTCCAAGGAAGAAGGATCATGTATGGTATGTCGATTCTGGTGCTAGTAAGCATATGACTGGCGACAAATCATGGTTTGAATCATTTGTGGCTAAAGAGGATAGACCTATCACTATTGCTGATGACAAAACCTACAAGGTTCAGGGAGATGGTATAGTTTCAATCACTTTTCCTGATGGCAAGTGTCATATTGACAAAGTCCTCTATGTTCTAGGATTGACTAACAATTTATTGTCGATCACACAAATCTTGGATAAAAATATGATTGTCAACTTTCGTGTTGAAGATGGCAAAAAGTCTTGTACAATCACCAGGAAGGGTAAGAAGATTGCAACAGCTTCTTATAAGCATGGCTTATTTTCCCTAGATTCTATCTCTACTCCCCATGTTGCCACGACAGTCTCTACCAAGGAGAGCACCACCTGGAAGTGGATCGAGAGGCGTGATGTGGACTGACGCTGACACGACCGACTGACGTGGCCGCCACATGGACTGACATGGCCACAACATGACCTGATGTAGACTGACCCCTGCCATGTGGCATAGCAAAAAGGGTGACATGATTGCTTGAAGGCAATCACATATATAGGGGGTAATCTTTCCTTTTATTCCCCACTCATGCACCCCGCGAGAGCAATGTGGGACTAAAGTCCCACATTTTTTTTTTATCCCCGCGAAGGTTGCAAGGGAAGAAAGAGACAATTGTCCCTTTCCTTCCGATCGGGCGTGCTAGCCCAGCCGAAATGAGTGCCAAGCTAGCGCCCATGAGGTTAGGGGTTCAAACCCCTTCGATAGACCCCTTGAAGGTAATTTTTTTTTTTTTTTTGTTATTTTTATTTTTTTTATTTATTATTTTTTAATTAATATATTAACATTTTTTGTTATTTTTTTAAAAAAATAATCTTTTTAATTAATCATATTTTTAAATTGTGATTTAAAAAAAAAAAACAAAAGTATTTTATTATTAATTAAATTATTACTAAAATTATTTAGAAATTTATATTAAAATTAGAAGAAAAAGGGTGGGATGATGAGTAAATTTTTAAGGCAAATTGCCTTACTGTAAAGGTGCATTTTCGGTAGTGCTTGACACCTAGTGGTTTATTTATGTGGGCACTTTTATGTTGTACATTGCATATTTTCATATTTTTGCACTACATAATTAAAAGGTAAAATCAAAATCACTCCCTAAGTCCCTGGAATAATTAAAACCCATTCGTGCAATTTATTGCACCGCAGTGTTCAGTATTTGTGATACCTCTGCCCAGCACTTATAGGTAAAGCTATCATGATTGTGCTACTCTATCTACTGCATAATATAGCAGCCAAAATGACGTCTGAGCTTGTTCTCTATAAATCATCGAGGAGAGATAAGATTGTCATTTTTTGCTATTTTACTTCATCCACTACCCTAATCGTTCTTGTGTTTAGGCGTAAATCCTGATGAGAGTTTTGACATCCACAGTGTTTAGGGGAAGTTACGCCCCACGCATGAGGATTTATGACTTTCTATGGTAGGTTCCATCAATAAGACGACTCCCTTTCAGTACCGCCTAAGTACCACGTATCATATAATCTTTAAAAAATTACCTACAGTCTCCCTCACGTAAGGGTGGGTAATTTTTTTTTATTTTTTCAAAATAACTATAGTCTCCCTCACATAAGGGCGGGTATTTTGTATGGTATAATGACCTATCATTAAGGTATATAGAAAGGGCGAGCAATTGGTGATATAAGGAACCTTCACTATGGCTTCTGCTGCAAAGTTAATGACTGATGCTCATAAGTTATTGAAAGGTCCTAATTATACACCATGGAAAAATAAAATGAAGGTAGTCCTCATCACGAAAGATTTACGGGATGTTGTTTCTGGAGCAACAACGAGACCTTCACCAGCAGCTGTATCCACAACTCTTACTACTGATCAGATCACATTTGATAAGAAATACAGTCGAGCGAAAGTGCTCATTTTGTTTGTTGTTTCAGATGAAGTTCAACCTCATATAGTTGACAAAGCGAGTGGTAAAGAGGCATGGGATGCCCTTAAAACCATTTATGAGGGAAATGATGATTCCACCATTCTTCATTTTCAAAAACAACTTCATAATCTGAGTTTGGGACAGGGTGAGATAGTTGAACTCTTTCTTTGCAGAGTTTCTGAATTAAAAGGCAAATTGAATTCTTTGGGAGATATAGTGGACGACAAGCTTCTCACTTCAATAGTGATGAGAGCTTTGCCTAACTCCTTTGATACGTTGATCACCTCCATTCAGGTGTCACAATGACAAATTACCTTTATTGAGTTGGTCAATTTGCTTCAACAACATGAGGCACGCCAACTTCACAGGGATGATTCTTCTAATACAGACCTATACTCCAACCGACAGGGTTCCAAGAAGAAAGGTAATTTTTAGAAAAGAAGCAATTGTCAACAGGATTCAAAAGGAAAATATAAACAACCTCAACAAAAGAAGAGGTATTGCAAAATTTGTGATAAATACAACCATGACACCAACAGGTGTTGGCATAAGAATAAGCAAAAATGCCAGAACAAACCCCAAAACAAGAACAAGCAACCCAAGGTGAATGTTGTTGTTGAAGAATCTGACTCAGATTCTGAATGGGCACATAAGGTGCTCATGACTACCATAGCCTCCAAGGATAAGGATCTTGTATGGTATGTTGATTCTGGTGCTAGTAAGCATATGACTGGCAATGGATCATGGTTTGAATCATTTGTGGCTAAAGAGGGCAGACCTGTCACTATTGTTGATGATAAAACCTACAAGGTTCAGGGAGAGGGTATAGTTTTAGTCACTCTTCCTGATGGCAAGTGTCAGATTGAAAAATTCCTCTATGTTCCAGTATTGGCTAACAATTTATTATCGATCACACAAATCCTAGATAAAAATATGGTTTTCAAATTTCGTGTTGAAGATGGCAAGAAGTGTTGTACAATCACCAGGAAGGGTAAAAAGATTGCAACAACTTCTTATAAGCATGGCTTATTTGCCCTAGATGCTATCTCTACTCCCCATGTTGCCATGACAGTCTCTACCAAGGAGAGCGCCACCTGGACCTAGACCAGAGAGTTCCACCTAGACGTGGACCAAGACGCGTGATGTGGACTGACGCTGACACGACCGACTAACGTGGTTGCCACGTGGACTGACGTGGCAGCCACATGACCCGACGTGGACCTGATCCCTACCATGTGGCACAAAAAAAGGGGTGACGTGATTGCCCGAAGGCAATCACATATATAGGGAGGAATCTTTCCTTTTATTCGCCCCTCATGCACACCGCAGGAGCAATGTGGGACTAAAGTCCCACATTTTTTTTTGCTCCCTACAAGGGTCGCAAGGGAAGAAAGGAAAAATTGTCACTTTCCTTCCAATCAGGCATGCTAGCCCAACCGACAGGAGTGCCAGCCTAGCTCCCATGAGGTTAGGTGTTCAAACTCCTTCGACAGACCCCTTGAAGGTAAATTTTTTTAATTTTTCTTTATTTTTTTAGTTTTTTTTTAATTAATATATTAATATTTTTTGTTTTTTTTTGGAATAATTTTTTTAATTATTCATATTTTTAAATTGTGACTTAAAAAAAAAAAACAAAAGTATATTTATTATTAATTAAATTATTACTAAATTTTTTTATAAATTTACATTAAAATTAGAAGGAAAAGGGGGGGATGATGAGTAAATTTTTAAGGAAAATTGGCTTATTGTAAAGGTGCATTTTCGGCAGTGCCCGAAACATAGTGGTTTATTTCTGTGGGCATTTTTATGTTGTATGTTGCATATTTTCATTTTTTTGCACTACATCATTATTTAAAACCCATCCGTGCAATTTATTGCACTACAATTTTTGGTATTTGTGATACCTCTGGCCAGCACTTACAGGTAAAGCTATCGTGATTGCGCTACTGTATACCGCCTAATATAGCTGCCAAATGACGTCTGAGCTTGTTCTCTATAAATCATCGAGGAGAGATAAGTTTGCCATTTTTTGCTATTTTACTTCATCCACTACCCTAATCGTTCTTGTGTTTAATCATAAATCCTGACGAGAGTTCTAACATCCATCGTGTTTAGGGGATGTTACGCCCCACGCATGAGGAATTATGACTTTCTATGGTAGGTGCCATCAACAATACAATTCCATTTCAGTACCGCCTAAGTACCACGTATCATATAATCTTTAAAAAATTACCTACAGTCTCCCTCACGTAAGGGCGGGTAATTGGTTCTGATTCTTTCAAAATACGTATAGTCTCCCTCATGTAAGGGTGGGTATTTTATATGGTATAACAACCTGGCATTAAGATATATAGAAAGGGTGACAAATTGGTGATATAAGGAACCTTCACTATGGCTTCTACTGCAAAGTTAATGACTGATGCTCATCAGTTATTGAAAGGTCCTAATTATACACCATGGAAAAAAAAAATGAAGGCAGTCCTCATCATGGAAGATTTATGGGATGTTTCTGGAGCAACAACGAGACCTTCATCAACAGCTGGATCCACAGCTCTTACTGTTGATTAGATCATATTTGATAAGAAAGACAATCGAGTGAAAGTGCTCATTTTGTTTGCTGTTTCAGATGAAGTTCAACCACATATAGCTGACAAAGCAAGTGGTAAAGAGGCATGGGATGCCCTTCAAACCATTTATGAGGGAAATAATGATTCCACCATTCTTCATCTTCAAAAACAACTTCACAATCTGAGTTTGAGACAGGGTGAGATAGTTGAACTCTTTCTTTGCAGAGCTTCTGAATTAAAATGCAAATTGAATTCTTTGGGAGATATAGTGGACGACAAGCTTCTCACTTCAATAGTGATGAGAGCTTTGCCTGACTCCTTTGATACGTTGATCACCTCCATTCAGGTGTCACAATGACAAATTACCTTTATTGAGTTGGTCAATTTGCTTCAACAACATGAGGCACACCAACTTCATAGGGATGATTCTTCTAATACAACCCTATACTCCAACCGATAGGGTTCTAAGAAGAAAGGTAATTTTCAGAAAGGAGGCAATTCTCAACAGGATTCAAAAGAAAAAGGGAAACAACCTCTACAAAAGAATAGGTATTGCAAAATTTGTGATAAATACAACCATGACACCAATAGGTGTTGGCATAAGAATAAGCAAAAATGCCAAAACAAACCCCAAAACAAGAAGAAGCAACCCAAGGTGAATGTTGTTGTTGAAGAATCTGACTCAGATTCTGAATGGGAACACAAGGTGCTCATGACTACCATAGCCTCCAAGGAGAATAATCTTGTATGGTATGTCGATTCTGGTGCTAGTAAGCATATGAATGATGACAAATCATGGTTTGAATCATTTTTGGCTAAAGAGGGCAGACCTGTCACTATTGTCAATGACAAAACCTACAAGGTTCAGGGAGAGGGTACAGTTTCAGTCACTCTTCCTGATGGCAAGTGTCAGATTGAAAAAGTCCTCTATGTTCCAATATTGGCTAATAATTTATTGTCAGTCACACAAATCCTGGATAAAAATATGGTTGTCAACTTTCATGTTGAAGATGGCAAGAAGTGTTGTACAATCACCAGGAAGTGTAAGAATATTGCAACAGCTTCTTATAAGCATGGCTTATTTTCCCTAGATGTTATCTCTATTCCCCATGTTTCCATGACAGTCTCTACCAAGGAGAGCACCACCTAGTCCTAGACCGAAGAGTGCCACCAGGACGTGGACTGAGACACGTGACGTGGACTGACACTGACATGACCGATTGACATGGCTGCCACGTGGACTGACGTGGCCGCCACGTCACTTGACGCGGACCTGACCCCTACCGCATGGCACAAAAAAAAGCGTGATGTGATTGCCCAACGGAAATCACATATACAGGGGAAAATATTTCCTTTTATTCCCCCCTCATGCACCCCGCGGGAGCAATGTGGGACTAAAGTCCCACGTTTGTTTTTTCTCCCCACGAGGGTTGCAAGGGAAGAAAGAGACAATTGTCCCTTTCCTTCCCATCGGGTGTGCTAGCCCAGATGGTAGGAGCACCAGGCTAGCGCCCGTGAGGTTAGAGGTTCAAACCCCTTCGACAAACCCCTTGAAGGTAATTTTTTTTTTTTGTTTTGTTTATTTTCTTTATTTTATTATTATTTTTTAATTAATATATTAATATTTTTTGTTTTAAAAAAAAAAAATCATTTTTTTAATTAATCATATTTTTAAATTGTGATTTAAAAAAAAAAAAAACAAAAGTATTTTTATTATTAATTAAATTATTACTAAAATTATTTAGAAATTTACATTAAAATCAGAAGAAAAAGGGGGGGATGATGAATAAATTTTTAAGGCAAATTGGCTTATTGGAAAGGTGCATTTTCGACAGTGCCCAACACCTAGTGGTTTATTTTTGTGGGCACTTTTATGTTGTATGTTGCATATTTTCATATTTTTTCACTACATCATTAAAAGTTAAAATCAAAATCACTCTCTAAGTCTCCGGAATAATTAAAACCCATCCGTGCAATTTATT
The DNA here is from genome assembly GCA_028583015.1 of Wollemia nobilis. Classification (NCBI taxonomy): domain Eukaryota; kingdom Viridiplantae; phylum Streptophyta; class Pinopsida; order Araucariales; family Araucariaceae; genus Wollemia; species Wollemia nobilis. Next base: position 1,891,345 of record JAQPPZ010010331.1, on the reverse strand, counting down.
GCACTATAGTGTTCGGTATTTGTGATACCTCTGGCCAGCACTTATAGGTAAAGTTGTCATGATTACGCTACTATATCCGCCACCTAATATAGCTACAAAAATTATGTCTGAGCTTGTTCTCTATAAATCGTTGAGGAGAGATAAGTTTGCCATTTTTTTCTATTTTAATTTATCCACTACCCTAATCGTTCTTGTGTTTAGGCATAAATCCTGACGAGAGTTCTAAAATCCATAGCTTTTAGGGGAAGTTACGCCCGATGCATGAGGATTTATGACTTTATATGGTAGGATCCATCAACAAGACAATTTCATTTTAGTACCGCCTAAGTACCACATCTCATATAATCTTTAAAAAATTACCTATAGTCTTCCTCACGTAAGGACGGGTAATTTTTTTTATTTTTCAAAATACCTATAGTCTCCCTCACGTAAGGGCAAGTATTTTGTATGGTATAATGACCTGGCATTAAGGTATATAGAAAGGGCGACCAATTGGTGATATAAGGAACCTTCATTATGGCTCTTGCTGCAAAGTTAATGACTGATGCTCAATAGTTATTTAAAGTTCCTAATTATACACCATGGAAAAACAAAATGAATGTAGTCCTCATCATGGAAGATTTATGGGATGTTGTTTCTTGAGCAACAATGAGACCTTCACAAGTAGCTGGATCCATAACTATTACTACTGATCAGATCGCATTTGATAAGAAATACAGTCGAGCAAAAGTGCTCATTTTGATTGTTGTTTCAAATGAAGTTCAACCTCATATAGTTGACAAAGCGAGTGGTAAAGAGGCATGGGATGCCCTTGAAACCATTTATGAGGGAAATAATGATTCCACCATTCTTCATATTCAAAAACATCTTCACAATCTGAGTTTGAGACAAGGTGATACAGTTGAACTCTTTCTTTCCAGAGTTTCTGAATTAAAAGGCAAATTGAATTCTTTGGGAGATACAGTGGACGACAAGCTTCTCACTTCAATAGTGATGAGAGCTTTGCCTGACTCCTTTGATACATTGATCACCTCCATTCAGGTGTCACAACGACAAATTACCTTTATTGAGTTGGTCAATTTGCTTCAACAACATGTGGCACGACAACTTCACAGGGATGATTCTTCTAATACAACCCTATACTCCAACTAATAGGGTTATAAGAAGAAAGGTAATTTTTAGAAAGGATGCAATTCTCAACAGGATTACAAAGGAAAAGGGAAACAACCTCAAAAAAATAAGAGGTATTGCAAAATTTGTGATAAAGACAACCATGACACCAACAGGTGTTGGCATAAGAATAAGCAAAAAGGCTAGAACAAACCCCAAAACAAGAACAAGCAACCCAAGGTGAATGTTGTTGAAGAATTTGACTCAGATTCTGAATGGGCACACAAGGTCCTCATGACTACCACAGCCTCCAAGGAGAAGGATCCTGTATGGTATCTCGATTTTGGTGCTAGTAAGCATATGACTGGCGACAAATCATGGTTTGAATCATTTGTGGCTAAAGAGGGCAGACCTGTCACTATTGCTGATGACAAAACCTACAAGGTTTAGGGAGAGGGTACAATTTCAATCACTCTTCCTGATGGCAAGTATTAGATTGACAAATTCCTCTATGTTCCAGGATTGACTAAAAATTTATTTTTGGTCACACAAATACTAGATAAAAATATGGTTGTCAAATTTTGTTTTGAAGATGGCAAAAAGTGTTGTACAATCACCAGGAAGGGTAAGAAGATTGCAACAGCTTCTTATAAGCATGGCTTATTTTTCCTAGATGCTATCTCTACTCCCCATGTTGCCATGATAGTCTCTACCAAGTAGAGTGCCACCTGGACCTGGACTAGAGAGCGCCACCTGGACGTGGACCGAGACGTGTGACGTGGACTGACGTTGACACGACAGACTGATGTGGCTGCCACGTGGAATGACGTGGCCGCCATGTGACCCGATGTAGACTGACCCTTGCCATGTGGCATGGCAAAAAGGGTGACGTGATTTCCCGAAGGCAATCACATATACAGGGGGGAATATTTCTTTTTATTCCCCCATCATGCACCCTACGAGATCAATGTGGGACTAAAGTCCCATGTTTTTTTTTGCTCCCCGCAAGGGTTGCAAGGGAAGAAAGAGACAATTGTCCCTTTCCTTCCCATCGAGCGTGCTAGCCCTACCGAAAGGAGCACCAGCTTAGCGCCCGTGAGGTTAGGGGTTCAAACCCCTTCGACAGACCCCTTGAATGTAAATTTTTTTTAATTTTTCTTTTTTTATTATTATTTTTTAATTAATATATTAATATTTTTTGTTTAAAAAAAAAATATATTTTTAATTAATCATATTTTTAAATTGTGATTTAAAAAAAAAAAAACAAAAGTATTTTATTATTAATTAAATTATTACTAAAATTATTTAGAAATTTATATTAAAATTACAAGAAAATGGGGGGGGATGATGAGTAAATTTTTAAGGCAAATTGGCTTATTGTAAAGGTGCATTTTCGGCAGTGCCCGACACCGAGTGGTTTATTTATGTGGGCACTTTTATGTTGTATGTTGCATATTTTCATATTTTTGCACTACATCATTAAAAGTTAAAATCAAAATCACTCCCTAAGTCTCTGGAATAATTAAAACCCATCCGTGCAATTTATTGCACCGTAGTGTTCAGTATTTGTGATACCTCTGGCCAACACTTACAGGTAAAGCTGTCATGATGTGCTACTGTATCTGCCACCTAATATAACAGCCAAAATGGCGTCTGAGCTTGTTCTCTATAAATCATTGGGGAGAGATAAGATTGCCATTTTTTGATATTTTACTTCATCCACTACCCTAATCGTTCTTGTGTTTAGGCGTAAATCCTGACAAGAGTTCTGACATCCATAGTGTTTAGGGGAATTTATGCCCCACGCATGAGGATTGATGACTTTCTATGATAGGTGCCATCAATAAGACGATTCCCTTTTAGTACTGCCTAAGTACCACGTATCATATAATCTTTAAAAAATTACCTACAGTCTCCCTCACGTAAGGGCGGATAATTTTTTTTTTTTTTTTCAAAATACCCATAGTCTCCCTCACATAAGGGCGGGTATTTTGTATGGTATAATGACCTGTCATTAAGGTATATAGAAATGGCGACCAGTTGGTGATATAAGGAACCTTCACTATGGCTTCTACTGCAAAGTTAATGACTGATGCTCATCAGTTATTGAAAGGTCCTAATTATACACCATGGAAAAACAAAATGAAGGTAGTCCTTATCATGGAAGATTTATGGGATGTTGTTTCTAGATCAAAAATGAGACCTTCACTAGCAGTTGGATCCATAGCTCTTACTGCTGATCATATCACATTTGATAAGAAAGACAGTCGAGCGAAAGTGCTCATTTTGTTTGTTGTTTCAGATGAAGTTCAACCTCATATAGTTGACAAAGCGACTGGTAAAGAAGCATGGGATGCCCTTCAAACCATTTATGAGGGAAAGAATGATTCCACCATTCTTCATCTTCAAAAACAACTTCACAATTTGAGTTTGAGACAGGGTGAGACAGTTGAACTCTTTCTTTGCAGAGTTTCTGAATTAAAAGGCAAATTGAAATCTTTGGGAGATATAGTGGACGACAAGCTTCTCACTTCAATAGTGATGATAGCTTTGCCTAAATCCTTTGATACGATGATCACCTCCATTCAGGTGTCACAACGACAAATTACCTTTATTGAGTTGGTCAATTTGCTTCAACAACATGAGGCACGCCAACTTCACAGGGATGATTCTTCTAATACAGACATATACTCCAACCAACAGGGTTCTAAGAAGAAAAGTAATTTTTAGAAAGGAGACAATTCTCAATAGGATTCAAAAGGAAAAGGGAAACAACCTCAACAAAAGAAGAGGTATTGCAAAATCTACGATAAAGACAACCATGACACCAACAGGTGTTGGCATAAGAATAAGAAAAAAGGCCAGAACAAACCCCAAAACAAGAACAAGAAACCCAAGGTGAATGTAATTTTTTCTAATTACAGACCCCTTCGACAGACCCTTTGAAGGTAATTTTTTTTAATTTTTTTTGTTATTTTTCTTTATTTTTTTTGTATTTTTTAATTAATATATTAATATATATATATTTTTTGTTTTTTAAAATATTTTTTTTAATTAATAATATTTTTAAATTGTGATTTAAAAAAAAAAAAAAAAGTATTTTTATTATTAATTAAATTATTACTAAAATTATTTATAAATTTACATTAAAATTAGAGGAAAAATGGGGGGATGATGGGTAAATTTTTAAGGAAAATTGGCTTATTGTAAACGTGCATTTTCGACAGCACCCGACAACTAGTGGTTTATTTCTATGGGCACTTTTATGTTGTATGTTGCATATTTTCATATTTTTGCACTACATCGTTAAAAGTTAAAATCAAAATCACTCCCTAAGTCCCTGAAATAATTAAAACCCATCCGTGCAATTTATTGCACTATAGTTTTCGGTATTTGTGATACCTCTGGCTAGAACTTACAGGTAAAGCTGTCGTGATTGCGCTACTGTATACGCCGCATAATATAGCTGCCAAAATGACGTCTGAGCTTGTTCTCTATAAATCGTTGGGGAGAGATAAGTTTGCCATTTTTTGCTATTTTACTTCATCCACTACCCTAATCGTTCTTGTGTTTAGGCATAAATCCTTACGATAGTTCTGACATCCACAGTGTTTATGGGAAGTTACGCCCCATGCATGAGGATTGATGACTTTCTATGGTAGGTGCCATCAACAATACAATTCCCTTTTAGTACCGCCTAAGTACCACGTATCATATAATCTTTAAAAAATTACCTACAGTCTCCCTCACGTAAGGGCAGGTAATTGGTTCTAATTTTTTCAAAATGCCTATAGTCTCCCTCATGTAAGGGCAGGTATTTTTTATGGTTTAACAACCTGGCATTAAGGTATATAGAAAGGGTGTCAAATTGGTGATATAAGGAACCTTCACTATGGCTTCTGCTGCAAAGTTAATGACTGATGCTCATCAGTTATTGAAAGGTCCTAATTATACACCATGGAAAAAAAAAATGAAGGTAGTACTCATCATGGAAGATTTATGGGATGTTGTTTCTGGAGCAACAACGAGACCTTCATCAGCAGTTGGATCCACAGCTCTTACTACTGATAAGATCGCATTTGATAAGAAATACAATCGAGTGAAAGTGCTCATTTTGTTTTCTATTTCAGATGAAGTTCAACCACATATAGCTGACAAAGCGAGTGGTAAAGAGGCATGGGATGCCATTCAAACCATTTATGAGGGAAAGAATGATTCCACCATTCTTCATATTCAAAAACAACTTCACAATTTGAGTTTGAGACAGGGCGAGACAGTTGAACTCTTTCTTTGCAGAGCTTCTGAATTAAAATGAAAATTGAATTCTTTGGGAGATACAGTGGACGACAAGCTTCTCACTTCAATAGTGATGAGATATTTTCCTGACTCCTTTGATACATTGATCACCTCCATTCAGGTGTCACAATGACAAATAACCTTTATTGAGTTGGTCAATTTGCTTCAACAACATGAGGTATGCCAACTTCATAGGGATGATTCTTCTAATACAGCCCTATACTCCAACCAATAGGGTTCTAAGAAGAAAGGTAATTTTTAGAAATGAGGCAATTCTCAACAGGATTCAAAAGGAAAAGGGAAACAACCTCAACAAAAGAAGAGGTATTACAAAATTTGTGATAAATACAACCATGACACCAACAAGTGTTGGCATAAGAATAAGCAAAAATGCCAGAACAAACCCCAAAACAAGAACAAGCAACCCAAGGTGAATGTTGTTGTTGAAGAATCTGAATCAGATTCTGAGTGGGCACACAAGGTGCTCATGACTACCACAGCCTACAAGGAGAAGGATCATGACTGGTGACATATCATGGTTTCAATCAGATTCTGAGTGGGCACACAAGGTGCTCTGAATTGATTTTGGTGCTAGTAAGCATATGACTGGCGACATATCATGGTTTGAATCATTTGTGGCTAAATAAGGTAGACCTGTCACTATTGCTGATGACAAAACCTACAAGGTTCAGGGATAGGGTATAGTTTCAGTTACTCTTCCTGATGGCAAGTGTCATATTGACAATGCCCTCTATGTTCCAGGATTGGCTAACAATTTATTGTCGATCACACAAATCCTAGATAAAAATATGGTTTTCAACTTTTGTGTTGTAGATGGAAAGAAGTGTTGAACAATCCCCAGGAAGGGTAAGAAGATTGCAATAGCTTCTTATAAGCATGGCTTATTTTCCCTAGATGTTATCTCAACTCCCAATTTTGCCATTACAGTCTCTACCAAGGAGAGCATCACCTAGACCTAGACCGGAGAGTGCCACCTGGATGTGGACCGAGACGCATGACGTGGACTGATGCTGACACGACCAACTAATGTGGTCGCCATGTGGACTAACGTGGCTGCCACGTGACCTGACGTCGACCTGACCCCTATCGCGTGGCATGGAAAAAAGGGTGATGTGATTGCCCGAAGGCAATCACATATACATGGAGGAATATTTCCTTTTATTCCCCCCTCATGCACCCCATGAGAACAATGTGGGTCTAAAGTCCCATGTTTTTTTTGCTCCCCACGAGGGTCACAAGGGAAGAAAGGGACAATTGTCCCTTTCCTTCCCATCGGGCGTGATAGCCCAGCCCATAGGAGCGCCAGGCTAGCACCCTTGAGGTTAGGGGTTCAAACCCCTTCGACAGACCCCTTAAAGGTTTTTTTTTTTTTTTGTTATTTTTCTTTATTTTTTAAGTATTTTTAATTAATATATTAATATTTTTTGCTTTTTTTTTTAAAATAATTTGTTTAATTAATAATATTTTTAAATTGTGATTTTTTTTTTTTAAAACAAAAGTATTTTTATTATTAATTAAATTATTACTAAAATTATTTAGAAATTTACATTAAAATTAGAAGAAAAAGGGAGGGATGATGAGTAAATTTTTAAGGCAAATTGGCTTATTGTAAAGGTGCATTTTTGGTAGTGCCCGACACCAAGTGGTTTATTTTTGTGGGCACTTTTATGTTGTATGTTGCATATTTTCATATTTTTGCACTACATCATTAAAATTTAAAATCAAAATCACTCCCTAAGTCCTCGAAATAATTAAAACCCATCCGTGCAATTTATTGCACTGCAGTGTTCGGTATTTGTAATACCTCTGGCCAGCACTTACAAGTAAAGTTGTCATTATTGTGCTACTGTATCCACCACCTAATATAGCTGCCAAAAATACGTCTAAGCTTGTTCTCTATAAATCATCGGGGAGAGATAAGATTGCCATTTTTTACTATTTTACTTCATCCACTACCCTAATCATTATTGTGTTTAGGCGTAAATACTGACGAGAGTTCTGACATCCATAGTGTTTAGGGGAAGTTACGCCCCACACATGAGGATTGATGACTTCCTATGGTAGGTGCCATCAACAAGACGATTACCTTTTAGTACCGCCTAAGTACCACGTATCTTATAATATTTAAAAAATTACCTACAGTCTCCCTCATGTAAGGGCGGGTAATTTTTTTATTTTTTGAAAATACCTATAGTCTCCCTCATGTAAGGGCGGGTATTTTGTATGGTATAACAACTTGGCGACCAATTGGTGATATAAGGAACCTTCACTTTGGCTTCTGTTGTAAAGTCTATGGCTTCCTAATTATACACCACGGAAAAACAAAATGAAGGCAGTCCTCATCATTGAATATTTATGGGATGTTGTTTCTGGAGCAACAACGAGACCTTCACCAGTAGCTGGATCCATAGCTCTTACTATTGATTAGATCGCATTTGATAAGAAATACAATCGAGCGAAAGTGCTCATTTTGTTTGTTGTTTTAGATGAAGTTCAACCTCATATAGCTGACAAAGCGAGTGGTAAAGAGGCATTGGATGCCCTTGAAACCATTTTTGAGGGAAATAATGATTCCACCATTCTTCATCATCAAAAACAACTTCATAATCTGAGTTTAAGACATGGTGAGACAGTTGAACTCTTTCTTTACAGAGTTTCTGAATTAAAAGGCAAATTGAAATCTTTGGGAGATATAGTGGACGACAAGCTTCTCACTTCAATAGTGATGAAAGCTTTGCCTAACTCCTTTGATACGTTGATCACCTCCATCTAGGTGTCACAACGACAAATTACCTTTATTGAGTTGGTCAATTTGCTTCAACAACATGAGGCACACCAACTTCACAGGGATGATTCTTCTAATACAGACATATACTCCAACCAACAGGGTTCTAAGAAGAAAAGTAATTTTTAGAAAGGAGGCAATTCTCAACAGGATTCAAAAGGAAAAGGGAAACAACCTCAACAAAAGAAGAGGTATTGCAAAATTTGTGATAAATAAAACCATGACACCAACAGGTGTTGGCAAAGAATAAGCAAAAATGCCAGAACAAACCCCAAAAAAAGAACAAGCAACCCAAGGTGAATGTTGTTGTTGAAGAATCTGACTCAGATTCTGAATGGGCACACAAGGTGCTCATGACTACTAGAGCCTCCAAGGAGAAGGATCATGTATGTTATGTCGATTCGGGTGCTAGTAAGCATATGACTGACAAAAGATCATGGTTTGAATCATTTGTGGCTAAATAAGGTAGACCTGTCACTATTGTTGATGACAAAACCTACAAGGTTCAGGGAGAGGGTACAGTTTTAGTCACTCTTCATGATGGCAAGTGTCAGATTGACAAAGCCCTCTATGTTCCAAGATTGGCTAACAATTTATTATCGATCACACAAATCTTGGATAAAAATATGGTTGTCAACTTTCGTGTTTTAGATGGCATGAAATGTTGTACAATCACTAGGAAGGGTAAGAATATTGCAACAAATTCTTATAAATATGGCTTATTTTCCCTAGAAGTTATCTCAACTCCACATTTTGCCATTACAGTCTCTACCAAGGAGAGCACCACCTTTACCTGGATTGAAGAGCGCCACCTGGACATGGATCGAGACACGTGACGTGGACTGACGCTGACATGACCAAATGATGTGGCTGCCACATGGACTGACGTGACCACGGACCTGACCCACCACGGACCTGACCCCTGTCGCATGGCACGGAAAAAATGGTGATGTGATTGCCCGAGGGTAATCACATATACAGTGAGGAATCTTTCCTTTTATTCAACAACATGAGGCATGCCATCTTCACAGGGATGATTCTTCTAATACAGACATATACTCCAACCAACAGGGTTCTAAGAAGAAAAGTAATTTTTAGAAAGGAGGCAATTCTCAATAGGATTCAAAAGGAAAAGGGAAACAACCTCAACAAAAGAAGAGGTATTGCAAAATTTGTGATAAAGACAACCATGACACCAACAGGTGTTGGCATAAGAATAAGAAAAAAGGCCAAAACAAACCCCAAAACAATAACAAGCAACCCAAGGTGAATGTAATTTTTTTTAATTACAAACCCCTTCGACAGACCCTTTGAAGGTAATTTTTTTTTAATTTTTTTGTTATTTTTCTTTATTTTTTTTGTATTTTTTAATTAATATATTAATATATTTTTTTTTTGTTTTTAAAAAAAAAAATTTAATTAATAATATTTTTAAATTGTGATTTAAAAAAAAAAAAACAAAAGTATTTTTATTATTAATTAAATTATTACTAAAATTATTTATAAATTTACATTAAAATTAGAGGAAAAAGGGGGGGATGATGGGTAAATTTTTAATGAAAATTGGCTTATTGTAAACGTGCATTTTCGACAGCACCCGACAACTAGTGGTTTATTTCTCATGGGCACTTTTATGTTGTATGTTGCATATTTTCATATTTTTGCACTACATCATTAAAAGTTAAAATCAAAATCACTCCCTAAGTCCCCAAAATAATTAAAACCCATCCGTGCAATTTATTGCACTACAGTTTTTGGTATTTGTGATACCTTTGGCCAGCACTTACAGGTAAATCTGTCGTGATTGCGCTACTGTATACGCCGCATAATATAGCTGCCAAAATGACATCTGAGCTTGTTCTCTATAAATCGTTGGGGAGAGATAAGTTTGCCATTTTTTGCTATTTTACTTCATCCACTACCCTAATCGTTCTTGTGTTTAGGCATAAATCCTGACGATAGTTCTGACATCCACAGTGTTTAGGGGAAGTTACGCCCCACGCATGAGGATTGATGACTTTCTATGGTAGGTGCCATCAACAAGACAATTCCATTTTATTACCGCCTAAGTACCATGTATCATATAATCTTTAAAAAATTACCTACAGTCTCCCTCACGTAAGGGCAGGTAATTGGTTCTAATTTTTTCAAAATACCTATAGTCTTCCTCACGTAAGGGCGGGTATTTTTTATGGTTTAACAACCTGGCATTAAGGTATATAGAAAGGGTGTCAAATTGGTGATATAAGGAACCTTCACTATGGCTTCTGCTGCAAAGTTAATGATTGATGCTCATCAGTTATTGAAAGGTCCTAATTATACACCATGGAAAAAAAAAATGAAGGTAGTACTCATCATCGAAGATTTATGGGATGTTGTTTCTGGAGCAACAATGAGACCTTCATCAGCAGTTGGATCCACAACTCTTACTGCTGATAAGATCGCATTTGATAAGAAAGACAATCGAGTGAAAGTGCTCATTTTGTTTTCTGTTTCAGATGAAGTTCAACCACATATAGCTGACAAAGCGAGTGGTAAATAGGCATGGGATGCCCTTCAAACCATTTATGAGGGAAATAATGATTCCACCATTCTTCATATTCAAAAACAACTTCACAATTTGAGTTTCAGACAGGGCGAGACAGTTGAACTCTTTCTTTGCAGAGCTTCTGAATTAAAATGCAAATTAAATTCTTTGGGAGATACAGTGGACGACAAGATTCTCACTTCAATAGTGATGAGAGATTTACCTGACTCCTTTGATACATTGATCACCTCCATTCAAGTGTCACAATGACAAATTACCTTTATTGAGTTGGTCAATTTGCTTCAACAACATGAGGTACGCCAACTTCATAGGGATGATTCTTCTAATACAGCCCTATACTCCAATCAACAGGGTTCTAAGAAGAAAGGTAATTTTTAGAAAGGAGGCAATTCTCAATAGGATTCAAAAGGAAAAGGGAAACAACCTCAAAAAAATAAGAGGTATTGCAAAATTTGTGATAAATACAATCATGAAACCAACAGGTGTTGGCATTAGAATAAGCAAAAATGCCAGAACAAACCCCAAAACAAGAACAAGAAACCCAAGGTGAATGTTGTTGTTGAAGAATCTGAATCAGATTCTGAGTGGGCACACAAGGTGCTCATGACTACCACAACCTCCAAGGAGAAGGATCATGTATGGTATGTTGATTCTGGTGCTAGTAAGCATATGACTGGCGACATATCATGGTTTGAATCATTTGTGGCTAAAGAAGGTAGACCTGTCACTATTGCTGATGACAAAACCTACAAGGTTCAGGGAGAGGGTATAGTTTCAGTTACTCTTCCTGATGGCAAGTGTCATATTGACAATGCCCTCTATGTTCCAGGATTTGCTAACAATTTATTGTTGATCACACAAATCCTAGATAAAAATATGGTTGTCAACTTTTGTGTTGTAGATGGAAAGAAGTGTTGAACAATCCCCAGGAAGGGTAAGAAGATTGCAATAGCTTCTTATAAGCATGGCTTATTTGCCCTAGATGTTATCTCAACTCCCCATTTTGCCATTACAGTCTCTACCAAGGAGAGCACCACTTGGACCTGGACCGAAGAGTGCCACCTAGACGTGGACCGAGACGCGTGACGTGGACTGATGCTGACACGACCAACTAATGTGGTCGCCACGTGGACTAACATGGCTGCCACGTGACCTGACGTCGACCTGACCCCTATCGCGTGGCATGGAAAAAAGGGTGATGTGATTGCCCGAAGGCAATCACATATACATGGAGGAATCTTTCCTTTTATTCCCCCCTCATGCACCCCACGAGAACAATGTGGGTCTAAAGTCCCACGTTTTTTTTTGCTCCCCGTGAGGGTCACAAGGGAAGAAAGGGACAATTGTCCCTTTCCTTCCCATCGGGCGTGATAGCCCAGCCGATAGGAGCACCAGGCTAGTGCCCTTGAGGTTAGGGGTTCAAACCCCTTCGACAAACCCCTTAAAGCAATTTTTTTTTTGGTTATTTTTCTTTATTTTTTAAGTATTTTTAATTAATATATTAATATTTTTTGTTTTTTTTTTTTTAAATAATTTGTTTAATTAATAATATTTTTAAATTGTGATTTTTTTTTAAAAACAAAAGTATTTTTATTATTAATTAAATTATTACTAAAATTATTTAGAAATTTACATTAAAATTAGAAGAAAAAGGGAGGGATGATGAGTAAATTTTTAAGGCAAATTGGCTTATTGTAAAGGTGCATTTTTGGCAGTGCCCGACACCAAGTGGTTTATTTCTGTGGGCACTTTTATGTTGTATGTTGCATATTTTCATATTTTTGCACTACATCATTAAAATTTAAAATCAAAATCACTCCCTAAGTCCTCGAAATAATTAAAACTTGTCCGTGCAATTTATTGCACTGTAGTGTTCGATATTTGTGATACCTCTAGCCCGCACTTACAAGTAAAGTTTTCGTTATTGTGCTACTATATCCGCCGCCAAATATAGCTGCAAAAAATATGTCTAAGCTTGTTCTCTATAAATCATCGGGGAGAGATAAGATTGCCATTTTTTACTATTTTACTTCATCCACTACCCTAATCGTTATTGTGTTTAGACGTAAATACTGACGAGAGTTCTGACATCCATAGTGTTTAGGGGAAGTTAGGCCCCACACATGAGGATTGATGACTTCCTATGGTAGGTGCCATCAACAAGACGATTACCTTTTAGTACCAGCTAAGTACCACGTATCTTATAATATTTAAAAAATTACCTACAGTCTCCCTCATGTAAGGGCGGGTAATTTTTTTATTTTTTGAAAATACCTATAGTCTCCCTCATGTAAGGGCGGGTATTTTGTATGGTATAACAACTTGGTGACTAATTGGTGATATAAGGAACCTTCACTTTGGCTTCTGCTATAAAGTCTATGGCTTCCTAATTATACACCACGGAAAAAAAAATGAAGGCAGTCCTCATCATTGAAGATTTATGGGATGTTGTTTTTGGAGCAACAACAAGACCTTCACCAGTAGCTGGATCCATAGCTCTTACTATTGATCAAATCACATTTGATAAGAAATACAATCGAGCGAAAGTGCTCATTTTGTTTGTTGTTTTAGATGAAGTTCAACCTCATATAGCTGACAAAGCGAGTGGTAAAGAGGCATTGGATGCCCTTGAAACCATTTTTGAGGGAAATAATGATTCCACCATTCTTCATCATCAAAAACAACTTCACAATCTGAGTTTGAGACAGGGTGAGATAGTTGAACTCTTTCTTTACAGAGTTTCTGAATTAAAAGGCAAATTGAAATCTTTGGGAGATATAGTGGACGAAAAGCTTCTCACTTCAATAGTGATGAGAGCTTTGCCTAACTCCTTTGATACGTTGATCACCTCCATTCAGGTGTCACAACGACAAATTACCTTTATTGAGTTGGTCAATTTGTTTCAACAACATGAGGCATGCCAACTTCACAAGGATGATTCTTCTAATACAGACATATACTCCAACCAACAGGGTTCTAAGAAGAAAAGTAATTTTTAGAAAGGAGGCAATTCTCAACAGGATTCAAAAGGAAAAGGGAAACAACCTCAACAAAAGAAGAGGTATTGCAAAATTTGTGATAAATACAACCATGACACCAATAGGTGTTGGCAAATAATAAGCAAAAATGCCAGAACAAACCCCAAAACAAGAACAAGCAACCGAAGGTGAATGTTGTTGTTGAAGAGTCTGACTCAGATTCTGAATGGGCACACAAGGTGCTCATGACTACTAGAGCCTCCAAGGAGAAGGATCCTGTATGTTATGTCGATTTGGGTGCTAGTAAGCATATGACTGGTGACAGATCATGGTTTGAATCATTTGTGGCTAAAGAAGGTAGACCTGTCACTATTGCTGATGACAAAACCTACAAGGTTCAGGGAGAGGGTACAGTTTCAGTCACTCTTCATGATGGCAAGTGTCAGATTGACAAAGCCCATTATGTTCCAAGATTGGCTAACAATTTATTGTCGGTCACACAAATCCTGGATAAAAATATGATTGTCAAATTTCGTGTTTTAGATGGCATGAAGTGTTGTACAATCACTAGGAAGGGTAAGAATATTGCAACAACTTCTTATAAGCATGGCTTATTTGCCCTAGAATTTATCTAAACTCCACATTTTGCCATTACAGTCTCTACCAAGGAGAGCACCACCTGGACCTGGATCGAAGAGCACCACCTGGACATGGACCGAGACGCGTGACGTGGACTGACGCTGACATGACTAACTGATGTGGCTACCACATGGACTGACATGGCCGCCACATGACCCACCGTGGACCTGACCCCTGTCGCATGGCATGGAAAAAAGGGTGACGTTATTGCCTGAAGGTAATCACATATACAGTGAGGAATCTTTCCTTTTATTCCACCCTCATGCACTCCGTGGGAGCAATGTGGGATTAAAGTCCCACGTTTTTTTTTGCTCCCCACGAGGGTCGCAAGGGAAGAAAGGGACAATTGTCTCTTTCCTTCCCATCGGGAGTGATATCCCAGCTGATAGGAGCGCCCATGAGGTTAAGGGTTCAAACCCCTTCGACAGACCCCTTTTTAAATTTTTTTTGTTATTTTTATTATTTTTTTAGTATTTTTTAATTAATATTAATATTTTTTGTTTTAAAAAAAAAAATTAATTAATAATATTTTAAAATTGTGATTTTTTTTTTTTAAAACAAAAGTATTTTTATTATTAATTAAATTATTACTAAAATTATTTAGAAATTTACATTAAAATTAGAAGAGAAAGGGGGGATGATGAGTAAATTTTTAAGGAAAATTGGCTTATTCTAAAGGTGCATTTTTGGCAGTGCCCGACACCTAGTGGTTTATTTCTATGGGCACTTTTATGTTGTATGTTGCATATTTTCATTTTTTTGCAGTACATCATTAAAATTTAAAATCAAAATCACTCCCTAAGTCCCCAAAATAATTAAAACCCATCCGTGCAATTTATTGCACTGTAGTGTTCGATATTTGTGATACCTCTGGCCAGCACTTACAGATAAAGCTATCGTGATTGTGCTACTGTATCTGTCACCTAATATAGCTACCAAAATGACGTCTGAGCTTGTCCTTTATAAATCGTCTGGGAGAGATAAGATTGCCATTTTTTGTTATTTTACTTCATCCACTACCCTAATCGTTCTTGTGTTTAGGCGTAAATCCTGACGAGAGTTCTGACATCCACAGTGTTTAGGGGAAGTTACGCCCCATTCATGAGGATTGATGATTTTCAATGGTAGGTGCCATCACCAAGATTATTCCCTTTCAGTACCGCCTAAGTACCACGTATCATATAATCTTTAAAAAATTACATACAGTCTCCCTCACGTAAGGGCGGGTAATTTTTTTTGATTTTTTCTAAATACCTATAGTATCCCTCATGTAAGGGGGGTATTTTGTATGGTATAATGTCCTAGCATTAAGGTATATAGAAAGGGCGACCAATTGGTGATATAAGTAACCTTCACTATGGCCTCTGCTGCAAAGTTAATGACTGATGCTCATCAGTTATTGAAAGGTCCTAATTATACACCATGGAAAAACAAAATGAAGGTAGTCGTCATCATTGAAGATTTATGGGATGTTGTTTCTGGAGCAACAATGATACCTTCACCAGCATCTGGATCCATAGCTCTTACTTCTGATTTGAAAACATTTGATAAGAAAGACAATCGAGCGAAAGTGCTCATTTTGTTTGTTGTTTCAGATGAAGTTCAACCTCATATAGCTGACAAAGCAAGTGGTAAAGAGGCATGGGATGCCCTTCAAACCATTTATGAGGGAAAGAATGATTCCACCATTCTTCATCTTTGAAAACAACTTCACAATATAATTTTGAGACAAGGTGAGACAGTTGAACTCTTTCTTTGTAGGGAGATACAGTGGACGACAAGCTTCTCACTTGAATAGTGATGAGAGCTTTGCCTGAATCATTTGATACATTGATCACCTCCATTCAGGTGTCACAATGACAAATTACCTTTATTGAGTTGGTCAATTTGCTTCAACAACATGACGCACACAAACTTCACAGGGATGATTCTTCTAATACAGCCCTATACTCCAACCGACAGGGTTTTAAGAAGAAAGGTAATTTTTAGAAAGGAGGCAATTCTCAATAGGATTCAAAAGGAAAATATAAACAACCTCAACAAAAGAAGAGGTATTACAAAATTTGTGATAAATACAACCATGAAACCAATAGGTGTTGGCATAAGAATAAGCAAAAAGGTTAGAACAAACCCCAAAACAAGAACAGGCAACCCAAGGTGAATGTTGTTGTTGAAGAATCTGACTCAGATTTTGAAAGGGCACACAAGGTTCTCATGACCATCACAGCCTCCAAGGAGAAGGATATTGTGTGGTATGTCTATTCTGGTGCTATTAAGCATATGAATGGCGATAGATCGTGGTTTGAATCATTTGTGGCTAAAGAGGGTAGACCTATCACTATTGTTGACGACAAAACCTACAAGGTTCAAGGAGAGGGTACAGTTTCAGTCACTCTTTCTAATGGCAAGTGTCAGATTGACAAATTCCTCTATGTTCTAGAATTGGCTAACAATTTATTGTCAGTCACACAAATCCTAGATAAAAATATGGTTGTCAACTTTCATGTTGAAGATGGCAAAAAGTGTTGTACAATCACCAAGAAGGGTAAGAAGATTGCAACAGCTTCTTATAAGCATGGCTTATTTGCCCTAGATGCTATCTTTACTCCCCATGTTGTCATGACATTCTCTACCAAGGAAAGCGCCACCTAGACCTAGATCGGAGAGCGGCACCTAGACGTGGATCGAGACGCATGACGTGGACTGACGCTGACACGACCGACTGACATGGCAGCCATGTGGACTAACGTGGCTGCCACGTGACCCGAGACGGACCTGACCCCTACCACATGGCATGGAAAAAAGGGTGACGTGATTTCCCAAAGGCAATCACATATACATGGGGGAATCTTTCCTTTTATTCCCCCCTCATGCACCCCGCGGGAGCAATGTGGAACTAAAGTCGCACATTTTTTTTTGCTCCCTACGAGGGTTGCAAGGGATGAAAGGGACAATTGTCCCTTTCCTTCCCATCAGGCGTGCTAGCCCAGCCGACAGGAGCACTAGGATAGCACCCATGAGGTTAGGGGTTCAAACACCTTCGATAGACCCCTTGAAGGTAATTTTTTTTTAAAGTTTTTTGTTATTTTTCTTTATTTTTTTAGTATTTTTTAATTAATATATTAATATTTTTTGTTTTTTAAAAAAAAAAATCATTTTTTTAATTAATCATATTTTTAAATTATGAATTTTTTTTTTTTTAAAACAAAAGTATTTTTATTATTAATTAAATTATTACTAAAATTATTTAGAATTTTACATTAAAATTAGAAGAAAAATGGGGGGATGATGAGTAAATATTTAAGGCAAATTGGCTTATTGTAAAGGTGCATTTTCGGTAGTGCCCAAAACCTGGTGGTTTATTTAGAATTTTACTTTTATGTTGTATTTTGCATATTTTCATATTTTTGCACTACATAATTAAAAGTTAAAATCAAAATCACTCCCTAAGTCCCCGAAATAATTAAAACCCATCCGTGCAATTTATTGCACTATAGTGTTCGGTATTTGTGATACCTCTAGCCAGCACTTACAGGTAAAGCTATCGTGATTGCGCTACTATATCCGTCGCCTAATATAGCTTCCAAAATGACGTCTAAGCTTGTTCTCTATAAATCGTCAAGGAGAGATAAGTTTGCCATTTTTTGCTATTTTACTTCATCCACTACCGTAATCGTTCTTGTGTTTAGGCGTAAATACTGACGAGAGTTCTGACATCCACAGTGTTTAGGGGAAGTTACGCCCCACGCATGAGGATTGATGACTTTCTATGGTAGGTGCCATCAACAAGACGATTCCCTTTCAGTACCGCCTAAGTACCACGTATCATATAATCTTTAAAAAATTGCCTACAGTCTCCTTCACGTAAGGGTGGGTAATTTTTTCTGATTTTTTCTAAATACCTATAGTATCCCTCATGTAAGGGTGGGTATTTTGTATGGTATAATGGCCTGGCATTAAGGTATATAGAAAGGGTGACCAATTGGTGATATAAGGAACCTTCACTATGGCTTCTGCTGCAAAGTTAATGACTGATGCTCATCGGTTATTGAAAGGTCCTAATTATACACCATGGAAAAACAAAATGAAGGCAATCCTCATCATAGAAGATTTATGGGATGTTGTTTCTGGAGCAACAACGAGACATTCACCAGCAGCTGGATCCACATCTCTTACTGCTGATCAGATCATAGTTGATATGAAATACAGTCAAGCAAAAGTGATCATTTTGTTTGCTATTTTAGATGAGGTTCATCCTCATATAGCTGACAAAGTGAGTGGTAAAGAGGCATGGGATGCCCTTTAAACAATTTATAAGGGAAATAATGATTCCACCATTCTTCATCTTCAAAAACAACTTCACAATTTGAGCTTGAGACAGGGTGAGACAGTTGAACTCTTTCTTTGCAGAGCTTCTGAATTAAAAGGCAAATTGAATTCTTTGGGAGATACAGTGGACGACAATCTTCTCACTTCAATAGTAATGAGAGCTTTGCCTGACTCCTTTGATACGTTGATCACCTCCATTCAGGTGTCACAATGACAAATTACCTTTATTGAGTTGGTCAATTTGCTTCAACAACATGGGGCACGTCAACTTCATAGGGATGATTCTTCTAATACAGCCCTATACTCCAACCGACGGTGTTCTAAGAAGAAAGGTAATTTTTAGAAAGAAGGCAATTCTGAACAGGATTCAAAAGTAAAATGGAAACAACCTCAATAAAATAAGAGGTATTGCAAAATTTGTGATAAATACAACCATGACACCAACAAGTGTTGGCATAAGAATAAGCAAAAAGGCCAGAACAAACCCCAAAACAAGAACAAGCAACCCAAGGTGAATGTTGCTATTGATGAATCTGACTCAGATTTTGAATGGGCACACAAGGTGCTCATGACTACCAAAGCCTCCAAGGAGAAGGATCTTGTATGGTATGTCGATTCTGGTGCTAGTAAGCATATGACTGGTGATAGATCATGGTTTGAATCATTTGTGGCTAAAGAGGGCAGACCTATCACTATTGCTGATGACAAAACCTACAATGTTCAGGGAGAGGGTACAGTTTTAGTAACTCTTCCTGATGGCAAGTTTCAAATTGACAAAGTCCTCTATGTTCTAGGATTGGCTAATAATTTATTGTCGGTCACACAAACCCTGGATAAAAATATGGTTGTCAACTTTCGTGTTGAAGATGGCAAAAAGTGTTGTACAATCACTAGGAAGGGTAAGAAGATTACAACAACTTCTTATAAGCATGGCTTATTTTTCCTAGATGCTATCTCTACTCCCCATGTTGCCATGATAGTCTCTACCAAGGAGAGCACCACCTGGACCTGAATCGGAGAGCGCCACTTGGACGTGGACTGAGACGCATGATGTAGACATACGCTGACATGACCGACTGATGTGGCCGCCACATGGACTGACGTGGCTGCCATGTGACCCAACACGGACCTGACCCCTATTGCGTGGCATGGCAAAAAGGGTGACGTGATTGCCCGAAGGCAATCACATATACAGGGGGGAATATTTCCTTTTATTCCCCTCTCATGCACCCCACAAGAGCAATGTGGGACTAAAGTCCCACATTTGTTTTTGCTCCCCACGAGGGTCGCAAGGGAAGAAAGGGACAATTGTCCCTTTGCTTCCCATCGAGCATGCTAGCATAGCCGAAAGGAGTGCCATGCTAGTTCCCGTGAGGTTAGGGGTTCAAATCCCTTCGACAGACCCATTGAAGGTAATTTATTTTTAATTTTTTTATATTTTTCTTTAATTAATCATATTTTTAAATTATGATTTAAAAAAAAAACCAAAAGTATTTTTATTATGAATTAAATTATTACTAAAATTATTTAGAAATTTGCATTAAAATTAGAAGAGAAAGGGGGGATGATGAGTAAATTTTTAAGGAAAATTGGCTTATTGTAAAGGTGCATTTTCGACAGTGCCCGACACCTAGTGGTTTATTTCTGTGGGCACTTTTATGTTGTATGTTGCATATTTTCATTTTTTTGCACTACATCATTAAAAGTTAAAATGAAAATCACTCCCTAAGTCCCCAAAATATTTAAAACCCATCCGTGCAATTTATTGCACTGTAGTGTTCGGTATTTGTGATACCTCTGGCCAGCATGTACAGGTAATGCTGTCGTGATTGTGCTACAGTATTCGCCGCGTAATATAGCTGCAAAAATGACGTCTGAGCATTCTCTCTATAAATATTCAAGGAGAGATAAGTTTTTCATGTTTTGCTATTTTACTTCATCCACTACCCTAATCTTTCTTGTGTTTACACGTAAATCCTGACGAGAGTTCTGACATCCACAATTTTTATGGGAAGTTATACCCCACGCATGAGGATTGATGACTTTCTATGGTAGGTGTCATCAAAAATACGATTTTCTTTCAGTATCGCCTAAGTACCATGTATAATATAATCTTTAAAAAATTACCTACAGTCTCACTCATGTAAGGGCGAGTAATTTTTTTTTATTTTTTCAAAATATCTATAGTCTCCCTCACGTAAGTGCGGGTATTTGGTATGGTATAACGGCCTGGAATTAAGGTATATGTAAAGGGCGACCAATTGGTGATATAAGAAACCTTCACTATGGATTCTACTGCAAAGTTAATGATTGATGCTCATCAATTACTGAAAGGTCCTAATTATACACCATGGAAAAACAAAAATGAAGGCAGTCCTCATCATGGAAGATTTATGGGATGTTGTTTCTTGAGCAACAATGAGACCTTCACCAACAGACAAATCCACAACTCTTACTACTGATCAGATCGCTTTTGATGAGAAATACAGTCAAGCGAAAGTGCTCATTTTCTTTGCTATTTTAGATGAAGTTCAACCTCATATAGTTTGAGACAGGGTGAGACAGTTGAATTATTTCTTTGCAGAGTTTCTGAATTAAAAGACAAATTGAATTCTTTGGGAGATACAGTGGACGACAAGCTTCTCACTTCGATAATGATGAGAGCTTTGCCTGACTCCTTTGATACATTGATCACCTCCATTCAAGTGTCACAATGACAAATTACCTTTATTGAGTTGGTCAATTTACTTCAACAACATGAGGCACACCAACTTCACAAGGACGGTTCTTCTAATACAACCCTATACTCCAACCGACAGGGTTCTAAGAAGAAAGGTAATTTTTAGAAAGGATGCAATTCTCAACAGGATTCAAAAGGAAAATGGAAACAACCTCAACAAAATAAGATGTATTGCAAAATTTGTGATAAAGACAACCAGGACAACAATAGCTATTGGCATAAGAATAAGCAAAAATTCCAGAACAAATCCCAAAACAAGAACAAGCAACCCAAGGTGAATGTTGTTGTTGAAGAATCTGACTCAGATTTTGAATGGGCACACAAGGTGCTCATGAATACCACAACCTCCAAGGAGAAGGATCAAGTATGGTATGTCGATTCTAGTTCTAGTAAGCATATGACTGGCGACAGATATTGGTTTGAATAATTTGTGGCTAAAGACGGCAGACCTGTCACTATTGCTGATGACATAACCTACAAGGTTCAGGGAGAGGGTACAGTTTCAGTAACTCTTCCTCATGGCAAGTGTTAGATTGACAAAGTCCTCTATGTTCCAATATTGGCTAACAATTTATTGTCGGTCACACAAATCCTAGATAAAAATATGGTTGTCAACTTTCATGTTGAAGATGGGAAAAAGTGTTGTACAATCACTAGGAAGGGTAAGAAGATTGCAATAGCTTCTTATAAGCATGGCTTATTTTCCCTAGATGCTATCTCTATGCCCCATGTTGCCATGACAGTCTTTACCAAGGAGAGTTCCACCTGGACCTGGTTCAGAGAGCGCCACCTGGATGTGGACCGAGACGCGTGACGTGGATTGATGTTGACACGATCGACTGACGTGGCCACCACGTGGACTGACGTGGCCGCCACGTGAACCGAAATGTACCTGACCCCTACCGCATGGCATGGAAAAAGGGTGACATGATTGCCCGAAGGCAATCACATATATAGGGGGAATATTTCCTTTTATTCCCCCCTCATGCACCCTGCGGGAGCAATGTGGGACTAAAGTCCCACATTTTTTTTTCTCCCCGCGAGGGTCGCAAGGGAAGAAAGGGACAATTGTCCCTTTCCTTCCCATCGGGCATGCTAGCCCAGCCGATAGGAGTGCCATGCTAGCACCTGTGAGGTTAGGGGTTCAAACCCCTTCGACAGACCCCTTGAAGGTTTTTTTTTTTTTTAATTTTTTTATTATTTTTCTTTATTTTTTTAACATTTTTTAATTAATATATTAATATTTTTTGTTTTTTTTTTTTTTTAAAATCATTTTTTTAATTAATCATATTTTTAAATTGTGATTTAAAAAAAAAAAACAAAAGTATTTTTATTATTAATTAAATTATTACTAAAATTATATAGAAATTTAAATTAAAATTATAAGAAAAAGGGGGGGATAATGAGTAAATTTTTACGGCAAATTGGCTTATTGTGAAGGTGCATTTTCAGCAGCACCTGACACCTAGTGGTTTATTTTTGTGGGAAATTTTATGTTGTATGTTGCCTATTTTCATATTTTTGCACTACATCATTAAAAGTTAAAATCAAAATCACTCCCTAAGTCCCTAGAATAATTAAAACCCATCCGTGCAATTTATTGCACTACAGTATTCGATATTTGTGATACCTCTGGCCAGCACTTACAGGTAAAGCTATCGTGATTGCGCTACTGTATCCGTCGCCTAATATAGCTACCAAAATGACATCTGAGCTTGTTCTCTATAAATCATCAGAGAGAGATAAGTTTGCCATTTTTTGCTATTTTACTTCATCCACTACCCTAATCGTTCTTGTGTTTAGGCGTAAATCATGACGAGAGTTCTGACATCCACAATGTTTAGGGGAAGTTACGCCCCACACATGAGGATTGATGACTTTCTATGGTAGGTGCCATCAACAAGATGATTCCCTTTTAGTACCGCCTAAGTACCACGTATCATATAATCTTTAAAAAATTACCTACAATCTCCCTCACGTAAGGGCCGGTAATTTTTTTTGATTTTTTCAAAATACCTATATTCTCCCTCACATAAGGGCGAGTATTTTGGATGGTATAATGGCCTGGAATTAAGGTATATAGAAATAGTGAACAATTGGTGATATAAGGAACCTTCACTATGTCTTTTGCTGCAAAGTTAATAACTGATGCTCATCAGTTATTAAAAGGTCCAAATTATACACCATGGAAAAACAAAATGAAGGTAGTCCTCATCATGGAAGATTTATAGGATGTTGTTTCTGGAGCAACAACGAGACCTTCACCAACAGTTGGATCCACATCTCTTACTACTAATCAGATCACATTTGATAAGAAATATAGTCGAGCGAAAGTGCTCATTTTGTTTGTTGTTTCATATGAAGTTCAACCTCATATAGCTAACAAAGTGAGTGGTAAAGAGGCATGGGATGCCCTTCAAACCATTTATGAGGGAATGAATGATTCCACCATTCTTCATCTTCAAAAACAACTTCACAATTTGAGTTTGAGACAGGGTGAGACAGTTGAACTCTTTCTTTGCAGAGCTTTTGAATTAAAATGCAAATTGAATTCTTTGGGAGATACAGTGGACGACAAGCTTCTCACTTCAATAGTGATGAGAGATTTGCCTGACTCCTTTGATACATTGATCACCTCCATTCAGGTGTCACAATGACAAATTACCTTTATTGAGTTGGTCAATTTGCTTCAACAACATGAGGCATGCCAACTTCATAGGGATGATTCTTCTAATACAGCCCTATACTCCAACCGATAGGGTTCTAAGAAGAAAAATAATTTTTAGAAAGGAGGCAATTCTCAACAGGCTTCAAAAGGAAAATGGAAACAACCTCAACAAAATAAGAGGTATTGCAAAATTTGTGATAAATACAACCATGACACCAACAGGTGTTGGCATAAGAATAAGCAAAAAGGCCAGAACAAACCCCAAAACAAGAACAAGCAACCCAAGGTGAATGTTGTTGTTGAAGAATCTGAATCAGATTCTGAGTGGTAAAAAGGCATGGGATGCCCTTCTGAGTGGTAAATAGGCATGGGATGCCCTTTTGAGTGGTAAAGTGGTAAAGTGGTAAAGAGACAGTTGAACTCTTTCTTTGCAGAGCTTCTGAATTAAAAGGCAAATTGAATTCTTTGGGAGATATAGTGGACGACAAGCTTCTCACTTCAATAGTGATGAGAGATTTGCCTAACTCCTTTGATACATTTATCACATCCATTCAGGTGTCACAACGACAAATTACCTTTATTGAGTTGGTCAATTTTCTTCAACAACATGAGGCACGCCAACTTCACAGGGATGATTCTTCTAATACAACCCTATACTCCAACCGACAGGGTTCTACGAAGAAAAGTAATTTTTAGAAAGGAGGCAATTCTCAACAGGATTCAAAAGGAAAAGGGAAAAAACCTCAACAAAATAAGAGGTATTGCAAAATTTGTGATAAATACAACCATGACACCAATAGGTGTTGGCATAAGAATAAGCAAAAAGGCTAGAACAAACCACAAAACAAGAACAAGCAACCCAAGGTGAATGTTGTTGTTGAAGAATCTAACTTAGATTTTTAATGGGCACACAATGTGCTCATGACTACCACAGCCTCCAAGGAGAAGGATCGTGTATGGTATGTCGATTTTGGTTCTAGTAAGCATATGATTGGTGACAAATCATGGTTTGAATCATTTGTGGCTAAAGAGGGCAGACCTGTTACTATTGCTGATGACAAAACCTACAAGGTTTAGGGAGAGGGTACAGTTTTAGTCACTCTTCCTGATGGCAAGTGTTAGATTGACAAAGTACACTATGTTCTAGGATTGGATAACAATTTATTGTTGGTCACACAAATCTTGGATAAAAATATGGTTGTCAACTTTCGTGTTGAAGATGGCAAGAAGTGTTGTACAATCACCAATAAGGGTAAGAAGATTGCAACAGCTTATTATAAGTGTGGCTTATTTTTTCTAGATTCTATCTCTACACCCCATGTTGCCATGACAGTCTATACCAAGGAGAGTGCCGCCTAGACCTGGATCGGAGAGCGCCACCTGGACATGGACCGAGATGCGTTACGTGGACTGACGCTGACATGATTGACTGACGTGGCCACCACGTGGACTGACATGGCTGCCACATGACCCGACACGGGCCTGACCCCTGCTACATGGCACGACAAAAAGGTTGACAAGATTTCCCAAAGGAAATCACATATACAGGGGGGAATCTTTCCTTTTATTCCCGCCTCATGCACCCCGCGGGAGCAATGTGGGACTAAAGTCCCATGTTTTTTTTCCTCCCTATGAGGGTCGCAAGGGTAGAAAGGGATAATTGTCCCTTTCCTTCCCATCGGGCATGCTAGCCTAGCCTACAGGAGTTCCAGGCTAGCGTCCGTGAGGTTAGGGGTTCAAACCCCTTCGACAGACCCCTTGAAGGTAATTTTTTTTAATTTTTTTTGTTATTTTTCTTTATTTTTTTAATATTTTTTAATTAATATATTAATATATATATATATATATATATATATATTTTTTAAATCATTTTTTTAATTAATCATATTTTTAAATTGTGATTTAAAAAAAAAATAAATAAAAGTATTTTTATTATTAATTAAATTATTAGTAAAATTATTTAGAAATCTACATTAAAATTATAAGAAAAAGGGAGGGATGATGAGTAAATTTTTAAGGCAAATTGGCTTATTGTAAAGGTGCATTTTCGGCAGCACCCGACACCTAGTGGTTTATTTTTGTAGGCACTTTTATGTTGTATGTTGCATATTTTCATATTTTTGCACTACATCATTAAAAGTTAAAATCAAAATCACTCCCTAAGCCCTCGGAATAATTAAAACCCATCCGTGCAATTTATTACACTGCAGTATTCAATTGTTGTGATACCTTTGGCCAACACTTACAGGTAAAGCTGTCGTGATTGCGCTACTGTATCCACCACCTAATATAGCTGCCAAAATGACGTCTGAGCTTGTTCTCTATAAATCATCGAGGAGAGATAAGTTTGCCATTTTTTGCTATTTTACTTCATCCACTACCCTAATCATTCTTGTGTATATGCATAAATCATGACAAGAGTTCTGAAATCCATAGTGTTTAGGGGAAGTTACGCCCCATGCATGAGGATTGATGACTTTCTATGGTAGGTGCCATCAACAAGACGATTCTGTTTTAGTACCGCCTAAGTACCACGTATCATATAATCTTTAAAAAATTACCTACAATCTCCCTCACGTAAGGGTGGGTAATTTTTTTTTATTTTTTCAAAATACCTATAGTCTCCCACACGTAAGGGCGGGTATTTTGTATGGTATAACATCCTGGAATTAAGGTATATAGAAATAGTGACCAATTGGTGATATAAGGAACCTTCACTATGGCTTTTGCTGCAAAGTTAATGACTGATGCTCATCAGTTATTGAAAGGTCCTAATTATACACCATGGAAAAACAAAATTAAGGCAGTCCTCATCATGGAAGATTTATGGGATGTTATTTACGGAGCAACAATGAGACCTTCACCAGCATTTGGATCCACAGCTCTTACTGCTGATCAGATCGCATTTGATAAGAAAGATAGTTGAGCGAAAGTGCTCATTTTGTTTGTTGTTTCATATGAAGTTCAACCCCTCATATAGTTGACAAAGCGAGTAGTAAAGAGGTATGGGATGCCCTTGAAACCATTTATGAGGGAAATAATGATTCCACCATTCTTCATATTCAAAAACAAATTTACAATATAAGTTTGAGACAGGGTGAGACAATTGAACTCTTTCTTTGTAGAGTTTCTGAATTAAAAGGCAAATTGAATTCTTTGGGAGATACAATGGACGACAAGCTTCTCACTTCAATAGTGATGAGAGATTTGCCTAACTCCTTTGATAAATTGATCACCTCCATTCAGGTGTCACAATGACAAATTACCTTTATTGAGTTGGTCAATTTGATTCAACAACATGAGGCACGCCAACTTCACAGGGATGATTCTTCTAATACAAAACTATACTCCAACCGACAGGGTTCTAAGAAGAAAGGTAATATTTAGAAAGGAGGCAATTATTAATAGGATTCAAAAGGAAAAGGGAAACAACCCCAAAAAAATAAGAGGTATTGCAAAATTTGTGATAAAGACAACCATGACACCAATAGGTGTTGGCATAAGAATAAGCAAAAATGCCAGAACAAACCCTAAAACAAGAACAAGCAAACTTTTGTGTTGAATATGACAAGAAGTGTTGTACAATCACCAGGAAGGGTAAGAATATTGCAACAACTTCTTATAAGAATGGCTTACTTGCCCTACATGTTATCTCTACTCCCCATGTTGCCATGACAGTCTCTACCAAGGAGAGCGACAGCTAGACTTGGACCAGAGAGCACCACCTGGACGTGGACCGAGACGCATGACATGGACTGGCGTTGACACGACCGATTGACATGGCTGTCACATGGACTGACATGGCTGCCATGTGACCCGACGCGGACCTGACCCCTGCCACGTGGCATGGAAAAAAGGGTGATGTGATTGCCCGAAGTCAATCACATATACAAGGGGGAATCTTTCCTTTTATTCCCCCCTCATGCACCCTGTGGGAGCATTGTGGGACTAAAGTCCGATGATTTTTTTTGCTCCCTGCGAGGGTCGCAATGGAAGAAAGGGACAATTGTCCCTTTCCTTCCCATCGGGCATGCTAGCCCAGCCGGTAGGAGCGCCAGGCTAGCGCCTGTGAGGTCAGGGGTTCAAACCTCTTCGACTGACCCCTTGAAAGTAATTTTTTTTTTAAATTTTTTTGTTATTATTCTTTATTTTTTTAGTATTTTTTAATTAATATATTAATATTTTTTGTTTTAAAAAAAAAAAAAAATCATTTAGAAATTGTGATTTAAAAAAAAAAAAACAAAAGTATTTTTATTACTAATTAAATTATCACTAAAATTATTTAGAAATTTACATTAAAATTAGAAGAAAAATGGGGGGATGATGAGTAAATTTTTAAGGCAAATTGGCTTATTGTAAAGGTGCATTTACGGCAGCGCCCAACACCTAGTGGTTTATTTCTTTGGGCACTTTTATGTTGTATGTTGCATATTTTCATATTTTTACACTACATCATTAAAATTTAAAATCAAAATCACTCCCTAAGTCCCCGGAATAATTAAAACCCATCCGTGCAATTTATTACACTATAGTGTTCGGTATTTGTGATACCTTTGGCCAACACTTACAGGTAAAGTTGTCGTGATTGAGATGGTCAATTTCCTTCAACAACATGAGGCATGCCAACTTCACAGGGATGATTCTTCTAATACAACCCTATACTCCAACCAACAGGGTTCTAAGAAGAAAGGTAATTTTTAGAAAGGAGGAAATTCCCAAAAGGATTCAAAAATAAAAGGGAAACAACCTCAACAAAATAAGAGGTATTGCAAAATTTGTGATAAAGACAACCATGACACCAATAGGTGTTGGCATAAGAATAAGCAAAAAGGCCAAAAAAAACCCTAAAACAAGAACAAGCAACCCAAGGTGAATGTTGTTGTTGAAGAATCTGACTCAGATTTTGAATGGGCACACAAGGGGCTCATGACCATCACAGCTTCCAAGGAGAAGGATCTTGTGTGGTATGTCTATTCTGGTGCTAGTAAGCATATGACTGGCGACAGATCGTGGTTTGAATAATTTGTGGCTAAAGAGGGTAGACCTGTCACTATTGCTGATGACAAAACCTATAAGGTTCAGGGAGAGGGTACAATTTCAGTCACTCTTCCTGATGGCAAGTGTCATATTGACAAAGTCCTCTATGTTCCAGGATTGGATAACAATTTATTATCGGTCACACAAATCCTGGATAAAAATATTGTTGTCACCTTTCATGTTGAAGATGCTAAGAAGTGTTGTACAATCACTAGGAATGGTAAGAAGATTGCAACAACTTCTTATAAGCATGGCTTATTTGCCCTAGATGCTATCTCTACTCCCCATATTGCCATGAAAGACTCTACCAAGGAGAGCACCACATGGACCTGGACCGGAGAGTGCCACTCAGACGTGGACCGAGACGCATGATGTGGACTGACGCTGACACGACCAACTGACATGGCCACCACATGGACTGACGTGGTCACCACGTGACTCGACGCGGACCTGACCCCTGCCACGTGGCATGGCAAAAAGGGTGATGTGATTGCTCGAAGGCAATCACCTATATAGGGGGGAATATTTCCTTTTATTCCCTCCTCATGCACCCCGCGGGAGCAATGTGGGACTAAAGTCCCACGTTTTTTTTTGCTCCCTGCGAGGGTCGCAAGGGAAGAAAGGGACAATTGTCGCTTTCCTACCCATCGGGCATGCTAGCCCAGCTGGCAGGAGTGCCATGCTAGTGCCCGTGAGGTTAGGGGTTCAAACCCCTTCGACAAACCCCTTGAAGGTAATTTTTTTTTTGTTATTTTTGTTATATTTTTAGTATTTTTTAATTAATATATTAATATTTTTTGTTTTTTTTTTTAAATCATTTTTTAATTAATCATATTTTTAAATTGTGATTTTTTTTTAAAAACAAAAGTATTTTTATTATTAATTAAATTATTACTAAAATTATTTAGAAATTTACATTAAAATTAGAAGAAAAAGGGGGGGATGATGAGTAAATTTTTAAGGCAAATTGGCTTATTGTAAAGGTGCATTTTTGATAGCACCCGACACCTAGTGGTTTATGTCTGTGGGAAATTTTATGTTGTATGTTGCATATTTTCATATTTTTGCACTACATCATTAAAAGTTAAAATCAAAATCACACTCTAAGTCCCCAAAATAATTAAAATCCATCTGTGCAATTTATTGCAATGCAATGTTTGGTATTTGTGATACCTCTGGCCAACACTTACAGGTATCGTGATTGTGCTACTATATCTTCCGCCTAATATAGCTACCAAAATGACATCTGAGCTTGTTCTCTATAAATCGTCGGGCAGAGATGAGTTTGCAATTTTTTTCTATTTTACTTCATCCACTACCCTAATCGTTCTTGTTTTTAGGTGTAAATCCTGATGAGAGTTCTGACATCCATAGTTTTTAGGGGAAGTTACGCCCCACGCATGAGGATTGATGACTTTCTATGGTAGGTGCCATCAACAATACAATTCCCTTTCAGTACCACCTAAGTACCACGTATCATATAATCTTTAAAAAATTACCTACAGTCTCCCTCACGTAAGGATGGGTAATTTTTTTTTATTTTTTCAAAATGCCTATAGTCTCCCTCACGTATGGGCAGGTATTTTGTATGGTATAACGGCCTGAAATTAAGGCATATAGAAAGGGTGACCAATTGGTGATATAAGGAACCTTCACTATGGCTTCTACTGCAAAGTTAATGACTAATACTCATCAGTTATTGAAAGGTCCTAATTATACACCATGGAAAAACAAAATGAAAGCAGTACTCATCATGGAAGATTTATGGGATGTTGTTTCTGGAGCAAAAACGAGACCTTCACCAGCAGCTAGATCCACAGCTCTTACTGCTGATAAGATCGCATTTGATAAGAAAGACAGTCGAGCGAAAGTGGTCATTTTGTTTGTTATTTTAGATGAAATTCAACCTCATATAGCTAACAAAGTGAGTGGTAAAGAGCCATGGGATGCCCTTAAAACCATTTATGAGGGAAAGAATGATTCCACCATTCTTCATATTCAAAAAAAACTTCACAATCTGAGTTTGAGATAGGGTGAGACAGTTGAACTCTTTCTTTGCAGAGTTTTTCAATTAAAAGGCAAATTGAATTCTTTGGGAGATACAGTGGACGACAAGCTTCTCACTTCAATAGTGATGAGAGCTTGGCCTGAATCCTTGGATACGTTTATCACCTCCATTCACGTGTCACAACGACAAATTACCTTTATTGAGTTGGTCAATTTCCATCAACAACATGAGGCACACAAACTTCATAGGGATGATTCTTCTAATACAGTCGTATACTCCAACCGACAGGGTACTAAGAAGAAAGGTAATGTTTAGAAAGGAGGCAATTCTCAACAGGATTCAAAAGAAAAATGGAAACAACCTCAACAAAATAAGAGGTATTGCAAAATTTGTGATAAAGACAACCATGACACCAACAGGTGTTGGCATAAGAATAAGCAAAAAGGCCAAAACAAACCCCAAAACAAGAACAAGCAACCCAAGGTGAATGTTGTTGTTGAAGAATCTGACTTAGATTATGAATGGGCACACAAGGTGCTCATGACTACCACAGCCTCCAAGGAAAAGGATCTTGTATGGTATGTCGATTTTGGTGCTAGTAAGCATATGACTGAAGACAGATCATGGTTTGAATCGTTTGTGGCTAAATAGGGCAGAACTGTCACTATTGCTGATGACAAAACCTACAAGGTTCAGGGAGAGGATACAGTTTTAATCACTCTTCCTAATGGTAAGTTTCAGAATGACAAAGTCCACTATGTTCCAAGATTGGCTACCAATTTATTTTTGATCACACAAATCTTGGATAAAAATATGGTTGTCAACTTTTGTGTTGAAGATGGCAAGAAGTGTTGTACAATCACCAGGAAGGGTAAGAAGATTGCAACAACTTCTTATAAGCATGTCTTATTTGCCCTACATGCTATCTCTACTCCCCATGTTGCCATGACAGTCTCTACCAAGGAGAGCGCCAACTGGACCAGGACCGAAGAGTGCCACCTGGACGTGGACCGAGACGCATGACGTGGACTGAAACTGACACGACTGACTGATGTGGCCGTCACGTGGACTGACGTGGCCGCCATGTGACCCGACGTGGACCTGACCCCTACCACATGGCACAAAAAAAGGGTGACGTGATTTCCCGAAGGCAATCACATATACAGGGGGGAATCTTTCCTTTTATTCCCCCCTCATGCACCCCGTGGGAGCAATGTGGGACTAAAGTCCCACGTTTTTTTTGCTCCCCGCAAGGGTCGCAAGGGAAGAAAGGGACAATTGTCCCTTTCCTTCCCATCGGGCATGCTAGCCCAGCTGGTAGGAGTGCCAGGCTAGCGCCCATGAGGTCGGGGGTTCAAATCCCTTCGACAGACCCCTTGACGGTAATTTTTTTTTTTTGGTTATTTTTGTTATTTTTTTAGTATTTTTTAATTAATATATTAATATTTTTTGTTTTTTTTTTTTTTAAATCATTTTTTTAATTAATCATATTTTTAAATTGTGATTTTTTTTAAAAAACAAAGGTATTTTTATTATTAATTAATTAATCACTAAAATTATTTAGAAATTTACATTAAAATTAGAAGAAAAAGGGGGGGATGATGAGTAAATTTTTAAGGCAAATTGGCTTATTGTAAAGGTGCATTTTTGGCAGTGCCCGACACCTAGTGGTTTATTTCTGTGGACACTTTTATGTTGTATGTTGCATATTTTCATATTTTTACACTACATCATTAAAAGTTAAAATCAAAATCACTCCCTAAGTCCCTGGAATAATTAAAACCCATCCATGCAATTTATTGCACTGTAGTGTTTGGTATTTGTGATACCTTTGGCCAGCACTTACAGGTAAAGCTGTCGTGATTGAGATGGTCAATTTGCTTCAAAAACATGAGGCATGCCAACTTCACAGGGATGATTCTTCTAATACAACCCTATACTCCAACCAACAGGGTTCTAAGAAGAAAGGTAATTTTTAGAAAGGAGGCAATTCTCAACATGATTCAAAAATAAAAGGGAAACAACCTCAACAAAATAAGAGGTATTACAAAATTTGTGATAAATACAACCATGAAACCAACAGGTGTTGGCATAAAAATAAGCAAAAATGCCAGAACAAACCCTAAAACAAGAACAAGCAACCCAAGGTGAATGTTGTTGTTGAAGAATCTGACTCAGATTTTGAATGGGCACACAAGGTTCTCATGACCATCAAAGCCTCCAAGGAGAAGGATCTTGTGTGGTATGTCTATTCTGGTGCTATTAATCATATGACTGGCGATAGATCATGGTTTGAATCTTTTGTGGCTAAAGAGGGTAGACCTGTCACTATTGCTGATGAGAAAACCTACAAGGTTCAGGGAGAGGGTACAGTTTCAGTCACTCTTGCTGATGGCAAGTGTCAGATTGAAAAATTCCTCTATGTTCTAGGATTGGCTAACAATTTATTATCGGTCACACAAATATTGGATAAAAATATGGTTGTCACCTTTCATGTTGAAGATGCTAAGAAGTGTTGTACGAGCACTAGGAATGGTAAGAAGATTGCAACAACTTCTTATAAGCATGGCTTATTTGCCCTAGATGCTATCTCTACTCCCCATGTTGCCATGACAGTCTCTACCAAGGAGAGCACTACATGGACCTGGATCAGAGAGTGCCACTTGGACGTGGACCGAGATGCGTGATGTGGATTGATGCTGACACGACCGACTGACGTGGCTGCCACTTGGACTGACGTGGCCGCCACATCACCCGATGCGGACCTGACTCCTACCGCATGGCACAAAAAAAAGGGTGATGTGATTGCCTAAAGGCAATCACATATATAGGGTGGATTCTTTCCTTTTATTCCCCTCTCATGCACCCCACAAGAGCAATGTGGGACTAAAGTCCCACATTTGTTTTTGCTCCCCGTGAGGGTCACAAGGGAAAAAAGGGACAATTGTCCCTTTCCTTCCCATCGGGCATGCTAGCCCAGCTGGCAGGAGCGCCAAGCTAGCGCCCATGAGGTTAGGGGTTCAAACCCCTTCTACAGACCCCTTTGAGGTTACTATTAATTAAATTATTACTAAAATTATTTAGAAATTTACATTAAAATTAGAAGAAAAATGGGGGGATGATGACTAAATTTTTAAGGAAAATTGGCTTATTGTAAATGTGCATTTTCGACAGTGCCCGACACCTAGTGGTTTATTTTTGTGGGAACTTTTATGTTGTATGTTGCATATTTTCATATTTTTTCACTGCATCATTAAAAGTTAAAATCAAAATCACTCCTTAAGTCCCCAGAATAATTAAAACCCATCCGTACAATTTATTGCACTGTAGTGTTCAGTATTTGTGATACCTCTGGCCATCACTTACATGTAAAGCTGTCATGATTGCGCTACTGTATCCGCCACCTAATATAGCTACCAAAATGACATTTGAGCTTGTTCTCTATAAATCTTCGAGGAGAGATAATTTTGCCATTTTTAACTATTTTACTTCATCCACTACCCTAATATTTCTTGTGTTTAGGTGTAAATACTGACGAGAGTTCTAAAATCCATAGTTTTTAAGGGAAGTTACACCCCATGCATGAGGATTTATGACTTTCTATTGTAGGTGCCATCGACAAGATGATTCCATTTCAGTACCGCCTAAGTACCACGTATCATATAATCTTTAAAAAATTACCTACAGTCTCCCTCACGTAAGGGCTGGTAATTTTTTTTTATTTTTCAAAATACCTATAGTCTCCCTCACGTAAGGGAAGGTATTTTGTATGGTATAATGGCCTGGCATTAAGGTATATAGAAAGGGCGACCAAATGGTGATATAAAGAACATTCACTATGGCTTCTGCTATAAAGTTAATGATTGATACTCATCAGTTATTGAAAGGTCCTAATTATACACCATGGAAAAACAAAATGAATGCAGTCCTCATCATGGAAGATTTATGGGATGTTGTTTCTAAAGCAACAACGAGACCTTCACCAGCAGCTGGATCCACAACTCTTACTTTTGATTAGATCGCATTTGATAAGAAAGACAATCGAGCAAAAGTGCTCATTTTGTTTGCTGTTTCATTTGAAGTTGAACCTCATATAGATGAGAAAGCGAGTGGTAAAGAGGCATGAGATGCCCTTAAAAACATTTATGAGGGAAAGAATGATTCCACCATTCTTCATATTCAAAAACAAATTCATAATCTGAGTTTGAGACAGGGTGAGACAGTTGAACTCTTTCTTTGCAGAGTTTCTGAATTAAAAGGTAAATTGAATTCTTTGGGAGATACAGTGGACGACAAGCTTCTCACTTCAATAGTGATGAGAGCTTTGCCTGACTCCTTTGATACGTTGATCACCTCCATTCAGGTGTCACAATGACAAATTACCTTTATTGAGTTGGTCAATTTGCTTTAAAAACATGAGGAATGCCAACTTCACAGGGATGATTCTTCTAATACAACCCTATACTCCAACCGACAGGGTTCTAGGAAGAAAGGTAATTTTTAGAAAGTTGACAATTCTCAATAGGATTCCAAAGGAAAATGGAAAAAACCTCAAAAAAAGAAGAGGTATTGCAAAATTTGTGATAAAGACAACCATGACACCAACAGGTGTTGGCATAAGAATAAGCAAAAAGGCCAGAACAAACCCCAAAATAAAAACAAGCAACCCAAGGAGAATGTTGTTGTTGAAGAACCTAAATCAGATTCTAAGTGGGCACACAAGGTGCTCATGACTACCACAGCCTCTAAGGAGAAGGATCCTGTATGGTATGTCGATTTTGGTGCTAGTAAGCATATGACCGGTGAAAGATCATGGTTGAATCATTTTTGGCTAAAGAGGGCAGACCTGTCACTATTGTTGATGACAAAACCTACAAGGTTTAGGGATAGGGTACAGTTTTAGTCACTCTTCCTAATGGCAACTGTCATATTGACAAAGTCCTCTATGTTCTAGGATTGGGTAACAATTTATTTTCAGTCACACAAATCCCAGATAAAAATATTGTTGTCAACTATCGTGTTGAAGATGGCAAAAAGTGTTGTACAATCACCAAGAAGGGTAAGAAGATTGCAACAGCTTCTTATAAGCATGGCTTATTTGCCCTAGATGCTATCTCTACTCCCCATGTTGTCATGATAGTCTCTACCAAGGAGAGCGCCACCTGGACCTGGACCGGAGAGTGCCACCTAGACGTGCACCGAGACATGTGACGTGGACTGACGCTGACATGACCAACTGACATGGTAGCCATGTGGACTGACATGGCCACCACGTGACTCGACACAGACCTAACCCCTACTGTGTGACACGACAAAAAGGGTGACGTGATTGCCCAAATCCAATAACATATACAGGGGGGAATCTTTCCTTTTATTCCCCTCTCATGCACCCCACAGGAGCAATGTGGGAGTAAAGTCGCACGTTTTTTTTTTCTCCCTGCGAGAGTTACAAGGGAAGAAAGGGACAATTGTCCCTTTCCTTCCCATCGGGTGTGCTAGCCCACCTGGCAGGAGCGCCAGGGTAGCGCCCCTGAGGTTAGGGGTTCAAACCCCTTCGACAGACCCCCTAAAGGTAATTTAAAAAAAAAAAAAATTGTTAATTTTTTAGTATTTTTTAATTAATATATTAATATTTTTTGTTTAAAAAAATAAAATCATTTTTTTAATTAATCAAAATTTTAAATTGTGTTTTAAAAAAAACAACAAAAGTATTTTTATTATTAATTAAATTATTACTAAAATTATTTAGAAATTTACATTAAAATTAGAAGAAAAATGGGGGGATGAAGAGTAAATTTTTATGGCAAATTGGCTTATTGTAAAGGTGCATTTTCGACACTTTTATTTTGTGTGTTGCATATTTTCTTTTTTTTGCACTACATCATTAAAAGTTAAAATCAAAATCACTCCCTAAGTCCCCGAAATAATTAAAATCCATCCATGCAATTTATTGCACTGCAATGTTTGGTATTTGTGATACCTCTGGCCAACACTTACAGGTAAAGCTGTCGTGATTGTGCTACTGTATCCATCGCCTAATATAGCTGCCAAAACGACGTCTGAGCTTGTTCTCTATAAATCATCGAGGAGAGATAAGTTTGCCATTTTTTGCTATTTTACTTCATCCACTACCCTAATCGTTCTTATGTTTAGACATAAATCCTAACGAGAGTTATGACATCCACAGTGTTTAGGGGAAGTTACGCCCCACGCATGAGGATTGATGACTTTCTATGGTAGGTTCCATCAACAATAGGATTCCCTTTCAGTACCGCCTAAGTACCACGTATCATATAATCTTTAAAAAATTACCTACAGTCTACCTCATGTAAAGACTGGTAATTTTTTTTATTTTTTCAAAATACCTATAGTCTCCCTCACGTAAGGGCTGGTATTTTGTATGGTATAACGACCTGGAATTAAGGTATATAGAAAGGGCAACCAATTGGTGATATACGTAACCTTCACTATGGCTTCTGTTGCAAAGTTAATGATTGATGCTCATCAGTTATTGAAAGGTCCTAATTATACACAATGGAAAAACAAAATGAAGGCAGTCCTCATCATGGAATATTTATGGGATGTTGTTTCTGGAGCAACAACAAGACCTTCACCAGCAGCTGGATCTACAGCTCTTACTGCTGATCAGATCGCATTTGATAAGAAAGACAGTCAAGCGAAAGTGATCATTTTGTTTGTTATTTCAGATGAAATTCAACCTCATATAGCTGACAAAGCGAGTGTTAAAGAGGCATGAGATGCCCTTAAAACCATTTATGAGGGAAATAATGATTCCACCATTCTTCATATTCAAAAAAAACTTCACAATCTGAGTTTGAGAGAGGGTGATACAGTTGAAATCTTTCTTTGCAGAGTTTCTGAATTAAAAGGTAAATTGAATTCTTTGGGAGATATAGTGGACGACAAGCTTCTCACTTCAATAGTGATGAGAGCTTTGCCCAACATATTTGATACGTTGATCACCTTTATTCAGGTGTCACAATGACAAATTACCTTTATTGAGTTGGTCAATTTTCTTTAAAAACATGAGGAATGCCAACTTCACAAGGATGATTCTTCTAATACAGCCCTATACTCGAACCGACAGGGTTCTAAGAAGAAAGGTAATTTTTAGAAAGGAGGCAATTCTCAACAGGATTCAAAAGGGAAAGGGAAAAAACCTCAAAAAAATAAGAGGTATTGAAAAATTTGTGATAAAGACAACCATGACACCAACAGGTGTTGGCATAAGAATAAACAAAAAGGCTAGAACAAACCCCAAAACAAGAACAAACAACCCAAGGTGAATGTTGTTGAAGAATCCGAATCAGATTCTTAATGGGCACACAAGGTGCTCATGACTACCACAGCCTCCAAGGAGAAGGATCTTGTATGGTATGTCGATTTTGGTGCTAGTAAGCATATGACTGACGACATATCGTGGTTTGAATCATTTGTGGCTAAAGAGGGCAGACCTATCACTATTGCTGATGACAAAACCTACAAGGTTCAGGGAGAGGATACAGTTTCAGTCACTCTTCCTGATGGTAATTTTTAGAATGACAAAGTCCTCTATGTTCCAATATTGGCTACCAATTTATTTTTGATCACAAAAATCTTGGATAAAATTATGGTTATCAACTTTTGTGTTGAAGATGTCAAGAAGTGTTGTACAATCACCAGGAAGGGTAAGAAGATTGCAAAAACTTCTTATAAGCATGGCTTATTTGCCCTACATGCTATCTCTACTCCCCATGTTGCCATGACAGTCTCTACCAAGGAGAGCGCCAGCTAGACATGGACCGAAGAGCACCACCTGGATGTGGACCGAGATGCATGATGTGGACTGACGCTGACACGACCGACTATTGTGGCCATCACATGGACTGACGTGGCCACTATGTGACCCGACACAGACCTGACCCCTGCCACATGGCACTAAAAAAAGGGTGACATGATTGCTCGAAGTCAATCACATATATAGGGGGGAATCTTTCATTTTATTCCCCCCTCATGCACCCCGTGGGAGCATTGTGGGACTAAAGTCCCATGTTTTTTTTTGCTCCCCGCGAGGGTCGCAAGGGAAGAAAGGAACAATTGTCCCTTTCCTTCCCATCAGGCATGCTAGCCCAGCCGGTAGGAGTGCCAGGCTAGCGCCCGTGATGTCAGGGGTTCAAACCCCTTCAACAGACCCCTTGAAGGTAATTTTTTTTTATTTTTTTTGTTATTTTTGTTATTTTTTTAGTATTTTTTAATTAATATATTAATATTTTTTGTTTTTTTTTTTTAAATCATTTTTTTAATTAATCATATTTTTAAATTGTGATTTTTTTTTTTAAAAACAAAAGTATTTTTATTATTAATTAATTAATCACTAAAATTATTTAGAAATTTACATTAAAATTAGAAGAAAAAGGGGGGGATGATGAGTAAATTTTTAAGGCAAATTGGCTTATTGTAAAGGTGCATTTTCGACAAAGACCCGACACCTAGTGGTTTATTTTTGTGGACACTTTTATGTTGTATGTTGCATATTTTCATATTTTTACACTACATCATTAAAAGTTAAAATCAAAATCACTCCCTAAGTGCTTGGAATAATTAAAACCCATCCATGCAATTTATTGCACTGTAGTGTTCGGTATTTGTGATACCTTTGGCCAACACTTACAGGTAAAGCTATTGTTATTGAGATGGTCAATTTTCTTCAACAACATGAGGAACACCAAGTTCACAGGGATGATTCTTCTAATACAACCCTATACTCAAACCGATAGGGTTCTAAGAAGAAAGGTAATTTTCAGAAAGGAGGCAATTCTCAACAGGATTCAAAAAGAAAAGGGAAACAACCTCAACAAAATAAGAGGTATTGCAAAATTTGTAATAAATACAACCATGACACCAACAGTTTCAGTCACTCTTCCTGATGGAAAGTGTCAGATTGACAAATTCCTGTATGTTCTAGGATTGGTTAATAATTTATTATCGATCACACAAATCCTGGATAAAATTATGGTTGTCACCTTTCATGTTGAAGATGCTAAGAAGTGTTGTACGAGCACCAGGAATGGTAAGAAGATTGCAACAACTTCTTATAAGCATGGCTTATTTGCCCTAGATGCTATCTCTACTCCCCATGTTGCCATGACAGTCTCTACCAAGGAGAGCACCACATGGACCTGGATCGGAGAGTGCCACTTGGACATGGACTGAGATGCATGATGTGGATTGACGTTGACATGACCGACTGATGTGGCCGCCACGTCACCTGATGTAGACCTGACTCCTATCGCATTGCACGAAAAAAAGGGTGACATGATTTCTCGAAGGCAATCACATATACAGGGTGGATTCTTTCCTTTTATTCCCCTCTCATGCACCCCACAGGAGCAATGTGGGACTAAAGTCCCACATTTGTTTTTGCTCCTCGTGAGGGTCGCAAGGGAAGATAGGGACAATTGTCCATTTCCTTCCCATCGGGTGTGCTATCCCAACTGGCAGGAGCACCAAGCTAGCGCTCGTGAGGTTAGGAGTTCAAACCCCTTCTACAGACCCCTTTGAGGTTACTATTAATTAAATTATTACTAAAATTATTTAGAAATTTACATTAAAATTAGAAGAAAAATGGGGGGATGATGACTAAATTTTTAAGGAAAATTGGCTTATTGTAAATGTGCATTTTCGACAGCACCTGACACCTAGTGGTTTATTTCTATGGGCACTTTTATGTTGTATGTTGCATATTTTCATATTTTTTCACTGCATCATTAAAAGTTAAAATCAAAATCACTCCCTAAGTCCTAGGAATAATTAAAACCCATCCATCCAATTTATTGCACTATAGTGTTCGGTATTTGTGATACCTCTGGCCATCACTTATAGGTAAAGCTGTCGTGATTGCGCTACTGTATCCACCGCCTAATATAGCTACCAAAATGACATTTGAGCTTGTTCTCTATAAATCTTCGAGGAGAGATAAGTTTGTCATTTTTTACTATTTTACTTCATCCTCTACCCTAATCTTTCTTGTGTTTAGGCGTAAATACTGACGAGAGTTCTGAAATCCATAGTTTTTAGGGGAAGTTACACCCCATGCATGAGGATTTATGACTTTCTATTGTAGGTGCCATCGACAAGATGATTCCTTTTCAATACCGCCTAAGTACCACGTATCATATAATCTTTAAAAAATTACCTACAGTCTCCCTCACGTAAGGGCTGGTAATTTTTTTTTATTTTTCAAAATACCTATAGTCTCCCTCATGTAAGGGCGGATATTTTGTATGGTATAACGGCCTGGAATTAAGGTATATAGAAAGGGCAACCAAATGGTGATATAAAGAACATTCACTATGGCTTCTGCTACAAAGTTAATGATTGATACTCATCAGTTATTGAAAGGTCCTAATTATACACCATGGAAAAACAAAATGAATGTAGTCCTCATCATGGAAGATTTACGGGATGTTGTTTTTGAAGCAACAATGAGACCTTCACTAGCAGCTGGATCCACAACTCTTACTGCTGATTAGATCGCATTTGATAAGAAAGACAGTCGAGCAAAAGTGCTCATTTTGTTTGTTGTTTCATTTGAAGTTGAACCTCATATAGATGACAAAGCGAGTGGTAAAGAGGCATGAGATGCCCTTAAAACCATTTATGAGGGAAAGAATGATTCCACCATTCTTCATATTCAAAAACAACTTCACAATATGAGTTTGAGACAGGGTGAGACAGTTGAACTCTTTCTTTGCAGAGTTTCTGAATTAAAAGGTAAATTGAATTCTTTTGGAGATACAGTGGACGACAAGCTTCTCACTTCAATAGTGATGAGAGCTTTGCCTGACTCCTTTGATACGTTGATCACATCCATTCAGGTGTCACAATGACAAATTACCTTTATTGATTTGGTCAATTTGCTTTAAAAACATGAGGAACGCCAACTTCACAGGGATGATTCTTCTAATACAGCCCTATACTCCAACCGATAGGGTTCTAAGAAGAAAGGTAATTTTTAGAAAGGAGGCAATTCTCAACAAGATTCAAAAGGAAAAGGGAAACAACCTCAAAAAAATAAGAGGTATTGCAAAATTTGTGATAAAGACAACCATGACACCAACAGGTGTTGGCATAACAATAAGCAAAAAGGCCAGAACAAACCCCAAAACAAGAACAAACAACCCAAGGTGAATGTTGTTGTTGAAGAATCTGAATAAGATTATGAATGGGCACACAAGGTGCTCATGACTACCACAACCTCCAAGGATAAGGATACTATATGGTATGGATATTTTTGTGCTAGTAAGCATATGACTGGCAACAGATCATGGTTTGAATCATTTGTGGCTAAAGAAAGTAGACCTGTCACTATTGCTGATGACAAAACCTATAAGGTTCAGGGAGAGGGTACAGTTTCAGTCACTCTTCCTGATGGCAAGTGTTAGATTGACAAAGCCCTCTATGTTCCAGTATTGGCTAACAATTTATTGTCAATCACACAAATCCTAGATAAAAATATGGTTGTCAACTTTCATGTTGAAGATGGCAAGAAGTGTTGTACAATCACCAGGAAGGGTAAGAAGATTGCAACAACTTCTTATAAGCATGGATTATTTGCCCTAGATGCTATCTCTACTCCCCATTTTGACATGAAATTCTCTACCAAGGAGAGCGCCACTTGGACCTAGACCGGAGAGCGCCACCTGGATGTAGACCAAGACGCGTGACGTGGACTGACGCTGACATGACCTACTGACGTGGCCTCCATGTGGACTGACATGGCCGCCACGTGACCTGACACAGACCTGACCCCTACCACGTGGCATGGAAAAAAGGGTGACGTGATTGACCAAAGGTGATCACATATACAGGGAGGAATATTTCCTTATTTTCCCCCTCATGCACCCCGCAGGAGCAATGTGGGACTAAATTCCCATGTTTTTTTTTGCTCCCTGTGAGGGTTACAAGGTAAAAGAGGGTCAATTGTCCCTTTCCTTCCCATCGAGCATGATAGCCCAGCCGACAGGAGCGCCAGGCTAGCACCCGTGAGGGTAGCAGTTCAAACCCCTTCGAAAGACCCCTTGAAGGTAATTTTTTTTTTGTTTTTTTGTTATTTTTTTTTTTTTTTTAATATTTTTTAATTAATATATTAATATTTTTGTTTTTTTTTTTTGAAAATAATATTTTTAAATTGTGATTTTTTTTTTAAAACAAAAGTATTTTTATTATTAATTAAATTATTACTAAAATTATTTATAAATTTACATTAAAATTAGAAGAAAAAGGGGGGGATGATGAGTAAATTTTTAAGGCAAATTGGCTTATTGTAAAGGTGCATTTTCGGCAGTGCCCGACACCTAGTGGTTTATTTTTGTGGGCACTTTTATGTTGTATGTTGCATATTTTCATATTTTTGCACTACATCATTAAAAGTTAAAATCAAAATCACTCCCTAAGTCCTCGAAATAATTAAAACCCATCCGTGCAATTTATTGCACTGTAGTATTCGGTATTTGTGATACCTCTGGCCAGCACTTATAGGTAAAGCTGTCGTGATTGTGCTACTATATCTGCCGCCTAATATAGCTGCAAAATGACGTCTGATCTTGTTCTCTATAAATCATCATGAGGAGATAAGATTGCCATTTTTTGCTATTTTACTTCATCCACTACCCTAATCATTCTTGTGTTTAGGCATATATCCTGACAAGAATTCTGACATCCATAGTGTTTAGGTAAGTTATGCCCCATGCATGAGGATTGATGAATTTCTATGGTAGGTCCCATCAACAAGACGATTCCCTTTCAGTACCGCCTAAGTACCACGTATCATATAATCTTTAAAAAATTACCTACAGTCTCCCTCATGTAAGGGCGGGTAATTTTTTTTATTTTTCAAAATACCTATAGTCTCCCTCATGTAAGGGAGGGTATTTTGTATGGTATAATGGCCTAGCATTAAGGTATATAGAAGGGGCGATGAATAGGTGATATAAGGAACATTGACTATGTCTTCTACTACAAAGTTAATGACTAATGACCATAAGTTATTGAAAGGTCCTAATTATACACCATGGAAAAATAAAATGAATGCAGTCCTCATCATGGAAGATTTATGGGATGTTGTTTCTAGAAAAACAATGAGACCTTCACCAGCAGCTGGATCCATAGCTCTTACTGCTGATTAGATCGCATTTGATAAGAAATACAGTCGAGCGAAAGTGCTCATTTTGTTTGCTGTTTCAGATGAAGTTGAACCTCATATAGCTGACAAAGCGAGTGGTAAAGAGGCATGGGATGCCCTTAAAATCATTTATGAGGGAAATAATGATTCCATCATTCTTCATATTCAAAAAAAACTTCACAATATGAGTTTGAGACAAGGTGAGATAGTTGAACTCTTTCTTTGCAAAGTTTCTGAATTAAAATGTAAATTGAATTCTTTGGGAGATATAGTGGACGACAAGCTTCTCACTTCAATAGTGATGAGAGCTTTGCCTGACTCCTTTGATATGTTGATCACCTCCATTCATGTGTCACAATGAAAAATTACCTTTATTGAGTTGGTCAATTTGCTTCAACAACATGAGGCATGCCAACTTCATAGGGATGATTCTTCTAATACAACCCTATACTCCAACCGACAAGGTTCTAAGAAGAAAGGTAATTTTTAGAAAGGATACAATTCTCAACAGGATTCCAAAGGAAAAGGGAAACAACCTCAACAAAATAAGAGGTATTTCAAAATTTATGATAAA
Source organism: Wollemia nobilis (assembly GCA_028583015.1). Lineage (NCBI taxonomy): Eukaryota > Viridiplantae > Streptophyta > Pinopsida > Araucariales > Araucariaceae > Wollemia > Wollemia nobilis. The sequence continues at coordinate 1,846,429 of JAQPPZ010010331.1, read as the reverse complement.
GACAACCATGATGCCAACAGGTGTTGGCATAAGAATAAGCAAAAAGGCCAGAACAAACTCCAAAACAAGAACAAGCAACCCAAGGTGAATGTTGTTGTTGAAGAATCTGAATCAGATTCTGAGTGGGCACACAAGGTGCTCATGACTACCACAGCCTCCAAGGAGAATGATCATGTATGGTATGTCGATTTTGGTGCTAGTATGCATATGACTGGCAACAGATCATGGTTTGAATCATTTTTTGCTAAATAGGGTAGACCTGCCACTATTGTTGATGAAAAAACCTACAAGGTTTAGGGAGAGGGTACAGTTTCAGTCACTCTTCTTGATGGCAAGTGTCATATTGACAAAGTCATCTATGTTCTAGGATTGGCTAACAATTTATTTTTGGTCACACAAATCCTGGATAAAAATATTGTTGTCAACTATCGTGTTGAAGATGGCAAAAAGTGTTGTACAATCACCAAGAAGGGTAAGAAGATTGCAACAGCTTCTTATAAGCATGACTTATTTGCCATAGATGCTATATCTACTCCCCATGTTGTCATGATAGTCTCTACGAAGGTGAACGCCACCTGGACCTAGATCGGAGAGTGCCACCTGGACATGCATCTAGACACGTGATGTGGACTGACGCTGACATGACCGACTGACGTGGCAGCCACGTGGACTGACATGGCCACCATGTGACCTGACACGGACCTGACCCCTGCCATGTGACACGAAAAAAAGGGTGACGTGATTGCCCAAAGGTAATAACATATACAGGGGGGAATCTTTCCTTTTATTCCCCTCTCATGCACCCCGTGGAAGCAATGTGGCACTAAAGTCCCACGTTTTTTTTTGCTCCCCATGAGAGTTGCAAGGGAAGAAAGGGTCAATTGTCCCTTTCCTTCCGATTGGGCATGCTAGACCAGTTGGCAGGAGTGCCAGGATAGTTCCCGTGAGGTTAGGGGTTCAAACCCCTTCGATAGACCCCCTGAAGGTAATTTTTTTTAAAAAAAATTTGTTAATTTTTTAGTATTTTTTAATTAATATATTAATATTTTTTGTTTAAAAAAAATTATTTTTTTAATTAATCAAATTTTTAAATTGTGATTTAAAGAAAAAAACAAAAGTATTTTTATTATTAATTAAATTATTACTAAAATTATTTAGAAATTTACATTAAAATTAGAAGAAAAATGGGGGGATGATGAGTAAATTTTTATGGCAAATTGGCTTATTGTAAAGGTGCATTTTCGGCACTTTTATGTTGTATGTTGCATATTTTCATTTTTTTGCACTACATCATTAAAAGTTAAAATCAAAATCACTCCCTAAGTCCCCGGAATAATTAAAACCCATCCGTGCAATTTATTGCACTGCAATGTTCGGTATTTGTGATACCTCTGGCCAACACTTACAGGTAAAGCTGTCATGATTGTGCTACTGTATCCATCGCCTAATATAGCTGCCAAATCGACGTCTGAGCTTGCTCTCTATAAATCATCGACGAGAGATAAGTTTGCCATTTTTTGCTATTTTACTTCATCCACTACCCTAATCGTTCTTGTGTTTAGACGTAAATCTTGACGAGAGTTCTGACATCCACAGTGTTTAGGGGAAGTTACGCCCCACGCATGAGGATTGATGACTTTCTATGGTAGGTGCCATCAACAATACGATTCCCTTTCAGTACCGCCTAAGTACCACGTATCATATAATCTTTAAAAAATTACCTACAGTCTCCCTCACGTAAAGGCAGGTAATTTTTTTTTATTTTTTCAAAATACCTATAGTGTCCCTCACGTAAGGGCGGGTATTTTGTATGGTATAATGACTTGGCATTAAGGTATATAGAAAGGGTGGCCAATTGGTGATATAAGGAACCTTCACTATGGCTTCTGTTGCAAAGTTAATGATTGATGCTCATCAGTTATTGAAAGGTCCTAATTATACACAATGGAAAAACAAAATGAAGGCAGTCCTCATCATGGAATATTTATGGGATGTTGTTTCTAGAGCAACAACAAGACCTTCACCAACAGTTGGATCCACAGCTCTTACTGCTGATCAGATCACATTTGATAAGAAATATAGTCGAGCGAAAGTGCTCATTTTGTTTGCTATTTCAGATGAAGTTCAACCTCCAAGGAGAAGGATCTTGTATGGTATGTTGATTTTGGTCCTAGTAATCATATGACTGGCGACAGATCATGGTTTCAATCATTTATGGCTAAAGAGGGTAGACCTGTCACTATTTGTGGCTAAAGTGGGAGAGGGTACAGTTTCAATAACTCTTCCTGATGGCAAGTGTCAGATTGACAAAGTCCTCTATGTTCCAGGATTGGCTAACAATTTATTTTTGGTCACACAAATCTTGGATAAAAATATGGTTGTCATCTTTCGTGTTGAAGATGGCAAAAAGTGTTGTACAATCACCAGGAAGGGTAAGAAGATTGCAACAGCTTCTTATAACCATGGCTTATTTGCCCCAGATGCTATCTCTACTCCCCATGTTGCCATGACAGTCTCTACCAAGGAGAGCGCCACCTGGACCTAGACCAAAGAGCACCACCTGGACGTGGACCGAGACACGTGACGTGGACTGACACTGACACAACTGACTGACATGGCCACCACATGGACTGACGTGGCCGCCACATGACCCGACGCGGACCTGACCCCTGTTGCATGGCATGGCAAAAAGGGTGACGTGATTTCCTGAAGGCAATCACATATATAGGGGGGAATATTTCCTTTTATTCCCCCCTCATGCACCCCGTGGGAGCAATGTGGGACTAAAGTCCCACGTTTTTTTTTGCTCCCTGCGAGGGTCGCAAGGGAAGAAAGGGACAATTGTCCCTTTCCTTCCCATCGGGCATGCTAGCCCAGCCGGTAGGAGTGCCAGGCTAGCACCCGTGAGGTTGGGGGTTCAAACCCCTTCGACAGACCCCTTGAAGGTAATTTTTTTTAATTTTTTTTGTTATTTTTCTTTATTTTTTTAGTATTTTTTAATTAATATACTAATATTTTTTGTTTTAAAAAAAAAAAATCATTTTTTTAATTAATCATATTTTTAAATTGTGATTTAAAAAAAAAAAATAAAAGTATTTTTACTATTAATTAAATTATTACTAGAATTATTTAGAAATTTACATTAAAATTAGAAGAAAAAGGGAGGGATGATGAGTAAATTTTTAAGGCAAATTGGCTTATTGTAAAGGTGCATTTTCGACAGTGCTCGACACCTAGTGGTTTATTTCTGTGGGCACTTTTATGTTGTATGTTGCATATTTTCATATTTTTGCACTACATCATTAAAGTTAATATTAAAATCACTCCCTAAGTCCCTGAAATAATTAAAACCCATCCGTGCAATTTATTGCACTATAGTGTTTGGTATTTGTGATACCTCTGGCCAGCACTTACAGGTAAAGCTGTCGTGATTGCGCTACTATATCCACCGCCTAATATAGCTACCAAAATGACGTATGATCTTGTTCTCTATAAATCGTCAGGGAGAGATAAGTTTACAATTTCATGTTATTTTACTTCATTCATTACCCTTATCGTTCTTGTGTTTAGGCGTAAATCCTGACGAGAGTTCTGACATCCACAGTGTTTACGGGAAGTTACGCCCCATGCATGAGGATTGATGAATTTCTATGGTAGGTGCCATCAACAAGACGATTCCCTTTCAGTACTGCCTAAGTACCACGTATCATATAATCTTTAAAAAATTACCTACAGTCTCCCTCACGTAAGGGCGGGTAATTTTTTTTTTTTTTCAAAATAACTAAAGTCTCTCTCACGTAAGGACGCGTATTTTTTATGGTATAACGGCCTAAAATTAAGGTATATGGAAAGGGCGACCAATTGGTGATATAAGGAACCTTCACTATGGCTTCTGCTGCAAAGTTAATGACTGATGCTCATCAGTTATTGAAAGGTCCTAATTATACACCATGGAAAAACAAAATGAAGGCAGTACTCATCATGGAAGATTAATCAGATGTTTTTTTGTGAGCAACAACAAGAACTTCACCATTAGTTGGATCCACAGCTCTTACTACTGATCAGATCGCATTTGATAAGAAATACAGTCGAGCAAATGTGCTCTTTTTGTTTGCTGTTTCAGATGAATTTCAACCTCATATAGCTGACAAAGCGAGTGGTAAAGAGGCATGGGATGCCCTTCAAATCATTTATGAGCGAAAGAATGATTCCACCATTCTTCATATTCAAAAACAACTTCATAATTTGATTTTGAGATAGGGTGAGACAGTTGAACTCTTTCTTTGTAGAGTTTATGAATTAAAAGGCAAATTGAATTCTTTGGGAGATACAATGGATGACAAGCTTCTCACTTCAATAGTGATGAGAGCTTTGCCTGAATCCTTTGATATGTTGATCACCTCCATTCAGGTGTCACAATGACAAATTACCTTTATTGAGTTGGTCAATTTGGTTCAAAAACATGAGGCACACCAACTTCATAGGGATGATTCTTCTAATACAACCCTATACTCCAACCTACAAGGTTCTAAGAAGAAAGGTAATTTTTAGAAAGGAGGCAATTCTCAATAGGATTCAAAGGGAAAAGGGAAAAAACCTCAACAAAAGAAGAGGTATTGCAAAATTTGTGATAAAGACAACCATGACACCAACAGGTGTTGGCATAAGAATAAGCAAAAAGGCCAGAACAAACCCCAAAACAAGAACAAGCAACCCAAGGTGAATGTTGTTGTTGAAGAATCTGACTCAGATTCTGAATGGGCACACAAAGTGCTCATGACTACCATAGCCTCCAATGAGAAGGATCCTATATGGTATGTTGATTCTAGTTCTAGTAAGCATATGAATGGTGATAGATCATGGTTTGAATCACTTGTGGCTAAAAAGCACAGACCTGTCACTATTGCTGATGACAAAACCTACAAGGTTCAAGGAGAGAGTACAATTTTAGTCACTCTTCCTAATGGCAAATGTCAGATTGACAAAGTCCTCTATGTTCCAGGATTGGCTAACAATTTATTTTCGGACACACAAATCCTAGATAAAAATATGGTTGTCAACTTTCGTATTGAATATGGCAAGAAGTGTTGTAAAATCACCAGGAAGGGTAAGACGATTGCAATAGCTTCTTATAAGCATGGATTATTTGCCCCAGATTCTATCTCTAATCCCCATGTTGCCATGACAGTATCTACCAAGGAGAGCGCCACCTGGACCTGGACCAAAGAGCACCACCTAGACGTGGACCGAGACGCATGATGTGGACTAACGCTGACACGACCGACTGATGTGGTCGCCATGTGGACTGACATGGCTGCCATGTGGACTGATGTGGCCACCATGTTACCCAACATAGACCTGACCCCTATCGTGTGGCACGGCAAAAAGGGTGACGATATTGCCCAAAGGCAAACACATATACAGGGGGGAATCTTTCATTTTATTCCGCCCTCATGCACCCTGCGGGAGCAATGTGGGACTAAAGTCCCACATTTTTTTTTGCTCCTAGCTAGGGTAGAAAGGGAAGAAAGGGACACTTGTCCCTTTCCTTCCAATCAAGCATGCTAGACCAGCCGATAGGAGCGACAGGCTAGTGCCCGTGAGGTTAGGGGTTCAAACCCCTTCGACAGACCACTTGAAGGTAATTTTTTTTTTTGTTCTTTTTCTATATTTTTTTAGTATTTATTAATTAATATATTAATATATATATATATATATTTTTTAAATCTTTTTTTTAATTAATCATATTTTTAAATTGTGATTAAAAAAAAAAAAACAAAAGTATTGTTATTATTAATTAAATTATTTCTAAAAATATATAGAAATATACATTAAAATTAGAAGAAAAAGGGGGGGATGATGAGTAAATTTTTAAGGCAAATTGGCTTATTGTAAAGGTGCATTTTCGACAAAGACCCAAAACCTAGTGGTTTATTTCTATGGGCACTTTTATTTTTTATGTTGCATATTTTCATATTTTTGCACATCATTAAAAGTTAAAATCAAAATCACTCCCTAAGTCCCCAAAATAATTAAAACCCATCCTTGCAATTTATTACATTGTAGTGTTCGGTATTTGTGATACCTCTGGTCAGCATTTACAGGTAAAGTTGTCGTGATTGTGCTACTATATCTGCCGCCTAATATAGCTACCAAAACGATGTCTAATATTGTTCTCTATAAATCATCGAGGAGAGATAAGTTTGTCATTTTTTGCTATTTTACTTCATCCACTACCCTAATCGTTCTTGTGTTTAGGCGTAAATCTTGACGAGAGTTTTGACATCCACAGTGTTCAGGGGAAGTTACGCCCCACGCATTAGGATTGATGACTTTCTATTGTAGGTGCTATCAACGAGATGATTCCCTTTCAGTACCCCCTAAGTACCATGTATCATATAATATTTAAAAAATTACCTACAGTCTCCCTCATGTAAGGGTGGGTAAATTTTTCTAATTTTTTCAAAATACCTATAGTCTCCCTCACGTAAGGGTGGGTATTTTGTATGGTATAACAACTTGACATTAAGGTATATAGAAAGGGCGACCAATTGGTGATATAAGGAACCTTCACTATGGCTTCTGCTACAAAGTTAATGACTGATGCTCATCAGTTATTGAAAGGTTCTAATTATACACCATGGAAAAAAAAATGAAGGCAGTCCTCATCATGGAAGATTTATGGGATGTTGTTTCTGGAGCAACAACGAGACCTTCACCAGTTGTTGGATCCACAGCTCTTATTGCTGATTAGATCACATTTGATAAGATATACAGTCGAGCGAAAGTGCTCATTTTGTTTGTTGTTTCAGATGAAGTTCAACCTCCAAGGAGAAGGATCCTGTATGGTATGTCGATTTTGGTGCTAGTAGGCATATGACCTGCGATAGATCGTGGTTTGAATCATTTGTGGCTAAAGAGGGCAGACCTGTCACTATTGCAGATGACAATACCTACAAGGTTTAGGGAGAGGGTACAGTTTTAGTAACTCTTCCTGATGGCAAGTGTCAGATTGACAAAGTCCTCTATGTTCCAGGATTGGCTAATAATTTATTGTCGGTCACATAAATCCTAGATAAAAATATGGTTGTCATCTTTCGTGTTGAATATGGCAAAAAGTGTTGTACAATCAACAGGAAGGGTAAGAATATTGCAACAACTTCTTATAAGCATGGCTTATTTGCCCTAGATTCTATCTCTACTCCCAATGTTGCCATGACAGTCTCTACCAAGGAGAGCGCCACCTGGACCTGGACCGGAGAGTGCCACTTGGACGTGGACTGAGACACGTGACGTGGACTGATGCTGACACGACCGACTGATGTGGCCGCCACATGGACTAACGTGGCCGCCATGTGACCCGACATGGACTTGACCCCTTCCGCGTGGCACAACAAAAAGGGTGACGTGATTTCCTGAAGCTAATCACATATATAGGTTGGAATATTTCCTTTTATTCCCCCATCATGCACCCTGCGAGAGCAATGTGGGACTAAAGTCCCACGTTTTTTTTTGCTCCCTGCGAGGGTCACAAGGGAAGAAAGGGACAATTGTCCCTTTCCTTCCCATCAGGTGTGCTAGCCCAGCCAGCAAGAGCACCAAGCTAGCACCTGTGAGTTTGGGGGTTCAAACCCCTTCGACAAACCCCTTGAAGGTAATTTTTTTTGTTATTTTTCTTTATTTTTTTAAAATTTTTTAATTAATATATTAATATTTTTTGTTTTAAAAAAAAAAATAATTGTTTTAATTAATCATATTTTTAAATTGTGATTTAAAAAAAAAAAAAGTATTTTTATTATTAATTAAATTATTACTAAAATTATTTAGAAATTTACATTAAAATTAGAAGAAAAAAGGGGGGATGATGAGTAAATTTTTAAGGCAAATTGGCTTATTGTAAAGGTGCATTTTTGGTAGCGTCCGACACATAGTGGTTTATTTCTGTGGGCACTTTTATGTTGTATGTTGCATATTTTCATATTTTTGCACTACATCATTAAAAGTTAAAATTAAAATCACTCCCTAAGTCCCAGGAATAATTAAAACCCATTTGTGCAATTTATTGCACTGTAGTGTTCGATATTTGTGATACCTCTGGCCAACACTTACAGGTAAAGTTGTGATTGCGCTACTGTATCCACCGCCTAATATAGCTGCCAAAATGACATATGAGCTTGTTCTCTATAAATCGTCGGGGGGAGTTCTGACATCCATAGTGTTTAGGGGAAGTTACGCCCCATGCATGAGGATCGATGACTTTCTATGGTAGGTGCCATCAACAAGACGATTCCATTTCAGTACCGCCTAAGTACCACGTATCATATAATCTTTAAAAAATTACCTACAGTCTACCTCATATAAGGGCAGGTAATTTTTTTTATTTTTTCAAAATACCTAAAGTCTCCCTCACGTAAGGGTGGGTATTTTCTATGGTATAACGACTTGGAATTAAGGTATATAGAAAGGGCGACCAATTGGTGATATAAGGAACCTTCACTATGGCTTCTACTGCAAAGTTAATGACTGATCCTCATTAGTTATTGAAAGGTCCTAATTATACACCATGGAAAAGCAAAATGAAGGCAATACTCATCATGGAAGATTTATGGGATGTTTTTTCTGGTGCAACAACGAGACCTTCACCAGTAGCTGGATCCACAGCTCTTACTGCTGATCAGATCACATTTGATAAGAAATATAGTCGAGAAAAAGTGCTCATTTTGTTTGCTATTTTAGATGAAGTTCAACCTCATATAGCTGATACAGCGAGTGGTAAAGAGGCATGGGATGCCCTTCAAACCATTTATGAGGGAAAGAATGATTCCACCATTCCTCATCTTCAAAAACAACTTCACAATCTGATTTTGAGACAGGCTGAGACAGTTGAACTCTTTCTTTGCAGAGTTTTTGAATTAAAAGGTAAATTGAATTCTTTGGAAGATACAGTGGACGACAAGCTTCTCACTTCAATAGTGATGAGAGATTTGCCTGACTCCTTTGATACGTTGATCACCTCCATTCAGGTGTCACAATGACAAATTACCTTTATTGAGTTGGTAAATTTGCTTCAACAACATGAGGAATGCCAACTTCATAGGGATGATTCTTCTAATACAACCCTATACTCCAACTGACAGGGTTCTAAGAAGAAAGGTAATTTTTAGAAAGGAGGCAATTCTCAATAGGATTCAAAAGGGAAAGGAAAAAAACCTCAACAAAAGAAGAGGTATTGCAAAATTTGTGATAAAGACAACCACGACACCAACAGGTGTTGGCATAAGAATAAGCAAAAATGCCAGAACAAACCCCAAAACAAGAACAAGCAACCCAAGGTGAATGTTGCTGTTGAAGAATCTGACTCAGATTCTGAATGGGCACACAAGGTGCTCATGACTACCATAGCCTCCAAGGATAAGGATCCTATATGGTATGTCGATTATGGTGGTAGTATGCATATGACTGGCGACAGATCGTGGTTTGAATAATTTGTGGCTAAAGAGGGCAGACTTATCACTATTGCTGATGACAAAACCTACAAGGTTCAGGGAGAGAGTACAGTTTTAATCACTCTTCCTGATGGAAAATGTCATATTGAAAAAGTCCTCTATGTTCCAAGATTGGCTAAAAATTTATTGTCGATCACACAAATCCTAGATAAAAATATGGTTGTCAACTTTCATGTTGAAGCTGCAAGAAGTGTTGTACAATCACCAGGAAGGGTAAGAAAATTGCAACAACTTCTTATAAGCATGGCTTATTTGCCCTAGATTTTATCTCTACTCCCCATGTTGCCATGACAGTATCTACCAAGCAGAGCGCCACTTGGAATTGGACTAGAAAGCGCCACTTGGATGTGGACCGAGATGCATGATGTGGACAGACGCTGACACGACCGACTGACGTGGCCGCCACGTGGATTGACATGGCTACCACGTGACTCGACACGAACCTGACCACTACTGTGTGGCACGAAAAAAAGGGTGATGTGATTGCCCAAACACAATCACATATACAGGGGGAATATTTCCTTTTATTCCCCCCTCATGCAACCCACGGGAGCAATGTGGGACTAAAGTCCCACGCTTTTTTTGCTCCCTACGAGGGTCGCAAGGGAAGAAAGGGACAATTGTCCCTTTCCTTCCCATCGGGCATGCTAGCCCAGCTGGAAGGAGCGCCAGGCTAGCGCCCGTGAGGTTAGGGGTTCAAACCCCTTCGACAGACCCCTTGAAGGTAATTTTTTTTTAATTTTTTTTGTTATTTTTCTTTTTTATTTTTAGTATTTTTTAATTAATATATTAATATTTTATTTATTTATTTATTTTTTTAAATCATTTTTTAAATTAATAATATTTTTAAATTGTGATTTAAAAAAAAAAAACAAAAGTATTTTTATTATTAATTAAATTATTACTAAAATTATTTAGAAATTTACATTAAAATTAGAAGAAAAATGGGGGGATGATGAGTAAATTTTTAAGGCAAATTGGCTTATTGTAAAGGTATATTTTTGGCAGCGCCCGAAACCTAGTGGTTTATTTCTGTGGGCACTTTTATGTTGTATGTTACATATTTTCATATTTTTGCACTACATCATTAAAAGTTAAAATCAAAATCACTCCCTAAGTCCCCGGAATAATTAAAACCCATTCATGCAATTTATTGCACTGCAGTGTTCGTTATTTGTGATACCTCTGGCCATCACTTACAGGTAAAGCTCTTGTGATTGCGCTACTATATCCGCCGCCTAATATAGTTGCCAAAATGACGTCTGAGCTTGTTCTCTTTAAATCATCGAGGAGAGATAAGTTTACCATTTTTTGCTATTTTACTTCATCCACTACCCTAATCGTTCTTGTGTTTAGACGTAAATCCTGATGAGAGTTCTGACATTCATAGTATTTAGGGGAAGTTACGCCCCATGCATGAGGATTGATGAATTTCTATGGTAGGTGCCATCAACAAGATGATTCCCTTTCAGTACCACCTAAGTACCACGTATCATATAATCTTTAAAAAATTACCTATAGTCTCCCTCACGTAAGGGCGGGTAATTTTTTCTGATTTTTTCAAAATACCTATAGTCTCCCTCACGTAAGGGCGGGTATTTTGTATGGTATAATTGCCTGGCATTAAGATATATAGAAATTGTGACCAATTGGTGATATAAGGAACCTTCACTATGGCTTCTGCTACAAAGTTAATGACTGATGCTCATCAGTTATTGAAAGGTCCTAATTATACACCATGGAAAAATAAAATGAATGTATTCCTCATCATTGAAGATTTATGTGATGTTGTTTTTGGAGCAACAACCACACCTTCACCAGCAGATGGATCCACAACTCTTACTGCTAATTAGATCGCATTTGATAAGAAATACAATCCAGCGAAAGTGCTCATTTTGTTTGCTGTTTTAGATGAAGTTCAACCTCATATAGCTGACAAAGCGAGTGGTAAAGAGGCATAGGATGCCCTTCAAACCATTTATGGGGGAAAGAATGATTCCACCATTCTTCATCTTGAAAAACAACTTCACAATATGATTTTGAGACAGGGTGAGATAGTTGAACTCTTTCTTTGCAGAGTTTCTGAATTAAAAGGCAAATTGAATTCTTTGGGAGATACAGTGGACGACAAGCTTCTCACTTCAATAGTGATGAGAGATTTGCCTGACTCCTTTGATATGTTGATCACCTCCATTCAGGTTTCACAATGATAAATTACCTTTATTGAGTTGGTCAATTTGCTTCAACAAACATGAGGCACACCAACTTCATAGGGATGATTCTTCTAATACAGCCCTATACTCCAACCAAAAGGGTTTTAAGAAGAAAGGTAATTTTTAGAAAGGAGGCAATTATCAACGATATTCAAAAAGAAAAGGGAAACGAACTCAACAAAATAAGAGGTATTACAAAATTTGTGATAAAGACAACCATGACACCAATAGGTGTTGGCATAAGAATAAGCAAAAAGGCCAAAACAAACCCCAAAACAAGAAGAAGCAACCCAAGGTGAATGTTGTTGTTGAAGAATCTAGCTTAGATTCTGAATGGCCATACAAGGTGCTCATGACTACCACAACCTCCAAGGAGAAGGATCCTGTATGGTATGTCGATTCTGGTGCTAGTAAGCATATGAATGGCAACAGATCATGGTTTGAATCATTTGTGGCTAAAGAAGGAAGACCTGTCACTATTGTTGATGACAAAACCTACAAGGTTAAGGGAGAGGGTACAATTTTAGTCACTCTTCTTGATGGCAAGTGTTAGATTGACAAAGTCCTCTATGTTATAGGATTGGCTAACAATTTATTGTCGGTCACACAAATCCTGGATAAAAATATGGTTGTCAAATTTCGTGTTGAAGATGGCAAAAAGTTTTGTACAATGACCAAGAAGGGTAAGAAGATTGCAACATCTTCTTATAAGCATGGATTATTTGCCCTAGATGCTATCTCTATTCCCCATGTTGCCATGACAGTCTCTACCAAGGAGAGCGTCACCTAGACCTGGACCGGAGAGGGCCACCTATAGGTAGACTGAGACATGTGACATGGACTAACGCTGACATGACCGACTGATGTGACAGCCACATGGACTGACGTGGCCACCACATGACCCGACTCGGACCTGACCCATGCTGCGTGGCATGGAAAAAAGGGTGACATGATTTCCCGAAGGCAATCACATATACAGGGGGGAATATTTCCTTTTATTTCCCCCTCATGCACCCTGCAAGAGCAATGTGGGACTAATGTTCGTCATTTTTTTTTGCTCCCTGTGAGGGTCGCAAGGGAAGAAAGGGAAAATTGTCCCTTTCCTTCCCATCGGGCATGATAGCCCAGCTGGCAGGAGCACCAGGCTAGCGCCCGTGAGGTTAGGGGTTAAAACCCCTTCGACGGACCCCTTGAAGGTAATTTTTTTTTTTTACTTTTTTGTTATTTTTTTAGTATTTTTTAATTAATATATTAATATTTTATTTATTTATTTATTTTTTTAAATCATTTTTTAAATTAATAATATTTTTAAATTGTGATTTAAAAAAAAAAAAACAAAAGTATTTTTATTATTAATTAAATTATTACTAAAATTATTTAGAAATTTACATTAAAATTAGAAGAAAAAGGGAGGGTGATGAGTAAATTTTTAAGGCAAATTGGCTTATTGTAAAGGTGCATTTTTAGTAGCGCTCGACACCTAGTGGTTTATTTCTGTGGGCACTTTTATGTTGTATGTTGCATATTTTCATATTTTTGCACTACATCATTAAAAGTTAAAATCAAAATCACCTCTAAGTCCCTGAAATAATTAAAACCCATCCGTGCAATTTATTGGACTGCAATGTTCGATATTTTTTGATACCTCTAGCCAACACTTACAGGTAAAGCTGTCGTGATTGCGCTACTATATTCGTCACCTAATATAGCTGCCAAAACGACATCTGAGCTTGTTCTGTATAAATCGTCGAGGAGAGATAAGTTTGCCATTTTTTGCTATTTTACTTCGTCCACTACCCTAATTGTTATTGTGTTTAGGCATAAATCCTGACGAGAGTTCTGACATCCATAGTTTTTAGGGGAAGTTACGCCCAACTCATGAGGATTGATGACTTTCTATGGTAGGTGCCATCAACAAGATGATTCCCTTCCAGTACCGCCTAAGTACCACGTATCATATAATCTTTAAAAAATTGATAAGAAAGACAGTCGAGCGAAAGTGCTCATTTTTTTTCCTGTTTCAAATGAAGTTCAACCTCATATAGTTGACAAAGCAAGTGGTAAAGAGGAATGGGATGCCCTTCAAACCATTTATGAGGGAAAGAATGATTCCACCATTCTTCATATTCAAAAACAACTTCACAATCTGAGTTTGAGACAAGGTGAGACAGTTGAACTCTTTCTTTGCAGAGTTTCTGAATTAAAAGGCAACTTGAATTCTTTGGGAGATACAATGGACGACAAGCTTCTCACTTCAATATTGATGAGAGCTTTGCCTGAATCCTTTGATACGTCGATCACCTCCATGCAGGTGTCACAATGACAAATTACCTTTATTGAGTTGGTCAATTTGCTTCAACAACATGAGGCACGCCAACTTCACAGGGATGATTCTTCTAATACAGCCCTATACTCCAACTGACAGGGTTCTAAGAAGAAAGGTAATTTTCAAAAAGGAGGCAATTATCAAGAGGAATCAAAAGGAAAAGGGAAAATACCTCAAAAAAAGAAGAGGCATTGCATAATTTGTTATAAAGACAACCATGACACCAACAGGTGTTGGCATAATAATAAGCAAAAAGGCCAGAAAAAACCCCAAAACAAGAATAAGCAACCCAAGGTAAATGTTGTTGTTGAAGAATATGAATCAGATTCTGAATGGGCACACAAGGTGCTCATGACTACCACAACCTCCAAGGAGAAGGATCCTATATGGTATGTCGATTCTGGTGCTAGTAAGCATATGACTGGCGACATATCGTGGTTTGAATCATTTTTGGTTAAAGATGGCAGAACTGTCACTATTGCTGATGACAAAACCTACAAGGTTCAGGGAGAGGGTACAGTTTTAGTCACTATTCTTGATGGCAAGTGTCATATTGACAAAGTCCTCTATGTTATAGGATTGGCTAACAATTTATTGTCGGTCACACAAATTTTGGATAAAAATATGGTTGTCAACTTTCGTGTTGAAGATGGCAAAAAGTTTTGTACAATGACCAAGAAGGGTAAGAAGATTGCAACATCTTCTTATAAGCATGGATTATTTGCCCTAGATGCTATCTCTACTCCCCATGTTGCAATGACAGTCTCTACCAAGGAGAGTATCACCTGGACCTAGACCGGAGAGGGCCACCTATACGTGGACGGAGACATGTGACATGGACTAACGCTGACACGACCGACTGACGTGGCAACCACGTGGACTGACGTGGCCACCACATGACCCAACACGGACCTGACCCTTGCTGCATGGCATTGCAAAAAGGGTGATGTGATTGCCCGAAGGCAATCACATATACAGGGGGGAATCTTTCCTTTTATTCCCCCTTCTTGCACCCCGCGGGAGCAATGTGGGACTAAAGTCCCACGTTTTTTTTTGCTCCCCGTGAAGGTCGCAAGGGAAGAAAGGGACAATTGTCCCTTTCCTTCCCATCGGGCATGTTAGCCCAGCCGGCAGGAGCGCCAGGCTAGCGCCCGTGAGGTTAGGGGTTAAAACCCCTTCGACGAACCCCTTGAAGGTAATTTTTTTTGACTTTTTTGTTATTTTTTTAGTATTTTTTAATTAATATATTAATATTTTTTGTTTTAAAAAAAAATCATTTTTTTAATTAATCGTATTTTTAAATTGTGATTTAAAAAAAAAAAAACAAAAGTATTTTTATTATTAATTAAATTATTACTAAAATTATTTAGAAATTTACATTAAAATTAGAAGAAAAAGGGGGGGTGATGAGTAAATTTTTAAGGAAAATTGGCTTATTGTAAAGGTGCATTTTCGGCAGCGCCCGACACCTAGTGGTTTATTGCTGTGGGCACTCTTATGTTGTATGTTGCATATTTTCATATTTTTGCACTACATCATTAAAAGTTAAAATCAAAATCACCTCTAAGTCCCTGAAATAATTAAAACCCATCCGTGCAATTTATTGGACTGCAATGTTCGATATTTTTTGATACCTCTAGCCAACACTTACAGGTAAAGCTGTCGTGATTGCGCTACTGTATTCGTCACCTAATATAGCTGCCAAAACGACATCTGAGCTTGTTCTGTATAAATCGTCGAGGAGAGATAAGTTTGCCATTTTTTGCTATTTTACTTCGTCCACTACCCTAATCGTTATTGTGTTTAGGCATAAATCCTGACGAGAGTTCTGACATCCACAGTTTTTAGGGGAAGTTACGCCCAACTCATGAGGATTGATGACTTTCTATGGTAGGTGCCATCAACAAGATGATTCCCTTCCAGTACCGCCTAAGTACCACGTATCATATAATCTTTAAAAAATTGATAAGAAAGACAGTCGAGCGAAAGTGCTCATTTTTTTTCCTGTTTCAAATGAAGTTCAACCTCATATAGTTGACAAAGCAAGTGGTAAAGAGGAATGGGATGCCCTTCAAACCATTTATGAGGGAAAGAATGATTCCACCATTCTTCATATTCAAAAACAACTTCACAATCTGAGTTTGAGACAAGGTGAGACAGTTGAACTCTTTCTTTGCAGAGTTTCTGAATTAAAAGGCAACTTGAATTCTTTGGGAGATACAATGGACGACAAGCTTCTCACTTCAATATTGATGAGAGCTTTGCCTGAATCCTTTGATACGTCGATCACCTCCATGCAGGTGTCACAATGACAAATTACCTTTATTGAGTTGGTCAATTTGCTTCAACAACATGAGGCACGCCAACTTCACAGGGATGATTCTTCTAATACAACCCTATACTCCAACTGACAGGGTTCTAAGAAGAAATGTAATTTTTAGAAAGGAGACAATTCTCAATAGGATTCAAAAGGAAAGGGGAAACAACCTCAAAAAAGGAAGAGGTATTGCAAAATTTGTGATAAATACAAGCATGACACCAATAGGTGTTGGCATAAGAATAAGCAAAAAGGCCAGAACAAACCCCAAAACAAGAACAAGCAACCCAAGGTGAATGTTGTTGTTGAAGAATCTGACTAAGATTCTAAATGGGCACACAAGGTGCTCATGACTACCACAGCCTCCAAGGAGAAGTATCCTGTATGGTATGTCGATTCTTGTGCTAGTAAGCATATGATTGGTGACAGATCATGGTTTGAATCATTTGTGGCTAAAGAGGGCAGACCTGTCACTATTGCTGATGACAAAACCTACAAGGTTCAGGGAGAGGGTAGTGTTTTAGTAACTCTTCCTGATGGCATGTGTCAGATTGACAAAGTCCTCTATGTTCCAAGATTGGCTAACAATTTATTGTCGATCACACAAATCTTGGATAAAAATATGGTTGTCATATTTCATGTTGAAGATGGCAAAAAGTGTTGTACAATCACCAGGAAGGGTAAGAAGATTGCAACAACTTATTATAAGCATGGCTTATTTGCCCTAGATGCTATCTCTACTCCCCATGTTGCAATGATAGTCTCTACCAAGGAGAGTGCTACTTGGACCTGGACCGGAGAGTGCCACCTAGACGTGTACTGAGACGCGTGACATGGATAGACACTGACACAAACGACTGACGTGGTCGCCACGTGGACTGACATGGCCGCCACATGACCTGACATGGACCTGACCCTTGCCATGTGGCACGGAAAAAAGGGTGACGTTATTGCCTAAAGGTAATCACATATACAAGGGGGATTCTTTGCTTTTATTCCCCCCTCATGCACCCCACGAGAGCAATGTGGGACTAAAGTCCCATGTTTTTTTTGCTCCCCGTGAGGGTTGCAAGGGAATAAAGGGACAATTGTCCCTTTCCTTCCCATTAGGCATGCTAGCCCAGCCGGCAGGAGCGCTAGGCTAGCGCCCATGAGGTTGGGGGTTCAAACCCCTTCAACAGACCCCTTGAAGGTATTTTTTTTTTAATTTTTTTGTTATTTTCATTTATTTTTTTAGTTTTTTTTAATTAATATATTAATATTTTTTGTTTTTAAAAAAAAAATCATTTTTTAAATTAATCATATTTTTAAATTGTGATTAAAAAAAAAAAAACAAAAGTATTTTTATTATTAATTAAATTATTACTAAAATTATTTAGAAATTTACATTAAAATTAGAAGAAAAAGGGGGGGATGATGAGTAAATTTTTAAGGTAAATTGGCTTATTGTAAAGGTGCATTTTTGGTAGTGCCCGACACCTAGTGGTTTATTTCTGTGGGCACTTTTATCTTGTATGTTGCATATTTTCATATTTTTGCACTACATCATTAAAAGTTAAAATTAAAATCACTCCCTAAGTCCCCGGAATAATTAAAACCCATCCGTGCAATTTATTGCACTGCAGTGTTTGGTATTTGTGATACCTCTAGCCAGCACTTACAGGTAAAGCTGTCATGGTTGCGATACTGTATCCACCGCCTAATATAGCTGCCAAAATGACGTATGAGCTTGTTCTCTATAAATCGTTGGGGAGAGATAATTTTACCATTTTTTGGTATTTTATTTCATCCACTACCCTAATCGTTCTTGTGTTTAGGCATAAATCCTGATGAGAGTTCTGACATCCACACTATTTAGGGGAAGTTACGCCCCATGCAGGAGGATTGATGACTTTCTATGGTAGGTGCCATCAACAAGACGATTCCCTTTCAGTACCACCTAAGTACCACGTATCATATAATCTTTAAAAAATTACCTACAGTCTCCCTCACGTAAGGGTGGGTAGTTTTTTTTTTTTTCAAAATACCTAAAGTCTCCCTCACGTAAGGTCGGGTATTTTGTTTGGTATAACAACCTGGAATTAAGGTATATAGAAAGGGCGAGCAATTGGTGATATAAGGAACCTTCACTATGGCTTCTGCTGCAAAGTTAATGACTGATGCTCATAAATTATTGAAAGGTCCTAATTATACACCATGGAAAAACAAAATGAAGGCAATCCTCATCATGGAAGATTTATGGGATGTTTTTTCTGGAGCAACAACGAGACCTTCACCAGTAGTTGGATCCATAGCTCTTACTGTTGATCAGATCACATTTAATAAGAAATACAGTCGAACAAATGTGTTCATTTTGATTGTTGTTTCAAATGAAGTTCAACCTCATATAGCTAACAAAGCGAGTGGTAAAGAGGCATGGGATTCCATTCAAACCATTTATGAGGGAAAGAATGATTCCACCATTCTTCATCTTCAAAAACAACTTCACAATCTGATTTTGAGACAGGCTGAGATAGTTGAACTCTTTCTTTATAGAGTTTCTGAATTAAAAGGCAAATTGAATTCTTTGGGAGATACAATGGACGACAAGCTTCTCACTTCAATAGTGATGACAGCTTTGCCTGACTCCTTTGATACGTCGATCACCTCCATGCAGGTGTCACAACGACAAATTACCTTTATTGAGTTGGTCAATTTGCTTCAACAACATGAGGCACGCTAACTTCATAGGTATGATTCTTCTAATACAGCCCTATACTCCAATCGACAGGGTTCTAAGAAGAAAGGTAATTTTTAGAAAGGAGACAATTCTCAACAGGATTCAAAAGGAAAAGGGAAAAAACCTCAACAAAATAAGAGGTATTGCAAAATTTATGATAAAGACAACCATGACACCAACAGGTGTTGGCATAAGAATAAGCAAAAAGGCCATAAAAAACCCTAAAACAAGAACAAGCAACCCAAGGTGAATGTTGTTGTTGAAGAATCTGACTAAGATTCTGAATGGGCACACAAGGTGCTCATGACTACCATAGCATCTAAGGAGAAGGATCCTGTATGGTATGTCAATTTTGGTGCTAGTAAGCATATGACTGGCAAGAGATCATGGTTTGAATCATTTGTGGCTAAAGAGGGCAGACCTGTCACTATTGCTGATGACAAAACCTACAAGGTTCAGGGAGAGGGTACAGTTTCAGTAACTCTTCCTGATGGCATGTGTCAGATTGACAAAGTCCTCTATGTTCTAGGATTGGCTAACAATTTATTGTCGATCACACAAATCCTGGATAAAAATATGGTTGTCATATTTCATGTTCAAGATGGCAAAAAGTGTTGTACAATCACCAGGAAGGATAAGAATATTGCAATAGCTTATTATAAGCATGGCTTATTTGCCCTAGATGCTATCTCTACTCCCCATGTTGCCATGAAAGTCTCTACCAAGGAGAGTGCTACCTGGACCTGGATCGGAGAGTGCCACCTGGACATGTATCGAGACACGTGACGTGGACTGACGTTGACACAACTGACTGACATGGTCGCCACGTGGACTGACGTGGTCGCCACGTGACCTGACATGGACCTGACCCTTGCCATGTGGCATGGCAAAAAGGGTGACGTGATTGCCCGAAGGCAATCACATATACAAGGGGGAGTATTTGCTTTTATTCCTACCTCATGCACCCCGTGGGAGCAATGTGGGACTAAAGTCCCACGGTTTTTTTTGCTCCTCATGAGGGTTGCAAGGGAATAAAGGTACAATTGTCCCTTTCCTTCCCATAATTCTTGCTAGCCCAGCCACCAGGAGCGCTAGGCTAGCACACATGAGGTTGGGGGTTCAAACCCCTTCGACAGACCCCTTGAAGGTAATTTTTTTTTTAATTTTTTTGTTATTTTTCTTTATTTTTTTAGTTTTTTTTAGTTAATATATTAATATTTTTTGTTTTAAAAAAAAAAAAAATCATTTTTTTAATTAATCATATTTTTAAATTGTGATTTAAAAAAAAAAAAACAAAAGTATTTTTATTATTAATTAAATTATTACTAAAATTATTTAGAAATTTACATTAAAATTAGAAGAAAAAGGGAGGGATGATGAGTAAATTTTTAAGGCAAATTGGATTATTGTAAAGGTGCATTTTTGGCAGTGCCCGACACCTAGTGGTTTATTTCTGTGGGAACTTTTATGTTGTATGTTGCATATTTTTATATTTTTGCACTACATCATTAAAAGTTAAAATCACTCCCTAAGTCCCCGAAATAATTAAAACCCATCTATGCAATTTATTGCACTGCAGTGTTTGGTATTTGTGATACCTCTGGCCAGAACTTACAGATAAAGTTGTCATGATTGTGCTATTGTATCCACTGCCTAATATAGCTGCCAAAATGATGTATGAGCTTGTTCTCTATAAATCGTCGAGGAGAGATAAGTTTACCATTTTTTGCTATTTTATTTCATCCACTACCCTAATCGTTCTTGTGTTTAGGCATAAATCCTGACGAGAGTTCTGACATCCATAGTGTTTAGGGGAAGTTACACCCCATGCATGAGGATTGATGACTTTCTATGGTAGGTTCCATCAAAAATATGATTCCCTTTCAGTACCACCTAAGTACCACGTATCATATAATCTTTAAAAAATTACCTACAGTCTCCCTCACATAAGGGCGGGTAGATTTTTTTTTTTTTCAAAATACCTAACGTCTCCCTCATGTAAGTTCGGGTATTTTGTATGGTATAACGGCCTAGAATTAAGGTATATATAAAGGGCGACCAATTGGTGATATAAGGAACCTTCACTATGGCTTTTGCTACAAAGTTAATGACTGATGCTCATCAGTTATTGAAAGGTCCTAATTATACACCATGGAAAAACAAAATGAAGGCAATCCTCATCATGGAAGATTTATGGGATGTTTTTTCTGGAGCAACAATGAGACCTTCACCAGTAGCTGGATCCACAGCACTTACTACTGATCAGATCACATTTGATAAGAAATACAGTCGAACGAAAGTGCTCATTTTGTTTATTATTTCAGATGAAGGTCAACCTCATATAGCTGACAAAGTGAGTGGTAAAGAGACATGGGATTCCCTTCAAACCATTTATGAGGGAAAGAATGATTCCACCATTCTTCATCTTCAAAAAAAACTTCACAATCTAATTTTGAGACAGGCTGAGACAGTTGAACTCTTTCTTTGCAGAGTTTCTCAATTAAAAGGCAAATAGAATTCTTTGGGAGATACAGTGGACGACAAGTTTCTCACTTCAATAGTGATGAGAGCTTTTCTTGACTCCCTTGATATGTTTATCACCTCCATTCAGGTGTCACAATGATTACCTTTATTGAGTTGGTCAATTTGCTTCAACAACATGAGGCACGCCAACTTCATAGGGATGATTCTTCTAATAAATCCTATACTCCAACCTACAGGGTTCTAAGAAGAAAGGTAATTTTTAGAAAGGAGGAAATTCTCAATAGGATTCAAAAGGAAAAGGGAAAAAACCTCAAAAAATGAAGAGGTATTGCAAAATTTTTGATAAATACAACCATGACACCAACAGGTGTTGGCATAAGAATAAGCAAAAAGGCCAGAACAAACCCCAAAAAAAGAACAAGCAACCCAAGGTGAATGTTGTTGTTGAAGAATCTAACTCAAATTTTGAATGGGCACATAAGGTGCTCATGACTACCATAGCCTCCAAGGAGAATGATCCTATATGGTATGTAGATTCTGGTGATAGGAAGCATATGACTGGTGACAGATCATGGTTTGAATCATTTGTGGCTAAAGAGGGTAGACCTATAAATATTGCTGATGAGAAAACCCACAAGGTTCGGGGAGAGAGTACAATTTCAGTCACTCTTCCTGATGGCAAATTTTAGATTGACAAAGTCCATGTTCTAGGATTGGCTAACAATTTATTTTCGATCACACAAATCTTGGATAAAAATATGGTTGTCAACTTTCATGTTGAAGATGGCAAGAAGTGTTGTACAATAACCAAGAAGGGTAAGAAGATTGCAATAGCTTCTTATAAGCATGGATTATTTGCCCTAGATGCTATCTCTACTACCCATGTTGCCATGACAGTATCTACCAAGGACAGTGCCACCTGGACCTGGACCAGAGAGTGCCACCTGGACGTGGACCAAGATGTGTAACGTGGACTGACACTGACACGACCGACTGACATGGCTGCCATGTGGACTGACGTGGCCACCATGTGACTCGACACAAACCTGACCCTTACCGCATGGTACGGAAAAAAGGGTGATGAGATTGCTCGAAGGAAATCACATATACAGGATGAAATCTTTTGTTTTATTACCCCCTCATGCACCCCACGAGAGCAATGTGGGACTAAAGTCCCATGTTTTTTTTTGCTCCCCACGAGGGTCATAAGGGAAGAAAGGGACAATTTTCCCTTTCCTTCCCATCAGGCATGCTAGACCAACCGACAGGAGCGACAGGCTAGCACCCGTGAGGTTAGGGGTTCAAACCCCTTCGACAGACCACTTGAAGGTAATTTTTTTTTTTAATTTTTTTGTTATTTTTCTTTATTTTTTTAGTATTTTTTAATTAATATATTAATATTTTTTGTTTAAAAAAAAATCATTTTTTTAATTAATCATATTTTTAAATTGTGATTTAAAAAAAAAAAAAAAAAGTATTTTTATTATTAATTAAATTATTACAAAAATTATTTAGAAATTTACATTAAAATTATAAGAAAAAGGGGGGAATGATGAGTAAATTTTTAAGGCAAATTGGCTTATTGTAAAGGTGCATTTTTGACAGCGCCCGACACGTAGTGGTTTATTTTTGTGGGCACTTTTATGTTGTATGTTGCCTATTTTCATATTTTTGCACTACATCATTAAAAGTTAAAATCAAAATCACTCCCTAAGTCCCCAGAATAATTAAAACCCATCCGTGTAATTTATTGCACTGTAGTGTTCGGTATTTGTGACACGACGTATGAGCTTGTTCTCTATAAATCATCAGGCAGAGATAAGTTTGCCATTTTTTGCTATTTTTCTTCATCCACTACCCTAATCGTTCTTGTGTTTAGATGTAAATCATGACGAGAGTTCTGACATTCATAGTGTTTAGGGGAAGTTACGCCCCATGCATGAGGATTGATGACTTTCTATGGTAGGTACCATCAACAAGACGATTCCCTTTTAGTACCGCCTAAGTACCACGTATCATATAATCTTTAAAAAAATACCTACAGTCTCCCTCATGTAAGGGCGGGTAATTTTTTCTAATTTTTTCAAAATACCTATAGTCTCCCTCATGTAAGGGCAGGTATTTTGTATGGTATAACGGCCTGGAATTAAGGTATATAGAAAGAGTGACCAATTGGTGATATAAGGAACCTTCACTATGGCTTTTGCTGCAAATTTAATGACTGATGCTCATCAGTTATTGAAAGGTCCTAATTATACACCATGGAAAAACATAATGAAGGCAGTCCTCATCATGGAAGATTTATGGGATGTTGTTTCTGGAGAAACAACGAGACCTTCACCAGTAGTTGGATCCATAGCTCTTACTACTGATCAGATCACATTTTATAAGAAAAATAGTCGAGCGAAAGTGCTCATGTTGTTTGTTGTTTCAAGTGAAGTTCAACCTCATATAGCTGACAAAGTGAGTGGTAAAGAGGAATGGGATTCCATTCAAACTATTTATGAGGGAAAGAATGATTCCACCGTTCTTCATCTTCAAAAACAACTTCACAATCTAAGTTTGAGACAGGGTGAGACAGTTGAACTCTTTCTTTACAGAGTTTATGAATTAGAAGGCAAATTGAATTCTTTGGGAGATACAGTGGACGACAAACTTCTCACTTCAATAGTGATGAGAGCTTTACCTAACTCCTTTGATATGTTGATCACCTCCATTCAGGTGTCACAACGACAAATATCCTTTTTTGAGTTGGTAAATTTGCTTCAACAACATGAGGCACGCCAACTTCATAGGGATGATTCTTCTAATACAGCCCTATACTCCAACCGACAGGGTTCTAAGAAGAAAGGTAATTTTCAAAAAGGAGGCAATTCTCAACAGGATTCAAAAGGAAAAGGGAAACAACCTCAAAAAAAGAAGAGGTATTGCAAAATTTGTGATAAATACAACCATGACACCAACAGGTGTTGGCATAATAATAAGCAAAAAGGCCAGAAAAAATCCCAAAACAATAACAAGCAACCCAAGGTGAATTTTTCTATTGAAGAATCTGACTCAGATTCTTAATAGGCACACAAGGTGCTCATGACTACCACAGCCTCCAAGGAGAAGAATCCTATATGGTATGTCGATTCTAGTGCTAGTAAGCATATGACTGGCGACATTTCATCGTTTGAATCATTTGTGGCTAAAGAGGACAAACCTGTCACTATTGCTGATGACAAAACCTACAAGGTTTAGGCAGAGGGTATAGTTTTAGTCACTCTTCCTGATGGCAAGTGTTAGATTGACAAATTCCTCTATGTTCCAAGATTAGCTAACAATTTATTGTCGGTCACACAAATCCTGGATAAAAATATGGTTGTCAACTTTCATGTTGAAGATGGCAATAATTGTTGTACAATCACCAGGAAGGGTAAGAAGATTGCAAAAACTACTTATAAGCATGGATTATTTGGAATAGATGCTATCTCTACTCCCCATGTTGCCATGACAGTCTCTACCAAGGAGAGTGCCACCTGGACCTAGACCGAAGAGCACCACCTAGACGTGGACCGAGACGTGTGACGTGGACTGACGTTGACACAATAGACTAATGTGGCCGCCATATGGACTGACGTGGCCGCCACATGACCCTATGTAGACCTGACCCCTATCCTATGGAATGGCAAAAATGGTGACATGATTTCCCGAAGGAAATCACATATACAGGGGGGAATATTTCAATTTATTCCCCCCTCATGCACCTCGTGGGAGCAATGTGGGACTAAAGTCCCATGTTTTTTTTTGCTCCCCACAAGGGTCACAAGGGAAGAAAGGGACAATTGTCCCTTTCCTTCCCATAGGATGTGCTAGCCCAACCGACAAGAGCGCCAGGCTAGCGCCCGTGAGGATAGGGGTTCAAACCCCTTCGACAAACCCCTTGAAGGTAATTTTTTTTATTTTTTTGTTATTTTTCTTTATTTTTTACTAAAATTATTTAGAAATTTACATTAAAATTAGAAGAAAAAGGGGGGGATGATGAGTAAATTTTTAAGGCATATTGGCTTATTGTAAAGGTGCATTTTCAGCAGTGCCTGACACCTAGTGGTTTATTTCTATGGGCAATTTTATGTTGTATGTTGCATATTTTCATATTTTTGCACTACATCATTAAAAGTTAAAATCAAAATCACTCCTTACATCCCCAAAATAATTAAAATCCATCCATTCAATTTATTGTACTGCAGTGTTCAGTACTTGTGATACCTCTGGCCAGCACTTACAGGTAAAGTTGTCGTGATTGCGCTACTGTATCTGTCGCCTAATATAGCTGTCAAAATGATGTTTGAGCTTGTTCTCTATAAATCGTTGGGGAGAGATAAGTTTGGCATTTTTTGCTATTTTACTTCATCCACTACCCTAATCGTTCTTGTGTTTAGACATAAATCCTGACGAGATTTCTGACATCTATAGTGTTTAGGGGAAGTTACGCCCCATGCATGAGGATTGATGAATTTCTATGGTAGGTGCCATCAACAAGACAATTCCCTTTTAGTACCGCATAAGTACCACGTATCATATAATCTTTAAAAAATTACCTACAGTCTCCCTCACGTAAGGACGGGTAATTTTTTTTTTTTTTTCAAAATACCTATAGTCTCCATCATGTAAGGACGGGTATTTTGTATGGTATAATGGCCTGGAATTAAGGTATATAGAAAGGGTGACCAATTGGTGATATAAGGAAACTTCACTATGGCTTCTACTACAAGGTTAATGACTGATGCTCATTAGTTATTGAAAGGTCCTAATTATACACCATGGAAAATAAAAATGAAGGCAATCCTCATAATGGAAGATTTATGGGATGTTGTTTCTGGAGCAACGAGACCTTCACCAGTAGCTAGATCCATAACTCTTACTGATGATCAGATCGCATTTGATAAGAAATACAGTCGAGCAAAAGTTCTCATTTTGTATGCTATTTCAGATAAAGTTCAACCTCATATAGCTGACAAAGCGAGTGGTAAAGAGGCATTGGATGCCATTCAAACCATTTATGAGGGAAATAATGATTCCACCATTCTTCATCTTCAAAAATAACTTCACAATCTAAGTTTGAGATAGGGTGAGACAGTTGAACTCTTTCTTTGCAAAGTTTTTGAATTAAAAGGCAAATCAAATTTCTTGGGAGATACAGTGGACGACAAGCTTCTCACTTCATTAGTGATGAGAGCTTTGCCTAACTCCTTTGATATGTTGATCATCTCCATTCAGGTGTCACAACGACAAATTACCTTTATTGAGTTGGTCAATTTGCTTCAACAACAGGAGGCACACCAACTTCACAGGGATGATTCTTCTAATATAGCCCTATACTCCAACCGTCAGGGTTCTATGAAGAAAGGTAATTTTTAGAAAGGAGGCAATTCTCAATAGGATTCAAAAGGAAAAGGGAAACAAAATCAACAAAAGAAAATGTATTGCAAAATTTATGATAAATACAACCATGACACCAACAGGTTTTGGCATAAGAATAAGCAAAAAGGCCAGAACAAACCCCAAAACAAGAACAAGCAACCCAAGGTGAATGTTGTTGTTGAAGAATCTGACTCAGATTCTGAATGGGCACACAAGGTGCTTGACTACCATAGCCTCCAAGGAGAAGGATCATGTATGGTATGTCAATTCTAGTGCTAGTAAGCATATGACTGGCGATAGATCGTGGTTTGAATCATTTGTGGCTAAAGAGGGCAGACCTGTCACTATTGCTGATGACAAAACCTACAAGGTTCAGGGAGAGGGTAGAGTTTTAGTAACTCTTCCTGATGGCAAATGTCAGATTGAAAAAGTCCTCTATGTTCCAGGATTGGCTAATAATTTATTTTTAGTCACACAAATCCTGGATAAAAATATGGTTATCAACTTTCGTGTTGAAGATGGCAAGAAGTGTTGTACAATCACCAGGAAGGGTATGAAGATTGCAACAGCTTCTTATAAGCATGGCTTATTTGCCCTAGATGCTATCTCTACTCCCCATGTTGCCATGATAGTCTTTACCAAGGAGAGCACCACCTGGACCTATACCAGAGAGCACCACCTAGACATGGACCGAGACACGTGACGTGGACTGACGCTAAAATGACTGACTAATGTGGCCGCCACATGGAATGACATGGTTGTCACTTGACCCCACATGGACCTGACCCCTACCGTGTGGCACGACAAAAAGGGTGACATGATTGCTCGAAGGCAATCTCATATACAAGGGGGAATATTTTCTTTTATTCCCCCCTCATGCACCCTGTGGGAGAAATGTTGGACTAAAGTCCCACGTTTTTGTTTGCTCCTCGTGAGGGTCGCAAGGGAAGAAAGGGAAAATTGTCCCTTTCCTTCCCATCCAGCATGCTAGCCTAGCTGGCAAGAGTGCTAGGCTAGCACCCGTGAGTATAGGGGTTCAAACCCCTTCGACAGACCCCTTGAAGGTAATTTTTTTTTAATTTTTTTGTTATTTTTCTTTACTTTTTTAGTATTTTTTTAATTAATATATTAATATTTTTTGTTTTAAAAAAAAAAAAAAAAAAATTTAATTAATCATATTTTTAAATTGTGATTTAAAAAAAAAAAACAAAATTACTTTTATTATTAATTAAATTATTACTAAAATTATTTACAAATTTACATTAAAATTAGAAGAAAAAGGGGGGGGATGATGAGTAAATTTTTAAGGCAAATTGGCTTATTGTAAAGGTTTAGTTTCGGTAGTGCCCGACACCTAGTGGTTTATTTATGTGGGCACTTTTATGTTGTATGTTGCATATTTTCATATTTTAGCACTACATAATTAAAAGTTAAAATAAAAATCACTTCCTAAGTCCCCGAAATAATTAAAACCCATCAGTGTAATTTATTGCACTGCAGTGTTCGATATTTGTGATACCTCTGGCTAGCACTTACAGGTAAAGCTTTCATGATTGCACTACTATATCTGCCGCCTAATATAGCTACCAAAATGACGTCTGAGGTTGTTCTCTATAAATCGTCGGAGAGAGATAAGTTTGCCATTTTTTGATATTTTACTTCATCCACTATCCTAATCGTTCTTATGTTTAGACGTAAATCCTGACGAGAGTTCTGACATCCACAGTGTTTAGGGGAATTTATGCCCCACTCATGAGGATTGATGACTTTCTATGGTAGGTGCCATAAACAAGACAATTCCCTTTCAGTACCACCTAAGTACCACGTATCATATAATATTTAAAAAATTACCTATAGTTTCCCTCACGTAAGGGCGGGTAATTTTTTTTTATTTTTTCAAAATACCTATAATCTCCCTCATGTAAGGGCGGGTATTTTGTATGGTATAACAGGCTGACATTAAGGTATATAGAAAGGGCAACCAATTGATGATATAAGGAACCTTCAATATGGCTTCTGCTGCAAAGTTAATGACTGATGTTCATTAGTTATTGAAAGGTCCTAATTATACAACATGGAAAAAAAAAATGAAGGCAGTCCTCATCATGGAATATTTATGGGATGTTATTTTAGGAGCAACAACGAGACCTTCACTAGCAGCTGGATCCATAGCTCTTACTGCTGATCAGATCGCATTTGATAAGAAAGACAGTCGAGCAAAAGTGCTCATTTTGTTTTTTGTTTTAGATGAAGTTCAACCTCATATAGCTAACAAAGCGAGGGGTAAAGAGGCATGGGATGCCCTTCAAACCATTTATGAGAGAAATAATGATTCCACCATTCTTCATCTTCAAAAAAAACTTCACAATCTAATTTTGAGATAGGGTGAGACAGTTGAACTTTTTCTTTGCAAAGTTTTTGAATTAAAAGGCAAATTGAATTCTTTGGAAGATATAGTGGATGACAAGCTCTCGTGATTGCGCTACTGTATTTTCTACCTAATATAGCTGTAAAAATGATGTCTGAGCTTGTTCTCTATAAATTTTTGGGGAGAGATAAGTTTGCCATTTTTTCCTATTTTACTTCATCCACTACCCTAATCGTTCTTGTGTTTAGGCGTAAATCCTGATGAGAGTTCTGACATCCATAGTGTTTAGGGGAAGTTACGCCCCATGCATGAGGATTGATGAATTTCTATGGTAGGTGCCATCAAAAATATGATTCCCTTTTAGTACCGCCTAAGTACCACGTATCATATAATCTTTAAAAAATTACCTATAGTCTCCCTCACGTAAGGGTGGGTAATTTAATACTTAAAGTATGCCTCTTGTAAAGGCAGGTATTTTGTATGGTATAACAGCCTGGAATTAAGGTATATAGAAAGGGCGACCAATTGGTGATATAAGGAACCTTCACTATGGCTTCTGCTGAAAAGGTAATGATTGATGCTCATCAGTTATTGAAAGGTCCTAATTATACACCATGGAAAAACAAAATGAAGGCAGTCCTCATCATGGAAGATTTATGGGATGTTTTTTTTGGTGCAACAACGAGACCTTTACCAGCAACTGGATCCACAACTCTTATTGCTGATCAGATCACATTTGATAAGAAATACAGTCAAGCGAAAGTGCTCATTTTGTTTACTATTTCAGATGAAGTTCAACCTCATATAACTGACAAAGCGAGTGGTAAAGAGACATGGGATGCCCTTCAAACCATTTATGAGGGAAAGAACGATTCCACCGTTATTCATATTCAAAAACAACTTCACAATCTGATTTTGAGACAGGGTGAGACAGTTGAACTCTTTCTTTGCAGAGTTTTTGAATTAAAAGGCAAATTGAATTCTTTGGAAGATACAGTGGATGATAAGCTTCTCACTTCAATAGTGATGAGATATTTTCCTGACTCCTTTGATACATTGATCACCTCCATTAAGGTGTCACAACGAAAAATTACATTTATTGAGTTGGTCAATTTGCTTCAACAACATGAGGCATTCCAACTTCATAGGGATGATTCTTCTAATACAGCCCTATACTCCAACCGACAGGGTTCTAAGAAGAAAGGTAATTTTTAGAAAGGAGGCAATTCTCAATAGGATTCAAAAGGAAAAGGGAAACAACCTCAACAAAAGAAGATGTATTACAAAATTTGTAATAAAGACAACCATGACACCAACAAATGTTGGCATAAGAATAAGGAAAAGGGCCAGAACAAACCCCAAAACAAGAACAAGCAACCCAAGGTGAATGTTATTGTTGAAGAATCTGACTCAGATTCTGAATGGGCACACAAGGTGCTCATGACTACCATAGCCTCCAAGGAGAAGGATCTTGTATGGTATGTCCATTCTGGTGCTAGTAAGCATATGACTAGCGACAAATCGTGGTTTGAATCATTTGTGGATAAAGAGGAAAGACCTGTCACTATTGCTGATGACAAAACCTACAAGGTTTAGGGAGAGAGTACAGTTTTAGTCACTCTTCCTGATGGCAAATTTGAGATTGACAAAGTCCTCTATGTTCGAGGATTGTCTAACAATTTATTTTCGGTCACACAAATCCTGGATAAAAATATGGTGGTCAACTTTCATGTTAAATATGGCAAGAAGTGTTGTACAATCACCAAGAAGGGTAGGAAGATTGCAACAACTTCTTATAAGCATGGCTTATTTGCCCTTGATGCTATCTCTACTCCCCATGTTGCCATGATAGTCTCTACCAAGGAGAGGACCACCTAGACCTGGACTAGAGAACGCCACCTGGACATGGACCGAGACGCGTGACGTGGACTGACGCTGACACGACCGACTGACATGGCCACCACGTGGACTGACGTGGCCGCCACGTGACCCGACATGGACCTGACCCCTACCGTGTGTCACGCCAAAAAGGGTGACATTATTTCCTGAAGGCAATCATATATACAGGTGGGAATATTTCCTTTTATTCCCCCCTCATGCACCCCACAAGAGCAATGTGGGACTAAAGTCCCACATTTTTTTTTGCTCCCCGTGAGGGTCGTAAGGGAAGAAAGCGACAATTATCCCTTTCCTTCCCATCGGGTGTGCTAGCCTAGCCGAAAGGAGCACCAGGCTAGCGCCCGTGAGGTTAGGGGTTCAAACCCCTTGGACAGACCCCTTGAAGGTAATTTTTTTTTTTAATTTTTTTGTTATTTTTATTTATTTTTTTAGTATATTTTAATTAATATATTAATATTTTTTGGTTTTTTTTTTTTTTTAAATCATTTTTTTAATTAATAATATTTTTAAATTGTGGTTTTAAAAAAAAAAACAAAAGTGTTTTTATTATTAATTAAATTATTACTAAAATTATTTAGAAATTTACATTAAAATTAGAAGAAAAACGGGGGGATGATGAGTAAATTTTTAAGGCAAATTGGCTTATTGTAAAGGTGCATTTTTGGCAGCGCCCAACACCTAGTGGTTTATTTCTGTGGGCACTTTTATGTTGTATGTTGCATATTTTCGTATTTTTGTACTACATAACTAAAAGTTAAAATCAAAATCACTCCCTAAGTCACCAGAATAATTAAAACCCATCTGTGCAATTTATTGCACCACAGTGTTCGGTATTTGTGATACCTATGGCCAGCAATTACAGGTAAATCTCTCATGATTGTGCTACCGTATCTGTCGCCTAATATAGCTACAAAAATTACGTCTAAGCTTGTTCTCTATAAATTGTTGGAGAAAGATAAGTTTGCCATTTTTTGCTATTTTACTTCATCCACTACCCTAATTGTTCTTGTGTTTAGGCGTAAATCCTGACGAGAGTTTTGACATCCATAGTGTTTAGTAGAAGTTATGCCCCATGCATGAGGATTGATGACTTTCTATGGTAGGTGCCATCTACAAGACGATTCCATTTTAGTACCGCCTAAGTACCACGTATCATATAATATTTAGAAAATTACCTACAGTCTCTCTCATGTAAGGGCGGGTAATTTTTTTTTATTTTTTCAAAATACCTATAGTCTCCCTCACGTAAATGCAGGTATTTTGTATGGTATAACGACATGGCATTAAGGTATATAGAAAGGGTGACCAATTGGTGATATAAGGAACCTTCACTATGGCTTTTCCTACAAAGTTAATGACTGATGCTCATCAGTTATTGAAAGGTCCTAATTATACACCATGGAAAAATAAAATGAAGGCAGTCCTCATCATGGAAGATTTATGGGATGTTGTTTCTATAGCAACAACGAGACCTTCACGAGTAGCTGTATCCACAGCTCTTACTACTGATCAGATCACATTTGATAAGAAAGACAGTCGAGTGAAAGTGCTCATTTTGTTTGTTTTTTCAGATGAAGTTCAACCTCATATAGCTGACAAAGTGAGTGGTAAAGAGGCATGGGATGCCCTTCAAACAATTTATGAGGTAAATAATGATTCCACCATTCTTCATATTAAAAAATAACTTCATAATATGAGTTTGAGATAGGGTGAGATAGTTGAACTCTTTCTTTGCAAAGTTTTTGAATTAAAAGGCAAATTGAATTCCTTGGGAGATACAATGGACGACAAGCTTCTCACTTCAATAGTGATGAGAGTTTTGCCTGACTCCTTTGATACATTGATCACATCCATTCAGGTGTCACAACGACAAATTACCTTTATTGAGTTGGTCAATTTGCTTCAACAACATGAGGCATGCCAACTTCATAGGGATGATTCTTCTAATACAACCCTATACTCCAACCGATAGGGTTCTAAGAAGAAAGGTAATTTTTAGAAAGGAGGCAATTCTCAACAGGATTTAAAAGGAAAAGGGAAACAACCTCAACAAAATAAGGGGTATTGCAAAATTTGTGATAAAGACAACCATGACATCAATAGGTGTTAGCATAAGAATAAGTAAAAAAGCCAGAACAAACCCCGAAACAAGAATAAGCAACCCAAGGTGAATGTTATTGTTGAAGAATCTGACTCCTATTCTGACTGGGCACACAAGGTGCTCATGACTACCATAACCTCCAAGGAGAAGGATCCTATATTGTATGTCGATTATGGTGCTAGTAAGCATATGACTGGAGAAAGATCGTGGTTTGAATCATTTGTGGCTAAAGAGGGTAGACCTATCACTATTTTTGATGACAAAACCTACAAGGTTTAGGGAGAGGGTACAATTTTAGTCACTCTTCCTGATGGCAAGTGTCATATTGACAAAGTCCTCTATATTCTAGGATTGGCTAACAATTTATTGTCGATCACACAAATCTTGGATAAAAATATGGTTGTCAACTTTCATGTTGAAGATGGCAAGAAGTGTTGTACAATCACCAGGAAGGGTAAGAAGATTGCAATAGCTTCTTATAAGCAAGGCTTATTTTCCCTAGATGCTATCTCTACTCCCCATGTTGCCATGACAATCTCTACCAAGGAGAGCACCACCTGGACCTAGACCAGAGAGCGCCACCTGGACATGGACCGAGACATGTGATGTGGACTGACACTGACATGACTGACTGATGTGGCCGCCATGTGGACTGACATGGATGCCACATGACCGACGCGGACCTGACCCTTATCGTGTGGCATGGAAAAAAAGGTGACGTGATTTCCCGAAGGCAATCACATATACAGGGGGGAATATTTCCTTTTATTCCCCCCTCATGCACCCAAATAAATATCCCATTGAATAACAACTTCAACAAAGGGATGAGAAAATTTGAAGGTTGGAAAAATAGTTACAAGGGAACAATAAGTTTCGGGCATAAGATAAAGTAATTCAAGAGCTAAATTCCAAGCTCTAAACCTTAGATCTAGAGAAAGAAAGATAAAAGCCTTAAGGCCATGTGATCTCTAAATACATGCTAAAGAAATTTAGAGGCTAGTATTGGATCAAAGTGAAGAGTGTCTCAATCAAAGATTTTTCCTTGGTGAAAAGGATCGAAAAAATTACAAAGTTGATCCAAGAGCTAAAATAAGAATTTAGAAAATATAGGGATGAGCTAATGAATAAAGTGTAACAAACAGAGGTCACACATCATACAATAAGAAATAAAGGAGAATACACTCAACTAGTGATGAGTGTTATTAATGTCATCATTTAATTTTAATTTAATTTATCAAATCTAGGGAGGTGTCCTAGGGCTATATACATTAGAGACAATGAACTACAACTTAGATATCAAGACACTAGATTATTCTAAGAAAGTTGGAAATCTTGGTAGAAAGGAAACAATGTCACTTTGCTTCCTTTTGCTTAAAAAATATTTAATTGCATAATTAAACTTTGTTGAAGAAAGAAACTAAACTACAATTGCTAAATTGAAATGACTAAAATGAAAAATGTTGAATTGAAATCACTAAATTAACAATTTTTAAAATTGAAACTATTGAAAATAAATTGCTAAATAGGAAAAAGTTACTGAAAAACTGTAAATGATTGCTATAACTAAAATTGCAAAAAATGGAAATGATAAATGCAAACATAAACATAGGTCAACTAGCTAAAAATCCACTCTCATACATCACGCTTTAAACACAAGGAAAAACAAGATAAAAATAGGAAAAACTATGTCTACAACAAATAACAAGAAATTGACAACATTTAGCAAAAATTGCACAAAACAAAAAATTGTAAAAAACCTGCAAAATAGCTCCTTCCACCAACCCCTAGAGTGGGCCCTTTCTCCCTGCTATATCAAAATATAATACACTCAAAATCCTAAGCTTTAATCACCCTTTCACTCATAAATCAACACATTTTAAAATACTACACTTTATTGCTAATTTTGTTGTTATAGTATGCAAATTATAGTTTTCTTCTATTTGCTAATACTTGACTATTTTTGACTTCTAACTTCGAACTAATTTTCTAACATAGATGAGTGGAATTATTTATATAAATCTACAACTCCCTATCCTATGTTAGATAACTACTAAATCAATTATGTGATGTTCATGCTTGATTTGTTGTTATGTTACAATAGACTCAGTCTATTTTAGGATAAAATCCATTGTAGTAGCCATATATGCACTTATTCATACTTCTAAGTTGGTGGGAATCAACTAAGAATAGGTGAATTATCAATTGTCACACCTGTTATCATGCCAATTCATTTGATCCTTGAGGATTGGATCAAAACTCTGCTTTTCTTTTGTTAAAGACTATTTTTACCTATCATTTTAGAGCAAATTCGGAATATCAGGCCAAATCTCTATCATGTGTTGTTGCTACCAATTTTATCATATGGAGGCACTTCTAAGTGCATGGAAAGTCATCCCCTATTGCTTTTAATGTTCTCTAATAGATTTGAACTTAGTACCTTGACTTTGTCTTGGTTTTCTCTTAATGTTGCAGGCGGTTGCCCATAATATGTTGTATACAACTGTCATGCTCTGTTTCAATAGTAGAGTGGTTGATTTGGCACCATATCCCCTAAAAAAATCATTTTCGGTAGGAAAACCATACAAAATATCTCAACCAATCATAAGTTACAAAAACCATTATTTGCTATTAATTTCACTATGTTGTTTTAGTACTAAAATCATGCAAAAACAAGACAAAAAATGTAAAAAATAGTCAAAACAGTGGCATAATATCTCTTAACACTTAATCATGCAAACATCAACAAAATAATTTATTTTAATCAAATATTTGGCATATGACTATCTTATTTAGTGAAATATGGTAGTTTTTCATGTTAAAAATAATACAAAAATGAGGTAATATTTGGCCTTATCATTCCCCCAACTTAACCTGATGCATGTCCTCATGCATCCCAACGGGCCATAGCAATATTTAGGTTTAGCCTTTCGAATAACAGCCTCTGTAAACCAAATGAAAAACTGTTGAAATTGTCAAAAATGGTTGAAATACTAGAATTGTTGCAATTTTTAAAAAATATTTAAACTGTGGAAATTGCTACGATTTTTAAAAATATTGAAGATGTTGCAATTTTTGAAATTGTTGCAATTTTTGAAAAAAGTTCAAAATGTTGAAATTTTGCAATTTCTAAAAAATGTTGAAATTTTGAAATTGTTGAAAATCTGAAATTGATGTAATTTTGAAAAAATACTAAAAAATCTGAAATTGCTGAAAATATGAAATTGTTGTAATTTTTGAAAAAATGCTGAAAATTGCTAAAATATTGAAATTCTAAAATTTTTGAATTTTTTTGAAAATTGCTAAAAAATCTTAAATTTTTTAAATTTGTTGAAAAATAAAAAATTGTTGAAATTTTTTTTAG
This sequence comes from Wollemia nobilis, assembly GCA_028583015.1. Lineage (NCBI taxonomy): Eukaryota > Viridiplantae > Streptophyta > Pinopsida > Araucariales > Araucariaceae > Wollemia > Wollemia nobilis. The sequence goes on along the minus strand of JAQPPZ010010331.1, from coordinate 1,809,729 downwards.
CGTATATTTATTTCATTAATTAGTTAGTGGAATATTGTTATAATGTTGTTAGGAAGAATATTTTGGTTAGCCTTAGATTAGTATCTCATTTTATTTGGGGTTCTATGCATTTTGATGGATCTGTTTATTCAAGGCTATTCTTGGCCTACATTTGTATTATATAATATTACTTTGTTAATACAATATTTAATGCTTCTTCGCCTATCAGTGCTATCAGAGCACTATAGTTAAAGCTCATATTCGTAGCTTGATGAATAGGTGGATTGGTCAATTCGAGCATGATTCATGAGGAATTTGATTGGAACTCACGGTATGCATATCGAGGTAGAGTGGTGAGATAATTCTCTATTCGGTGTTCATCAATGACATGATTAATCTCCCACACAATCCTCATTCAAGTAGACCTATAACATGCATGATCAAGACCCACAACACTGATAGGCTCTACCAACACTGATAGGCCTACAGTTGTTAGGCATGTCACCTTGCACGAAGCTCGAGATCTCCATATCAATACATAAAACTTGAGAGCCCTCCACTAGGTGGACATGTGGCAAATGACATGAAACTCAAGGTATAATTGGTAGAAGCAGATTGATCCACGTGGCAAGGAAGTAATCTTTTGAATGATCCATCTAGCAAGTGTGAGTGATGTTCTTGGTTTACGTGCATGGAAAAGGGTATAAGATCAATTTCTCATAAGAAATAATGCACGAAGGAACGGTTTATCATTTTTAAATTATCGACAACCCATCCATGGGGGGATGTGGGATGATATATCCTAAGAAGTTATTTTTTGCAGTTGAAATCACAAAGAAAGAATAAAATTTAGTTATCTCCTATGGACTATCAGATCAGCCATGTAGCCCAACTGACAAGACGGTCCAATCTAGGATGAACATTTGTGAGGAGCGTGGATCGAATCCTATCGAAAACATATGGATAAAAGTTTATTTACAAAAAATTGAATTTTTTTTTGCAAAGAGAAAGAAAAAGGTAGCGGTCTCCCTTCGCTACTGAATTAGCTACATAGCCTGATTGGAAAATGATTGTCAGGCAGACTTCCATGAGGTCAGTGGTTTGACTCCCGTCAAGATTATTCAACTAGTATTTTGATTAGAAAAATCAACATTTTTTCTAAAAAGGTAAAACTTTTACCTTTGAATAAAATTTTACATTTATTTTGCTTCACACATTTTAATTTCATCCTAGTATATTTTTGCAAAACAAAGAAAGGCATTTTTCATGTAATTTTATTGCAAATTTCTCAAAACAAGATGAAAAGGGGGGATTAATGAGTGAAATTTAATTTTTTTAAAGCAATTTGGCATTGTAATTAGGTGCATTTTTGGTGGAATTCAACACCTAAAATTCAATTTTTTGTGGGCACTTTCTGTTGTTAGTTGCATTTACATTTCATTTGCACTACTTCATTAAGTATAAAATCAAGCACATTTAAGTCCCCAAAAATTGAACCCATCCATGCAATTTATCATGGTACCTCCAGCCCACACTTACAGGTAAAGCTATCATGCTTTGGGTTACTGTATCTAACACCTAACATAGCTACAAACATTATGTTTGAGCTTGTTCTCTATAAATCATTGGGGAGATATAAGTTTACCATTTTGTTATTTTCACTCCATTCACTTCCCTAAATCATTATTGTTGTTAGATGTAAATCCTGACAATGTGTCTATCCAAAGTGTTTAGGAGAAGTTATATCCCATGCATACAAAATACCTTCTATGGTATGTGTCATACACAAAATGATTCCCTTTCAATACCACCTATGTTACATGTATCACTATTATCTCACATACCTTAAAGTCTCCCTTATATACACATGTGTATATAGAGGGGACTGATTTCTTCCATGTACTGAAAAGTATAAAGGAAGGGTGGGTATATCGAGAGGTTCGGTATAAAGACCTTATAGGTATATAGAAAGGGGGACCATTTGGTGATATAAGGAACCTTCATTATGGCAGCTATCCACAAATAGCTTTTAGATACTCAGTTACTAAAAGGTTCCAATTATGCACCATGGAAAATGAAAATGAAGGCTATTCTAAAAGTAGAAGAATTATGGGATGTTGTCTCTGGCATAACAAAGCATCCCACAACAAGTGCAGATCAGATTGCCTATGAAAAGAAATATATTAGGGCAAGAATGCACATCTTGCTTTCTATCATAGATGATGTTCAACCTCACATAACTGACAAAGAACATGGTAAATATGCATGGGATGCACTTAAGACCATCTATGAGGGTAAGAATGATTCCACCATTCTTAAGCTTCAATCTCAACTTCACAATTTGAGTATGAGGTATGGAGATAAAGTTGAACTATTTCTATGTAGAGTGACCGAGTTGAAGTCAAGGTTGAATTCTATGGGAAATACTGTAGAAGATAAGCTCCTAAATTTAGTGATTTTGAGAGCTTTACCTTATTCATACAAAATATTAATAACTTTCCTTCAAGGGTCACAAAGATAAGTTACCTTTGTGGAGTTGGTCAATTTATTTCAAACTGATGAGGCCATCCAACTTCAAAAACATGAAGCTTCTAATATAGCCCTCTATTCAAACAATAAGGGCTCTAAGAAGAAAGGTAATTTTCAGAAGGGAGGATCTAATTCCAAGGATTCCAAGGAAAAACAACGTCAAAAACAAAGGAGATATTGCAAAATTTATGAGAAGAATACCATGACACAAATAGGTGTTGGTACAAAAATAAAAAACCTAAGGACAAGGGTCAAAAAAAGGGCCCTAACAAACCACATAACAAAAATAAGCAACCCAAGGGAAATATTTTTGTTGAAGAATCAAACTCTAATTTTGAGTGGGTACACAAGGTGCTCATGACTAACACAACCTCCAAGAAAAATGATCCTATGTGGTATGTTGATTCTAGTGCCAGTAAACACATGACTGACGACATGTCATGGTTTGAGATATTTTAAGCTAAGAAAGGTAAACCAGTAACTATTGTTTTTTGATATGACCTAAAAGGTTCAAGGTGAAGGTATAGTTTTAGTCACCCTTCTAGATGGAAAATATAATATTAACAAAGTCCTTTATGTTCCAGGATCAACAAACAATTTTTTGTTAGTACTTCAAATCCTGGATAAGAACATGGTTGTTGATTTTCATGTTGAGGATGGAAATAATTATTGCTTTATCACCAAGAGGGGTAAACACATCACAATAGCTTCATACAAGCATGGATTATTTACTTTAGATTCTATATCCACCCCTCATGTTGCCATGGTAGTCTCTACAAAGGAGGCCACTTCACTTTGGCACAAGAGATATGAACATTTATGTTCTGGGTATTGACTTTAGCTAGGTAAATATGAGATGGTAAAGGGTCTTCCCTCCCTTTCCTCTATATTTCCAGTGTGCTCTGATTTCTTAGTAGAGAAGCAACATAGAGTACCATTTGAAAAGAGCTCTTCATGAGAAAATAAACCTTTGGAGTTAGTTCACACTGATATATGCGGTCCTATGTCAAATAGCTATGGGGAAAAGAGGTACTTTTAGTTATTTATAGATGAATACTCATAGAATATGTGGATTTTCTTTATTCATATGAAATCAAAAGCTTTTAGTTACTTCCAACAATTCAATAAATATGTTGAGGAGTCTAGGACTTTTATAAAGATCCTTCGCTTAGATTGAGGGAGGGATTTCATCTCTAATGAATTTTCCTCATATTTTACTGCACATGGGATCAAGAGACAACTCACTACTACCTATACTCCATAGCAAAATGGAGTTTTTGAGAGGAGGAACTATTCCATCATGGAAATGGTTCGTTGTATGCTTATAGTAGCCCATCTAGACCAACACTTTTAAGCAGAAGCTATCACAATAACATTGTACGTACTAAATAAGGCATCCACAAAGGCCCTAAAGGGAATAAATCCATAGGAATCATGGAGTGGTTGGAAACCCTCCATTTCTCATCTATGTATTTTTGGATATAAGGCTTTTATGCACATACCAAAAGAAAATAGGAAGAAATTAGATGAGAAGACTTTGGAATTTGGTTATGATGAGAATTCGAAAGGATATCCGTTGATATATCCTTTCACCAAGAAGATTCATGTTAGTAGAGATGTGGTATTTGATGAAGCTTTCACATCATTTAACACATCCAATGTATACCTTGATTTTGAGAAGTCTAAGGTTGAGAAGTCTCCTTCTTCTTCGCCACAAAAAAAGCTTCCTAAGTGGTATATAAGTACTATAAGAGACTCAAAAATATCCACACCACCAAATATGAAATTGAATATACCTCATACTCATAGTATGTCTCAGTAAGAGAGAGCAACAATAGAGACTACTGAGGTTGATGATCTTTGTCAATCCTTTGAGGAGCTTTCTATAGATCCAAAGAGAGAAACATAAGACATGGATGTGGATGATGAAAGTGTTTTATGTGTTTTATGTCTTCCCTAGATGAGCATGAACCCACCACAATATAATATGCCCTTTGTGAGCCACAATGGAAGGTTGTTATGGATGTAGAGTACATGTCTCTGAAGAAAAAACAGACTTGGAAGCTTGTTGATCTGTCACATGGAAAGAAGCTCATTGGCTACAAATGGGTGTATAAAGTGAAGTACAAGGTATATGGAATAATTGATAAGCATAAGGCCCTTTAGTTGCACTACTTCATTAAGTATAAAATAAATCACATTCAAGTTCCCAAAAATTGAACGCATCCGTGCAATTTATTTGCATAGTAGCATTCGGTATAAATGGTACCTCTAGCCCACACTTACAGGTAAAGCTATCATGCTTTGGGTTTCTGTATCTAAAACCTAACATATCTACAACAATTATGTCTAAGATTATTCTCTATATATCGTTGGGGAGATATAAGTTTACCAATTTGTTATTTTTACTCCATTCACTTCCCTAAATCATTATTGTTGTTAGATGTAAATCCTGAAAATGTGTCTATCCAAAGTATTTAGGAGAAGTTATATCCCATGCATGCAAAATACCTTATATGGTAGTTGTCATAAAAAAAATTATTTCCTTTCAATACCACCTATGTTCTACATATCACTATTATCTCACGTACCTTAAAGTCTCCCTTATATACAAATGTGTATATAGATGGGACTAGTTTCTTCCATGTACTGATAAGTATAAAGGAAGGGTGGGTATATCAAGAGGTTCAGTATAAAGACCTTATAGGTATATAGAAAGGGGGACCATTTGGTGATATAAGGAACCTTCATTATGGCAGCTATCCACAAATATATATCAGATACTCAGTTACTAAAAGGTTCCAATTATGCACCATGGAAAATGAAAATGAAGGCTATTATAAAAGAATAAGAATTATGGGATGTTGTAACTGGCATAACAAAGCATCCTACAATAGCAAGTGTAGATAAGATTGCCTATGAAAAGAAATATATTAGGGCAAGAATGCACATCTTGCTTGCTATCATAGATGATGTTCAACCTCACATAACTAACAAAGATCATGGTAAATATGCATGGGATGCACTTAAGACCATCTATGAGGGTAAGAATGATTCCACCATTCTTAACCTTCAATATCAACTTCACAGTTTGAGTATGAGGTATGGAGAGACAGTTGAACTATTTCTATGTAGAGTGATCGAGTTGAAGTCAAGGTTGAATTCTATGGGAGATATTGTAGAAGATAAGCTCCTAACTTTAGTGATTTTGAGAGCTTTACCTTATTCATACAAAATATTAATAAATTTCCTTCAAGTGTCACAAAGACAAGTTACCTTTGTGGAGTTGGTCAATTTACTTCAAACTGATGAGGCCATCCAACTTCAAAAACATGAAGCTTCTAATATAGCCCTCTATTCAAACAATAAGGGCTCTAAGAAGAAAGGTAATTTTTAGAAGGGAGGATCTTATTCCAAGGATTCCAAGGAAAAACAACCTCAAAAACAAAGGAGATATTGCAAAATTTATGAGAAGAATACCATGACACAAATAGGTGTTGGTACAAAAATAAAAAACCTAAGGACAAGGGTCAAAAAAAGGGCCCTAACAAACCACATGACAAAAATAAGCAACCCAAGGGAAATATTTTTGTTGAAGAATAAAACTCTGATTTTGAGTGGGTACACAAGGTGCTCATGACTAATACAACCTCCAAGAAAAATGATCCTATGTGGTATGTTGATTCTAGTGCCAGTAAACACATGACTGACGACATGTCATGGTTTGAGATATTTTAAGCTAAGAAAGGTAAACCAATAACTATTGTTTTTTGATATGACCTAACAAGTTCAAGGTGAAGGTATAATTTTAGTCACCCTTCTATATGGAAAATATAAGATTAAAAAAGTCCTTTATGTTCCAGGATCGACAAACAATTTTTTGTTAGTACTTCAAATCCTGGATAAGAATGTGGTTGTTGATTTTCATGTTGAGGATGGAAAGAATTATTGCTTTATCACCAAGAGGGGTAAAAACATCACAATAGCTTCATACAAGCATGGATTATTTTATTTAGATGCTATCTCCACCCCTCATGTTGCCATGGTAGTCTCTACAAAGGAGGCCACTTCACTTTGGCACAAGAGATATGAACATCTATGTTCTGGGTATTTACTTTAGCTAATTAAATATGAGATGGTAAAGGGTCTTCCCTCCCTTTCCTCTATGTTTCCAATGTGCTCTGATTGCTTAGCAGAGAAGAAACATAGAGTACCATTTGAAAAGAGCTCTTCACGAGAAAATAAACCTTCGGAGTTAGTTCACACTGATATATGCGGTCCTATGTCAAATAGCTATGGGGAAAAGAGGTAATTTTAGTTATTTATAGATGAATAATCATAGAATATGTGGATTTTCTTTATTCATATGAAATCAAAAGCTTTTAGTTACTTCCAACAATTCAATAAATATGTTGAGGAGTCTAGGAATTTTATAAAGATCCTTCGCTCAGATCGAGGGAGGGATTTCATATCTAATGAATTTTCCTCATATTTGACTACACATGGGATCAAGAGACAACTCACTACTACCTATACTCCATAGCAAAATGGAGTTGTTGAGAGGAGGAACTATTCCATCATGGAAATGGTTCATTGTATGCTTATAGGAGCCAATCTAGACCAACAATTTTAAGCAGAAGCTATCACAACAACATTGTACGTACTGAATAGGGCATACATAAAGGGCCTAAAGGGAATAACTCCATAGGAACCATGGAGTGGTTGGAAAGCCTCCATTTCTCATCTACGTATTTTTTGATATAAGGCTTTTATGCACATACCAAAAGAAAAGAGGAAGAAATTAGATGAGAAGATTTTGTAATTTGGTTATGATGAGCATTCGAAAGGATATCCGTTGATATATCCTTTCACCAAGAAGATTCATGTTAGTAGAGATGTGGTATTTGATGAAGCTTTCACATCATTTAACACATCTAATGTATACCTTGATTTTGAGAAGTCTAAGGTTGAGAATTCTCCTTCTTCTTCTTCACCACAAAAAAAGATTCCTAAGTGGTATATAAGTACTATAAGATACTCAAAAATATCCACACCACCAAATATGGCATTGAATATACCTCATACTCATAGTATATCTCGGTAAGAGAAAGCAACAATAGAGACTACTGAGGTTGATGATCTTTGTCAATTCTTTGAGGAGCTTTCTATAGATTCAAAGAGAGAAACATAAGATATGGATGTGGATGATGAAAGTGTTTTATATATTTCCTAGATGAGAATGAACCCACCAAAATATAATATGCCTTTAGTGAGCCACAATGGAAGGTTGTTATGGATGTAGAGTACATGTCTCTGAAGAAAAATCAGACTTGGAATCTTGTTGATCTGTCACATGGAAAGAAGCCCATTGGCTACAAATGGGTGTACAAAGTGAAGTACAAGGTATATGGAATAATTGATAAACATAAGGCCCTTATTTCTAAGCATTGGCTATGAGGAAACTTTTGCACCTATTCCTCATATGACTACCATTCGAGTTCTTTATGCTATAGCAGCATAGTTCAGGTGGAAACTACATCAGATGGATGTCAAGATTTCCTTCTTGAATGGTGATCTAAAGGAGGAAGTGTATATGTCACAACCTGAAGGATTTGAAGTGGAAGGCTACGAGTAGAAAGTTTACAAATTGGTCATGTCCTTGTATGGTTTGAAATAGGGTCCACAAGCTTGGTACATTAAGATGGATGATCACCTGTTGTAGCATGGATTTAAGAGAAGTCCTTCAAATGCAAATATCTATTTCAAGAAATAAGGTTCTAAAATAGTGCTACTTGTACTCTATGTAGATGATCTAATTATCATAGGAAGCTCAAAATAATTGATATTTAAAGTCAAAGGTGACTTGAGCATGTCTTTTGGATTGATACATATAGAAATTCTTGACCATTGTCTTGGCTTAGAAGTGAACCAGAAGAAGTATCACATCAAGGTGACACAGAAAAAGTATGCCAATACATTGTTAGAGAAGTATCACATGACTGATTGTAAGCCTATGGTAATGCCAATGGAAATAGGACTTCAATTATCATGGTATGATGATTCTCCTAAGGTATATGCTACTCTCTATCACCATCTAATTAGGAGTATCATATATTTGATCAACACTACGCCAGATATCATGTTTGTTATAAATTATCTTTCAAGGTTCATGTAGGAGCCTAAGGTAAGTCATTGAAAAGTAGTAAAATGAGTTCTTCACTATGTCCATGGTATTTTTGAGTATGGCCTAGAGTATAAGAAAATTATCAATTCTTATTGCATGGATACATAGACTCAGACTATGTCTTGTCATATGATGATCGAAAATCAACTTTAGATATATTTTTCATCTTAGATCCATTCCTATCTCTTGGTACAAGAGGTAATAGGTGGTTTCTATTTCATCTATAGAGATAAAGTATCACACCACATGAGAAGTAGTGTGTTAGGCGATATGGTTGCATCGCATATTGACAACTAGGGTATTTTGTAGCTCGTCAAGAATCCAGTGTTTCATGAATGTACCAAAAATATTGACACTAAATGTCACTTCATTTGAGACAAAGTTACAAGGCACAATATTTAGCTTCAGTACGTTCCAACCAATGAACAGGTTGCAGATATTTTCACTAAGGTACTTGCACGTGTCAAATTTGAATTGTTTTGCAACTCCCTTTGTATTTCAAATTATTGTAATAAGAGGGGGATTTTAGTTTATAGTTATTTAATTATTTAGTTAGTGGAATATTGTTATAATGTTGTTAGGGAGAATATTTTGGTTAGCCTTAGATTAGTATCTCATTTTATTTTAGGTTCTATGTAGTTTTATAGATCCGTTTATTCAGGGCTAATCTTGGCCTACATTTGTATTATATAATCTTACTTTGTTAATACAATATTTAATGTTTCTTCGCCTATCACATTTCCTATTTTGCTTTATTTCTTGATCCTAATACATTTTATTTTTAGTGTAAAAATAAAATCTCTAAGTTGTATATCACCAGTGTATATATGAGGCATAAACTACACATACTCTACCATTATAGACTTGTGCAAATGAAATACACACAACAAATTCTTTTGCTCTTCAAGATTCTCCAAGTATGCACCAAGAAAATCCTCACTAGAAGATAATTCATGATAAGTTAGAGCAAATTCACATTACCTACCACCTCAAAAATATTTTTTTAAGGAATAAATTATATAACGTGGCATGTCGTTTGCACTGCACTAAGAATTCTGCAATCAAGCACAAGTATTTTATTTTTTCCTGCAACTCTACAATTTTTGCATTTTGCTTCTTGTTTTATTCTTGTAATGGTTTTTTCAATGCATGGTAACAAGATACCCAACCTGATATGACCTCATTATTATTTTCTAATAACACCATATTTGGTAGATGTTCTACCATTGGTGGAGGTTCATGAACTAGAAGTAATTCAACCTAAATTTCAATATCTGTAGTCTGAATTGTAATAACAAATTTTGTTAAAATCTATTTTTCCTCTTTATTAGGTGATGTAATTATATGAATTGAATTAGGTTGTACTCTCAAAACTTATTTTATCAATGTACCTTACTCATCCTATTTTTCCTAAGCTTCATTTTTGTTGGAAATAATATCTATTCCATAATTTGGGTTATGTAAATGTATCCTCCAAGATACATACCTAGATTACTTCCTATGCAAGTTATCTAGTGACTACATGCAATGTAATAAATGGACAAGTGTCCATGTGCAAGTTTTACATCTACAAGGTGTCCTATGCATAGATAGATAGAGTGATGGGCGATCATTCTATTTTACATATATAAGGATGGACTCTTAGATAGATATATAGGAAAATCAGGATACATTGTTAGATAGTGTAGGTTAGTGGATTGTATTCCACACCATTTATTGGTTATGGATATGATGTGGATCTATATATTTCTTAATGGAGTGCTCACTTCCTCCATAGCTACATTGTAATCCTTTATATGTTTTATATTTCAGCATACTTCAGTCATTTAGTGGATTTACTTTCTTGTATGTTATTCTGCATCTTGTGATTGTTATCTCTCATGGCTCATTCATAAAAAAAAAATAGTAGTATCAGATCCATGGTATATCTAATATGTATAGGTCAATAGAGAACCACCATTTTTTGTTAGCCTATGATTTTTGTCAAAATCACATGCCATTGGCAAAATATATCAGGAGTATCTAGGTGGTATATTTTGAGAGATTCACAAAGATATGACTAAAAGGAATCTCAATTTTAAAAAATACTAAGATCATTTTCATCTAGAGTATTTTCAACATAATTGTTATGAAAAATCATGAAGACTAAGACTTAGTATTTGAATCCACTAGATTGATAGATTATCTAGTGAAGATCATCCAAATCGGTTGGAATTTTCTAATTTGTGCGTAAAGTTTATTTTGTTGTAGGAAATTAATCCTCATAGGATTGGGACTCCTCCTACAATAGAAAGTTAGGAGACTCCAAATTCATTTCCTAATGGTCGGTGTGCCCTCATAGTGTAGAGGTTAGTTCATCATGTGAGAGAATAATACTATGGAAGAAGACTTCTAGTGAAGGATCATGGTGAATATAGGAGACTAAATATATCCATTACTGGATTGTAAAAATCCACACTTGAAGAATAGGCCATAAGAGCCTTGATACAAAAAGGCCATAGAAGCCTTGCAGAATAGGCCATAAGAGCCTTGATATAGAAATACAATAGAAGCCTTGTAGAATAAGCCATAGAAGTCTTATATTGAAAAATACTACAAAAGGCTTGATATTGAAAATGCCATAGTAGTCTTGATACTTGAAAGGCTATAGGAGCCTTGCTACTAAAAAAATCCACAAGAGATTTGTTACTGAAAAATGCCACAGAAGCCTTAACATAAAAATAGGCCATAGAAACCTTGATCTTGAAGAAGAATTCAAGAAGAATATCTGATTCAAAGGTAGACTAAATATTTCAATACTAATATTATTATTGTAGGAAAAAAAGATTCAGTGATTTGGGAGAATTCCTATAAGAAAATTAGGAAGAGCGTTTTATTTAGAATAAACTTAATCCTAAATCAAAATAGAAGAGATTAAGAAAAGATCTCATTGAAGAACTTCCAATATTGGAAGAAGAAGGACTAGGAGGGTCTTGCTCGAATCTAGAAGTAGCAGAATCAAAATATCTAAGAGAAGATATTACCAAAAACACTTACAAAAGTAGAATATTTAAGAAAAGGTCTAGAGGAAGACCATAAAAAGTTGCCAGATCAAATACCTTGATAAGGTCCCATCGAGCATAAAGGGAAGGCTAGAAGAGCCTTGCTGAATATCAAGAGAGTTCTTTGAGAACTCATTGGAGAGATCCACTATCTAGGTGAAGTACCTGATAGTGAAGGACTTGGGATAATTATCATCATCCGACAACAAGCCCAAGAGGAGAATTTGGAAAGGAGTACCAAATTCAAGAAGAAGAAGTTTGGCAAGGAGTGCCAACCCCCAGAAGAAGATTCTAATTGATGTCAGAACTTGGAAAGAGGACTTGAAGATAGAAGAAGCTCACCAAATCTTGGAGATATAAATATTACCTCTCATAGTGAGAAGGCACAACCTTAGAGACATAGAATTATCCAAATATATAACATAATGAGAAGAACACAAAAGGAGAACAAGCCACCAAATCCTAGGCTCGTAAAAGATAGTTTGAGACCATCATTTGGTGAAGGAGTTATGCAGGAAATCCTACTGGAAGAAACAACTTGGTGTTTCTATACACCAAGGTCTAAATCCTATACAAAGGTAGGAGAAGAGCTACAAAAAAAGGCATGCAAATTAAGGTGCAAAAATATTCATTAAATTGAACTACTTATTAGATTTATTAGAACATCTAAAATTGGATTAAAGTTGCAAAAAGGAAATTATATTTTAGTCTTCTAAAGTGCAGATAAAAATAGATTCTTTTAATGATTAAATTGCACATTTATTATGAGTTTATTATATTCCATATTAGTTTCTATCAACTACCTATTATCTATTATTGAAAAAATAAGACTAAGTCCTACAACATTGATTGTAGCAAAATTGTAGAATAACTCCTAAAGATTCATTTTAGGTTATTATTGATTAGTTGCAATAGATTATTAGTGCATTTATTTGATATTTTATTGGAGTTATAAGGTTTAATATTAGTGCATTAAAATCAAAGAGATTGTACTATTATACCACTCTCAAAAATCTAATTAGTTTTGGATTTCTTGAAAGGCACAAAGTTTGATCTGTATCAAGTGTCTAAAGACACTATTGAAGCACAAAAATTTGCAACTTGATGTGGCCAATATATACCATCAATATGTGGCTAATATAAACCACAAAAAAGGGTTATAATCTTCTAAATTTGTAGAAGAATATAACTAACCAAAAATAGATATAGAATCTTATGAAAGTGATACTTGGTGAGTCTCAAAATCAAAAGCATTACAAGTGAATGCAAAAGAAAAAAATGCAGAAAATTTGCATCAATTAAAAGAACTTCTATCTACTATTATTGAATATTGGACTTGTTATCAAAAGTTTCCAAGTAAAAATGGAAAGGTGTGTCTATTGTTAAAGACAACTTCAAACCCTTGTATTGTCATAAATCTGCCACAAAACTAGAATTTAAAAATTTGGAACTAGAGTGCAAAATAAGTTTTATTAAAAGCCTTATTATACAAAATATAATACATTATATTGCACTACTATAACATGGTTTTTGAAAACATAAGTGCAGATTTGAAAGTACCACATTAGGGCACATTTTTCTATAGGTAAAATAACAGCCAACAAAGCCCCAATGTCAACACTCTTCCTCCAAATATAGAAAGAGCCATTCAAGGGCTCATCTTGGATGTACGTACCTATATAATCAAAGCTCATTTCAGATCATCCATGATCCATATTTATGTAGACAAGTGAGTGCAAATCAATATAAAAAAGGACGTCAAAATAGCAATAGGAAAAACAATGCATTTGGAGGCATAAAAGAAAGGGAGAAATGTGTTACATTCATGATATCAATCTTGGAGAAAACCACTCACCAAATGAAGTATTGAAATGTCATCCAAGATTCGTAGTGCATCGCCCATCCACCCGTGGAAAAAAAAGTTTGCTTGCTACCTAATATACATTGCAAAGCAAGAAATTTATGGAGTTATAATCTCCATTTTTGAAGGCATTACAAGAATGATCTCCATGAAAAAATGCCACTTTGCATTCTATTCATCATTCCTCTCAACGTTCTAGAGACTTCTATATTGGAGTTACAATCAAAGATGTACCACTTGGTATTCTTCACCATATTCACACAAGGGCCTATACATTTTTCAAGAAGTGTTGGACAAATATTCTAGAGCATTACATAAAGAAGGGAGCACTCACTTGTAACAAACGTGACACTTGTCACAATGCCTATGATAAATATTTCTTAAAAGACATATTTAAGTCCAAGACCAACATGTAAGAGTGAAGCACAGTAAATATGTTCAAAGGAGGAATGTAGCACAATCAATGTGTGAGAGAAGCTACAGAAACATTCAAACTATAGCATGGAAGACAAAGGGGAAGGAGCATTAAAAGCTCTCCATTTTTGGAAGGTCAACATTTCAGAACCTATGTACAACATTCACATATAGCATTCCATAAAATCTCCATTAAACTTAGTGCTCAAGGTACATTTTATATGCTATTATATTCACCCATGAAAAGCACTGAACATCAAGGAGATATTGTGTATAAGGTAAGTTCTAAATCCCATCGAATATTGTTTTCATAAGTTGGAGTTATAAGGATTATAAACAAAGTTTTTTTAAAGCTAAAGAGGTGACTTATCTTATTATTTTAATATTTGCAATCTTACTTATGAGGAATAAGGAATTTAACTTGGATTAAAATATATTGCAAATATTGTTATCTTTTTTCTAATTTTCCAAACTTGGGAGTCATAAGGGTTACTCCATAAAATTTATTTTATTTAGAAATTAGAAATAATCCAAGGGATATAAAATATATTATTAAGATATTTTATTAAGGTTTGATAAATTTATATTTACTTGTCTCAAATATCTAAAAATAGGACAAAATATTTTCAACATCAAAACCTCTTCAAAATTGAAATAGTGCTTAGTTCAATTAGGAGTAATAAGGTGTTTTAAGTTGATTTTTTTCTTGCAAAACTTGTACAAAATCAACCAAATTTGAACGATATTATTACAAAAGCACTATAGCATATTTCAAAAACATTAGAGAGTCATAAGGCATTCTAAATAACTTTATTACATTAATATCTATCTAAGATTATCAAGTTGGGAAGATATAAGCTTAATTAAAAACCTAAATTTAGGTGGGAGTTACAAGGTAGTCCACAAATCTAAGGTAAAGGTTTTTACAAAAACAAGCTTATATACTTCAATCAAGGAGCTCATATCTTAAAATCTTAGGGCTATAAAAATTTAGGTCATACAAATGTCTACTACCATACTTGGTAACACTCTTAGATATGGAATAGAAAAAATACCAATGTGGGTCAAGAACTCGATGGAATCCATTAATTAAAAGAGGAAATAAAGTGGAAACCCCTACAATATGACATAATTTTTGAAGTCAATAGCTATGCAAATGAAGATTCATCTAACAAATCAAATGAAAACAAATAGGGAAATATTGATCAACAAGATTTTATGCAAAATAAAATAGCTTCAATTGTGCACATATGGTTTGTAGACAAACATGATATTCCTAAAATTGATCACAAAATTGCTAGATCATCTCTATTGTGCACCCATTGCAATCAATATGGTCATAAAAAAACAAATTGTTGGAGTTTACATCCATAAAATATTGTGAGGGAACAAATCACTCATCTTTCTCCTATCATTTTAAATATAGATATTATACAGACTATGAAAGAATATTGCTTCAAATATTAAACTGTTATCTTCATAAATTTATTTTAGATAAATCTACTAACATTGAGCTCAAGGTTGGTACTTATGAAGGATAGAGAACCAGGTCTTACCAAGGGAAAAAATAAGGAAGAAAGGTCAATTCAGATCCACTCAAGACATGCACCATCATGAGAGCTATGAATCATCAAAGATACTTGAGACCAAGGAGTAAATAATTGAAAAAGAAAATAAGCATTGACATGAAGACTGTAGCAACAGAACAAGAACTAGATCAAGTAGAAGTAGATGAAGAAAATCCATATTGAAGACTAAAGCCTTCAATACCAAAATAATGTAATATAGGGGGTTGTTGGAAATAATGTCTATTCCATAATTTAAGTTATGTAAATGTATCCTCCAAGATACATACCTAGATTACTTCCTATGCAAGTTATCTAGTGACTACATGCAATGTAATAAATGGACAAGTGTCCATGTGCAAGTTGTACATGTGCAAGGTGTCCTATGCACAACTAGATAGAGTGTTGGGAAAGCATCATATTTTGCATATATAAGGATGGCATCTTAGATAGATATATAGGAAAATTGAGAGACATTTTTAGATAGCATAGGTTAGTGGATTGTGTTCCACACCATTTACTGGTGATGGATATGATGTAGATCTGTAGCTTTGTTAATGGAGTGCTCACTTCTTCCATAGCTATATTGTAATATTTAATATATTTTATATTTCATCATACTTCAGTCATATAGCATATTTACTTTCTTGCATGTTATTATGCATCTTGTGATTGTTATATCTTATGGCTCATTCATCAAAAGCTAACATTTTGGATGTTTTAGAGCTTTTTTTGGAAGTTTGAGCATTGTTTCTAGATGTTCAAGAGCTCTATAAATTTCTTGTTTTATGTTGTTAGATTGAAATTTTCATGCAACCAAGGGTAGGGTAGTGTGTTTCTTGACATTTTGAATAGAATGTTCTATTTTTTTGCCAAATTTACAAATATTTTTTACCAAATATCTAATTATCATACATCACATGTTAATGCTAACTATGACTAAAATGTAAGAAACACATATCTTATTGCTTTGAAATTTTATCATACAACCTATAAGTTGCTACTTCTGATGATTGTTAGCAAGCTTTCTGAAAACAAAAACATGACACATGTGTCGTAAGTGATATTTGTACAATGATGGATAATTCAAGAAGGAAAACAAGTCAACAATCGATTTTCATGTAAGCCTTAATTCAATAGCACCTTAAAAAGGTTTTCACTATTGAATTATTCATTTATTCTTATTCTCTCTCTCTCTCTATCTCTCTCTCTCTCTCTCCCTCTCTCTCTTTTTCATGATTCAAAGATATGAACATTTAGAATATCTGTTAAAAGAGGATTTTTTTCTGTTATGTGCAAGTTTGATTGTGAGAAATATCAAGAAAAATCCACCTTTGGTAGTGACTTATGGTATAATTGTAAACAATATCCATTCATCACTAATGTCATTGAATTAGTAATTGAAGAAAGTTGAACAACTCCATTATTAAACACTTAATTCATCATTTCTAATCCTAATGTGATCATCATGCCACATTTTCCATTGTTGTTGAATGAACTATGTTTGGTGAAGTACATCCAATGCATTCAACTTTAAAATTATCTTGTTTTCTACTTGCAACAACTCAATTCCAACTTCCAAATATGTATGAAGTGTTAATAAAGCATTAGGATGTTGGCTCAATGCCTTAAACAATTTTGCTTGGTTATTAGTCAACCAACTACTGATATTAAAATGCTTTTTGTATTGTATTTCAATTTGTTTTGTACCAAGATGTATTGAATTGATTCTTTAAAAATTATGCATTAATTATTTAAGAGAGCAATGGTGTGGTAGAAGAGAATGAAATATTTGTGCATATTTATCAAAAAAAATTCTTTAAGAAATTAAATTTGATAAATGACAATGAAAATATGAGAAAATATACCCAGGTGTTGTAGGTGAGTTGGAGAGGAGAGGGCAATCCTACAAGGGAGGTACCAGATTCAAATCTTCACCGTACCAAAAAGTTGAATTGGGTGCCCAAAATCCAATTGATAATGTTCGTGCGGGCAGGGCCGAGTGCGAATCTCGGGTGACTTTGACGGTGTAGAACCCCCTGGTCATGATATCTCAGACCAAGGCAGCCCCACAAGGATTTTTTTGCTTTAAAAAAAAAGATGAGAAAATATGATGATGCCATCCATGTGGTAAATGAAAGGAATTGTATTGTATTGGAATAGGTGACAAATGTTTAAGTTCTTGTTCTTCATTCCATTGTAATTTTTGGATAGTAATTGGTTCATATTTAAGATTTGAATCATGCAATTTGTTGATTTCATCAAAAATAAACATTTTTTATGAATCCAACACTTATACATTATCCTTTACAACTATGGTGGAAAACGTTGAAATGTTCTTTTCATTTTCCTTATATGATTCAAAAACCATGGGTTTCCTAGATAATCATACTTAGGTGGAGTAAGTTTTCCTACAAGCAAGTCTACTAATTTTCCACCTACTTGCATGGTTTTAAGATATATTTTCTTATTTTTCATTGGTTTCTTAAAACACATTTCTTGAACAATATTATTAATAATTGGTACATATTTTTTTTTTATTGAGAAATAATTCTTATACACATCCGTTGTGGGGATTGAACCCGGGTCACATCATCGATAATGCAAGTGGCGTCCTTGCTAGTAGACCACATCACACGAATGTAAAAGTTTTAATTCCTTTATCAAATCTAATTTCAGGTATGTGATTTTTGATATCTCAATCTATTCAAGATATGGTACTTTCATTGAGTTATCATGTGGGAGGTTTTCTTTTTCTTGTTTTTGTTGTTCTTTTTGTTGTTGTTTCAGTGGAGATGGGTTTTATTCTTTATTCTTATTAAATACCATTTCTACAATGTCTTGGAAATTTTACCATACTAAATTTTGCTTGTAATTTATTTTTTGAAAAGAAGATAAATGATGCAGTTGTGTTCTTTTTTTTTGTTTTAATATTTTCCTTACTTGTAAGAAATTTCATTAAATGAAAGGTTAATTTTATTTCTAGAGATGCACAGTACTTTTTGAAGAACACAAGCTTATACTGAGAGGAGGGGTGAACAATATAAGACCACTTTTTACTTTTCTTATCATAAGAAATATTATGCAATATATCAATGGCAATATCAACAACAAAAACTAAAGCAGTGCACAAAACATCACACACACATGAGACACCAATTTTACATGGTTCACCCAATGTGGGTTACTCCACGGAGAAAATATTTCACTAAAATTTTCTCAATCAATCTCTTGGGAATCATTTCCGTATTACAATGTTTATGGACCTCTATCCAAAGGAGATGTTTATCCCCTACATCTGGTTCATTGATCTCTATCCACAGGAGAACTCCTTCTCCTCTACTCTGGTTGGTGATCCTTTAGAAGACTACTGCCTCCACTACACTGGCTTGTGGATCTCTCTCCACTAAAGAATATTATCCCCACTTAGAAGACCTATCCTCACTACCCTAGCTGATGGATCTATATCCATAGGAGACTACTATTCTCTCTAATCTGTCACCTCCAAAGCTCTGTCTCAAATCTGCACTAAACACATTCCAGTTGATCTAGCACAAATTTGCTCAACTCTACACTAAACACAATCCAGTCGATTTAGCATAAGTCTGGTCAACAAGCTCACTCAAATATTCATTAAACATAGTCCAGTCGGTCTAGCACAAATCTACTCAAATTTACACTAATCATAGTCAAGTCAGTCTAGCACAAGTCTTCTCAACAAGATCACTCAAATCTGCACTAAACATAGTCCAGTCAGTCTAGAACAAATCTGCTCAATAGGTCCTCTTAGAACCTGCTCAAATCTACTCAATAGGTCCACTCAGAACCTGCTTAAATTTTCTCAATAGATCATTTTAGAACCTATCCAAATCAGCTCAATAGGTCCACTCATAACATGTCCAAATCTTCTCAACAAGTCCTCTCTAGAATTTAGCCAAATCTATATTGTAAGCTTCCACAAAAGCTCACACAAAAGTAGTCCATAAGTCTTCTTAAAGACTTTCCTCAAATCTACTTAACAAGTCCACACAGAAATTGTCCAATCTCATAAAATAATAAAGAGAATTGTTAGAGACTCAATATGTTCTACACTCAAAGCTCAATCACTTTCTCAGCTCAAATCAATTTCATAGAAGCTTAAAGAGAATTGTTAGAGACTCAATATATTCTATACTCAAAGATCAATCACTTTCTCAATTCAAATCAATATCATAGAAGCATAAAGATAATTTTTAGAGACTCAATATGTTCTATACTCAAATCTCAATCACTTTCACAAATCAAATCAAAATATAGAATAGTTTGTTTTATGTAACTTGAACAATCACTTCATCCATCCACTTGACTAGGCTCAATCAACTCTACTCAATAAATTTCTCAAGAACCAACTCTAGTTCAAGTATGTAAACATCAACTCAAAATATTTCCAACAATGCTCAACAAAAAATCTCACATAACAATGATACTCATGTTCTTTCCCAAACCCTAACTCAAGTTATTTGCACAATACAAATGCTTCAACAACAATGCTTATAAAACAAGGTTTTAATCACAACTCTTAATTCTAGAAAACCTTGAAGCATTAACTCAAACACTTTTGAAAAGGAAACCCTAATCAAATCCTTTTCACTCCAAACTTTATTTTTTAGTAAGCCAATCAATCAACTCAACCAAAGAATAATTTACCCATACCTTTTTGTTGCCAAAGTGTTGATTTCACAAATCTGCCACACTCACAATTACTTCTTTGCAAATCTTAATGAGGGTTATAAGACTTCACTAAAACATAATACAAAAAGATGACTAAAATACACCTTATCACTCCAACTTAAAACTAATATTCACCATAATCTTCTTTAATATAAAACCCCTTATTAAAATGAAATCAATGCTCAATAGTCTTAATCATCCAATATATCACTATATTAATTAAGACTTTACAAAGACCTCCTTATAACTCCTAGTAACAAATCATAGATAACATCACTTATTTAATAATCAACCCCTCTAACAATTAATTCTACTCATAAACCTTATACCTCCAACATATGCTAATAATAATAAAAATTAAACACCCTTAAATCTCCAACATAGGCAGATAATTAAAAATTTAACCAAAAATATTTACCTCACCTTCGGAGGGAATCAAAACCTCAACCTTACCCACAATGTGCGCCTTAGATGTGGCCAAAGTCATTGTATGAGCTACGCGCTCGTTTGTAATTAATGAAGCACCACCACGTGCTTCAACTCTCAACTCCTTCCCTTGGAAAAATGATGTGCACCTTGGGTGCCTTTCGAATGTAGGCCCTCGCATGAATAAATATTTTCATGCTTCCCAACTCACCACTAGGCCACGTTATCCTATGTGCCTTCAAAAATTAAAGCTTCCTTCCTAAAAAACTTTGTTGTCCACGAAATTTGCAATTCTCATGAGCTCTTTTTCTATTTCGCATGCCAATTAAAATTTGAGCAAGGATAATGTTTTAGACTTTGGGTAATGTATTTATATTACTTTCTACATACCTTGGGAGATGTTAGCGCTTCCCCAATTTCCTTCCACGATGTCGGTGAAGGTTTTAAAAGCACTTCAAAAACATTTTATTCCAAACCCAACCTTTGGGTTTATGAAATATAATTAAACTTTATAAAACCAACTTTGATTTATAAAATGTTATAATGAAAGTTATAAATATTTTATTTGGGGTTTTAAACATATCACTTTAATATTATAATAAAAATTATTATAATACTATATCCTTTTGATGCCTTGGATAAATTTCTTCCTTGGGTTGACCCATTCTCTTGGGTGTAAAATATAGATATTTAAACCCATCATGGATTTCATTAAACTTCCACTTGCACTTTAGCTGAGCTATCACCTGGCACCTTGAAATCAATGAAAACTAATTTTGGACATCAATGATAACTTCTAAAAATGTCCAACAATCTCCCCCTTTGTCATTGATGGTAACCCAAATTATTTTTACTGAAAGCTTGACTTCTTATTCTGTGCTACTCCCCATGAGACACTTCTCCCCCTGGATCAATGCTCTATCAAATATCAAATATTTCCCTATTCCACAAATATCTTCCCATTTGACATCAATGGCAAAGGGTCACCTTTGGGGCTCGAGGCTAATAATGAGCCTCTTAGCTTAGCCCCTCCCCCACCTCCTTTTTAGGTGGTTAATTTTGGGGTAGGAGTATTTCTACTCTCAAAAGGCATTGTTATTTGCCTTTATCCTCTTCCCTTATTTTCTATTTTTTTTTATTCCTCTGACTATTTTTGTTAGTACCATCATTATTGTTCTTGTTCCTATTCAAATCCATGTTGCTATTCCTGTTCACATCCATATTCATGTTCCTATTCCTGTTCCTGTTCATATCCATGTTCATATTCATGTTCCTGTTCATGCTTGTTTATAGAATATATTCTCTACACTACTTTGTTGTGTGACCATTATTATTGCACTTATAACACTTAATGATATTATTCTTTGGAGGTGCAAATGTATTAGGATTTCTCCTAGTGAAGCCATATCCTCTTCTGTCATGAACCCTATGATTAATTTCCTTGTGACCAAACTGATTACATGAGTAATAATACCCATGAAAAAACTATCAATTCCCATATTCTTGTATTTAATGTGTCGTACACTATGAGGCCATGTGCCCAAACTTGTGACATGAGAAGCATTGTCCATTAAATAAACCTTTCATAGACCCCATTGGTATCTCAGTATCTTCTACCTGTTTCATGTTCCATTTGTTCCTTACTTGTGCACTATTCCTATTTTTGTTGAATTCTCTATTGTCCAACTCTTCCTATGATGTCTGAATTTATTTTACACTATCTTCTTCTGAATTATCTTCATCTGAGGTTTCTTCTCCTCCAAAACTTGAAGTTGATTCTCCTTCCTATTTCTTTTGAGTTTGTTCAAAACCAAGACCTATTTTGTTTGTTGACCTTATTTGTATCTTGACTATCTTATCCATAATATTCGATCTATTCTTGAATCATTTCATATTGATCTTGGAATCCTCTAAATACTTTTTTCGTAATGCCACTTCTTATGCTAAATTATCACATTCTAAGATATTTTCTTATAACTTATCTTTGAATATTTTTGCCTTAGCCTTTGATTTTTCTAAATCCTCTATAAGCAATCTTCTCTCTTCATCACATTCTTGAAATTGATTTCAAGTTTAGAGTGTTTCTTTCTTACCTTATTTATTATTTCAAGGGCATAGATAAGTTATCCCTTTATATCATAACCATCCTTTTATGAATATTCCTCTATTTGTTTGTCTTTCTCCATATCTCTGTTTTCTTTTGGCTTATCTTCTATAGGGTCACTTACTTCTTCTAAAGCCATTAGAAGATTTTCATCTGGTCCTTCAAGTGCATTCTCATATTCATCATCACTGAAAATATAACCATACCTTGTACAATAATCTTCAAGATGTCCAAGGTTCTCATATCTAAAACACTTGAGAATAACTGGAGTCTTTTTCTTAATTGGTTATTTTTCTTCAATCATAAATAGGACTTCATATCTATAATTGTCTAAAAAACTAGCATCACTATTACTTGAATACTTACTTGCATTATCCGCATAGTAGCTTATCTTTTTCCTTTGAAAGAACTTATTTCCTTGTCTTATTTTTCCATCCTTGCTTTTCTTTTGATGCTTGTATCTTTCTGATTCCCTGTTCCTATGATCTTGTCTTTCTTCTTTATAAATAAGTCTTGTTATGGTGACTGATGACCTTTGTGCATTGTTAATTCTATCTAAAGTCTTTGAATCTTCCTCAAACTTGTGTAACTTGTCCTTAGAACCTTTTATTTCCATCCTTAGTGAAACTATCTCATATTCTAATCTTTCACATGCTAGATATTTTACCTTTAATTTTTTAGTCATACTTTTTTCAATCCTTTTTGCCTATTCAACCTTGATTTTGAAGATGGTGAGGTCCTGTAGAAACTTTGCTTTTGCTTTCTCATACTATTGAGCTTGAAATTTTAATCCTCAGTTCTCCCTTTTTAATTCTTCAAGAGTAACCATAAGTCTTTCACATTCTATCCTTTTTACCTTTGACTTTTCAATCATACCTTCTTCAATTCTTCTTGCCTTTTCAACCTTATCTCTCAAGTCAGAGAGATATTGTAGAATATTTGTCTTGCATTTCTCATATTATTGTATTTGAGCCTTTAATTATAAATTTTCTCTTTTCAATTCAACAAGTTCCTTAAGAATGACTTCCTTCTTTTCTTTTTCTGAATATTCCTCTTCTTTCTTGCTTTGATATTCTATAGGAACATTTTATTCTAATACTGAAAGTAGAGTTTTTATTCATACCTATTTTGATTATCCCTTTTATCCTTTCTTGAACCAACCTCTAGGGTTTTATTTCTAAAAATATCATCTTCATATTCACCGCTACTAAACCCATTGCAATAACCTGCATCATGATCAAGTTGACCACAAAAAAAAATGTTCTTCACCCTCTTATGGACAATAATCTGCATGGTGACCTGTATTCCTACATATGGTACAAAACTTTATCAACCTGATTGTTTCTCCTTTGCTTGATTCATCTCTTGAATCTATTTCCATTATCCCTCCCAAAACAACAATATTGAATTCATATTCCTTTTATTTCATGACCATGCATGTTATTTTCTACTTGTGTCTCATGGATCTACTTTTGCCTTTCTTTGCCATTTGTGTTCTTGTAAGATATTCCTTCAAGCTGTTAAACCTTTTATGAAGGAACCAACTCAGATACCAATTGAAGAACACAAGCTTATACTGAGAGGGGGTGAACAATATAAGACCACTTTTTACTTTTATTATCACAATCAATATTATGCAATATATCAATGGCAATATCAATAATAGAAACCAAAGTAGTGCACAAAACATCACACACACATGAGACACCAATTTTATGTGGTTCACCCAATGTGGGCTACTCCATGGAGAAAAATTTTCACTAAAATTTTCTCAATCAATCTCTTGGTAATTATTTCCCTATTACAATATTTATGGACCTCTATCCAAAGGAGATGTTAATCCCCTAAATCTGGTTCATGGATATCTATCCACGGGATAACTCCTTCTCCTCTACTCTGGCTAGTGATCCTTTAGAAGACTACTACCTCCAATGCACTGGATTATGGATCTCTCTCCACTGAATACTCTTATCCCCAATCAGAATACCTATCCTCACTACCCTAACTGATGGATATCTATCCATAGGAGACTACCATTCTCTCTGCTCTGTCACCTCCAAAGATTTGTCTCAAATCTGCACTAAACATAGTCCAATTGGTCTAGCACAAATCTACTCAACTCTGCACTAAACATAGTCTAGTCAATTTAGCACAAGTCTACTCAATAAGATCACTCAAATATACACTAAACATAGTCCAATAAGTATAGCACAAATCTACTCAACCCTGGACTAAACACAGTCTGTTCGGTCTATTACAAGTCTTCTCAACAAGCTCACTCAAATCTGTACTAAACATAGTCCAGTCGGTCTAGCACAAATATTCTAAATAGGTCCACTCAGAACCTTCTCAAATATTCTCAATAGATCCACTACGAACCTACTCAAATTTTCTCAACAGGTCCACTCATAACCTATCTAAATCTACTCAACAGGTCCACTCAAAACCTATCCAAATCTACTCAATAAGTCCTCTCAAGAACTTAGCCAAATATGTATTGTAATATTCTACAAAATCTCACACAAAAATAGTCCACAACTCTTCTTAAAAAATTTCCTAAAATCTGCTTAACAAGTCCACACATAACTTGTCTAATCTCATAGAAGCATAAAGAGAATTGTTAGAGACTCAATATGTTCTACACTCAAAGCTTAATCACTTTCTATGCTCAAATCATTTTTTTTTATTTGTGGAAAACATCCCAAAAGGGATGCCACTTTCGGGTAATATCCAAGGAGGCAAGGGTATCCATTCCGCCAAAAATGCCCAGGAGTCGGACCTGGCCTACCACCTTTGACACACTCAAGGAGCAAACAAACACACAAATCCAATTAAAAATAAGCAAATAACAACAAAAATAATAAAATAAAATAAAAAACATGCTCCTTGAGTGTGTCAAAAACAAAAGCACAACCAAACATGCACAATAAGATAAAATAAACCACAACACAAACCACATAGAAAAACACAAGAAACACATAACAAAACATAAACAAGACAAAAACAACAGAACACTACAAAGACATAACCCAAAAAAAAACAAGAAAAATAAACACAACAAAAACCTAAAAAATTAAAAAATAAAACAAAAATAAAAATAAAAAACAACCAACAACAAACAATAAAAAAAAAACAAAAAATATAGAAAACACTCACCCATAAAAACACGAAATAACACAAACAAAGAGGAACCCAAGAACAAAAACGAAAAAAAACACAAGAACAATAACGAAAAACATAAAAAAAAAAAACAAAACAACAAAAACACAAGAACAACAAAAAACAACACAAAGAACACAAAAACAAAACAAAATAAAAAAAACCCACCCACCTTAAAAAACTAAAAAAAAAACAAAAAGGAAAAAAGAAATAAAAAATGAACAAAACAAAGACCTATCTAGACCAGAAGACTATTAATGCAAGAATCAATAGAGGAAACAAAATAAAGAATAGAATGAGCTAGGGAACTAAAAAAAACTGAATGAACCAAAGAGAAGCAAAAAAAAAAAAAAACAAGAAGAAACTAGGTACCTTCAAAGTTGGAGCCATCCAAAGGAATGATAGAAAGAAGAGCTTCCCTAATTTGAGAAGCCCACCATATAGGAGGGTGGCCATAACAAGTAAGATCATCTTTGTCCAAAGCCCAATTGGCTAAAGCATCAGCACTCTTGTTTTTGATATTCACACAATGACACTGAGAGGGGGGGGGTGAATCAGTGTAACTATTAAAATTAATATCTACATCATTTAAAATGAAGCAAATAGAACTTAACAACCAGAAAAGCAAATTGAACAATAGAACACACCACAACACTCAATATACCGAGGTTCACCAATTTGGCTACTCCTCAAAAATGACCGCTTGGACTCCAATCCAAATCCAGTCTTTGCAAAATACCAATTTTACAAACACTTTACCAAGGATCTACCGGAAGGAGCACCAACCCCTTAGTTTTCTGCTGCAACAGATAGGAGCACCAACCCCTAGTACCAAGCACCAACTTGGACTGCAATTTTGATCAATTTAAAATGACATAAAAATGTCTTCACTTCATACACGACCCTGACTGGTCTGCAATTAACCAAACTCTGCACACTCTCACGGCTCTGCTAATTTCTCTCTTGGCTCTTTTCTAACCCTCTTTTCATAGCAATTTCCCTCTAACAATAGCAAAATAATTCTCTACACGACTGTCCTTTTATACCCTCCTTTTCTCATCGAGACTCTTTGTCTTCTATAACTTTTCAATCCTGCATGCAATCGGATGACATGCTCTGAGTCTGTTCGAATTCTTTTCTCCTCTCCATAAGCGGTTGTTCGAATCCTTGCAAATACGATCTGTTCGAATGTTGCAATACTTCTTTTCGAAAGCTTTTCGATCCTTCATATTTGGCTATTCGAATTCTGCAAATATGGCTTTTCGAATACTTTTTTGATTCTCCATATGTGATTCTTCGAATGCTGCAAATACGTCTATTTTAATGTTTTTTCAATCCTGCATATTCGGCTGTTCGAATCCTTGCAATGCGGCTGTTCAAATGCTTTTTCGAACTTCCCTATACGACACTTCAAAAGCTTTTCAATCATGCAAATACAACTGTTCCAGTGCATGTCCGACACCTGTCAATGCGTAACTGCCGATCTGACTTCACTTACTTTTTACGTAACTGGCTGCATGATTTTTTTGTTAGCTTTTTCGACACGTGTCACCTTGCATGTTCCTTCGGCTTTTACCCGCTAAACTCGTATACTGTCGCGATATCGTGACACTTTTTGTAGCCGTACACCTTCATGCCCTTGCTGTCACGAAATCGCGACCATTTTGGCTTTTGAAAGCTTTCCCACCGTTCATGTCATGAAATCGTGACACTTCGAACTTTTGCTGACGTCATCCTTAATGTTGTCGCGAAATCGCGACGCTTTCTGCTTCCTGAGATCTCTCTTGCAACTTGTCACGAAATCGCGACACTTTCAGCTTTTGCTGATGTCATCCTCAATGTTGTCGCAAAATCGTGATGCTTCTGGCTTCCAGCGGCTTTTCTTTCACCCTGTCATGAAATCATGACATTTTCAATTTTGCTGACGTCATCCTCAATGTTGTCGTGAAATCACGACGCTTCTGGCTTCCAGTGGCTTTTCTTTCACCCTGTCATGAAATCGTGACATTTTCAATTTTGCTGACGTCATCCTCAATGTTGTCGCGAAATCGCGACGCTTTTGGCTTCCAGCGGCTTTTCTTTCACCCTATCACGAAATCATGACATTTTCAATTTTGCTGACGTCATCCTCAATGTTATCACGAAATCATGATGCTTCTGGCTTCCAGCGGCTTTCCTTTCACCCTGTCGCAAAATCGTGACATTTTCAATTTTACTGATGTCATCCTCTTCTTTGTCACAAAATTGCGATGCTTCTTGCTTCCGTACAATCCTTGCTTCATGCAGTAGCGAAATCGCTACAACTTTGTGCCTTGTGCTTTTGACTTGCTCCATCTTTGAGTTTTGCAATTTTGACTGGTAGCGAAATCGCTACACCTTCACGTTGTGCATTTTGGACTTGTAGCGAAATCGCTACACCTTCTTGTTTGTGCTATTTGACACGTAGCGAACTCGCTACACCTTTGAGTTGTGCTTTTTCAACTTGTAGCGAAATCGCTACACCTATGTTTTGAGCACTTTTGACATGTAGCAAAATCGCTACACCTTTGCTTTGTGCATTTTCGACTTGTCGCGAAATCGCTACAACTTTTTCACTTAACACTTTCTCCCTGCTTCGGCCCGCGAAATTTCAACATGTAGCGAAATCGCTACAACTTTTCGACTTAGCTTCTTGGCCTCCAGCATGTCACGAAATCGTGACAGTTTGCCTTGCGTCTTCTCTCTCCTTCGACCATGTCATGAAATCGTGACAATTTTGCTTGCACCTTCTCTCTCCTCGACCATGTCACGAAATCACGACAATTTGGCATGCATTTTCTCTCTCCTCGGCCATGTCGTGAAATCGTGACAATTTTGCTTGCACCTTCTCTCTCCTCGGCCATGTCACGAAATCGCGACAATTTGGCATGCATTTTCTCTCTCCTCGGCCATGTCGCGAAATCACGACAATTTTTCTTGCACCTTCTCTCTCCTCGGCCATGTCACGAAATCGCGACAATTTTTCATGCATTTTCTCTCTCCTCGGCTATGTCGCGAAATCGTGACAATTTTTCTTGCATTTTCTCTCTCCTTGGCCATGTCGTGAAATCGTGACAATTTGGCTTGCATTTTCTCTCTCCTCGGCTATGTCGCGAAATCATGACAATTTTTCTTTCTGCCTTCGGACCTCTCAACCTGTCACGATATCGCGACAGAAAACATGTCGCGATATCGCGATAGTTTTCTTACTTGTCTTTTTCTGCAAATTTTTGAATCTGGGTCACTTCTATTTTTCTGGAAATTCACTGTACTTGATCTGACTGACTTCGAATTCTTGTCCATTGCTTCAACTGCATCAATTGTTGTCTGTGTTGACAACAATGACAATACTTTTGTTGTACCTTGTTCAACAATCTCCCCCTTTGGAATTGTTGGCAACACTTATGCACTCTCCTGTAATTCTTCTCCCCCTTTGACAATAATACCAAAGGGCTGCTGCAGACTCCCCCTGAGTCTCTGCACACCATTCTCAGACAAATGTTGTTATAGTTAGCAAAAATCATAAGTATAAGCAAAACTATAAGTATAGGCATAAATGCACCCCTTGAGAATGTGATCCCAAAAGATAGTCGGTTCTTGGGAATTGTGACCACTCCCAACTTATTTCGAAGGTACTCAAAAACATCCTTGGGCAATGGTTTTGTGAATATATCAGCTACTTGCTCTGTTGTTGGAACAAAATCCAATTTCACCTCTCCTTCTCGCAACTTTATCCTTCAAGAAATGATACCGGATTGCAATATGTTTGGTTCTTGAATGCATAATTGGATTCTTGGATATGTTGATAGCACTAGTGTTATCACATTTAATTGAAATTGGCTCTTTGAAATGAATACCAAGATCTTTCAACGTTTGTCTCATCCATAATATCCGAGTACAACATGTTGTTGCTGCAATGTATTTCGCCTCTGCAGTGGATAGAGAGACCGATTCTTGTTTCTTGTCTGTGCCATGCTACCAACTCGTCTCCAAGATAAAATGCTCCTCCACTTGTACTCTTTCTGTCATCAATACATCCCGCCCAATCTGCATCGAATATGCAATCAAAGTGAAGTCTTTACCTTTTGGGTACCACAACCCATAATCCATAGTACCCTTGAGGTATCTCGAAGATCCTCTTTACAACTGTGACATGAGTTTCTTTGGGACTAGCCTCGAAATCTTGCAACCATGCATACCGCCTGTAATATATCCTGGTCTAGTGGTCGTTAAATACAGAAGGCTTCCAATCATAGACCCGTACATTGTTTGATCTACATCCTGGAGATTTATCATCCTTGCTCAACTTGCGACTGTTGTCATGGGAGTGCTAACAGGTTTACTATCTTCCATTGTGAACTTTTTCAAGCATTTCTTTTACATATTTAACTTGAGAAATAAAAATGCCCTTTTCATTTTGATTTACCTGCAATCCTAGGAAATAAGAAAGTTCACCAATCATAGACATCTCAAATTCTTTCTTCATTTTAGTTGATATGTCTTTGCAATATTCATCCATGCTGCTGCCAAATATTATATCATCTACATAAACAACAAGAACAATAAGATGGCCCTTCTCTGTTTTGACATATAAATTGTTGTCCACCAAACCTTTCTTGAACCCTTGTTTAATTAGATAGTTATCCAACCTTGCATACCATGCTCTGGGTGCCTGTTTCAAACCATATAATGCTTTCTTTAACTTGCACACAAAATCTGGATTGTCACCAAGTTGGAAGCCATCTGGCTGTTCAATGTAAACCTCTTCTTCCAGTTTTCCATTCAAAAATGCTGATTTTACATCCATTTGATATACTTTGAAGTTTTTATGAACTGCTAATGCCATAAATATTCTGATTGCCTCTAGTCTGGCTACCGGTGCAAAAGTTTCCTCAAAATCAATGCCTTCAACCTGAGCATAGCCTTTACAGACCAATCTTGCCTTATTTCTGACAACCTGTCCATCTTCATTTAATTTATTTCGAAAAATCCATTTAGTGCCAATTATGTTTTTATTTGTTGGTCGAGGTACTAATTCCCAGGTATTGTTTTTCTCAATCTGATCTAGTTCTTCATTAATTGCCTTCATCCAACTTTCATCAGTGCTTGCTTCAGCAACATTTTTAGGTTCAATGCTAGATAACAGAGAATAGTTCCTGCATCGTCGCTCTTCTTGTCTGAATACCATCTGTGGGATCCCCAATAATCTGTTCACTTGGATGATTTTTTTGCCAGTTGCCTGTTTTAAATTTCCTGTTTTCTTCTTCTTCTGATTCAGTTTTTACAACATCTGGATCAATTTTTTGATTCTTATCTGTTTCCTTTTCATCATCACCTTCAATGACTTCTTCATAAATAGGGTAGTTTTCTTGATAAGTAATTTCTTGTTCTCTACCTTCATCAACTTTCACATCAACACTCTCAACAATTTTCTTTAGCCTCTTGTTGTAACATGTGTAGGCTTTGCTTTTTGTTGAGTAACCAAGAAAGATACCTTCATCAGCTCTATCTTCAAATTTACCGAGATTATCTTCAGTCCGTTTGATGTAGCACTTGCTGCCAAATACTTTGAAATGTCTTGCTGTTGCCTTTCTGTCGAACCACAGCTCATAAGGTGTTTTGCTTTCATGTGGTCTTAGCATGCACCTGTTTTGAATGTAAACTGTAGTATGTACTGCCTCTTTCCAAAATCTGTCAGCTATTTTGTTCTCAGCGACATTGTTCGTGCCATTTCCTGCACTCGTTCTATTCTTCCTTTCTACAACACCATTCTCATCGAGGTGTCCTAGCTCACTGAAAATTGTCTTCTTATCCCATATTTTTGATAGTATTCTGCAAATTCTTCTGAAATAAACTCTCCTCCTCTCGTCCGATCTTAGGCATTTAATCCTTTTTCCAGCTTGATTTTCAACCTATTTTTTAAAAATCTTAAACATCTCAAAGGCATCTGATTTAAGCTTTAAGAAAAATATCCATGTCATCCTGGAGTAATCATCTATTAACAGCATAAAGTATTTGTCACCATTTATGCTCTGTGTTCTCATGGGTCCACACAAATCAGTATGAATTATCTCCAAAGGTTTGCTGGTGAAGTATTCCTTTGATTTAAAAGTGGATCTGGTTTGCTTCCCTTTTTGACATGAAGCACAGATGCTATTTACTGGTTTGCCAATGGTTGGTATATCTCTTATCGCCTCTTTTGAACTTATTTTTGCCAGATTGTCAAAACTAATATGACCGAGCCTCTTGTGCCACAACCAATTTTCATCTTCCTGTCCAATCAAGCATGTTCCTTCTATAGTTTTTGAGAGAGTATATAGATTTCCAAAAGTCCTAGATCCAGTAGCTATCGCCTTTCCACTGTGTGCTTTTCTCACTTCACAGCCCTGCTTCTTAAAAATGACTTCATGACCTCTGTCACAGATTTGACTTACACTCAGCAAGTTATGCTTCAGACCAATCACAAACAAGACTTCTTTTGATTTTATCT
The DNA here is from genome assembly GCA_028583015.1 of Wollemia nobilis. NCBI lineage: Eukaryota > Viridiplantae > Streptophyta > Pinopsida > Araucariales > Araucariaceae > Wollemia > Wollemia nobilis. The sequence goes on along the minus strand of JAQPPZ010010331.1, from coordinate 1,777,249 downwards.
TTCCATCACTGATCTTGACTGATCCCTTTCCAACAATCTTTGCTCCATCATTATTCCCAAATTTCACAGAACCACCTTCATAATTCTGTAAATTCTCAATTTTTTGCTTGTCACCTGTCATGTGACTGGAACATCCACTGTCAAGTATCCATGGTGCAGATTTGTCTTGTGCTTTAAAAGTAGTCTGAACAATCAAAGATTCCTTTTCTTTCCATTCTGGTTTGATGACAGATTTGGCTACTTGTTTTGCCTTTGTCCTCTCATTAGCATGTGCCTATTTTTCAAGAAATTTCTTGTTTTGTTTCAACCCACTTGGTTGAGATTTTCTACCCTGATGATTATTTGCTGCAAAAGTGCTTCTACAATTTCTAGCAATATGTCCAAAATTATGACAATTATAACATTCAACTACATAATTCATTAAAGGAGAAAAAACATTTCTGCTGGTGAAATTCCTTTGAGATACATTATGCCTGCAATCTGAAATCTTATGGCCATAAGCATTGCATTTAAAACAATAACCAAAAAATGAATGATTAAACCTAGGTGCAGGTCTTTGCCAGTTTGAAGTAGAAGCCATGAATCTTCTCCTTCTTGGATGTGTGACTTTTGTGAATCCATCTTTGTCAGTACTCTTCTTGAGTCTGGCATTATTGCTTTCTTTGGCATGATTTGTTTTTTCTAGGTCAATCCTGATCTTTTCTTCTTTCTTTATGGGTTCTACATTCAAGGCCTTTGAACCCTTTGATGATTCTCCTTCATCGAAGCCTAAACCAAATTTGATGCTAGAAGGCCTTTGGTTATTTAACATTTTATCCAGCTTTATAGTACTTTCTTCAAACTTATGAAAATAGCTCAATCTTCTATTCATCTCCTCTAGCTGCATTCTTAACTTAACAATGTCTTCCTCTAGCTTGCTGCATTCAACTGTCTTTACAGTTAATTGTTCATCAAGAACTTCGGACATTTTCTTGAATTCCTCTGTCTGTATTTTTAAACTGTTTATTATGTCAGTGGCATCCTCTAGTTTTCTTGAAATTTTTTTGTTCTTTTTCCTTTCTACACTCAACTCTTCAAGTGCAGCAACCAATTCTCCTTCCGGATAAACTTCAGCCTCATCTTTAAAGCTTTCATCACCTTCCCGATTTTCTTCTATTCTTTCCTCTTCAAGTGCCATGAACAGAGCTTCACCTGTTTCTTCTTCGTAATCCTCACTCGAGCTTTCTTCGAAGAGCTCGACATTCTTGGATATGAAGCTTTTCTTCTTGAAGTTATTCTTTCTAAAATTTTGTCTCTTCTTCCAGTCACCTTTTTCTTGGAGTGACCCTTCACCATTTTTAGTTTTCTCATGCATTGGGCATTTGGCTGCAAAATGACCGACTCCTCCACAATTGAAGCACTTGAATGGTAGCTTTCCTCTATATTTTCCTTTTCCCTTTGTGAGTTTCCGAACAAAATTTGCTTCTGTTTCATCCAATGTCTCTTCATCCTCAGATTCATGTTTAGTTTTTATATTCTTATGTGCTTTGAAAGCAGCTTCTCTGTCTATAGGCTTAGTTTGTCCTATTCTCATTTCATATGCAGTCAAGGAACCATGCAGCTCATCCATGCTAAAATTGTTTAGATCTTTTGCCTCTTCTATTGCAGAAACTTTGGAGTTAAATCATTTGTGAAGGGTTCTGAGAACCTTTTTCACAACAACTACATCATCCATTTCTTCACCGAGTCCTCTGATTGCATTGATGATTCCATTGACTCTCAGCAAATAGGCCTCTATGTTCTCATCTTCCTTCATTTGTAATGCTTCGAACTGAGCTCGATGAGTTTGCAGCTTGGCTTCCTTGATCTTGTTGTCTCCTTCATGGATGCTCTTCAGTTTATCCCACATGTCTTTTGTCGATTTGCAGCTCATGACTCTTATCAGTTCACTGTCTACAAGTCCACACATTATGGCATTCTTAGCTTTGGAGTTGTTCTCAAATTTTTTCTTCTCAGTAGTATCTGTTGGAGGAGTAGTGGGTGCTGTGTATCCACTATCTACAAAATCCCAAATGTCATATCCCAATGCACTCAGATATGTTTGCATCCTGAGTTTCCATAAAGTGTAATTAGTTCCATCAAACAAGGGAGCTTTGTTGGATGAGAATCCTTCATCGCCTGCCATTGTTACTTCCAAGATCACCTTAGCTGATTAAGCTTGTTCAAGGAACCTTGCTCTGATACCAATTGATATTCACACAATGACACTGAGAGGGGGGGTGAATCAGTGTAACTATTAATATTAATATCTACAACATTTAAAAATGAAGCAAAGAGAACTTAACAACCAGAAAAGCAAATTGAACAATAGAGCACACCACAACACTCAATATACCGAGGTTCACCAATTTGGCTACTCCTCAAAAATGACTGCTTGGACTCCAATCCAAATCCAGTCTTTGCAAAATACCAATTTTACAAACACTTTACCAGCATCTACTGGAAGGAGCACCAACCCCTTAGTTTTCTACTGCAATAGATAGGAGCACCAACCCCTAGTACCAAGCACCAACTTGGACTGCAATTCTGATCAATTTAAAATGACATAAAAATGTCTTCACTTCATACACGACCCTGACTGGTCTGCAATTAACCAAACTCTGCACACTCTCACGGCTCTGCTAATTTCTCTCTTGGCTCTTTTCTAACCCTCTTTTCATAGCAATTTCCCTCTTACAGTAGCAAAAGAATTCTCTGCACGACTGTCCTTTTATACCCTCCTTTTCTCATCGGGACTCTTTGTCTTCTATAGCGTTTCAATCCTGCATGCAGTCGGATGACATTCTCGAGCTGTTCGAATTCTTTTCTCCTCTCCATAAGCGGCTGTTCGAATCCTTGCAAATACGACTGTTCGAATGTTGCACATACTTCTTTTCGAAAGCTTTTCGATCCTTCATATTTGGCTATTCGAATTCTGCAAATACGGCTTTTCGAATACTTTTTCGATTCTCCATATGTGATTCTTCGAATGCAGCAAATACGTCTATTTTAATGTTTTTTAAATCCTGCATATTCGACTGTTCGAATCCTTGCAATGCGACTGTTCAAATGCTTTTTCGAACTTGCCTATACGACACTTCAAAAGCTTTTCAATCATGCATATACAGCTGTTCCAGTGCATGTCCAACACCTGTCAATGCGTAACTACCGATCTGACTTCAGCCACTTCTTACGTAACTGGCTGCATGATTTTATGTATGCTTTTTTTGACATGTGTCACCTTGCATGTTCCTTCGGCTTTTACCCGCCAAACTGTTACCTGTCACGATATCGTGACACTTTTTGTAGCCGTACCCTTCATGCCCTTGCTGTCGCGAAATCGTGACCATTTTGGCTTTTGAAAGCTTTCCCACCGTTCATGTCATGAAATCGTGACACTTCAAACTTTTGCTGACGTCATCCTTAATGTTGTCACGAAATCACGACGCTTTCGGCTTCCTGAGGTCTCTTTTGCAACTTGTCACGAAATCGTGACACTTTCAGCTTTTGCTGACGTCATCCTCAATGTTGTCACGAAATCACGACGCTTCTGGCTTCCAGCGGCTTTTCTTTCACCCTGTCGCGAAATCGTGACATTTTCAATTTTGCTGACGTCATCCTCAATGTTGTCGCGAAATCGCGACGCTTCTGGCTTCCAGCGGCTTTTCTTTCACCCTGTCGCGAAATCATGACATTTTCAATTTTGTTGACGTCATCCTCAATGTTGTCGCGAAATCACGACGCTTCCGGCTTCCTGCGGCTTTTCTTTCACCCTGTCGTGTCTGACATTTTCAATTTTGTTGCTCTCCTCTGTTGTCTCGGGTTCCTTTCTTTCCCCGTCGTCCCTTTCTTTGCCGCATCCTCTTCTTTGTCACGAAATCGCGACGCTTCTTGCTTTCGTACAATCCTTGCTTCATGCAGTAGCGAAATCGCTACAACTTTGTGCCTTGTGCTTTTGACTTGCTCCATCTTTGAGTTTTGCAATTTTGACTGGTAGCGAAATCGCTACACCTTCACATTGTGCATTTTGGACTTGTAGCGAAATCGCTACACCTTCTTGTTTGTGCTATTTGACATGTAGCGAACTCGCTACACCTTTGAGTTGTGCTTTTTCAACTTGTAGCGAAATCGCTACACCTATGTTTTGAGCACTTTTGACATGTAGCGAAATTGCTACACCTTTGCTTTGTGCATTTTTGACTTGTAGCGAAATCGCTACAACTTTTTCACTTAACACTTTCTCCCTGCTTCGGCCCGCGAAATTTCAACATGTAGCGAAATCGCTACAACTTTTCGACTTGGCTTCTTGGCCTCCAGCATGTCGCGAAATCGCGACAGTTTGCCTTGCGTCTTCTCTCTCCTCCGACCATGTCACGAAATCGTGACAATTTTGCTTGCACCTTCTCTCTCCTCGGCCATGTCGCGAAATCACGACAATTTGGCATGCATTTTCTCTCTCCTCGGCCATGTCACGAAATCGCGACAATTTTGCTTGCACCTTCTCTCTCCTCGGCCATGTCGCGAAATCGTGACAATTTGGCATGCATTTTCTCTCTCCTCGGCCATGTCGCGAAATCGCGACAATTTTTCTTGCACCTTCTCTCTCCTCGGCCATGTCGCGAAATCGCGACAATTTGGCATGCATTTTCTCTCTCCTCGGCCATGTCGCAAAATCGCGACAATTTTTCTTGCATTTTCTCTCTCCTCGGCCATGTCGCGAAATCGCGACAATTTTTCTTGCATTTTCTCTCTCCTCGTCCATGTCGCGAAATCGCGACAATTTTTCTTTCTGCCTTCGGACCTCTCAACCTGTCGCGATATCGCGACAGAAAACATGTCGCGATATCGCGACGCCTTTCTTACTTGTCTTTTTTCGCAAATTTTTGAATCTGGGTCACTTGCTTTTTCTGGAAATGTTTTGTACTTGATCTGACTGACTTCAGAATTCTTGTCTATTGCTTCAACTGCATCAATTGTTGTCTGTGTTGACAACAATGACAATACTTCTGCTATACCTTGTTCAACAATTTTGATCTTTGACCACATGATTGTAATCAACTTTCAAAAATCCCATCTGGATTAACTGAATCTTCTCAATAATTCTTTTTATTCTCCAATCCACCTTATGATTCTTAGAAGGATTCTTCAAGATATTAATCATAAGTTGAGAGTCAGACTCAACTAACACATTTTCCCATCCAACCTTAGTAGCCTCTTGAAGACCTCTGAGGATACCATACCCCTTAGCAAGGTTATTGGAAAGAATACCCAAATTCTCAGCAAAAGTAAAAACCAGGGAGCCATCCGAAAGTCTACCAATTCCTCCCACGCTGGCTTTTCTAGGGTTCTCTCTAGAGGCTCCATCAGTATTGAATTTTCCAAAATCCTTAGGAGGAGGTTGCCAATTTCTATTCCTATCCAATTTACTAATACTCATATTCCCTTTAAGATGGTTGCCCTTAGAAGGTTTAATCTTCAATATTTGCATCACTTGATCCCATATTTGGTGGGAGTTTTTGGGGTGATTAAGGAGATGATGGACTGATTCAACTAAGTTGGCTATGGTATTTTGCCAAATATAGTGAATATCCTTCCTATCTTGATTAAAAATTCGACTGTTCCTTTCATTCCAAATATTCCAAAGAAGAATGGTAGAACCCATCCAAACTAACTGCCTAATAAAATGATCAACACCCTCTTGATTAGGCCAATCCCTCCAAAGCTATTCAAAAGTAAAATAATTGGACCACTGTAAGCCAAGTAAAGTGGCCATTCTCCTCCACAACTTAGAGGCTAAAGTACACTCAATAAAAATATGGTTGATATTTTCTACATTCTCTTCACACATTTCACATCTAAAAGGGCCATGAAAACCACGCTTCATAAGTTGCTCACTAGTAAGCACCCTACGATGCAATAAAAACCAATTAAAGAACCTCACATTAGGCCAGATATTTTGAGCCCACAATTGAGAAAAGATGTTAGAAGAATGGTTGGGATTATTATGGCATAAGGTCAAATAACCTTGAGCTACTGAATACTCACCCTTAGTAGTGTTGTTCCATCCAAAACAATATTTTTCATGGGACCAAGAGAGGGATATCATATGAAGGATACCTTGGATATCTTATCTTTGCCTTTTTGGGATTTGAATAGGCCAGTCCTCAATAAGGATCCAATATCTACCAACCTTTGAATTACCAATATGGTACCGACAGTAATTAGCCACCTTTATCCAATTAGCTCGGTGAAGCTCCTCCATCCAAGGCCTCCAATCGGGAAACTGAGTTATCAAAGGCTTGTGACCATCCCAATAATCTATCCAAAAATTTGCATGTTGACCATTATGAATGATCCAAAATAATTTTTTCTTTATCAAAGCCTCAATAGTCTTAAGAACTACTAAAATGGGATAACCTTTGGTAGGAAGTTGATAGCGAACAAGGTCTTCAGGACTTTTGTTCTTAGCATATTTAGCATAGATATTATTGGCCCAAAGAGCATTGGGGTTATGCAACATCCTCCAATATAATTTAGTAGCTAAAGCTTTGTTTTTATTAATTGAAGACCGTAAACCTAACCCCCCTTCACTCTTAGGAAGACATAAAGTATCCCATTTCACCAAGGCCCATTTTCTTTTCTCCTTAGTACCACTCCAAAGGAATCAATGACTGATTTGATCCAATTCTCGAAGAACAGCCTTTGGAATATTCAAAATGGAAGAAACATAAATAGGAATAGCTTGAAGGACTGATTTTACCAAGGTGATTCTACCCCCATAAGAAAGCCACTTGTTGGTCCACTTTCCAATTTTCTTCTTGACTTTGTCCAATGCTCAAATCAATTTCATAGAAGCTTAAAGAGAATTGTTAGAGACTCAATATGTTCTATACTCAAAGCTCAATAACTTTATCAATTTAAATCAATATCATAGAAGCATAAATAGAATTTTTAGAGACTCAATATGTTCTATAATCAAATCTCAATCACTTTCACAACTCAAATAAGAATATAGAATAGTTGGTTTTACGGAACTTGAACAATCACTTCATACATCCACTTGACTAGGCTCAATAAACTCTACTCAATCAATTTCTCAAGAACCAACCCTTGATCAAAAACCCTAGTTCAAGTATGTACACATCAACTCAAAATATTTCCAATAATGCTCAACAACAAATCTCACATAACAATGATACTTATGCTATTTCCAAAACCCTAACTCAAGTTCTTTGCATAATCCAAATGCTTAAAAAAAAATGCTTATAAAACAAGGTTTTAATCACAACTTTTAATTCCATAAAACCTTGAAGCATTAAATCAAACACTTTCAAAAAGGAAACCCTAATCAAATCCTTTTCACTCCAAAATTTATTTCTTAGTAAGCCAATCAATCAACTCAACCAAAGAAGAATTTGCCCATACCTTTTTGTTGCCAAAGTGTTGATTTCACAAATCTGCCACACTTACAATTACTTCTTTACCAATATCAATGAGGGTTAGAAGACTTCAATAAAACACAATACAAAAGGATGACTAAAATACACCTTATCACTCCAAAGTAAAAATAATATTCACCATAATATTATTTAATAGAAAAACCCTTATTGAAATGAAATCAATGCTCAATAGTCTTAATCTTCCAATATATCACTATATTAATTAAGACTTTACAAATACCTCATTATAACCCCTAATAATAAATCTCAAATAACATCACTTATTTAATAATTAACCCCTCTAACAATTAATTCCACTCATAAACCTTATACCTCCAACATATGCTAATAACAATGAAAATTAAACACCCTTATGTCTCCAATATAGGAGGATAGTTAAAAATTTAACCAAAAATATTTACCTCGCCTTCGGAGGGAATCGAACCCCCAACCTTGCCCACAACATGCGCCTTAGCCATGACCAAAGTAGTCATACAAGCCACACACTCATTTGCAATTAACAAAGCACCACCACGTGCTTCAACTCTCAACTCCTTCTTCCCTTGGCAAAACGACATGCGCCTTGGGCGCCTTAACCAACATGACCTCCAATGCACCTGTCATGTTTTGAACACATGCCCTCACAAAACAAACATTTTTGTACTTCTCAACACACCACTAGGCCACACTGTCCTATGTACCTTCAAAAATTAAAGCTTCCTTCCTCAAATACTTCGTTGTCCATGAAATTTGCAATTCTCACAAGCTCTTATTCTATTTCACATGCCAATTAAAATTTGAGCAAGGATAATGTTTTAGACTTTGTGCAATGTATTATATTGCTTTCTCCATACCTTGGGAGATGTCGGTGCTTCCTCAATTTCCTTCCACAACGTCGGAGAAGGTTTTAAAAGTGCTTCGAATGCCTTTTAATCCAAACCCAGCCTTTGGATTTATGAAATATAATTAAACTTTATAAAACCCACTTTGATTTATAAAATATTTTAATGAAAATTATAAATATTTTATTTGGGGTTTTCACCATATCACTTTAATATTGTAATAAAAATTACTATAATATTATATCCTTTTGATGCCTTGGATAAATTTCTTCCTTGGGTTGACCCATTCTCTTGGGTGTAAAATATAGATATTTAAACCCATCATGAATTTTATTAAACTTCCACTTGCACTTAAGTTGAGCTATCACCTGGCACCTCGACATCAATGACAACTAATTTTGGACATCATTGAAAACTTCTCAAAATGTCCAATAGTTTTACCAATAAAAAATTAATGAAAGTCATGAGCAAAATGTAAGAAGAAAAATCAATGGCAATGGGCATTTAAGAATTTAAGGATTAATGAAAAATCAACTAGGACGTTGGCAGTTTTTATTGAAGATGAAGGCACCATGAAATTAAGGGAAAAAAATTTCACCCTAGGATGGGGTAAAAATCCATTGTGCCCTTCCTTTGGGGTGAAACTACCTTGATGAATTATTTCATCCAAATAAAGGAGAAGAAAAAAGTTTGCAAGTTATGTAGATGATTCAAATTCAAAAGAAACCCTAGAAAGGGGTAAAAACACAGTTAAAAGCATCTTTGGGTTGAAAGCGGTTTTTGGTCATGCTTGGCATAATAAAAGTCAAAGTCACCTCCCAAAGAGGATGAAAATCATTTTCACCCCTCTTTGGGGTGAAATCTTGGTGAAAGGTACTTTTCAGAATACAAGCATAACGATGACATCAATCAAAAAAGGATTAAAAGGTCAAATTCAAAGGTTCCCCTCAAGAGGGGTGAAAATAAATTTCACCCTCCTTCAGGGTGAATTTCCAAATGAAGACATCTGGAGGCAAAAGTCCCATAGAAAGCAATTTTTTATGCCAGTCAAAGTCAACGTCGCCCTTGGGCTGGGGTAAAAATCATTTTTGCCCCTCTCAAGGGTGAAATCAATTATTTTTGCCTCCTTGCTTGCAAAATATAGTTTTTATCATTTATGAGGTGAAATTATCCAGGAAAGGGGTAATAGTATGTTGATGGGAGAAACTCATATTTTTTCCTATCAGTCAAACAATAAGACATCATCAATTAAAATGAAAGGTGAAATTTTGACTTTGAAGGCAATCATCAATGTAGTAACTTATTTTTGCCTCTTCCTGCTACAAAAATGCCTTTCACCCCATTGCAGGTGTGATATCAAGTTTTTCAGTAGGGTTACTTTCATAGATGTTATAATGGTAGATATTTTCAGGAAAGGACAAATATTGATAAAATTTAATGACTGGAGCAATAGGAGTGATGATCCAAAATTTCAGCTAAGAATTTTCCAAGATTAAATGCTACACCCTCAAGTCCGGCATGATCCCAATTATTTTCAAGGCACCTTCTATGGATTTCATTCCTTTTCAAAGCATAATTGAATTTTATTGATTTCCATTGGTAAAGGTAATATTCCAATGCAGGAGGGAATGTAATAGCACCCAAAATTTAATATTTGAGTTCCTAATTTTTGGGTAATGTTGTAGAGTTTCAATGCACCAATGCTTGGAACATTTTTTCCATTGTCCATTTTTACCCATTTCCTAGGTGCACTCCAAGAAAACCGGATCACAAATCCCTAAAGAATAATTTGATACAAGCTTTATCATTATTGAGGAGAGAATTGTTACTACTAATTTTTTACCAATCGACATTTTGTTGTATTGGGCAGTTAATGATAGAGTAAAAATCCTTTATAAATACTAAAGAATTTCAATGTAATGAGAAGGATAGACACTCTACAAAAAAGTACTTTATGTATTCTACATAAATAGAAAGACATTTGACTTCTGGTTCCCTGAGTAGTATTGCATTTGATTTCTTTTTGTTACATTCATATCCATTATTTATTGATTTTAAATCCTATATCTGGATTTAATTATTGCTTGTGAGGGAGTGAACACTGGACTATTATCTTGGAAGTTATCTTGGAAAGTTATGAATGGTTCCTGGGCCTTGCTTTCTATTATATTATAACCAATGCTTACTGTGATTTTTTTTGTTAGTTTATCCCCACCTTTCATACCTAAATTATAGCTATATTTCTCATTCATTTAAGTAATTTCTCATTTCTTTCCTGTAATCCTTAGATTTAAACCAATCATTAGTTTTAGTATGGGAACCAACCCTCTCTAGATATTGGAACTAAGAACATATATTTCCTTTGGCCTTTCAATATTAGCCAGGTCTAGAGAACACAAATAATATTTTGTACTTAGGCAGATTCATGACCAACAATTTTTGTCATGCCCTATGGGACTCTAAAAAAGTTCCCCTTTCAACATTGTTAAGGTTTGATGTTTATATTTGTACTATATAATTATAACATTTGGCAACTTAGCTCTACCTAGAAGCCTTTGAGCATGAAGTGAGCGAAATTTTTCTTCATGATCACACGATCGAAGGCCAAAAATCTAGAAGACCCCATTAAGTTTTATGAGCTTGACACCCAAGTGCTAGGGGAACATCCTAGGTTAGTTACTCTGGCTATCCCATCAAGTATTACATATTTACAATTAGCTGGTTTGTTATCTATTCCTTTGAGTCTTTCCAACACAACCACTAGTTTCCCACATCCCCAACCACACACTCTAGTCCAAATGGCTCAAAATACACCACAATAACCACCAAGGCAGTTCCTAGCATGGAATCACTTTGGACCTCTAAATTTGTAAGCTCAAAACCCGATTCTACAAGCAACAATGAAGGCTTTTCCTACTTACGATGGTATAGGGAATATGGCTTTTGATCATGTCCAAGATGTAGCTACCTTGGTGATAATACATAGCATTACAAATATGGATATAATGGTAATATTGCTCATGCTCTCTCTGAGATAAGTTGCTTTACTGGTACTGATAATTACAACCTACCACATTTACTACTTGAGATCAGTTAGCTGAACTACTGATTAGAGATTTTAATGAACAAGTGGATATGTTCTCTTTGTTTCATTAGTTTACCACTATTTAGATACATTCGTAAGAAGAAATTATGGACTACAATGTCAAGTTTACCCAAAATTGACATAGAGTTTCCAATGGTCTCTAATCGACTCCTGAGCAAGCAAAATTTTACTACCTCTAAGCTTTCAACTTCGAAATTAGTATGGCCATATAATAATATAATATCAACACATTTCCTGATTTGTATTATGCTACACAAAAATCTTACGTTGACCTTATTGCTATTGGTAAGCTTCTACCAAAAATGGCCATGCCTATTTTTTTTTATCTTCCAAAGTATTTTTATGCTAATGTATCTTCTCATTGTTTGCCCATGTCACCCATGTATCCAATCCCTTCATGTAATCTAAGTACATCTCAAACCACGATGATAGTTTCTATCCCTCAACTGCCTGCTCCAACCATTCCATAGTTACCTACTCTAGTTCCATTCCCAACATTTCTATATTTTTCTATCCCACTACCATTACCAGCTCCTCCAACACCCTCAAATCCTGATCCACAAGAAAAAGTATTAAAGGAGTTGAAATCCATGAACTCTGCCATAAGAGCGTTGGGTAATGAAATTACGGTGATCAAAAGGAAGCAGGCCAAAAAATATTTCCATCCAAATAGATTTCAACCACTATCGATTACCAGGGAGCAAGGAGCTTCGACTAGCGAGGCACTTGAGAGATATTTGATGGTGCAGATAAAGGAAGAGGCCAGTGCATCAGACAAAGCATATTGGTGCTCTATGTGCAATGATCCACATAGTGAGGAAACTTGCATGGTTTATTTTAATTATGTGCAGACATTGGCAGAAAGTTACTTCACTGGTCAAATCAACATGATCATAAAATTTGATCATAATTTAATGGTCCCTTTCGAAGAGCATGTTTTTGTCCTCATGATAATTGGAAGAAAACCTATTACAGTGGACCTAGTTGAGTTGGAACCCCTGAAGGTACCTACTAACTCAAAAATATAAAATGAGAAGAAACAGGCGCAAGCAAAGGTAGTTGTTCTAGCACCCAAGACAAATGCACCCATCTTGTTGAAAGATATTTTCCCTCTATGAGTAAAATAGAAAGTACAAGAAAAGGCTTCAACTTCATAGAAAAGAGTTGAAATGGAGGAGCAGGCCAGAGAAAATCTCAAGTACCCATATTTAACAAAACATTATAGGGTAGAAGCTACACCATAGTATTAGAGTAGATATGAGACTACCAATGAAGGAAAGGGGTCTTGTGCATCCACGTATAACATCATTGAATAATTAAAGAGGATTCCAACCAAGGTGAGTTTCTATGATGCACTATAATTTCTTGGACAAGTGGACTTGTTACAATAATTACGAAAATTTGTGAAATATATGGGGAAGAATTCAACTCAAATAGTGTTAGCTCAAACACTAACAACTTATACCACTATAAATAATAGGCCACCCCCCTTCTACTTGTATCTTAGGATGGAAGGTTGGATTGTGAACAATTACATGATCAAATCTAGTTCTGTAATGACTGTCATGCCAAAGGTAGTGTGTGATGTTATGGGTATGGATTATACAAGGAATAGCGTTGGAATATTGTAGTTATATGGAACCTCTATTAGGATAGTGGGAGTCATCATAGACATCCCCATAGTATTGCACAAAATACCATAGATAACTATGATATAGAGGTGGTCATGGTTGATCTGGAGTTTTACTTCAGCATGTGCTTATCATGGGAGTTTATTGCTAAATTGGGAGGCTACCTTTCTCTTGACTATTCTCAATTGGAAATTCCTATCAAAAGGAGGAGAATCTGAAATTATAATAAGAAGCCTTAATTTTATCAAATAGAAAATATTGAAGAGGAATATAAACCCATGAATTCTATTAATTTGATGACCGAAGAATTGGAGGAGTTAGACTTAATGGAATAATTTTTGTATGAGCTCCAAATAGAAGATGAGTTTTTGATGCTCAATTTTAACACCTTGATGGAGACCAAAATCGATAGCTACACCATCACTAAACCTAAAAAAGTTGAAGTGAAAGTGCCTAATGATGAATATCCTGCTTCTGATCAACTATGGAAGCTGTATTTTGATGGTGCTAGATGAAAGAATGGAACAAGAGCTAGGATTGTCCTCATTTCTCCTTTTGGCATAAAAAATACGTACTCTTATCTAATGAACTGGAGTTGTACTAATAAACCACTGAATATTAAGCACTCAATTTGGGTCTAAAAAAGGTATAAAAGCTCAAGATCAAGCAACTATAGATCTTTGGAGATTCTAAGTTAATCATCAAATAGGTAACTAGTAAGTGTATCTCCATGTAGCACTACTTGAAGGTATACTAAAATAAGGTATATGATTTATTTGTTGCTTATACAGTGTTGAACATCCAATCAATCTCGTGGGAGAAAAATAAGCACACCGATCTCTTGGCATCCCTTGGTGCTAATTTTTCCCTAGTGGAGCATGTGGTAAGGAATCCCAAGATTGTGATGTTAAGTTATAGATCTTCAATCCCTAAAAATAATATCCACTGGAAAGTGTTCGAAAATGATGATCAAATTTTTTACTTCTTGATAAGAGAAGTTAATGATGTGGAAGAAAGAATACTTGATGAGGAAGAGACCGAGGGGCTTATCTAGCTGTAGAATAACCATATCCCAAAGGGGTTGATTACACTTGAGATCCTTTTTGATCAAAATGATAGAGCAAAAAAGCATAGGATCAAGGTGGATGAAAAGGAGTAAACTAAACTGCATTTGGGACCTGAGAAGTCAATCAAATTCAGCACAGATTGCACTCAAGAATATCTAAAGTAGATTAAAGAGTTGTGTCATAAGTACCCAAACATTGTTGCTTGGAGTTACCAAGACGTAAAAGGCTACAAAAAAGATGTAATCCAACATACCATAGAGTTGTAGGAAGGAGTGAAACCCTTTAGATAAAAGTAAAGATCGGTCAATCCCAATATTGAGAATTTAATGAAAGTACAACTACTGAAGATACGTGAAGCTAAAATTATCTACCCGATCAAGCACTCTACTTGGGTAGCAAGCCTAGTCCTTGTGAGAAAGAAGAATGGAGATATCAATCTGTGCATGGATTTTTTAAATTTAAACCAGGCATCTCTGAAATATCACTATACACTATTGCAAATTGATTATATTTTACATGTGGTTTATGGTGCTTAGAGATTCTCTTTATTAGATGGATTCTCCAGCTATAATCAAATTTGGGTCAAGGATGAAGACCAGTACAAAATGATATTCACCATGAAATGGGGAACATTTACTTATCATCATATGCTATTTAGTCTCTCAAATGTCGATGTAACTTTTCAAAGAGCAATGGATATAGTCTTTGGTGAGTTGTTGAATCAAGTTATTATGATTTATTTGGATGACATGACTATTTTATCTCACAAAAGGGAGGAGCATAGTATACATATAAGACATGCATTCAAAAGGTTCTAGGAATTCAAAATATCGATCAACCTAAAGAAATCCATCTTCACGGTAAAATAAGGAAATATCCTAGGATATGTTATTTCAAAATAAGATTTGACAATTTATCTAGCTAGATCTCAAGCCCTCCTGAAGCTTTCATTACCAGTCAATAAGAAATATTTACAATCATTATTTAAGCAAATTAACTTTGTTCAAAAGTTTGTAGTATATTTTTCCCAAGTGGTGAAGCCAATGATGGAGCTGCTAAAAAATAATGTTGAGTTCAAATGGACTGAGTAGAGGAGGTAGGCATTCAAGGAAATAAAAGAAAGAATTGCTCAAGCTCTAGTTATAGTAAACCTAGATTACTCAAAATATTTTATCCAATACACCGTTGGTGAACAAGAGAGCTATGCGACAGTGCTCATGCAGACAGGAAATAATAGAGACGAGTGACCAATTGTTTTCTTAAGTTGTCCAACTGCATGAAGAGAAATGTAATTTCATTGAAATTCAAGTATATGCGGTCATGAAATCCTTGAAGAAGTTCTAAAATTTTGTTTCTCAAATCAAGACAATAGTTTATGTGGTTCACCCAGATGTCCGAAGTTTCATCATTCAAGGAGAGCTTGGTGAAAAAGGGTTGGATGGGTCTCCAAAATATAGGAATATAACATTGAAATCCATCCAACTAAGCTATTTCAAGGCTGAGCACTGTGTCAGAAGCTTGCAAAGAGTACCGCATTTGAATCCATGGTTTACCAACTTGAAAATTCAGCAAGGGGAAGCAATTTTTCTAATTGATCTACAAGCGATCATGATTAGATAGAGGACATTGTCGAATATTTCCAATCAGGAAGATACCCTTCACACTTTAATGCCTCATAGAGAAGGATATTTAGTCTCCATGACCTTAGGTATGTCATGCTGCCAAATGGGTTATTCCATAAAAATATTGATAGAGTACTTCTCAAGTGTGTCTGATAATTAGAAAAATAAAGAATCCTAGAGAAGTTCCACTTTGGTCTATCAAGAGGTCATTATGTAGAGATGCTGGTGGCATTAAATATTATTAAAGTAGGATGTTTTTGGTCTATTCTCTTTGCAGATACTTTCAAATTCAGTCAGCGTTGTGATAAGTGACAGAGATATATTGATAGAATAAAAAATCCAACATTGTCCCTTTACCAATTCAAGTAGAAGCACCATTTCAGCAATGTCACCTAGACTTTATTAGGGTTACTGATCCCAATTCTTCTACCAGACACAAATATATCTTGACTACAACTGACTATTTTACCCAATGTCAGAAGCAATCCTGACCATGAAGGTCTATCAATTAGTAGTTATTGCTTTCCTTGAAGGTTTAATCACTCATTTTGGCATACCAGATACAATCATAATATATAATGGGACTCCCTTCATCGATGCTTTGATCAAAAAATTTGTGGGTATGGAATTTACTTGAAGACATCATCTAACTATTATCTATAGGGGAACGGCTTGACTGAGTCCACAAACAATAATTTTCTAAGAATTATGAAGAGGACCCTAGGTGATAATAAGCGCAGTTGGCACTTATTTTTAAACCAATCATTGTGGGCCGATCATATCTCCATGAAGAAATCCATTAAAACATCTCCTTGCTCCTTGGTTTATGTCAAAGAAGAAGTGTTGCCCGTTCATATTGAATTACCAACTCTTTAGTCATGGCACTTATTGTATGGTGAAGATGACGATGAATTTGATCCTATGAGGATGAGGTTGGTGCAACTTTTACAATTGGAATAAGAGAGGGATAGATCATACAATGTCTTCATGGAACATGCCCAAATGACATAGAAATAGTTTGGTAAGAAAGCTTCTGAGAAGTTATTCAAGATAGGTGATCTACTGCTGAAATGGAATGAAAATAAGGCTAAGCCCAAGAAGCACCACAAGTTTGAAGCAATTTGGGAGGGACCATTCCCGATTTTAGGGGTCAATCAAATCAATTCATTTTATTTGTAGGATATGGGTGGTCGTGGGTTGCCAATTCCCATAATTTGTCTTCATTCGAATCCCTACCATCAGTGATAAGAATTTTGATCAAGTATGTATATATGTACAAAAATTATTATGTTGTTTTGTTTTATATATATATATATATATATATATATATAAGAAGAATAAATTTTATTTTGTCAAGGTATCATTTTCACCCCCAAAGAAAATTATTTCACCTTGAAAGCATCTTGCCACCAAAAAAAAAAAAAATGTGTTCACCCTAAAACGTTTTACAAGGCTTTTGTAATATTTTCGAGCAAAAAGGGGGAAAAAGGAAAGCCGATTTTCTTTTTAGAAATTATGAAAGTGCCATGAGTTTTAATTTCGCATTTAAAAGCACTCATATTTTGCCAAAATAAATAGATGATTGAAAGAGGGAAAAAAGGAGGAGAAAGAAAAGAAAAGTAAAAGTAAAAAGAAGGAGCACCCCATTTTTCTTTAATTTAATTTTGCCCCACTTGTTTTAAATTTTCCAAGAAAAGGAAAATATGAAAGCAAGAAAGATTTTAAAAAAATTATTTTCACCCCACAAGGAGGATTTACCATGATTTTCTATTTTCACGGTGAAACCCTTGTTTATTTCCCTGAAGACGTTTTTAGGGTGAAATTAGAGAACAATAAAAAATAAAAAATGCATGCTTTTTACAAACTCCAATTGATGGCACTAATTTCGACAAGGAAGAAGGTGAAATTAATTTTGCCCTATTTTTTCATGCAAAGCTCTCAGTAAAAGCTTTCTTGGGGAAAAATCGGAGAAGAATTATTTCAAAAAGGATTGACAGGCATGTAACTCCACAAAGTAGTTAGAAGAAGCTGTTAGAGCATAGGTGATGTGAATATTTTTACCTCGGTATGTTTTTGGCTAAGTAGACATGCTCCCTCAATGTTTTTTGCTAAATTGTGCTAATTTCAGGAAATATTTCGAAGTTAATACGTGCAAATATATTGATTTCGCCCGTAAAGATTCCAGAAGATGTTTTAGTGTTTCATACATTGAAATTAATTATTTTTGCCTCCATCTCTCACACATGGTGCTTGCTTTCCCAAGATGAGCTATTAAATATCCAAATTGCATCGTCCAAGGCAAAAAAGTGACTCAGTTCGATTTCTGAGGAAGATTCACTACACAAGGGTATTATTGGTAGTTAATGGATAGTTGAGTTTTCATTAAAAAATGTACCTAGCAAGATATTCAAGGAGCATGTTCACCCAAATGTCTTAGGTGCAACACCTACATTAAATCTAGTGGTTGGAGGGAAAAAATTATAAAAAAATGTGAATTAGAAGTTTGCAATCAAAGATTATTTTTTTGACCATTGCCAGGTTATCTTTTAGCACCCCGAATTGTTGCTTTATTGTAGATTCACCAAACTGTTATAGTGAGAACTGTGGTACAAATATGAGGAAAAAGACAACTGATCCAAAGAAATTTTTAGAGCTAAAAAAGCACAAGGTGGTAAAAAAATTAAAAACGCAAGGTGACATAAAAATACCGAGCTGGATCCATATTCTAATAAGCTAGACAGTATTATATATTGTTCTATTTCGAACAAAGGCATAAAAAAATTATGCTAGGATGTGGAGACTACAGTCAGGAAAGGTTTGACATCGAAAAGTACATTAACCATTGCTTATCATCCATAAATTTCCTGGTACTTGTGTACACCTATGCATCCTTACCCTGAGCGGGTAATGGTAATCACAAAGTTCTATCAACCTGCAACTAGGGCCATCTAAAATGTGAAAGGAGATAAATTGTTTACCATTTCACTCGAAATAGTCAGAGAGATGTTCACTTGTGGGGTGAAGCCTTCCTTAGATGTCAGATTCAAAAATGCAAATCTAAAGATGCAAGAGGAAAGGTACCAATAAACTGTAACGTTGCACTAGTTCAAGGATACCCAACTGATAAAAACACCCTAGTTTAGAGAGTTGCTAGCTCTGTCAAACCCTTTGATAGAATTTAAAAGCCCAAACATGTACTCCATCCCCCTACTAATACTACGGTGTACCAATGACAAGAAGTGTTGGTGCAGTACATTTTGTAGGTGGAATTTTATGTTCCTACTAATGAGTGTCATTGAGTATCATCATTTAATCTCAATGATTTATCAATCCAGGGTGGTGTCCAAGGTTGTCTACGATAGAAGGCTAGGGCAGAGTACAATTCAGGCATTCAAATTTCAAGCATTTATTGGGTGAGATAGATTTGGTTTAGCCTTTTGGTGTCACACTAAACCTAATCTGCAGAATGGAAAATTGCAAGAAATAAAAACTAATTCTAATTTTAGAAAATTAAAGTTAACTACAATTGCATGAATTGAAATTGCTGAATTGAAATCTAATCTACTTTTGCAGAATTGAAATAACATAATTGAAATTGCTAAATTGAAATGTTGCTAAAATGAAATCCTAAATTACACTTGCAAAATTGAAACCTATTTTACTCTTGCAGAATGGAAGTGATGCTTGGAAATAAAACACCTGTCAATGCCCTGCCACAAAAGTTTGTCAAGCTTCTGCTACATGAATTGAAAGCAAAATGAAATATGCTGAAAATGAAAAGTTGTTAAAACAGAAAAGTAGGGCAAATATAGAAAGCAAAGGAAAAATGCTTAATATAATTTTTCAGCTGACATACACACAAATGCTGTACACAAACATAATAGAAAACATAAATCACATAATACAAAATAAAAACAAGAAAATGAAATCTGACAAACAATCTATTAATTATGCTGCAGCAAAATTATAGATTAAAACCTACCATAAAATACCTCCTTATATATCTGAAAGTGGGCCCATACTTCCTGATCTAGAAGGATGTGAAAAACACTCCTTAACTAATTAACACTCAGAACATAAAATAATAAAATAGCTACACTTTTATTGATGATAGAACATGTTGAAAACTGTTACAAAAAATTGTTGTATAGTCCTAATTGTTGCTATTGAAAACTCTCCTCTATTATAATTCCTAACTGGCTCAACCAAGGAGGGATTTGTGTTATTTATATAAATATTTGCAACATATCCCATGCTCAAATCAGCCTATGTGTTGCTTTACAGTGATTTGCTAATAATTCTAGATCTGAAATAAATGCAAATCTGGACAGTTTGTGTTGCAGTAGTAGTCATTGGCCCTTATAAAGAATCTTCAGTTGTGGGAGTACATGGGAGGAGTCTAGAAATATATGACATATCTTTCTTCACTTCAGAATATGCCCTTTCTATCTTGCAAAAAATTTCCTATTATGCTACAGTTATTTCTGTGTTTATCATAGAAGAGGATCAAAATAGATTTTTTCCATGAATGGTGGTTTTGGACGACAAGGACAACAAATTCAGAAGGGAGATATTTTCCTTTAACCTTTTCAAAATTTTTTCCATTTTTCCACCATCAAAAATAGTCAAAAATTTAAAAAGCACTTTTCTGTTCTCATTTCGAAGATAAGTGGCTCATTTCGAAGAGACTGTATTTCTCATTCCGAAGATGTCCACTCATTTCGAAGATATTCGGAATGACCAATTGTGTGCTATTCAAGTGATTTTTTCTACTTTTCTCAAGTGTATTATCCCTCAGGATCAAATTGCAATAGCCTTCATTCCTCTTCATTTGTGAATTCCATGCCTTGTCATTCATTTATAGCTTGTTGGAATTTACATGGTAAATTACTACATTTTTCAATTCTGCTGCATAGTTGTAAAATATTGGCATTTATTGCAAATTCAAACAAATTAGAACATGGAAAAATTATTCAAATATCAACATTAAGGATTACATCAAGTTTCTACTGAATTTATACACTTCATTCACCAAGTAACAATGCTGAAATAGTGCAACAATGCTGCACAATTGTCCCTGCTCTATTATACCCTGTTGCTACCTATTTAGACCATGTGGTAATGCTTATAAATAGGTCATATGTCTTATGTATTCCTTCTGAACTCATTCCATCCATATCCTCATGCTTTGATTGACAACTTCAAGGTGTTCCTATAAAGTAACAGCTTGCTGATTTTTATATGGCTATTTTTTCAGATTTTCAGATTTATGACAGTCCTAAACTTTTGGCTTCAATGTGGATTTGAAACAAGTTGAAGGGTAGGAAAACATTAAAAAACCATTGATAATTTAATGGATATCAACATACCACATTTGGTTAATTTAAATGCATGTTATTACTTGCTACTTAATCAAGCAAAATCAGTCACAAAATGCTAAAAATAGTCAAAAACAGAGATATAGTATTCCTAACATAAAATCATGTAAACACTTAACAATAGTATATTTTAGTCAACTATTTGGCAATTAACTTATCATATGGTAGTCAAAAATTGTGCAATAATGAGGTATTTTTGGGCCTCATCACCTACAGCCATGCAAGTAAGCATAAACCCCATATTCTTTGACCAGGTATATTATGTGGCCCGAGCGATGCACACCTAGTTAGAGAGAATACAGAGTGAAGTATTTTTGTTGAGGCACACTTATTTTGTGGCCTAGTATTTCTTATTTAATATTCAAAAATATTTTTCTTTTATTAGAATAAAGCAAGCTCATGATGAAGAATATAAGCTACCAGTATATTTATGGACTTCAATTTTATCTAGGGGGAGTCATTCTACAATTTCAACCGCATGTTTTTGGGCCCTACCCTCAAACTTATTTTACAAGTGAGAGAATAAATGAGGGTAGTGAGAGAAGAAATTATCACTAAGTAGAAAGGAGATATTTTCTTGTTGATGCAAGGCATCGTGGTGCAAATTTTTGGCTTCACTCACTAGTTGTTTCTCCTTCCATACTTTACTACTAAGTGCCTCTTTGGAATGAAATTCATTTATCAAATCGACTACATCAATGAAATATATAGGGTATGACATGGAAAGAAGACAAAATGTACCATACCATTTCATTTCGATGAGATAGCTCAAGTTGGCCAGAATAATTTGATCAATGAAGCACTTTATGACATGGTTATGGTGGAGTTACCTCAACAATGGAAGTATGACCATTTGGGTCAATTTTTTTATTTTTTTAAAGAAAAAAAATTCATTGTTGTCCCAAACCTAATATTCAATGGTACAAAAATAATCGAGAAGGACATGATCTTGAATGACATGTTGAGAATCTGACACCACTTTTACCATGGCATGATTTTTATGAGATGGAGGCTGAGTACAACATCATAGTTTATAGGCATCAAATTCCTCCTCTGGGTTTGTTTGGAAAAAATGAAAGAATAGTCGTCAGCTTGTTCTGATGAAAAAATTACCAACTAGTGGGTTATGAGGGCCCATATAGAGAAAACTGGGTCAACTTATGGTCTAGCAATGTACTATGTATTTTTGGATGTCTATTATGAATACTATGATGGCTATCAACCAATATATTTCACCAGGATTATGTCTTAGAATTTTTAAAGATATTATAGCAAAGAGATCATGGTCAAACATGAGCAGCATGTGGTTGAGGAAG
Source organism: Wollemia nobilis (assembly GCA_028583015.1). Taxonomy (NCBI): domain Eukaryota; kingdom Viridiplantae; phylum Streptophyta; class Pinopsida; order Araucariales; family Araucariaceae; genus Wollemia; species Wollemia nobilis. The sequence continues at coordinate 1,754,830 of JAQPPZ010010331.1, read as the reverse complement.
TGCCACTTGTAGAAGAATAAATACAACCATCACCAAAGGTGAAACTCCATCGAAAGAAGAATAATAAGCATGAGGTGATCCCTTTCTAGAGGATATCCAAAAATACAAGAACATGCACAGTTATTTCATGCATAAACCCTCCTATTGATGAATTCACACAAGCTAAATTTTCTAAATATCCTCCTTCAGTTTAGGTAGAATAACTTGGCTAGCACATGGAAGTCATAGATCTGGAGAAGGACATGGAGGAGGAGTATAACAAGGGTTAACCTATGCCACAACCACCCTCACCATCAGATCAAAATATCTTCAATCCCAAAGGTACATTTTCTACACCTTCTTCCATTTCTCTTGAACATTCGGTGACTGTTGCACCCCATTTTATAGTTGTTGCTTTTGTATCACCTGCATTCGGTGTACCTACCACCTCCATTTTTTTCCTATTTCTTAGTCTCTAGTCATCGATGATTCCTCTACTTATATTCCCATTTTTACGGTTTCCTTTTATTTTAGTTCTTTTGCATTTGATCCCAATCCATTTTTTATTCCTTGATCCTCCATTCTAGTAATCTCTACCACAGCTATAAGTATGCAAGCTCCTCCTCAAGTGAGTGTAACTACAATAGAAACCTTCAATTTCATCCCCTTAACCACTTTCTTTACATCAACTGTTCCTATTTCCACTCCCCTTCTTGAGCTAAAACTTTAGTAGGATCATTTTCTCTCTACTCATTTTCTTGAGTTGCAGGTGTTGTCATAGCCAAAGATAGATATTGTACCAGAGAATCCTGTTGTAGTGAAAATGATTTGAGCCTGAATAAGTGCATCACAATGGTTGAAGAGTCATAATATAAAAGAATCTTAGGCTCCAGCAAAGGTATTGAATAAGGTTGCTTATGACCCTAAAACTATGGAGTCTCATACCTATAAGAATTATTCCCTAGGTCTAGAAGCCTCAAGGAGAAATGACTTCAAGTGATTACACTTATGAAGTCATTACAAAGGACCTAAAAAATATTGACACCATAGAGAAGCTAGGTAATATGTAGGTGGACATGAGCTCTCTTTACTTGCATGGAGAGCATTAAAAAAAATCTTCTTCGAGGCTAAGTCAAATATTATTAAGTTGATTAATGCTTTGACCAAAAATAGATATCAATTGGAAATATCAAAATCAAGAGGCGGAGCACTGGAAAAAAAAGGTAGAGGAATGGGAGAAAGAAGCCAAGGGCTAGCAGAAAACTTGGGTAGGAGCAGAATAGTGAATACAAGTATTAACATCCCAGTTTGAGGTTGTATAGAAACAACTAGCTAATAAAGATATGCAATCAATGGACTTCTCCAAGAAAAAAATCAAAGAGACTCACCGCCATTTATTGAAATATTGTGTGACTTTGGCAATGGATGCACTCAAAGTTTTGTAGTACATTCATGACACTCAGATAGTGATTTTTATTGGAGATAAAAATTTGGAATATGTTTAAGAGAGGCTAGAACCAAAACTAGAAATGGCACTAAATATTTAGATATTGAAAAACTCTCATTTCTAGGTTAAGTCGATTAGCAGGATGGATCATAGTTGGTCCAAGGACAGAATGATATTGCACAACTATTTTTCTCGGTTGGAGATAGCAAGAGAATCCTAAAAGTTGATAACTATGTTTGAACAGGAACATTGCATTTTTCTTGTGTATTTTGAGCTTCGTTGATGAGTAGGGTGAGTTGTTGCCAATAAAAGAGTTGAAGATGAACTGGAAGGATTTCGTAGAATATACTTGAAAAATTGATAGTTGGGGGGAACCAATAACGGAGGAACAAGAACTACCATTTATGGAGAGGCTCACCCACATCGAATCTTCCCTACTAGAACTATAGTAGAGAGCTAATCAAATCGGCATGGATCATGTTGAAAAAATTGCATTTTGTCATAGATTCACTGAGAACATTCTTGACATTAATAGAGGATTCCTAGGCTTAGGTAGTTACCGTGTATGAAACTACAAGTGAGAGCCTTGCAGAGCATAAATTCTGAACACGGGTCAAAGTAGAGCAATAAAAAATAGAAGGATATGAGAAGTAGGCATAGTAGGAAAGAGAGAAGAAGGAGGTTACAGAATCCAATGCACCATATGATGTGGGTAGTGGTGATGACAGTTGAAGCCCAATGGATAGAGGCATGGGGTCAATTGCATTCAGAAGAACTAAATACCCTGAGAGCCACCAAAAGTGTTGGTAATTTTACCATACTAAATTTTTCCTGTAAATGTTTTTTTGAAAAGAAGATAAATGATACAGTTGTGTTGTTTTTTCTATTTTAATATTTTCCTTCCTTGTAAGCAATTTCATTAAATAAAAGGTTGAGTTTATTTCTGGAGATGCATAGTAGTTTTACCGGTAACAAATTAATGAAAGTTGTGAGCAAAATATAAGAAGGAAAATCAATGGCAATGGGTATTTTAGAATTTAAGGATTAATGAAAAATCAACTACGACATTGGTAGTTTTTATTGAAGATGAAGGCACCATGAAAATTAAGGGAAAATATTTTTCCCCCAGGAAGGGGTGAAAATCCTTTGCACCCTTCCTTTGGGGTGAAACTACCTTGATGAATGATTTCATCTCAAGAAAGAAGAAGAAATTTTTTTGCAAGTGACATAGATGAGTCAAAGTTAAATGATTTTCACCCCTCTGAAGGATGAAAACATAGTTAAAAGCATCTTCCGATTAAAAGCAATTTTTGATCAAGCTTGACGCATTCAAAGTCAAATTTGCCTTCCAAAGGGGGAAAAAATAATTTACACATCTCTTTGTGGTGAAATCCTCATGAAAGGTGATTTTTCATAATGCAAGCATAAAAATGACGTCAACCAAAAAATGACTAAAATGTCAAAGTCAAATGTGCCCCTCAAGAGGGGAACAATTTATTTTTGCCCTCCTTCGGGGTGAATTTCCAAATGAAGATGTCTAGAGGTGAAAGTCCTAGATAAAGTAGTTGTTCCTACTAGTCAAAGTCAACGTTGTCCCTAGGCTAGGGTGAAAATCATTGTCACCCCTCTCAGGGGTGAAATTAATTATTTTTGCCTCCTTCCTTGCAAAAGATAGTTTTTATCGTTTACAGGGTGAAATTATCCAAGAAAGGGGTCAAAGTATGTTGAGGGGTGAAACTTCCATTTTTGCATGTCACTCAAAAAAGAAGATATCATCAATTAGAAAGAAACGTGAAATTCCATCTTTGAAGGTAATCATCAATGTAGTAACCTTTTTTTGACTCTGCCTACTACAAAAATACCTTTCACCCCATTGCAAGGGCAAAATCAAGTTTTTTAGTAGGGTTACTTTCAAAGGTGCTATAACTGCAGATATTTTTGAGAAAGGACAAAGATTGATAAAATTTATTTCTTGGGAAAATAGGAGCGATGATCTAGAATTTTGGCTAATAAGTTTTCAAGATTAAATGATACGCCCTCAAATCCGGCATGATCCTAATTTTTTTTGAGGTGCCTTCTATGGATTTTATTCCTTTTAAAAGCAAAATTGAATTTTGTTGATTTCCATTGCTAAAGGTAATATTTTAAGGTAGGAGGGAATGTAATAGCATCTAGAATTAATATATGAGTTCTTGATTGTCGGGTTATGTTGTAGAGTTTCACTGCACCAATGCTTGAAATTTTTTTTCCATCATCCATTTTTGTCCATTTCCCAAGCATGCTCGAAGAAACCGGATCACTGATCTCTGAAGAATGATTTGATCTGAGCTTTATAATTATTGACGAGAGAATTGTTGCCGATGAGTTTTGACCAGTCGACATTTTTTTATATTGTGCATTTAATGATAGAGGTAAAATCATCTATAAATACTAAAGCATTTCAATGTAATGAGAAGGATAGACACTGCGAAAATACACTTTAAGTTTTCTACATAAATAGAAAGACATTCGGCTTTTGGTTCCCTATGTAGCATTGCATTTGATCTCTTTTTGTTTATCATTTCTGATTACGTTCATGTCCATTATTTTTTAATTTTAAATTATGCATTTGGATTTAATTACTACTTGTGAGGGAATGGACAGTAGAATACTATCTTAGAAGTTATCTTGGCAATTTGTGAATGGTTCCTGGGTATTGTTTTCTATTATATGCTATGCAATATTTGCTATAAATTTTTACTGTTAGTTTGTCCCCACCTTTCATATCTGGCTTATAACCATATTTCCCATTCCTTTTAGTCATTTGTCATTTCTTTCCTGTAATTCTTAGCTTTAAACCGATCATTAGTTTTAGTATGGGAACCAACCCTCTCTGGATATTGGCCTGAGGAACATCTCTTTTCTTCGGCCTTTCAATATTGGCAGGGTCTAGGGCACACAAATAATATTTTATATAGAGGCAAATTCGTGACCAAAATAGTGATAGGTGTAGTAGGTTAAAGAATTATTTTTCTTGAACACAATTGAATGTTATCACAATCACTGATATTTTTTATGGCTATATCTTCTGATTTAGCCATAGAGACAGAGGTTACCTGTTTAACATTATTAGGATTAGCCATAGGTTGAACTAAAAGTGAAGGTTTTTTTTCTTCTTGTTGTGCTTGAGATAAATTATGGGTACAAGTAGTCAACACATTTTGTTGTTGGTTTTGATATTGATGTTGCCCATGGTAATATTTTTGTGGTACCCATTGTTGTCCTTGTATTTTTTATTTTAACCATGGTGGATGTTGTTGATTTGATTTTTGATTCATCCATCTAGGTTGAGCGCGGGTGAACGTTGAGCAACATATCGAGTAGAGCACAGTGAAGAATTAGATGTAAGCATTGCCAAAGGATAGATAGCCTACACTTTTGATAGTCAACAACAGCTTCAACATGGATGGCAACGCTTGACGTGGAATATCGATATGGAGATGATCGTGACACGACACCACACATTCGGCATGAATATATGTTGAGCGAAGTTGGAAAAACTAAGATATTGATGCATCCAGGTAGACGTAAGCGTATGCTAGACACAAGTTTTGATAGCGCCAACACAGTAGTTTTAGATATCCCTACAGATGAAAAAAGGTTTCATCGAGGTGTGGATATGGTATGTCAACATGGAATTTCACGAGGATGAATGACCATGGCGAGGCTAATAGAAGGATAGTCATCGGGGATTGAAGTCTGTCTCAAAATAGACAGATGACCCCATCGAACAACTGACGCAGACAAGGATAGCCGCTTGAATGTAGGAAGGAAATAATGTTCATTTAATAGCATGTGTGATGATTTTGGGACTATAAAACCGAGCAAGAATGGGACCCACATGATGGGAAGCCATGGTATCAATGGGATATTGAGTTTTCTACAGCGATGCGGGTGCCTAAAGGAGGTTAATACAGGTGCCACAACTACAATGGCGCTTATGTGGACAGTCTTGATGGATACGTAGAAAGTTGTGAGGTGAAATATCGGTGTAAATCTTGAGGTAACATTTGATAGGGTACAACATGGAGGTCATCAAACCGGGGAGTTTCATAGTAGCAAATGCAGTAATAGCTCGGTGAAGGAACAAAGCACGATTCACAGGGAAGGACTCAGACGAATGAACATCCAAAAACGTCAAAAAATGAGAAGGCAAAGATACGTTGGATGGCTTGTAGGTGAGGTTTCATGGCAGCGAAGAAGTGGATAGTAGAACCGACATGGTAATGGTTGAATGTTATGATAGACGGGCTCCAATTAATGATTTTTGTTTCTAATAATTGGCAAACTAGGGGTATGCAGAGGATATGTGATTGCTTGAAATGGATATAGCCAGCTTGGGGGAGTTTACACATGGTAAAGTTGAACGCGGTAGTCATTCAAGCGTGAGAAAAAGTTAATAGTAGCACCGTAAGATGTCATTGTCACAGTGAAAACACAAACGTTTGGAAATTAAAAAAAAAAAAGATACAGGTTACGAAACTTGATAACACAACGATGGAATTATGGCTACCATGATGTGCAGCGACGAAATCAAGCAGCAACACGTCTGACAAAGAATTCTGCAAGGCATATTAAGGATCAATAACTGGTAGTGTAAATGTGGGGTCCATGTGTCAGATATATGCCTTACGTAACTTGAATTTACCTAATGCAACCTTAATTTATGGTAGTATTATCCCCATAATACAACAAGGGCAAGGAATATTGTGCATGGTTGTTTCACATAAGGCATAAGGGATAATTATTAATAGCCTCATGATATTCCACATCGATGTGGACTTAGTATAATTAATATTATGCCCTGTATATGGCATCATGGATAAAAGTTATGGAAGAGATAAAATGGAAATAAAGACAAAGGAGGTCAAGTAAATGAAAATGAAGAGATAGAAACGATATGCATGGGAAAATGGAAACGAAAGGCCACGAAGGAAAACCTGAAAACCATAATGAATTTCTGTTTGAAGGGTTGGAAACTATTGAAAATAGAGTTATAGGCTTGAGGGCAAGGGCCATACTGGACCTGTTTTGGGTTGTTTTTTCTTCCACTTGGACTGGTTTTTGGGGAAAACCAAAAATTTTGCTGTTGTAAAATGAAACATTTTTAATGCAGAAATTTGCATCTTATGGGCAAGAAAGGAGGAGATTTTTTTCTGCATGCTAGATTTAATCGTTTATATTTCCCTTTCAGATTTCAGATTTATAGATGAAGTTTATGCATGTTTTATTGGTTGCTTCAGGCGAATGTTTGAAATCTGAAACTTATTTTGTACCCTAGGAGCTAGCACCTAACTTGTTTTGATTGTGCAAAATTGTAGGTCTAATAGGCTAGGTTGCATGCATGGAATACCTCACATCTTTGATTTTTCCGGAATAGGATGGCATCATGCTTATTGTAGCATACTTCACATTTTCAGCTTTCATTTTTAGTTTTTAGATTCTGTTTTTATTTTCTAACTTTTTATTTTTAATTTTTTTTTTAATTTTCGGACATTAAAATAAACAGTAAAAAAATTTCAAAATCCAAAAATAATTGCATGATTGTGTAGAGCATACTTCATATTTCCATTATGTACTTAGACATTTTTACTTTGGAGTCATTTTGTATTTTTAAAAATTACCCAAAGTTGCTATTTTTATTGCAGATTTTTAAATTTTGAAATTGCAAAATTTCCATTTTGAGGTCAAATTTGATTCTTTCAGTTTCATACTTCATTCATGAGCCTATGATGACATTTCCTTCATGAAAACTTCAATTTCATTGAAGGGGTTATGTTTTATGGCATTTCACAAATTACCATTTTTGGAGCATAAATGTACCTTTTCTTCATGTTCATTGAAGGGGGTAATTTTACATGTTATATTAAAAGGTTGTTATTTCAAAGCATTAAATTACCTTTCTTTATGAAAATTATTTCATAAAAGGGGGATAATTAAATGACATTTTAAAACCCTTATTTTAAGGTCATAGATTATTGTCTCTTTGTGAAAATTAATTTCACCAAAGAGAGATAATTTATTATTCATACTAAAGGCTATCTTAATCTTCATGATAAGTAGCTACATTTGGAGCCTATTCATCATTTCGGATTCACATTCATAGATAGATTTAATATTCATTTACATGTTTAAAAGTAGGATTTAATGCAAGATAGAACTTGATTAAAATCCACTTAATAAGGGAAGATAAAATCTACCTTAAAATCCTCAATATAAAAGGAATTAAGGCACTACATCGTGGTCATATGAGGGCCAATTCACATTTACTTTTATTTAAGGTTTCATGAACAAATCATTAAAGTAGCATGGTAAAATAAACCATCACATACCCCTTGTTTACAGTTACTTGCAATTACTAAGGTGTTCCAAGCATTAAATTGATACATCTTTATATGAGATCACTAATACACATATGTAAATGCTAATATAGCAAAGACCTTGGAGAAGTTGTTTGTTTCACTTCTTTGCAATATGGGATTTTGAAAATAAATCCTAAGGGAGAGTGTGATTTCACAATTGGGTGAAATTAACACTCTACATTATGGTGCTAGAAGGAGGGCCTAAATTGGTTTACTTTATTTTATATGCTAAGCAATTCATGAGTCGATAGTCATTGATATAATGCTTTCGATTGTTCATGGTTACTCAAGAGTTTTAATTGCTTAATATTTCAAGTTCATTTGATTAGCATATTTAGCATCCTTTAGCACTCAACATTTTGGGGGCTATTAGGATTTTAATGAATTTATTTTATTGCTATTTAGATGCTAAATTGTTCATATTACTTGAAATATTTATTTAAAACATTGGTCTTGACTAACAAGGTTTTATTTTTGTATGATTACTTTCATTTATTCTAATATTCTCTATTTGATGATGTGTTGATACTAATCTATTTGTAAATTTGAAAAATATTCCTCAATTTAATAGTCTAATGGATACATATCTCTTGGTTGATGCTAACATGATGATTTATATGTTACATATTTGAGATTGGTTAGTAATTTCATGTTTATTTGCAAGAATTTTTTATTTGACTAACAAGTTGTTTTTGAAGCTATTCTTTCAGTTTCGTTAATGGCATCAGTTGTTCTAACTAGGGCACAAATTTCCTTATGGATAGCTGGCTATTATCATCAATTGGATAGGCCTACTCATCAAATTCCTCAAGGGATAAAAAATCATTTACCTATGTTTAAGCATGATATGACCTTGGCTAAGGAACATATTCAAGGGTACAAGGATATCTTAAGGCAATTGCAAATATGGAAAGGAGATATTCCTTGTAGACTATTTTCATACACATTGGATGAAGTTGCATATGAGTGGTACATACACCTATATATAGATTCCATTACTTCTTGGACTCAAATAGAAGCAACATTTACTAGCCATTTTGGAAAACAAGTTGACCCTATTTGGATGTTAAATCAATTTGTATCTATCTCTAGTGAACCTAATCAGTCTATGAGTGAATTCAATGATAGGTTCATAATTTGTATACCGAAGCAGTGTCCCATTTCTTCATTTCATAAGGGAGAGCTATTGAAATATACATGGAAGCTACACAACCCGAAGTAGCTGCATTCTTAAGGAAAAAATTTGATCACCTATATTTGCATAGAATTTATGATGCCACAATATAATTGGAATAATGGACCATTTTGAAGAAATAAAAGGTGGACCACTCATCATTGCTTAACCCTAGGGTGAACAATCAAAGGGATAAAGTTGAATGTCCAAATATTACAACCACCTTAGATTTCATCCAAGAGGATGTGCAAGTCTCAAAGCCGAGGTCCATTAATGAGGATTGGGATGAAAAAACCCATCAGGATATGATTTGGTCATGTTTATGCACAAAGTATTTGGACGATTGTTGGGAGAAATATACAAGAGTTGATCCTATTGAAAAAACTCTTGATTCAACAAAGGTGGTTGAGACTCAAATTGAGAAATCAATAGATGAATCGAAAGATACAATAAAATATCATCACTTACTTTTGGGAGATGACCATTGTAAAGATCAAGAGAGTCAACATGAGTCAAGTGGTGATGGGTTGAGGATGAGTGAATCAAAGTTTTGGTTTATAAGTAAGAATTGGTATGATCCCATTTTAGAAACCCCTAAGCCATCAAAGGTGGTTGAAAGTAATGTTGAAATAAAATCAATGAATGAATTCGAAGACATAACAAAATTTCACCACTTATTTTCAAAAGATACTTCGGACGATATTGTTGAAATTTATGGCCAAGAAAATACACAACTTCCAAATTGTGATGAAATCGAACCATGGGTTACCAATTTGGATTATGATAGTTTTACCAATAGGAATACAAAGAGTAACTCGCTTTTGGAAATGATAAAATCATATAAGGAAGGTGAAGGTGAGTTTGATGATCAACCCATTGATAAATTTGAAGAATGTGAAGATATAGTTGAACATCATACCCCAATCTTGGAATATAATAATTATTGGTGGAATAAATGGGATAAATTTATCACTTTATAATGAAGTAATCACTTCACATGATATGTAGGACAAGTTGCAAAGGCTAGTTCTACAACTCAAAGGAAACATCTCTCAACTACAAGAACAAAAGCCTCAAGATGCATATCTAGATGATAATCCAAATGATCCTTGTGATACAAAGGTTGAAGATACTCAAGGTGACATTCTTTTGGATAATAAAGTTATTCCAAAGTGGACTAGTTTTGGAATGGGTGATGAATTAGGATATTCCATAGATTTGGATGAGAAAATTAAATTTGATGATCAAAACCTTCAACATCCCCAAGATAATGACCAAGGAAAATGTGAAGAAGAATTTCTTGAATATTTTGAGGAAGAAATAGTATGGATGGTTAACATGAAGTGGGAATAACATGCTCACTCCAAACCTTCTAATTATTTTTTTGTGTCAATTGATATGCAGGATAATACAACTATTTTCTCGCATGTGGATATTACAAATCTTGTACAATTTGAGGAAGTTTTGTAAGAAGAATCGAAATATAATCAAGTTTTGGAAAGTGATAAGGATTCTACAACCATTGATAAAGAAGGAGAACCACTTGAGAGAAAATAAATTAAAAATATTGAGTCATTTATTAGTTCTACAATCACTATGCCATCTCAAAGTGAGAAAGTTTTAGAACCTAAATGGTTTGGGTTTGATATCACTAATGATCCAATTGAAAATTTCACGTTATCTAAAACAACCCGAGTGATTTATCATGGAGATGTGTTAGTTGACCTATCCCTAGATAGACAAGGCCTATGGTTTGAAAATGATGGATGTGTTTTTAATTGGGTGCCTAATTTTGGTGTTTTTAATAAACATATATTTTAGGATGATGAAAGTCATGAAGAAAAGTTAAATATTACAAATGCTCACAAAAGTTTGTCAAATGAGAATATGCAAAAGGTAAAATCTCACCCTTTATGTTCTACCATTCGAACTTCAAGTGATGGTTTGCCTAATTTCTTGTTGGATTCAAATGCTATTAATGATGAAATGCCATTTGTGGTGGATAAATAATTTGACTTAATTACTCCTCACACCACTAATGATATTGTTTTTTTGAATGAAAATGAATTTGGTATGTTTGAAATGTCAAATCAAGTTCATAATCAATTAGTAACAAAATCTAGGATAAAAAATTATGATGATGCTCATTTAATAAATATCCTAGGTTCTTGCAAACAGTTACATGAATTTTATTGGCCTACAAATTTGAAAATTATTTGGCTCTAAAATTTGTAGAAATAAGTTCATATTTGCAAGATCTCATATCTAAAAATGAAAGCTTATTTCTACACCATGAATCAAAGTGTGAAATGGACATCTTAAAGAATAGACAAGATAAAATTGAAGATCAATCATGGTCTAATCAATTTGATGATTTGAAACTCCACCATAGGATCATTAATGGAACTTTACTAAAATGGTGGGGAGAGAAAGGCAAGTTGAAGTTTGTTGCATTGTTTGGTCTTATATTGGTTTTGTTGGATTCCTACAAAATTTGGCATGTGTATCACGTTATATGTCTTTTGAAATGTTCTAATCACATTTGGGATCCAGGGAAGTGATAAGTCCAAATTTTGCACCATTTTGTACCATATTGTACATTTGTATATAGATTTTGGTTTTCGTGTTCATTTTTGGGTTTGGATTTTGTTTTGATGTTTGCAAGTTTGATTTTGGTGTTTGTATTCATTCGCTTCCAAGTATTGATTGTTTTCTAGTATTTTAGAGTGAGGTTTTAGCTTATGTCCTCATGAATGTTAACTAAGATAAGGAGAATATGAAACATTGGAATTATATTGCAGAAGGCTCCACAAGTACCACAAACACATTAAATAATATCGTTTGAAACTTGTGATGCATGAAGTTGTTAATTTTGCAAATTAGGGCAAAATATTTTGTATAATTCATCTCATTCATTTGTATTTCATGGTACATTTCACATTGCATAAACATTGCATCTCACTTGCATCTATATTCAAAGAAAATCACCGAAAAGCATGTCAAATTCTCTTAGGATAATTGCATCATATGCACTAAGAAGATCTTGAGATTGGGAACTGATTTCAAAATTGTCTTGAACCAAAAAAAATTTGCAAATATTAAAAAACCATCTTGGGTAAAATTGCCAAAACCATCCTTGGAAGAAAATGCAAGGAAAAAATAATAATTATTGTCGGTCCTATCATGCAACATAGTCCATAGAATAGTGGTTTTCACCACTTCCACAATACTTGAAACTAAAAAAATAGAGTAGTAAGGATAGGGTAAAATTCTCATCACATTTAAGTTGAGAATATGATTCCCCAAAGATTTGATTCTACTTACATCACACATCACTGACTATTAGATTGTAAGGATCATACTACATGTCCCCTTAGAAGGATGGGTAGTCATCTCTAAGATTCAAAGAAATCAAAAACAAAATCATGGACTATGGGGCTAATATCCACCAAGGCTATAGATGCTTGACTGGCAGTGGAGTATGCTCATGCATGGTGACATGTCTCGTTTAAAAGTGAGACCTATGACCACTCAAATGGATAGGCTAGCCTTGCGATTTTATCCATAACAGATTTAATCATTTTGGTCAAAATGAGGTAATAAACTCAAAATCAGAGTAGTAAGGATAGGGTCAAATTCTCATCATACTTAGGCTGAGAATTTGATTCCCCAAAGCTTTGATTACACTTGAACACATTGGTTCTGGATGGTAGCGGTTCATAACTGAGCTCTTGATTTGGTAAATAAATTCACTGCACACACATTTGGTCTTAAGAGGGTTAGACAATTTTAGTGTGTTTGTTTATGGTACTAGAAGGTTTGAATATCTACAAAGTAGGTTGTTCATATTATAACATCCAAGCCCGCATGAATAACCCATAACATATCACATGCATAAATCATAAAGACATAAACATCCATGTGAAGCTGACGATGGAATGTTGAAGGGTTTCAAACGATAAAGAATGATTTATTTTGCCCACACTAAGCTGATGCTAAAGAATTCTGATGGTTTATATCTTCTTGGTTTATTTTCATTCTCTCGATACTTGCTAATGCATGTAGTGCTAATTGTTGGGTTTTCATTTTAGGTTGGGTTCTTACCAAAATACTCAAGAACATTTCTCAGTAGAGTCACCTTTTGTTGTGGCTGCTCCACAACTAGCCCCATAATTGGGGACCCACTTTAAATTTTGGTTTATTTGGGTTTTTGCTCTTGTTTGTGTGATGTTTGTCACAAATCCTTATCCATGACCTTGCACTCCAAGGTTGGAGCTCCTTTGATTCTATATCCTTGTCTCTATTAGTTCGGTAAATTATTGTGGGTATGGATCCGATTTTGATTCCTTGTTTGATTGGAAGCTTCATTGGAGTATTTTAGCCTTGTTGGGTAAGCTTGATTGGATTTAGTTTGTCCTTGAGTCATAGGTTCCAAAGTTCTTGTGGTGATTTCGTCATTTGAGCGTTGTCTCCTTTCCTTTTGCATTAAAGAAATCTTGGGTTTTTTGTATTTAAAGGTGTAAATAGTTCAAACCTTGTAAGGGATTGCTTCAAGTAAATAAATATTTTAAAATGTTGATTTAATTAATTAAAACAATTTTAAATAATAAAAAATAAAAATAAAAGAAATAATAAGGTTTGTGTATGTATATACAAACTTGAAAGAAAAAAAAAAGAAATAATATTTTCATATATAATTATATTTATATGAGATATATATAAAAACTTTTATTTATATATATATATAAAATAATGTAAAGGTTCCAATAAACTATATATATTATAATATATATTCGGATTATATATATTATAGTATATATTATAATATATACATTTAAATAACAATATATATATATTATAATAATAATTATTATAATAATAGAGGAATGCCTTTATAAGGCATTCGTTTTATAGTCTTCGATGTGAATAATTACTAATGTGGGTGTTTGTTATATATCACAGGCAATGGGAGAACACCACGGTGTATGGAGAAGAGTGAAAATGCGACGGTGAGAACGACATTCCTAGGGTGCGTAAACGTGGTCATGGCGTAGTCCAACATGGAGTCGCATGGACGACGTGGCTAATTTCTAGCGATCGGGGTGACACTGTAGGGATGATATCAAAGGCGATAGTCAGTGGATTGCTACGCAAGCATCAACATCTAGGATCGAGTCAACAATGCAGGACAAGTTTCCAAGATATGATTCAACTCGGCGTAGTGGAGTGGAGAACACTGCTAAAAAGTGGTCGCAGATCAGAGTGAAAATGTCGATGAATGCTCTGGGATTTAAAAACAAGGATACAAATATCGATCGACAATTTTCATAGAATAGCCACGTCGAGGAAATAATCAACGAACGAAATGGGAGTTGGTCCTATCAGAGGACCTCCATAAAAAAAATGTTTGATGATAGGGGCCACTAACAACAAATATGACAGGGTGGCAGCGTCAGGCGTGAAGGCAGTTTGGGGTTTGGTCGAGAAAACGAGCGATTATGATTGGACAGTATGTTCGCTAGCGATGGATGATATTTGGGCATAACAGAGATATGTGGGAGCACCGATGGCATTAGACTGGTCTAAATTATTGAACCTGATGCGTCCACAAGGGATGGTATATCTCATGCATACCTACGTGGCTACGATAATTAATGACTAGGGTTTCATGGAGAAGCCAATGTTAGATAGTAAATACAAATCATGCACATGTCCGAGTGCTTAGAGATAACGATATTGAAGGCTATTAGGAAGTGTGATAAGAATGAAGTCGGTGAAGATTGGGTGGATTCCAAATTGCAAAAGTCATTACAGGAAGAACCCCATGCAATATTACAGGTGAATAGAGTACGGGTGAACGTTGAGCATCATATCCAGCAAAGCGCAGTGAAGAATCAGACGTAAGCATAGCCGAAGGATAGATAGCCCACACTTTTGATAGTCAACAACTACTTCGACGTGGAGTGCTTGACATGGAATGTCGGTATGGAGACGATCGTGACACAGAATCGCACATTTGGCATGAAGATGTGTTGAGCGAAGATGGAAAAAGCAATATATCGATGCATCCAAGTAGATGTACGCATATGCTGGATGTATGTTTTGATAGCGCCAACACAGTAGTTTTAGAAATCCATGCAGATGAACGAAGGTTTCACCGAGATGTGGAGATTGTATGTTGACATGGACTTTCGCGAGGATGAACAACCATGGTGAGGCTAATAGAAGGATAGTCATCAGGGCTTGAAGTTTGCCATCCTCATCAATAGGAAAGGTATATCTCAAAATAGGTAAATGACCGCACTAGACAACCGACGCAAAGGTAATGGTTGAACATTATGACATATGGGCTCCAATTAACGAGTTTTGTTTCTGAGCATTAGAAAAATAGGGGCATGCAGAGGATATACGATTGCTTGAAACATATGTAGCTAGCTTGGGGGAGTTTACACATGGTAAAGTTGAACGTGGTAGCCATTCAGGCACGATCAGAAGTTAACAGTAGCAGCGTAAGATGTCATTGTCACAGTGAAAACACAAACGTTAGGAAATTTTCAAAAAAAAAAAATATCCTTCAATGAGTGATATAGGCTGCAAAACTTGATAACACAACGGTGGAATTATGGATACTGTGATGTGCAGCAATGAATCCAAGTAGCGACGCGTCTGACGAAGAATTCTACAAGGCATATTAAGGTGTGCAAGGTCAATATCTGGCAGTGTAAAGGTGAGGCCCATTTGTCAGATCATATGCCTTACATAACTTGAATTTACCTAATGCAACCTTAATTTATGGTAATATTATCCCCATAATGCAACAAGGGCAAGGAATATTGGGCAGGGCAATTTCACATAAGGCAGAAGGGATAATGATTAATAGCCTTGTGATATTCCACGTAGAAGACCATAGCTTACACTGTGTGGACTTAGTATAATTAATATTATGCCCTGTATATGGCATCATGGATAGAAGTTATGGAAGAGATAAAATGCAAATATATAATGAAAACGAAAGGACAACTAATATAAACGATATGCATGGGAAAATGGAAACGAAAGGCCACGAAGGAAAACCTTAAAACCAGAATGAATGTCTGTTTGAAGGGTTGGAAAATGTTGAAAACAGAGTTACAGACTTGAGGGCAAGTGCCATACTGGACCTGTTTTGGGCTATTTTTCCTTCCACTTGGACTGGTTTTTGGGGAAAACCAGAAATTCTGCTGTTGTAAAATGAAACATTTTTAATGCAGAAATTTTCAAAAATTTGCATCTTATGGGCAAGAAAGGAGGAGATTTTTTCTGCATGCTAGATTTAATCGTTTATCTTTCCCTTTCAAATTTTAGATTTATAGATGAATTTTATGCATGTTTTATTGGTTGCTTCATGCGAATGTTTGAAATCTGAAACTTATTTTGTACCCTAGGAGCTAACACCTAACTTGTTTCTATTATGCAAAATTGTAGGTTTAATAGGCTAGGTTGCATGCATGGAATACCTCACATCTTTGGTTTTGCCGAATAGGATGGCATCATACTGATTGTAGCATACTTTGCATTTTCAGCTTTCATTTTTAGTTTTTAGATTCTGTTTTTATTTTCTAACTTTTTATTTTTAATTTATTTTTAATTTATTTTTAATTTTTTCAAACATTAAAATAAACTGTAAAAAAATTCAAAATACAAAAATAATTGCATGATTGCGTAGAGCATACTTCATACTTCCATTACACACTTCCATTACACACTTAGACATTTTTACTTTGGAGTCATTTCATATTTTTAAAAATTACCCGAAGTTGCTATTTTTATTGTAGATTTTTAAATTTTGAAATTGCAAAATTTCCATTTTGAGGTCAAATTTGATTCTTTCAGTTTCATACTTCATTCATGAGCCTATGATGACATTTCCTTCATGAAAACTTCAATTTCATTGAAGGGGTTATGTTTTATGGTATTTCACAAATTACCATTCTTGGAACACAAATGTACCTTTTCTTCATGAAAATTTTGATTTCATTGAAAGGGGTAATTTTACATGTTATATTAAAAGGCTGTTATTTCAAATTATTAAATTACCTTTTTATGAAAATTATTTCATAAAATGTGGATAATTAAATGATATTTTAAAACCCTTATTTTAAGGTCATAGATTATTGTCTCTTTGTGAAAATTAATTTCACCAAAGAGAGATAATTTATTATTCATACTAAAGGCTATCTTAATCTTCATGATAAGTAGCTACATTTGGAGCCTATTCATCATTTTAGATTCACATTCATAGATAGATTTAATCTTCATTTACATGTTTAAAAGTAGGATTTAATGCAAGATAGAACTTGATTAAAATCTTAAAATCCTCAAGATAAAAGGAATTAAGGCATTAGATCATGGTCATATTAGGGCCAATTCATATTTACTTTTATTTAAGATTTCATGAACAAATCATTAAAGTAGCATGGTAAAATAAACCAGCACATGCCCCTTGTTTATAGTTACTTGCAATCACTAAGGTGTTCCAAGCATTAAATTGATACATATTTATATGAGATCACTAATACACATATGCAAATGCTAATATAGTAGATACCTTGGATAAGTTGTTTTTTTAATTTCTTTGCAAGAGGGTATTTTGGAAATAAATCCTAAGGGAGAGTGTGATTTCATAATTGGTTGAAATTAACACTCAACAAGGTGCTAAGGTTATAAACCATCGTAGGGCTAATTCTATAAGAGTGGAAGGAAATAACTTGAGCTTTTGATTGTCGTTGGTGTGGTCATAATTTTGACATACAATCTTAAAATCAAATAGAAACATAATAGGATATTTAGATGTAACTCCCTTAAAAGTTGGTCATACTAAAGGTGAAATGAATTTCATAGAAGATTTTTGATTAGGATATAATCGAATGGGTTTTTAAAAAGTTTTGGTAGTTGTACTATTTGCACTAGGGTGGAGCACATTATTGGCTCTTCCTAAATTCTCTTGTAAGCCTACCATTACATATTCCCAATAATAATTATAAATATTGTTAAATTATCTTGATTGAATGGATTTATCAAGGGAAGGTGGTTTTGAACTACTGATTTTTGCTCCTTTTAATGATTTCTCAAGGAATTCTACACTTCTTGAAGTAGATGATTGTGATTCTTTAATTCAATATTTTTGGAAATAATAAACTCAGACAACTTTGACATAGGTTCAACCTCTTATCATGAATATTTTCTTCCTATGGTTTATGAAAAGTTTTTTTTGTGTCCTCTAAATCTATTCATACTTTCTATTAAAACAAAAATCCTATTCTAGTGTCCTAATTTCCAAAATGCAATCTCAAACAATGCAATTGTTTTCAAGTAAAGTTGTCAATTTCACAAGAAAATAATTAACATTGGTTGTTCTCTAACAATGTCAATTTGCTCCCTAAAAATAGTGCCAAAAATGATGAGTATCATTAATATCATTATTTAATTTCAATTCAATTTTTCAAATATGGGGAGGCATCCTAATGATGTATACATTAGATATAATGAACTACAACTTAGATATCAAGACACTAGATTATTCTAATAAACTTAGAAATCTTGGCAGAAAGGAAACAATGTCACTGTTCTCTTTTTTGCTTAAAAACTATTTAATTACAAAATTAAACTTTGCTAAAGAAATAAAATAAACTACACTTTCTAGATTGAAATGACTAAAATGAAAAATGCTGAATTAAAATCAATAAATTAATAATTGCTAAAATTAAAATTACTGAAAAACTATAAATAATTGTTGTAACTAAAATTTCAAAAAAAATAGAAATGATAAATGCAAACATAAACATAGGTCATCTAGATGCAAATACACTCTCACACATCACACTTAAAACATAAGGAAAATAGGGTAAAAATAGGGGAAATTATGTCTACAACAAATGACAAGAAATTGATAATATTTAGCAAAAATTGCACAAAATAGAAAATTTTAGAAAACTTACCAAATAGCTCCTTCCACCAACCTTGAGAGTGGGCCCTTGCTACATGGTCTAGTATAAGGTAATACACTCCAAAACCTAATATCTAATCACTCATTCATTCATATATAAACACATTTGAAAATATTGCACTATTGCTAATTTCATTGTTATAGTCTACAAATACAAATTTCTTCTATTTGCTAATACTTGACTATTTCTAACTTCTAACTTTAGACTAATTTTCTAACATAGATGAATGGAATTATTTACACAAATTTCCAACTCCCTATCCTATGTTAGATAACTAATAAATTAATTATATGTTTTCATGCTTGATATGTTATTTTGTTACAACAGATTCAATCTATTTTAGGATAGAATCCACTGTGGTAGCTAGCTATGCAATTATTAATGCTTCTAAGTTGTTGGAAATCATATAATAATAGGTGAATCATCAACTATAACACCTATCCTCATGCCAATTCATTCACTTTTTGAGTATTGAATCAAAACTCTACTTTTCTATTATTTATGATTGAATTTGCGTGTCATTCCAGAGCAGCTTCAAAATATCAGGCTAAATCTCTATCATGTATTGTTTCTAAAAAATTTATTATGTGGGGATGCTTCCAAGTGCATGGAAATTCCTCCCCTATTTATTTTAATGTTCTCCAATAGGTTTCAACTTAGTACCTTTACGGTCTTCCTTTAATGTTGCAGGTGGTTACCCATTTATGTTGTGTACAACTGTCATGCCCTATTTTAGTTGAAGAGTGGATGATTTTGTAGAATATCACCTCAAAAACTTGTTTTAGGTGGGAAAACCATACAAAATATCTCAACCAATCACAAGTTACAAAAAAATTATTTGCTACTAATTTCACTATGCTATTTTAGTACTAAAATCATGCAAAAACAGAACAAAATACAAAAAATAGTCAAAATAGTGGCATAATATCTCTTAACACTTAATCATGCAAACATCAATAAAATAATGTACTTTAATCAAATATTTGGCATATAAATATATTATTTATTGAAATATGGTAGTTTTTCATTTAAAAAAATTATGCAAAAATGAGGCATTATTTGGCCTCATCAACTAGCAAAGTGCTCTCAAAGATATCTAAGTGAGTTGAAATTTCACTCAAACCAAGTCATATTTGAAAGCAAGTTGACTATAGAGGGAGGTGAAATAATCAATTATCTCAAATTAAGCACTAATAAAATAGGGTTGCTCATCCAAGTAGTCATGGTTCTTATCTTCCTAGTATTTTGGGATGCAAATGGATACTTTTATAATGAAAAACAACTCAACCAATGACTGGATCAACAACTCAATAATGTAAGTGAGATTGATGTGTTGCCAGAACCTTTGATAATAGTGTAAATCATTTCATTTTTATAGGCTCTCCAAGTTGCTCTCAAAATTTGAAGAACTAACATGAAGATATAAAGATCTTTCCTATGACCACTACTTTGAGTTGTAGGAAGTCCTCCATAAATTCAAAGTAATATATATCACTTCTAAAAAGGAATGGGATATAATGTGTAGGTTATCTTAGCTGATAGAAATTTCATCAGTAGCTCAAGAAACTAGTTAAGAGGCTAAAATATTTGGATCATCTATGGGAGAAGGGCAATTATAATCCAATGGTACATATAAGACTTAAAAAATGGGAATAATATAGAAATATGGCTCATATGTAGGAAAATAATTTGATTCTATATTTTTATTTTTGCTAAATTTTTAAATCCACTACCCATAGAATAAGTATACATGGGTTATATGCTTTTGAAAGCAAAAACCCCCCATGAGGAACCAACAATGTAACTCACCTACATATATCCTCAAAGGGAGAGGAATTTTTCCAATCGAATGTCTTGCCATTTTTCTAAGGTAGCCTTGGAAACTCAGCTAGACACCTAAAATAGTCACCAAATTAAAATAAAAGGTAGGTTAGGCATGAACAACATGTTAATGCTGAATTTTACTAAGTGTAGAAATCTACTAAAAATTTTGTGATGATGATGCTAGCAAAAAACATGAAAGCATCCAATAATCTAAGGTAGAAAATTTTGGTTATTGATTTTCATGTCAAACTCAAATTTTGTCTAAGTATGAGACTTAGATAGGAATATAAAATACAAATTTTAGTAAAGGCTTTATAAAAATGATTGATGTACAATGGATCATGAAATAGCACTCAATGCATTGTAATCCAATTTTCGCTAAGTATGTATGAAAATTTAACATTTGATGTTGTAGCAAAGCCTATTGGGTATACCATAATTTAGGCTCCATAACAAAGAGTATGTAATTTTTTTGAGTGTTTATGTTAGCATGTGTAGAATGAGAACCTAGCACACTAAAACAAAGCCAAATAGAAAATATTCTAAGGCATGAAAATTGGGCACATTGAGAACAACAGAAAATTGATCTAGCATCCAATGGAATACTTCACCTCTTCATCTCTAGTAAGTATCAAAGAGCACCAAATATTTTTGAGTGTTTATGTCAACTTGATGTGCATAAGAGTCTAATATAAATGAACTAATATCAAATGAATAATATAATATTGTGAATAAGTATCCAACTTCTTGTCTATAGAGTCATGCATGAAGATGCAACAAAGAAAAAAAGAAGATCAGATTTTGGTGATGTTGATGTCATCGAGAGAGGATAAAAAACTTGGAATTTAAAAAAAAGATTGAGAGCACTATAAAAAGGTTGAATTTGGAGGCACCAAATGAAATAAAAAGACCAAGCATGCTCCTGGTAGTTATGATCTCCTCTAAAAAATATTAAATACCAATAGATTTTTTGACTAATACTTATGCTGATATAGCTAAGGCAATAGTGGGGTAGCTAAAAGTAGAACAAACTTGTTAGAAGATCTAATGCACCAATTGAAGATACTTCATCCACCACTCCCTTGGATGAAATAGAATCAAGCCATATCAACACTACAATGCCAAGCTGGTTACAATATAATGAGTTGGAAGAGATGCACATATACTACAACAACCTGATAAACCTACAATCCACTCCTAGAGAAATGATACTTAGATAACAAGAATGCATTGTAAAACTATAGATACTTTAATGTAACTCATACAAAATGTTGACTATTTAGTATTTACAATTGCATAATTATAGATGACTATGTTATACACCATTTGAATAAATATTGGATTATTTTTTGGCATCTTTCTAAACTTATCATAGAATATGTATTTATGTCAAATGAGTCATTATGACAATATTATATCACGAGGCATGATCATCCCAAATTTATTTTATCTCTACCTGACAACATGGGAGTTGGCTAATCACCTTTTCCTTGAATTTCCATTCTTTGTTGGTATATTATCTTCCTTATTCACTTTGGTTGACTTAGAATGGACCAACTCCAATTCCTTAGTAGATATTTGCATTTAGTGGACCCTTTTGTTCAAGTTCATCCACCTTAAATCTTGGTGGTCCTTCATGCTCCCTCATTTATTATGGTAGATCTGGTTGGAATAGAATATAAGATATTTTCAAGATGAGTCCAAAAGTCTTGAATCTATCCTTTCAAGAATTCTATCTATGGCTGTTGAGAATGCTAAATTGGTCCATTCAACTTATAGACCCATATTTCAATCTAAATTCATATTAGTTATTTTCTTCATCTTATCTCCCACCCTAATATCCAAATCCATCCCACTATTGATAGGTCCTTGGTGTCTTGGAACCCACCTCCATCAGGTTGGTTTAAACTTAACTTTGATGGGATAGAGAAAGGAAATATTGGTAGGTCCAGTTGGAGAGGAGTGATCAGAGATGCTAAATCTAGGATTGTCCTAATTTTTGGTAAGAACTTGGGGTGTCACTCTAAGAACTTTGTAGAAGCTAAAGGAGTGTTTCAGGGCCTAGTGGTTGTAAAAGATATCCATACTCAAAATATTATTGTGGAAGGTGATTCTCCCAATACTATAAACTTTCTAAAATATTCTAGGCATCCCCCGTGGAATATTGCCACTATCATTGAAGAATCAAAGTCCCTTATTCAGCGTTTTAACAATGTTATCATTCAACATGTGTATTAGGAAGGAAACATAATAGATGACATCATGGCCAACCACTGGTTGTTGCAGGAGACTTTAAAAATTTGTAATGATCCCTTATATCAATGCTTTATGTTGCTAAATTCATATTATTTTAAGCCTAGGTTCTAACATTTTGTATTTTTTACTTTAGTCTACAAAAGCCCTTTGTTAGTTTAGCTAGGATTATAGGAACTGACCTACTCTAGAGGTTGAGTCATGAAAAATCCTATTTATGAGTCATCCAATATTGTTCAAGGTCTTGCGGGTGCAACTTATCAACTTAGGTAGATTCTAGACCAAGAGTCATTGGGACAGCTAGTGGGACCCAAAGTGTCACCCCATAAAATAAGAATATTCAATAAATTACCTACCATGCTACCAAGATTTTTTGGCATGCCTGATGGGACCCAAATATCACCTACCTAATTGAGTAGAATTATGGTGATATTATGATATAAGAGATCAAAACACAATCACATGGCAACTTCATTGAAATTATATTACAAAGAAACCAAACCGCCATTTAACTTGCACACTTTTTCTCACAAAAGCAAAAACTAAGAAACTAGAGGAACCAATATTATTTGTAGAATCACCTCCTATTGTTGCTATTGCACAACTCATCCCAAATTTGGGGATACACATAAAATTTTGATGTTTATGGGAAATTTTGGTTTACATTGAGTGATTGGTTGATTTTATCATGGTCTTAGTATTGGAAATTTTTGTGATCAATATCATTTGTCCTCATGTGTTTGACCTCATAATTTTACCAATAATGTCATCCCATTTTGGATCCCACATTGTTCGTGCTCTTAAGATTTATCTAGTGGCTCTTTCAGTACTATATAATACTTAGTTCAAGGATTATATCGAATCACTCTTGAATTCAAATCATTGATTATTCATGGATATATAAAAAAAAAAAAAAACAAAGAAAAGGAAAAAAATAAAAAGATTATAATAAAAATATAAATATAAAATAGCAAGGGAATTATCACATTAAATAATTTCCATGTTATATAAAGGTCCACTTTGTAGTCAATAGATTTTCCACCTCATGGATTTTTATAAAGTACTATGGATTTTGTTATTATAAAGTAATTCTAAATTAACATCTGGTCATTTTTTTTATAAATTAATTTTAAATTTAAATGTTGAACTAATTTTGTGTCTATATGGCTAGGTTAAAAACAAAAATGGGAATTATTTTTTAGGTGAAAATCAACCTAATCAATCAACGAATACAGTGCAAGAGCATGGTCAATGCAAGACACAAATTCGAAGGAGCATGATCAACCCAAGTGGCACAGTTTTTAATGCACAAGTTCCAAGGTACCCCAATGGGCTAGCTAAGTCATATTTCAGTATGCAATGTTGCATTAATAAACTTCCATCATTTTATTACCGAATTCATGTGGTATTAAATGTCGATGATAGATAGATGGTTTCTTTAGCTGCATTGAGAACATTCGTAAGACAAAGAAGTTGATTGGGATTGTTGGTGGTTTCAATTGGAGGTAGCACCAGTGGAGAAGTCTTGGAAATACATAGTAACTCATTTTTGGGGTGCATTTTTTGGTAAAACTTGACCATTTGTGATGGTAGTGTATTCAATGCATGAAGAGATTATTTTTGAAGGAGAGGAGGTAGTGATAGTACTAAGCACATATTGATGGTATCGTCAGACCTAAAGAAGTAATACATGGTTATCATGAGTTCATGATACCATGTAGATATGTTGGACCAACATCCAATAGGAATGCAATATGTTTATTGGATGTAGAGAATCGAGGCATGTTTAAATTGAATACCAAACTTTATTAAATAAACAACGAGTACACCAGTGAAAATATGATACACCAGTTAGGTTCAAATGGCATTCATGGCACGATGAGTCATGTAACTTCATTGTAAAGCATATTTATGTTGGGTGTTTTTTGTTTAGTTCCTATGTAGGCAAATCATGTCACATGGGGGTTCTTCAAACAATCCAGGGAGCACATAGTGGAATCAATCAAAACATATAAATGTTTCTCAAATTAAAATTCTATTTGTGGAGACATTACAATGACAACATGTTTGCGGTAAATAATATTCAGGGTAATATTTTAAGATTAGAATGATCATTTTAAATACCTCCATTTCTATGACAATTACTATAGTTGGTGTGCAACAATCTAGAGAATCTCTCTATGCATCATAAAGACAATCGCTGAAAATGTGGAGGAAGTTACCCATGATATTTTAATGATGAATTACGTTATTTATTTAGCTACGATATCTTGATAGGGTTGCCACATAGATTGATAAGAATGTTTTTACATTCTTCATACTCAACTGCACTTGAAAGATAAAAGGTTGTAGGGAACTCAATTAATTGAGACCTTGTGAAGATAAGCACCATCATAGACAAGCCAATAGGAAAACTACATGTTTGGGTTACTTTAATCACTGATGAGTATTTGGGAATCAATCGCTCTATGACATGTCTTTAGACTATGGAAGGGTGTAGACATGGACAAAGTACAAAGGAGGAATGGAAAAGAAGGATAAATATGAGACCTTGGATGTAATAAATGAGTTAATAAATGATAAATCCAAGGTTATAACTTGTGCCATCGATGTGGGTTTGGATGACCAATGTAAGTGGGTGTGCACATCGAATGTGTTGCTCCCATCATAGATTAAAAAGTTGAATTCCGTGACATAATCGATTTACCTACAAATATTTTTTTTTTGTTTTATTGTTCCTCACACACATTTCACTAATCAAAACTATTGTAATGCCAAAAGACTTAATTGAGATAAAATATAAATTCCACTATTATTACATAGAAGACATTATAAAAATAAATGTGAATGCTTTGCTATTGAAGAACGTGTTACGAAATGAACAAGCGAAATGGGGAAATGAAAAGTTTTTGCTTTATTTTTGGAAATTTTAAATATCCAATTGAAGGCATAGGAGAAGGGTCAGAGACTTTGTGCAGTGAAGGAATGTTGGATTTATGAGTTTATGGAAGACATATCCTTGTTTTTTACTGCATTGGATTTCACCCATTAAAATCGATTTAAGCATGGTATTCTACAAGTGTATTCATTTAAAATCTTTCATGTTGGCAATATATGGGAAATTTTAATAATTTTTATGCATGCATATGGTAGACTTGTTTTTATTTCTCAATATATTGTGTTATTCCATTGAATATTACATTACATTAACTTTGGACTGCATGAAGATGAGTCAAATTTATATTGGTTTAGTGCAGGGTATTTGTTTATGTAAGTTTGGGTCAATATTTTAGAGAGTTATGACAACTTGTTCTTTATTTTATTTTCTCTAACCCTAGACTTTTACATTTTTTATCATCAAATACATTACAAAAATTAAATCCCCAAAAAGAGATATATGAATTTCAAAATTAAAAATGCAAATTCTCATTTTACATAAGGTCACATTTTTTAATAAAAATTGGAGGTTTCACACTCCACATTTTTCCAAGAAATCAAATTAACTTTATTTTATGAATGTTGAGATTTCAATAAATTCTAACTTTTTATTAAAGTGAATAATTAATATGATATTCCAAAGTTACATTGCAAAGTTAGATTCAAGCACTTCATTTTCTGAAGAACACGAGCTTATACTAAGAGGGGGGGTGAACATTATAAGACCAAATTTTACTTTTCTTTCTCAAACAATATTATCCAATATATTTGTGGTAATATCAACAACATCAATCAAATCAATGCACAAATCATCACACACAATAGAGACACCAATTTAATGTGGTTCATCCAATGTGGGCTACTCCACAGAGAAAATATTTCAGTAAAAATTTCTCAATAAATCTCTTGGGAATCCTTCCCTATTACAATGTTAATGGACCTTTGTCTAAAAGAGACACAAATACCCTAATCAAGTTTGTGGATACTGATCCAAAGGAGAACTCTTTCCCCTTTGTCGATTCATGGATATTTATCCACAGAACTCCTTCTCTTCTACTGTGGTTGGTGATCTTCTAGAAGACTACTACCTCCACTACACTAGCTTGTGGATCTCTCTCCACTTAATACCTTTGTCCTCACTCAGAAGACCTCTATATTCACTGCCCTAGCTAATGGATCTCTATCCACTAGAGACTACTATCCTCTTCTCTATCACCTCCAAATATTTCTCTTAGCTCTACTCGATTTTTATCTCAAATCTACACTAAAAACTATTTTCGGTCTAGAACAAATATTCTCTCAAGTTTATCTCTAGTATGGCATAAATATGTCCTCAAATCTACACCAAAATCTATCCTCAAATTTTTTCTCAAGCCTTAACACAAAGCTTGATCCAATCACGAATCAAATCTACTTAGATCTATCCCAAGCCTTAAATGAAAGCTTAAACAACTCAATCAATCAACCATGCTCTCAAGTATTATCAAAGACTTACCTCAAATATGTCCACAAGTCCTCTCAAGAACTTGCTCAATCTACTCAACAAGTCTTCACCAAGACTTATCTCAAATATGCTCAACAAGTCCTCTCTAGAACTTGTCCAATCTACTCAACAAGTCTTCACAAAGACTTACCTCAAATATTTTCAACAAGTCCTCTCTAGAACTTGTCCAATATGATCAATAAGTCTTCACCAAGACTTACCTCAAATTTTCTCAACAAGTCCTCTCTAGAACTTGTCCAATCTTCTCAACAAGTCTTAACCAAGACTTACCTAAAATATATCCAACAAGTCTTCACCAAGACTTGTCTCAAATCTTCTTGTAAGCTTCCACAAAATCTCACACAAATCTATCCTTAATATTTCACAAAAAAATACTCAAGTCTATCCTTAAGTCCCCTCTAGACTTAATGCTCACAAGCTTTCACAAAAGCTTGCTTAACTCTGGCCTTAAGTCTCGTCTAGGACTTACTCAAAACTATCCACTAGCTTTCGCAAAAGCTTATTCAAATCAATTGCAAAACTTGCATATAAAATTCAAATTAATCTCTTACAGAAAACCTCTTCAATACCACAAACAAGTTTCACTCATAATATTGTTTAATCATAGAAACATATAGAGAATTATTAGAGACTCAATATGTTTCACACTCACAAAACACTCAATCACTTTCAAATTCTCTTTCAAATCAATTCTGAAATAAGGTATAATTTGTTTCACAAAACTTGAACTATCACTCCAATACTTTCAATCAATAATACTCAACCAACCTCACTCAAACATCCACTAAATGAAACAAAACTTGCTTACAAACCCTAACCAAGTGTTTTCACTATACTTTTAACAATTCACACTATGGAAATCAAACCTTGACTCAAGATGATTCCAATTTCACATAACAATGATACTCATGCTCTTTCAAAAGCCCTACTTCAAGATAGTTCTAAATCTCACATGACAATTATACTCATGATTTTTCAACATCCACTAATCATGCACATAAAAACTCACTCAAACATTTCAAACAATGTTTATCAAACAATCATTTTCGCTCCACCTTTGCATTTCACAACATTCAATCCAACAATATTTCACTCATAAGGAAGATGTGCCCATATATTTTGTATTGATGGAGATATGTCTTAAAAACCTGCCTCAATCACAATCAAATCCTCTTTACCAAGTCCAAGGTTAGATAGCAATAACCTATCTCAAAATCTCCACAAATATTCTCCTCAAAAATTAAATCACCATACAAAAATTATCAAGTCTCAAGTACACCTTATTATCTCCAAACTTCTCAAAATATCACTCAACACATACAAATCAATTTCCTTTATTAACTCCAAACTATTCAATGCATAGAAGACCAAGTTCCTTTATAAACACCTTATAAACTCCAAAAATAATATTCAACCTATAAAAACTAATTCCTTATTTAACCCTTATTACTCCAACCTTTATTTATTTTTCTAAGCACCAAAATATAAAATATTCCAAATAACCTTATGACTCCCTAACTTTCACCCAAGGCACTATTTAAAATATCATGTGGCCTTAATAATTTATGCTTTTACTAAAACTTGGCATAATTAAATCACAAGAAAAAATTATGATGTGCTTACCTCTTACACCTTTGGCCCACATTCAAAATAATAGTGCACGCCTTGGTTGCACTTTGAATCTACGATCAACTGCCACCGTGGTGCTCTAGCCAAA
This sequence comes from Wollemia nobilis, assembly GCA_028583015.1. Lineage (NCBI taxonomy): Eukaryota > Viridiplantae > Streptophyta > Pinopsida > Araucariales > Araucariaceae > Wollemia > Wollemia nobilis. Next base: position 1,725,608 of record JAQPPZ010010331.1, on the reverse strand, counting down.
GGCTAGGTTGCTATTGGGTCATACACCCATACAAGCACCTAAACTCACACACCCTCTTTTATACCTCCATAAATTTGGCAAACCAAAATCAAAATTTCCTCCTTCACAAAATGATCATGTGGGGATTCGAAACTCCAACCTCTGCCCTATGAGAGACTTAACAAACCCTTGGTCACTATTTGTGCTACCCAGCATTTATGAAATACTTTGGCCACACCTCATGCACTTATATGAACATATACCCTCAAAGCTTTTTGAAATTCATAAAAATATTTTCTTACATAGAAAGCAGTGCACAATTGTTAGCATATCCTTAGCATTGAATGCATGGATGGGGGAAAATAAAAATTGTTTCCCCTTTAAATACACCTTGTCCTTTTGCGCTTGACGTCGGCCCAAATTCGAATTTCAAAATTTGAATTATAAATTTAATTTTTAACCTTTTAACTTTGGCACCCATAGTTATTTTTCTTTTTGAGGATAAATTATTTTTAATGAATCATTGGACCTCGTTATGTTCACCTCATCCTTTTACCTGAAATATTATAATATTAAATATTATAATATTATTATTTTAATTTAAACCTGCTTCTCCTTCCTTGGGTCTTCAATATTTTAGGCCTATTTAGGCATATAATATTAAAAATAAATATTATATCATATTCCTTTTAAAACCTTTCTTGCCTTTTGGAAAAACCACCTGATGAAATTAATGACGACGAAACTAAAACAACAATATCTTGACATCAATGACAACAAAATTTGCTCAAAATTCCAACAATATTCCCCTTTGTCATGAATGGAAACCATTTTTCCTTTAATAATTTCTTTTACCTTTTTTTTGTTTTGCTACCACTTAGAAACTACCCCCCCTAATTGAATGCGCTCCCCCTGACTCAAATATCTCCCCCTTTGACATCAATGGCAAATGGCCACATTTGGGGCTTGGGGCTAAAAATAAGACTCTTAGCTTAGTCCTCTCCCCACATCCTCTTCTTGAGGTGGTTAATTTTTGAGTGGGAGTATCTCTACTCCCAACATACACTGCTCTTTTCTTTTTTCCATCTTCTTCCTCAACTAATCCTTCTAATTCCTATGAATATCCTTGTTCCTTCTTGTCTCTATAAATTATGCTCTACACCACTTAGCCATATGCCCAATTTTATTGCACTTATAACATTTAATATTGTGATTCCTTGAAGGTGAAAATTTCTTCAAGTTCCTCCTGGTTAAGCCATATCCATTCTTATCATGAACCCTACAATTAACTACCTTATGACCAAATTTATTACAAAAGTAGCAATAACCTTGAAAGAGATACCTATTTCTAAAATTTCTATACCATATCCTTGTTTTTCATGTGTCCTACACTGTGTAGCCTTGTGCCCAAAACTATGACATGAGAAGCACCATACATTGAAGAAACCTTACCTTGACCCCAATGGTATCTTTGTCTCTTCTTCCTTGTGATGTTTATTTTTCCATATATTCCTTACTTGTGCATTGTTCCTTTCCTTGTTGAACTTTCTATTTTCCAAATTATCCTCAAAAGTCTCACTTTATCTTACACTCTCTTATTCTGAAGCTTCTTCTTCTTTGAAGCTTGATATTAACTCCTCTCCTTTTTTTCTATGTTCCTTTTCAAAACCATGTCTTGTCTTATTTGATGATCTTTGTACCTTAATAATCTTATCCAAGGTCTTTGAGCTTCTCCCAAACATGTGTAGCTTGTATTTAGACTCTCTCAATTCCTTCCTTAAAGAAGCTACCTCATTCTCTAATATTTCACATTCTAGAACCTTTACCTCTAAATTCTCTTTAAATCTCGTTGTCTTAGCTATTGAGTTGGCAATGAATCTACGATAAAAACCAATGTGCCCTAAGAAACTACGTACATCAGTTTGAGTTTGTGGAGGAAGGAGGTTTTTGATGACTTCAACCTTCTTAGGATCAACTTTGATTTCAAAAGAAGAGATATGATGTCCAAGGACAATTCCTTCCTCCATCATTAAGAAGCATTTCTCAAGATTCAGAGAGACGTGGTATGTTTCACAATGAATCATCACTTTTTCAAGTTGTTCTAATGTATATTCAAAACTATTTCCAAACACCATGAAATCATCCATATAAATTTCAACACTTTCATTTGTTAAATCAGAAAAAATTGCTAAAACAGCTCTATGAAATGTTGCTGGAGCATTACATAAACCAAAGGGTAAAACCCTGTAAGCAAAGGTTCCCCAAGGACATGTAAAGGTAGTCTTTTCCTGATTTTTTGGTGCAACTTGTATCTGGTTATACCCGCTAAAACCATCAAGAAAACAAAAAAATTTCTTCCCAATAAGGGTATCCAATACTTGGTCTATGAATGGTAATGGGAAATGATCCTTATGTGTGGCCTTATTTAACTCCCTATAGTCCACACATACTCTCATTTTACCATTTTTATTTGGAACAATGACCAATGGTGAAACCCACTTACTGTCTGAAATTGGATAAATGAATCCAATATCTAAGAGTTTTTCAATTTTCTCTTTCACAATTTCTTTTAGAGCAGGATTCAAGCGTCTCTGAGGTTACCTTACTGGTTTTACGTTTTCTATGTATATCCTATGTGTACATACCTTAGGATGAATTCCAGTCATGTCTTTATAATTCCATGCAAAAGCTTGAACATGTCTTTGTAAGACTACAAATAATTTGGTTTCCTGGTCCTTAGTTAGCTAGCTATTAATGTTCAAAAATTTACCTGGCTAGATTTCAATTTGTTTGATCCTTGGATAGATAGAACTAGCTGCTTCATAGTTACTGATTAATGCATTTAATGGACAATGATGTGGCTGTAGAGTATGAGATACTATAGAATCTGTCTCAAAAATGATACCTGGTGGAATCAGAGGACATTTGAAAGTGTTAAGGAGATGATGATGCCATCCATGTGGTATAATGAATGATCTTTCTTGTTTAGGCATGGATGACAGAGGTTCTGAATTTTGTTCCTCCTCTTGCCACAACAACCGATGAACAAGAGTTTGATCATCAGTTAGTCCTTCTGATTGTAATGTTTCAATTAGGACAGTTCCATTCTCGAATATTTCTCTCTCAAGTGTAGTTATTTCCTCAATATGTTCTTTTATTACAATTGTAGCCAAAGTGGCAATGGTTTCCTGTTCTTCATAAGATTCAAGATACCAAATTTATCCAAAAAATTTAGTTGAATGTTGAGCAGGTGGATGCAAATAAATTTTCTTTAGGTCAACACCATTAGAAATGGTCATTTCCCCTGACATGTGGTCTATAAAAGCAGTTGCAGTAGCCAACCAAGGTCATCCTATAATAATAGGGTATCCATTGACTGATTTTCTAGGCTGCAACACTAAGAAGTCTACAGGATATTCCCAAGAAGAGACTTCAATGGCTACATCTTCTAGGATACCTTCAGGTTTAGCAATGGACCTATCTGCCATTTCCAAAACTATGGTAGTAGGACTGAGATTCTTGAGCTACAATTTTTGCATTGTGTCCTTAGTCATAACATTAATTGCAGCTCCAAGATCAATTAGCACATTAGGAATTTGCATTAATCCAATAGTAATTGTAACTATTGGACTACCGGGATCACTATATTTGGGAGAAACTAATTTCCTAGATAATAAATCAGTTAATTTTCCTTCTACCTGAATGGTTTTAGGAAAGGCCTTCTTTTTACCAGGTTTCTTGATACATAACTCCTGAATAGTTTTTTGGAGTGAAGGCACATCCCTTATTGCCTACAACAAAGGGAGAGAAATTGACATATTTTTAAGTTCTGTCACTAATTCTGATTCAGGGGCAGTATCAATGTGATCAAACCTTTCAGGGTATGGTAATGCTAGTGGAGAAGATTCCTGCATTTTCTTTGTTACTTGATATTTTTGTTTTTATTGCACTATATCCTGATTTGGAGGTTCTTGTTTCTCACTTATTTCTTCAATGGTGGGTGGAACAGGTTCAGGTAAAATCTTTCTTGAATGTAGCTGGATGTTGCTATAGTCAAGTACATGAACTACAATAGAGCCTTCAAACTTAGCCTCATAAACAGGGGTTGTTTGTCTGGTATTATTTGGGTTAGTCATAGGCTGAGCTGGGAGTGGAGGTTGTTTCATTGGTTGCATTTGTTGATGTTGTGTTCTTACCTAAAAATTTGGATTAGGAGCTAGCAGCAAGTTTTGAGCTTGCCCTTGATACCTTTGTTGTCCTTGATATGGTGGATATTGTTTTCCCAATCTTTGTCCTTGTTGTGTCCATTGTGGATGAGTTGCATTCTAGGGTGGGTTCATCCATCCAGGATGTGACTAATCTGGAGGAGTTGTCCAAGGTTGGTTCCAAGGTTGTGTAGGGACTTCTGCATGTCCCCATGGCATGTTCATATTCTAAGGAGATTTTCCCCAATTTGGAAACCGAGGAGCATTGGGATATTGTGTATAGCCACCACCGGATCTCTGCCCAATAGCATTAAGTTCTTCTATTTGGGTGCCTAAGACAGATTTTAGATGAGGCAACAAAGGAAATCTATCTGTTGAATGTTCCTTGGAAAAAATTCCACAAATAGAAGTTTTGTTTAAAGGGCAATCCTGCAAGGCATGCTTATTCCTGCATCTTGGGCAATAAATTGCCAAAGGTGGTGTAAAATTGGGTTTTATGTTTCTCTCACCTAATGTAGAATTAAGTTGAACAAGGATATTAGTTTTTAAATTAGTCATTTCCTCCATCAACTCCTTTATGTCATTATTGCCAAAATTCTATTTCTTTCTCCATTGGTGATTACGAGAATAGTTTCTACATAACTCCACAATATCTTCAAGGTCAAGTTGATCTATGTCTCCTTTTCCCATTAAATCTAACACTTCCCTAGATTCATCCTACAATCCTATTAAGAAGATAGGCTTTAAGAAATTAGGTTCTACAGGACCACATCTCTTTTGGACAAAGGCAAAGCGATCAAGGTAATCCTCTAAACTCTCATCTTCTTCTTGCTTGATCTGAAAAAACTCATCTTTTCTATTTTGTACTCGACAGTAATCCTGATATTTATGTAAGAATGCAGTCTCCATGTCATCCCAAGTATGGATTGAATTAGGTTCAAGATTACTCATAAACCATCGGAGAGCATCATCCTTAAGTGTAGAAGGAAATAATTACAATTTTTTATTATCATTTATGTAGTCATAAGTCTGACATAACACTTTGAATTCAAACAAAAATTGATCAGGATCTTCTAAAATAGTTCCCCTAAAAATTGGCAATATAGATGGAGAAATAGTTTTCATGGGAGCATTTAGATTTGGATCCAACCGAATGGGATATTCAAAAGTCCTAGGAGGATCATCATCATACCCACCTAGTGGTACTACTGCTACCATGGTTATTTTTTTTCTTGATTTTGATGTGGATGGTTCAGTCTTAAAGGAATGTTTAGCAGAAAGTGCTGCCAAAAGTTCTTATTCTAATTTGTCCAAAGCTTTAGTTGGTGAAGAAGGTATTTCTTGCTCTATAAATTCTTCATATGATCATGAAGAACACTTTGGTGGTTTAGAACTAGTTCTGATAAACCTCCCTCTTTCGTATCTTGGCTTATGCATTCATGCCTATTCAGTAAATAAACTAAAATACAATATTTCAAAAAATTGTAACACAACTCTTGACCTATGTCAGTTTTCCTAACAACACCATTTTTTTCCCATCAACGACACCAAAAATGATGAGGGTCATTGATCATTCATCATTTAATCATTATGTGTGTCAATCCAGGGCTGTGTCCAGAGGCTGTATACGATAGGAAGTGTCATAGTTGTAGATTCAATTTATCCAAGAACAGGTTTTATTGGTGGATTAGTTAGCATTTGGGGGTTTTGTTGTGATCTTTAATTCCTAAGAATTGAAATTAACTCCTATTTACTTTTGCAAAAATAGAATTGTAGGAAATGAAATTACAGAGTCTAAAAATGACAAAAAATGAAATGTTGCTTAAATTGAAATGATAGAAAAGTAAAGTGCAGAATTTAAAACACACACACTCTTGCATGAAAGTAAATCAACTGGAGAATGTCAAAATAGAATTTCAACTACTGCAATACTGAATCAACAAAAACTACCAAATTGCAAAATGACAAGATATCTGGAAATTGTTGTGTAATGCAAAATGCAATCAACAATTACTGTAAAACTGCAAAATGAAAAAACATCTGGGAATTACTATAAATATAGAAAATGTTGTCTACTGCTGGAAACTGTATTGAAAAATACTAAAGAAATAAAAACTAGTAGAATTCTGCTAACCTGCTGCAACAAGAATTCAGCAAGAAATTTTGTCAAAAACTACATTCCTTTGGCCTGCAAGTGGTCCTTGCTTCCAGAACCAAAATAAGGTGAGGAGTTATGCTAAGAGAATATAGTTGTTACTCATCAACCTCAACATGCCAATTGAAAACTAAATATTACACCTTTTTATTCAATCTAAAAATGCATTACAATAATGCAAGAAAAACCTGCAAATTATTGTTCTGCTACAGGAAAACTTTACTCTATGCTAATTTTGGTATTCTATTACCTATTTATCTATATTTATATCTATTTGATAGACCATTTGGGAGCTTTATTACTTATAATATAACATTGATATTCTTGGTTACTACTTTGTAGGGATTTACAACTAATTACATAACTATTTCCTAGACTACAGGAATTTACTTTGTTGCATCTATTGAGGAAATCACGTTAATATGAGTTGGGACAACCTCTTGGTAAATTTCCAATACTTTCCTCCACCAGTTTATCACTTTTTGACCACCTTCAGTTGTTCTTGCGCTATTCCCTATTCCTGCGCTGCTTATTCCTGCACTGCTTCGAAACAACAAGCAGGTGACCATTTGTTGCTGATATATGATCCAAACATGTAGGAAGTAACATGTTGACTTCTCTACTCTCTTGCACACCCTTCTGCATCGGTGGCATGTGCTAGAGTGACTAATTACAAGCCCTGCTGTATATGTACAGCTGGCTAGAACTATCACAGTTACATCCTGTTTTGCTGCACAGTTAGCTATAGTGGACAAATTCTTGGCACCCTTTTCCATTTGAATTAGTTTAACCAAAGGAACACAATATTACCAAGCATCAGATATTCAAACAAGGTCTGAATTTCTATAATACTATTGATTAATTAACTAAAAAATAGGTGAAATTGCAGTAAAAATAGTAAAACAGAGTATATGCACTTTGTCATTCCATAATTTGTGAACATCATTATATAATGCATTTTTCCATAATTAACATAAAAATAATAGTAAAAATGGTAAGTCAAATAGTCAAAAATATATCAAAGAGTGTTCATGGATGAGACAACTCCTAGCCTCATCATTTCCTCCCAACTTATGGTAATGCATGTCCTCATGCATTTTGTACAACGATAGCAGCACATAGATCCAGGTCTAGACATATTTCATGAAATTTGAGTAATGCACCACTAATTTTATAGAATCCACTAACTACTTTGATGGACTGAAACCATTTTTGGAAATGCATATCAGGTTGTGGGTCAGTATCAAAGAAGTAGGGGACAGGAGTAATAATTATGGGCATCCTATATCTCAGACCTATCCAAAGCTCCTTGATTTTTGATATAATTTGGACAATGCCCTCTACCCTTCTCCTTGACCACAAAAAATTAGTGGGAGAAATTGGCTCTCTTTTTTGGAGAGAGATAGATAACTCACCCCATCTATTTTTATAGGTTGCCACAGCATCATCAAAGAAATCTGCACAAAAATTATGAAACTGGATTATACTTTTCTGAAGGTTCCCTAGATAGAGTTGTTGCATTCTGATATCCCTCATGAAGGTATAATGAACATTTGTACAATCCCTGTGATTCAGAGGAGTAGGTCTGATAAGTAAAACAACCCATGATTCCAATTCCTTAGTGAACTTCTTTTTTGTGTCCCAGTAAATCTGATTTTGCAGAGTGGACATGAAGGCTCTAAGCTATAAATCACCTGTATAAATGTGAGGTAGAAACATACTTTCTATTGGCATAAAAAAATTATGCAAAAATAACTCACATAACAGGTTTTTTTGCTCTACTAGACTCTGCATAAATGCCTCTATGAATTCTTTAGGAGTGTTGAATTGATGAGGCAGCTCAAAAGCAAGTCTCATGATTTGCCAGTGAAGGTATCTCTCCTTGAGTAGGAGGCTATAAAATCGAGGTGGTATTCTGCACTGTATTGCATATTCTACAATATGACATACATCTTGCACCTGTGTTTTTAACCTATTCACCTTTGTTTCCTTCTCTACTACTTTAGCTGCTTTAGAGTTTAAAGTGGCAACCTTGCCCTCTAACTAGTGACACTATGTCATCCAATATGCCAGGTATTCATTGTATCTAGTTAAAGGCACTATGTCCAAGGGTCTTACAATAGGTTGCATCAATTCCACTATATTCACTTGTACACCAACTTCCACAATTGGTATTACAACAGGAAAATATGTTTGTGTTCCTTATTCTGTTGTAATAGCAATCAGAGGAGAGAGTGTGGATACCTGATCTTGTGTTGCAGCCTCTTGTTCTTCTACAGAAGGTGTCTATGTTTCCTGCTGAAGTGCAGCATCATTTGTTAGCAAAATTCTTGATGGACTATCATCATCAGAATGTTGACATTCCTACTTCCTCTCTGTCAGGTGATCTTTATGTAGGTGCTATGTTTGCCCCAAAATGTTTAGCTAAATCTAAGAGAATCTGGGACCATTCATCCTATGATGCTTCTGTTAACTCTGTGGATTGATATTCTAGTTGCGACAACTGGTTCTGCAAATATTGAATTTTTTGCTAAAGCATATCAATTTTTTGATCTTTTTGTTTTATGGTTTCTTCAGCCTGCTCAATCCAATGGGTCTAGGTTTTAATAACACTCTTTGTAGCATGTAATTGAGTGTGGATATCGGTTTCCTCTTCAGACTCAGACTTAGAATACTGCTCATAATCAGTATGCATTAAAACATGCACATCATCCTTAACTGGTTTAGAATCAAATTTTAACTGCTCCTCAGAATCAGAGTCAGTATAATCAACTAAAGGACATACAGGGCTTATTGAAGTTTCATCCATAGTTGTATCCAGTTCCATTGTCTGTATCCCTGTGTTTGTCATTTCTATTTCAACATTTAGTTCCTATGCATATTTTGTTCTGATTTTTCCTTCATTTGGGTCTATGATATCTATTAGTTCTTTTGGTAGGGTTTTAGTTTTCTGAAGTCTAGCAGACCTTCTTAACCCTGTAGACCCTGGATACTTCTTAACAGGTGCAGGTTTTGGATGTTCTGGAGCAACTGCAGATGTTGCTATTGTTTTAGGAGCATATTATGGAGCAGGTGCATGTTCACTTGCAGTTCCAATTTCTCTGTTGGATTGTACTGTATCTGCAAATGTTATATTTTTTCTCTTTAACTGGGAACCAGATGTGGATGCTTGCTATTTCCTAGTACGTGGAGATGGGGGACCATATGGAGAAGGAGAAATTCTAATTTCAGAGGGTTTTAGACTAGGGTTTCCTGTAGATTCTTCCTCTGCTTCTTCTTCTTCTGTTGTAGGATTAGGGTCATTTGTTTCTACCCAAGGGGTAAAGAAGCAGTCAAAATTTCTAGGGTTGCCCCTAAAGTGATACTGGCAAATCAGTTTGATGAGCCCATGGTGCTTAGGGCTTCCCTTCCCTGCTTGGTATTTGATGGCCATAGCCTGTAACTCCTGATAAAGATATAAGGGCACATTAACCCTACATTCTGGTTTAACTGCTCCATGGCATAGATGGTTGAGGATACGAAGGTGTGGGCCAGATACAACAAGAAATTGGCCGTCACAAGTGATGTATCTCATAACCCACATTGCAAATTTGTTCTAAGGGACTGGTAAACTAGGTCGTTTTACCCCCTTACAAACATTTCTATGTATTAAGAACTCGATTTCACCATCCCCTTCTTCCTTAAACTGATTAACTAGGTCATTTAAAATATTTCACCCAATTTTTACAATCTGCAAGCCTTGAAGAGGTAATTCAGTGACTTGGCTGAGTATTTTGGGAGTTACCTAGATAGTCATCCCATTAATGTGCACTCGATTGTTGCGAAAGGTGCGTGCGAATTTTGCTACCAAGCCCTCAGAATAGCCGTCAAATTTTTGCAGGAATGGCAGAAATCCTCCATTAGCGAATATTTGCAGGGATGTAGGGTCACTTTCTAGGTAGCTAATATTTTTAGGTTTGGCTCTAATTTTTTTTCCCCCCATGGCATAATTTCTTGCCTTCTATTTTGTAGTTTTTGGAAATTAGCGGATAGCGTGCATCTAGTTTAGGGTTTCAATCTTTGTAGCAGGAATAATAGTAGTGCAAGAAATGCTTCAGAACTTGTAGCATAATGACATGGTAGTGCATGTGAAGTTACCACCCGTAATTTCGCTTATTTTTGTTATGGACGCTAGCTATCACATGCAACCGTGAGTCGGTGACCTATTTTTTCCCTTTTTAAACCAATTAACTCACCACAGGCCACGTGTCATAAATAATTTTTACACATAATTTCATTCCTGCGCTTAGTGATTTATTCCTATGATTAATCAATCATTCTTGCACTCTAGAATATAAACAATTTATTCCTGCACTTGTTAAATCATTCCTACACTCTGGGATATAAACACTTTATTCCTGTGATTTATGGATTATTCTTGCGCTTTGGAATATAACAGGTTATTCCTGCGCTTCCCTATTCTAGCACACTTCTATTTTTTTCATTCTAGAGCAGAATTAGGTAGAGGCATTATGGACAAGTACTTTCCATGTTTGATTCCTCCTTTTTACATGCTTTTATACTAATCAAGGATATATACACTATATACTAATGATTTACATTATTCATAGAATGAAAAAGACACATACCTGTTATAACCATTTTATCTACATTTCGAGGTGCTCCTGCTAAGATTTCTAGCTAATCAATATTTGAACTTAGGTAGGTGCAATCTGAAAATAGATGAAACCATGGTCATGAGACAAGACTAAACAATTACAGTGAAACCAACTAGGTAAACATGCCGAAAAACCAGTTTTCATGTAAACCCAACTCAGGAGTGCCTCAAAGAGGTTTTCACTTCCTGAATTTTTATTTGTTTTTTTTTTTTTCAAAATCAAATTCTTGTGTCAATCTGCTGAATTCAGTATGGAAGAAGTGTTTTCTTCCCAAATGTGTACATCCAAATTTTCCACTTGCTTGAGAAATTCTTCTCTGTTGTATGGTTTGTGGTACATACGAAGACGATGTCCATTCACCACCAACTTGCATTGTGAGTCATCAATAGGTGTAAGACGAACAGCTCCATTGTCAAACACTTCCTCAATTTGATATGGTCCAAGCCATCTGGTCTACAACTTTCCAGGGAAATCCTTGTATTGTGAATCAAACAACAAGGCCCAGTCACCTTGCTGAAATTTTTGTTGCTTTATGTGACTATCATGCCACATCTTTTGCTGTGATTGGATTATCTCCGTCTGATGTAGTGCAGCCATGCGCAGTTCATCCAATGCATCAAGTTGCAGAATATGATCTTCTTGTGCCTGTGACATATCAATACCTACTTCCAAAGCAGTTCGAAGAGTTAGTAATTCAAACTCAATAGGCAAAAGCAGTTTTTTTCCATAGACCAATTCATAGGGCGTAAATCCAGTGGTAGATTTCCAAGTGGTATTATAAGCCCAAATAGCTTATGGTAATTTTTCCAGCCAATTTCTTTTATGAACTGCTACGATTTTGGTCAGAATTCATTCTAATTTCCTATTGGTCACTTCAACTTGGCCATTGTCTTGTGGATGATAAGGTGAGGATTTTTTGTGTTTGACTTGATAGAGGTGAGTGAAGGCTTCAATAATTTTGGAAGTAAATTGGGGTCTGTGATCTGTGGTGATAGATTGTGGGGCTCCAAAATGCAGAAAAATATGTGAATATAGAAAATTAGCAACTTTTTCTTCTCTAGCATGTTTAAAGGCACGAGCTTCTACCCATTTGGTAACATAATTAGTACACACCAAGATATGCACTTTGCCTTGGGAAGGAGGATTAATGGGTCCTACAAAATCTAAACCCCATATTTCAAATGGTTCTGTTCCTATTTGAGGTTGTAATGGCATTTCATTAGTAAAGGTAGGTTTTCCCATTCTCTCGTAGGCATCACAATGTCTAATGTACCTCTTTACATATTTATGCAAAGATGGCCAATAATATTCGATTCCCAAGATTTTGTGAATAGTGCTTTTGACTGAATAATTCCCTCTTGATGGTTCATCATGGCATGCCCGTAGGATATCATATACTTCATCCTAGCGGATACATCTGCGTAAAACATGATCAAGACTACATTTAAATAGTAAGCCCTCTATCCATTGAAAAGAACTTTGCTTGATTAACTATTTCTTTTATTTAGGGGTAAAGTGAAGAGGAATATTCCCTATAGCTAAGTAATTAGCTATGTCTGCAAACCATGGAGATTGTACAGAGACAGCAACCAACTTTTCATTTAGAAAGGTATCTTCTACCACTTCCCCTGTATCTGCATTTGGTATTCTTGATAAGAAATTTGTAACTACATTAGATTTCCCAGGCTTTTTTACTATGGTAACATCAAATTCCTACAACAGAATCAACCAATGAATAATTCTTGCACTAACCAATGGTTTATTCATCAAATATTTGATTGCAGTATGATCCGTATGGATGAATACTTGGTACCCTATGATATAGTGTCGAAATTTTTAATAGCATAGATTACAGCCAAGAATTATTTTTTAGTGGTAGTGTAGTTTTTCTCAGCTCCTGTCAAGTTTTTACTGATATAGTAAATAGCATAATGTTTCCCATTTTCAATCTGTCCTAACACAGCTCCAATAGCAGTATTGGAAGCATCAGTTTGAATATGAAAAGGTAACTCCCAATTAGGACCTCTTAATATAGGTGGAGTGGTTAATTTTTCTTTTAAGTCTTCAAAAGAAGTTTGACATTCAAAAGACCAAACAAATTCAGAATCCTTCATGAGTAGAGCAAACATAGGATTTGCTATAGTACTGAAGTTAGCAATGAATCTATGATAAAAACCAATGTGCACTAAGAAACTGTGTACATCAGTTTGAGTTTGTGGAGGAGGGAGGTTTTTGATGACTTCAACCTTCTTAGGATCAACTTTGATTCCAAAAGAAGAGATATGATGTCCAAGGACAATTCCTTTCTCCATCATTAAGAAGCATTTCTTAGGATTCATATAGAGGTGGTATGTTTCACAGTGAATCAGCACTTTTTTAAGTTGTTCTAATGTATATTCAAAACTATTTCCAAAAACTGTGAAATCATCCATATAAATTTCAACACTTTCATTGGTTAAATCAGAAAAAATTGCTAAAACAGCTCTCTGAAATGTTGCTGGAGCATTACATAAACCAAAGGGTAAAACCCTGTAAGCAAAGGTTCCCCAAGGACATGTAAAGGTAGTCTTTTCTTGATCTTCTGGTGTAACTTGTATCTAGTTATACCCGCTGAAACCATCAAGAAAATAAAAAAAATTCTTCCCAAAGAAGGGTATCCAATACTTGGTCTATGAATGGTAATGGGAAATGATCCTTATGTGTGGCCTTATTTAACTCCCTATAGTCCACACATACTCTCATTTTACCATTTTTCTTTGGAACAATGACCAGTGGTGAAACCCACTTACTGTCTAAAATTGGATAAATGAATCCAACATCTAAGATTTTTTTAATTTTCTCTTTCACAATTTCCTTTAGAGCAGGGTTCAAGCGTCTCTGAGGTTGCCTTACTGGTTTTACGTTTTCTATGTATATCCTGTGTGTACATACCTCAGGATGAATTCCAGTCATGTCTTTATAATTCCATGCAAAATCTTGAACATGTCTTTGTAAGATTGCAAATAATTTGATTTCTTGGTCCTTAGTTAGCCAGCTATTAATGTTCAAAAATTTACCTGGCTGGATTTCAATTTGTTTGATCTCTAGATAGATAGAACTAGCTGCTTCATAGTTACTGATTAATGCAATTAATGGACAATGATGTGGTTGTAGAGTATGAAATACTCTAGAATCTATCTCAAAAATGATACCTAGTGGAATCAGAGGACATTTGAAAGTGTTAAGGATATGATGATGCCATCCATGTAGTAGAATGAATGATCTTTCCTTTTTAGGCATGGATGACAGAGGTTCTAAATTTTGTTCCTCCTCTTGCTACAACAACCGATGAATAAGAGTTTGATCATCAGTTAGTCCTTCCAATTGTAATGTTTCAATTAGGATAGTTTCATTCTCAAATATTTCTCTCTTAGGTGTAGTGATTTCCTCAATATGTTCTTTTACTATAATTGTAGCCAAACTGGCAATGGTTTCCTATTCTTCATTAGATTCAGGATACCAAATTTGTCCAAAAAAATTATTTGAATGTTGAGCAGGTGGATACAAATAAATTTTCTTTAGGTCAACACCATTAGAAATGGTAATTTCCCCTGACCTGTAGTCTATAACAGCAGTTGCAGTAGCCAACCAAGGTCATCCTAGAATAATAGGGTATCCATTGACTGATTTTCTAGGCTACAACACTAAGAAGTCTACAATATATTCCCAAGAAGAGACTTCAATGGCTACATCTTCTAGGATACCTTCAATTTTAGCAATGGACCTATTTGCCATTTCCAAAACTGTGGTAGTAGGACTGAGATTCTTGAGTTGCAATTTTTGCATTGTGTCCTTAGTCATAACATTAATTGCAGCTCCAAGATCAATTAGCACATTAGTAATTTGCATTAATCCAATAGTAATTGTAACTATTGGACTATCGGGATCACTATATTTGGGAGGAACTAATTTCCCATATAATAAATCAGCTAATTTTCCTTCTACCTGAACGATTTTAGGAAAGGCCTTCTTTTTACTAGGTTTCTTGATACATAACTCCTGAATAGTTTTTTTGAGTGAAGGCACATCCCTTATTGCCTGCAAAAAAGGGAGAGAAATTGACATATTTTTAAGTTCTATCACTAATTCTGATTCAGGGGTAGTATCAATGTGATCAAACCTTTCAGGGTATGGTAATGCTAGTGGAGAAGATTCCTGCATTTTATCTGTTACTTAATATTTTTGTGTTTGTTGCACTATCTCCTGATTTGGAGGTTATTGTTTCTCACTTATTTCTTAAATGGTGGGTGTAATAGGTTCAGGTAAAATCTTTCCTGAATGCAGCTAGATGTTACTACAGTCAAGTACATGAACTGTAGTAGAGTCTTCAGACTCAGCCTCATAAACAGGGGCTTTTTGTCTGGTATTATTTGGGTTAGTCATAGGCTGAGCTAGGAGTGGAGGTTGTTTCACTGGTTGCATATGTTGATGTTGTGTTCTTCCTTAAAAATTTTGATTAGGAGCTAACAGCAAGATTTGAGCTTGCCCTTGATACCTTTGCTGTCCTTAATATGGTGGATATTGTTGTCCCCATATTTGTCCTTGTTTTGTCCACTGTGGATGAGTTGCATTCCAGGGTGGGTTCATTCATCTAGGATGTGACCAATCTGGAGGAGCTGTCCAAGGTTGGTTCTAAGGTTGTGTAGGGACTTCTGCATGTCCCCATGGCATGTTCATATTCCAAGGATATTGTCCCCAATTTGGAAACCGATGAGCATTAGGATATTGTGTATAGCCACCACTGGATCTCTGCCCAATAGTATTAAGTTCTTCCGTTTGGGTGCCTAAGACAGATTTTAGATGAAGCAACAAAGGACATCTATCTATTGAATGTTCCTTGGAGCAAATTCCACAAATAGAAGTTTTGTTTAAAGGGAAATCCTATAAGGCATGCTTATTCCTACATCTTGGGCAATAAATTGCCAAAGGTGGTGTAAAATTGGGTTTTATGTTTCTCTCACCTAATGTAGAATTAAGTTGAACAAGGATATTAGTTTTTAAATTAGTCATTTCCTCCATCAACTCCTTTATGTCATTATTGCCAAAATTCTATTTCTTTCTCCATTGGTGAGTACGGGAATAGTTTCTACATAACTCCACAATATCTTCAAGGTCAAGTTGATCTATGTCTCCTTTTCCCATTAAATCTAACACTTCCTTATATTCATCCTACAATCCTCTTAAGAAGATAAGCTTTAAGAAATCTGGTTCTACAGGACCACATCTCTTTTGGACAAAGGCAAGGCGATCAAGGTAATCCTCTAAACTCTCATATTCTTCTTGCTTGATCTGAAACAGCTCATATTTTCTATTTTGTACTCGACAGTAATCCTGATATTTATGTAAGAATGCAGTTTCCATGTCATCCCTAGTATGGATTGAATTAGGGTCAAGATTACTCATAAACCATCAGAGAGCAGCATCCTTAAGCGTAGAAGGAAATAATTTTAATTTTTTATTATCAATAATGTAGTCATAAGTCTAACATAACACTTTGAATTCAAACAAAAACTGATCAGGATCTTCTGAAATAGTTTCCCTAAAAATTGGCAATATAGATGGAGAAATAGTTTTCATGGGAGCATATAGAGCTAGATCCAACTAGATGGGATATTCAAAAGTCCTAGGAGGATCATCATCATACCCACCTGGTGGTGCTACTGCTACCATAGTTATTTTCTTTCTTGAGTTTGATATGGATGGTTCAGTATTAAGGGAATGTTTAGCAGAAAGTGCTATCAAAAGTTCTTGTTCTAATATGTCCAAAGCTTCAGTTGGTGAAGAAGGTATTTCTTGCTCTAGCAATTCTTCATCTAATCATGAAGAACACTTTGGTGGTTCAGAACTAGTTCTGATAAACCTCCCTCTTTCGTCTCTTGGCCTATGCATTCATGCCTATTCAGTAAATAAACTGAAATATAATATTTCAAAAAATTGTAACACAATTCTTGACCTGTGTCACTTTTCCTAACAACACCATTTGTTCCCCGACAACGATGCCAAAAATGATGAGGGTCATTAATCATTCATCATTTAATCATTATGTGTGTCAATCCATGGCGGTGTCTAGAGATTGTATACGATAGTAAGTGTCACAGTTGCAGGTTCAGTTTATCCAAAAACATGTTTTATTGGTGGATCAATTAGCATTTTGGGGTTTTGTTGTGATCTTTAATTCCTAAGAATTGAAATTAACTCCTATTTACTTTTACAGAAATAGAATTGCAGGAAATGAAATTACAGAGTCTGAAAATGATAGAAAATGAAATGTTGCTTAAATTGAAATGACAAAAAAGTAAAGTGCAAAATTAAAAAAACACACACTCTTGCATGAAATTAAATCAACTGGAGAATGTCAAAATAGAATTTCAACTACTACAATACTGAATCAACAAAAACTGCCAAATTGCAAAATGACAAGATATCTAGAAATTGCTGTGTAATGCAAAATTGAATCAACAATTACTGTAAAACTGCAAAATGACAAAACATCTAGGAATTACTATAAATATAGAAAATGTTGTCTACTACTGGAAACTGTATTGAAAACTACTAAAGAAATGAAAACTGGTAGAATTTTGCTAACCTGCTGCAGCAAGAATTCAGCAAGAAATTTTGTCAAAAACTACCTTCCTTTGGCCTATAAGTGGCCCTTGCTTCCAGAAATAGAATAAGGTGAGGATTTATGCTAAGAGAATCTAGTTGTTACTCATCAACCTTAACATGCCAATTTAAAATTGAATATTGCACCTTTTTATTCAATCTGAAAATGCATTACAGTAATGCAGGAAAAACCTACAAATTACTGTTCTACTACAGGAAAACTTTACTCTATGCTAATTTCAGTATTCTATTACCTATTTATCTATATGTCTATCTATCTTCTCGACCATCTGGGAGCTTTATTATTTATAATATAACACTGATATGCTTGGTTACTGCTTTGCAAGGATTTACAACTAATTACATAACTGTTTCCTAGACTGTAGGAATTTACTTTGTCAAAAATTTATCCATTCATTATTTTTGGGCTGCATTTGTTGAGGAAATCACATTAATATGAGTTGGGACAACCTCCTGGTCAATTTCCAATAATTTTCTCCATCGGTTTATCACTTTTTGACCACCTTCAGTTGTTCCTGTGCTATTCCCTATTCTTGCACCGCTTATTCCTACACTGCTCCAAAACAACAGGTAGGTGACCATTTGTTGCTGATCTATGGTCCAAAAACATAGAAAGTAATGTGTTGACTTCTCTACTCTCTTGCACACCCTTCTACATTGATGGCATGTTCTGGAGTGACTAATTCCAATCCCTACTGTATATGTATAGGTGGCTGGAACTGTCATAGTTACAGCCTATTTTCCTACACAGTCAGCTATAGTGGACAAATTTTTGGTGCCCTTTTCCATTTGAATTAGTTTAACCAAAGGAAAACAATATTACCAAGCATCAGATATTCAAACAAGGTCTGAATTGCTATAATACTACTGATTAATTAACTGAAAAATAAGTGAAATTGTAGTAAAAATAGTAAAACAGAGTATATGCACTTTGTCATTCCAGAATTTGTAAACGTCATTATATAATGCATTTTTCCATAATTAACATAAAAATCATAGTAAAAAGGGTAATTCAAATAGTCAAAATTGTATCAAAGAGTGTTCATGGATGAGGCAACTCCTAGCCTCATCATAACTCATTACTTGAATCTGACTTCTTACTCTTTCTCTTATTTGTAACTTTTAAGGATGCTTATTTTTGGTGAATAGGATCCTCTTTTATTCTCATATTAAAAGCTATGAGAGTTCCATGTAACTCATCCCTTATCAAAGTTTCAATATCTTTTGACTCTTCTATGGCTGAAACCTTTTAACCATACCTCTTAGGAAGTGACCTTAAAATATTTTGACAAACATTTGTTTCTTCAACTTTAAACCCAAGTCATTGCATGGAGTTAACAATCTCATCCACATGAAGTAAGTATGTAGAAATGTTTTCCTCATCCTTCATATTTAGGTCCTCCAATGTTTTCTTGTGATTTTCCAATTTTGCCATATTGACCTTTCTGTCTCCCTCATATTTTTTTTGTAACTTTTCCCAAATCTCTTTTGCTAATGTGCAATGTGTAACTTTTACAAATTTTGATTCACATAAACCACTTAATATTCCTTTCATTGCCTTTGAATTATTCAATTGTAGGAGCTTACCATTTTTATCTATAGGTGTAGTAGTTGGTGGTGTGTACCCATCCTCAACTTCTTGCCATAGATCATTCCCTTGTGCCATTAGGTAAATCTTCATTATTACACTCCAAAATGCATAATTATTCTCATCAAAATTTGGTGCCTTATTTCTTAAAGATCCACTCTGAGAATCCATCTGTATTCTTATAAGATTTTTCAAGTTATTAAACTCTTCCTATGGAACCCACTCTGATACCAATTGAATAACACAAGCTTATACTAAGAGGGGGGTGAATAGTATAATATCAACTTTTACTTTTATTTATCAAACAATATTATCCAATATATCAATGGAAATATCAAAAAAAGTAATCAAATTAATGCACAAATCATCACACACAATAGAGATACCAATTTAACGTGGTTCACCCAATGTGGGCTACTCCACGAAGAAAATATTTCACTAAAATTTTCTCAACAAATATCTTGGTAATCCTTCCCTATTACAATATTTATGGACCTCTATCCAAAGGAGACACCAATCCCCTAATAAAGTTCATAGATACCTATCCATAAGATAACTATTTCCCCTTTACTAATTCTTGGATCTCTATCCACATGAGAAATCCTTCTCCTCTACTCTGGTTGGTGATCTTCTAGAAGACTACTGCCTCCATTGCACTAGATTGTGGATATCTCTCAATAGAAGACCTTTGTACTCACTCATAAGATCTTTATCATCACTATCTTGGCTAATGGATCTCTATCCACTAGAGACTATTGTCCTATTCTCTATCACCTACAAAGCTTTATCTTAGCTCTGCTCAATTTCTATCTCAAATCTACACTAAACATTATCCTCGGTCTAGCACAAATCTGCTCTCAAATTTATTTTTGGTCTGGCATAAATCTATCCTCAAATTTACATCAAACTCTATCCTCAAATATGTTCTCAAGCCTTAACACAAATCTTGATCTAATCACAAATCAAATCTACTTAGATCTGCCCAAAGCCTTAACTGAAAGCTTGAACAAATTAATCAATAAACCCCTCTATCAATTCTTCTCAAATACTTACCTCAAATTTGTCCACAAGTCCTCTCAAGAACTTTCTCAATCTACTCAACAAGTCTTCACCAAGAATTACCTCAAATATTCTCAACAAGTCCTCTCTAGAACTTGTCCAATATGCTCAACAAGTCTTCACCAATACTTACCTCAAATATGCTCAAAAAGTCCTCTCTAGAACTTGTCAAATCTTCTCAACAAGTCTTCACTAAGAATTACCTCAAAAATACTCAACAAGTCCTCTCTAGAACTTTTCCAATCTACTCAACAAGTCTTCACCAAGACTTACCTCAAATCTGTCCAACAAGTCTTCACCAAGACTTGTCTCAAATATTCTTGTAAGCTTCCATAAAATATCACATAAATCTATCCTTAAGCTTTCACAAAAGCTTAATCAACTCTATCCTTAAGTCCCCTCTAGGACTTACTCAAATCTACTCATAAGCTTTCATAAAATCTTACTTAACTCTCTCCTTAAGTCTCCTCTAGTACTTACCCAAAATTATCCACTAGCTTTCACAAAAGCTTATTCGGATCAATTGTAAAACTTGCATACAAAATTCAACTTAATATCTTACATAAAACCTCTTCAATACCACAAAAAAGTTTCACTAAGAATATTTTTTAACCACAAAAACAAATAGAGAATGATAAGAGACTCAACATGTTTCACACTCACAAAACACTCAATCACTTTCAAATTCTCTTTCAAATTAGTTCTCTGGAACTATCACTCCAATACTTTCGATCAATAATGCTAAACCATGTTCACTCAAACATCCACTCAATGAAACACAAAATGCTTACAAACCCTAACCAATTATTTTCACTATACTTCCAACAATTAACACTATGGAACTCAAACCTTGACTCAAGATCATTCTAATTATACATTAACAATGATACTCATGTTCTTTCACAAACACTAGTTCAAGATAGTTCTCAATATCACATAACAATGATAATCATGATCTTTCAACATCCACTAAACATGCACATGAAAACTCACTCAAACATTTCAAACAATGCTTATCAAACAATCTTTTTCACTCCACCTTTGCATTTCACAATATTCAATCCAACAATATTTCACTCATAAGGAAGATGTTCCCATACCTTTTGTATTGATGGAAATATATCCTTAAAACTTGTCTCAATCACAATCAAATCCTCTTTGCCAATTTCAAGGTTAGATAGCAACAACCTATCTCAAAATCTCCACAAATATTCTCCTCAAAAATTAAATCACCATACAAAAATTATCAAGTCTCAGTTACACCTTATTATGTCCAAACTTCTCAAAATATCACTTAACACATACAAATCAATTTCCTTTATTAACTCCAAACTATTCAATGCATAGAAGATCAAGTTCCTTTATAAACACCTTATAAACTCCAAAATTAATATTCAACTTATAAAAACCAATCCCTTCTTTAACCCTTATAACTCCAACATTTATTTATTTTTCTAAACACCAAAATATAAAGTATTCCAAATATCCTTATGGCTCCCTAACTTTCACCCAGGGTGCTATATAAAATATCACGTGGCCTTAATAACTTATTCTTTTCCCAAACCTTGGTGTAATTAATTCACAAGCAAACTTATAATGTGCTTACCTCATACACATTTGGCCCACATTCAAAACAATAGTGCATGCCTTGGCTATGCTTCAAACCCGTGACCAACTACCACCACAACGCTCTATCCAAATGCTAGGCAGCCATTGGCCTACACACCCACACAAGCACCTAAACTCGCATACCATCTCTTATACCTCCGCAAATTCAGTGAACAAAAAAAAAAACTTACTCCTTCATAAAACGATCATGTGGGGATTCGAAACTCCAACCTCTGCCTTGTGAGAGACTTAATAAACCCTTGGCTACTGTTTGTGCCACCCAACATTTATGAATTTCTTTTGTCGTGCCTCATGTACTTATACGAACATCTACCCTTAAAGCCTTTTAAAATTTGTGAAAACCTTTTCTTACACACAAAGCAATGCACGATTGTTAGCATAACCTTAGTATCGAATGCATGGATGGGGGAAAATAAAAATTGTTTCCCCTTTAAATACACCTTGTCCTTTTGTGCTTGATGTCGACCCAAATTCAAATTTTGAAATTTGAATTATAAATTTTAACCTTTTAACTTTGGTGCCCATAGTTATTTAAATTAAAATTTTAACCTATAGGTTAAAATATTTTAATTTAAATAAATTAAATTAAATCCTTTGCAAACTGCTCAATGGGTCTTTTTGAGGATAAATTATTTTTAATGAATCCTTGGACCTCATTTTCTTCACCTCATCCTTTTTCCCAAAATATTATAATATTAAATATTATAATATTATTATTTCAATTTAAACCTGCTTCTCCTTCCTTGGGTCTTCAACCTTTTAGGCCTCTTTAGGCATATAATATTAAAAATAAATATTATATTCTATTCCTTTTAAAACTTTTCTTGCTTTTGGAAAAACCACCCGATGACATTAATGATGACGAAACTGAAACAACAATCTCTTGATATCAATGACAACAAAAATTGCTCAAATTTCTAACATTTTCATTCTCAAGCAAAGCTTAACAAAAGAAGATAAAATTTGTTAACAAAAGAAGATAAAATTTGGTTAACAAAAGAAGATAAAATTTGTTAACAAAAGAAGATAAAATCTGGTTAACAAAAGAAGATAAAATTTGTTAACAAAAGAAGATAAAATTTGGTTAACAAAAGAAGATAAAATTTGGTTAACAAAAGAAGATAAAATTTGATTAACAATTTGAGATAAAATCAATCAAAATCAAATTTTCAAATATTGAAATCAAATATTTATCAAATTTCAAAGTAGATAGTTGATCAATAATTTTACATTTTCAATAAATTCATGAACAAAATCATTGCAAATCAAATCAATACCAAAACAGGCCCCTTGTTAACAAGTATATGCAACACTAAGGTATCCAATTAATTTTAACATTTCATATTTTACATAAGCATTGCAAGCAAGATTAACACATTAAAATAACCTTGGGGAAATTAAAAATATTTCCTTGCAAGAGAGGATATCCTGAAAAAATCCTAATTGTGAGTATATTTTTATAATTGGGCAAAAATATCACTCAATAGAATTGGCGCTAGAAGGAGGGGCACTTGAATGGTTTATTTTATTGTTACTTAAATGTTGAGTTGTTCATTGTTACTTGAAAGCCTTGAATTGTGAATTTTAACTAAGCCCTCAATGCGCAACAAAATTTGTGCTAGAAGGAGGGCATGCTTTGAGGTATTTGATTTGAATTACAAAATTTTATTGAAATTTGTTCACATTTATTGATTGGAAAATTCTCTAATTTATGATGCATTAATGCTAATACCAATTGAAACATTTGAACCAATTGAAGAATATGAAGAAGGGTATTATGGGTCTATAGAAGAGGAAGTTCAGGCTTTCAGATAATTTAAAAAGGAAAATCATAATCACAAGCTTAGGAGTAAAACTAAAGCTCCTTTTACTTCTACTCCCCCAAATGTCATTCCTCTAGATACATGGGCTAGTAACAATCCCATCCCTCCATACAAGGTTGATATACCACAATCATCACATGACAAAATTGTATATAATAATTTGGAGGATTTAAAGAAAACAAAAGTGAATATATCTTTATTTGAGGTTTCTAAGTTGACTAATCATCAAGAATTTTTTATGCAGGATTTTGGTGATCAATGCAAAACAAATCCCAAAAGGCCTTGGATGTGAAATTTTCTTCATGAAGGGACAAAGAGAGGATCCTCCCTTTATTTTTACCATAATAATTACAGGAAGAAATATGCATAAATCTTGTTGATTTAGGAACATTTTGCAATATCATGCCTCACATTGTTTGTCAAAAATTAGGTTTGAATCCCATCCCTTATAATAGTATAGTTATTCAATTGGATAAGTTTTAAGTCCATGTGGTCATAATTCTTAAGAATGTTCACATACAGCTAGCCTCAAAGGCTATGATACAATAGTATATTGATATACATGTTGTAGATATACCTGATAAGTATGGGATGTTGTTGAGTAGAGATTGCTATAGGAATTTGAATGGATACATGGCCACAAATTTTTCATATATGTGGCTACCATGGAAGGGTGTTGCTAACCAAATCAGAGTGGAAAGATATCCTAGACTCAAGGATTTGATTATTGAATAGAAAAAAACTAGTAAAATTGTTTACAATGATTCTGAGTTAGGGGTTTACACTTTGGAAATAAAATTGGACATAGGTGGATCTAAAAATGAAATATCATCTAGTAATCCAATTAAGGATGAAAATATTGTTTTGATGCTTAAATTTGATGGATATAAATCAAAAAAAGGTAGTGGAGCTTGTGTGGAATTGATTAGTCCTAAATGTAAGTTGTCTATGGCAACCTATAGATGGCAATTTCCATGCACTTGTAATACTACAAAATATGAGGCTTTAATATTTGGTTTGTAGTTAGCCTTAAAGAAAATCATTAAATGTTTGAAATTTCTAGGAGTTTTAGAGTTGGTTTTCAAACAAGTGAAAGGCCAACACACATGTCACGATAAAAGGCTAATTCATTACAAAATTAGAGTTATGGATTTGATTTATGAATTCCATGATTTTAATATTTTGTTGATATCTAGGAAGAACAATCGAATTGCTAATTATTTATCTATCACAATAGGTAATCTTAAGACTATTGATAATAGGAAGCTAAAGAAATTTTTAATTGAATTGATATCCTATCCTTCTATACCTGACAATGTGATAAATTTACAGGTATTTGAAAGTGATAGGTATATTTTTGATTTTGTAACTAATTTAGGCATTTTTGAAAATCAAGTGATTGATGAGGATGAGAGATTGCAAGAATATGAAAACAAGGATCATGAGGTAACAAATAAAATCAATGTGATTCATAAAGATATTATTTCTCTCAAAATATTTTTTTATATGGATTATAAAAGCAAAAGTTGTAATAAAACCTCACTCCCGTATGATGCTTATAATTCCATTGATCTTGGGATTAGTAGAGACCCACATAATCTACTCATAGGAAATACTTGCACTCATCAAGAACTAGAAGGAATAATCTAGGCTTTGAAGGATTACATTGATGTAATAGCATGGAGTAATGAGAATTTAAAGACTTATAATGAAAACATCATAACACATACTATTATTTTAAAGCCATATTCCAAACTATTTAGAAAAAAACAAAGATCATTTAACCAATTACTAGAGCCTCTTATACAAAATGAGGTTAAGAAATTATTGGATGCTAATATTATCTTTGCAATCAGACACTCTACATGGGTAGCAAACATTGTACTAGTTAGGAAGAAAATAGGTGAAATTCGTTTGTGTATTGATTTTGGGAATCTCAATAAGCCTTCACAAAAATATAACTATACTTTGTCTTACATTGATCATATTTTACAATTATTGAATGGTTATGATATGATGTCTTTTATTTATGGCTATTATGGATATAGCCAAATTCTTATCGACCCAAAAGATAGAATGAAAATTGCTTTTACCATGAAGTGGAGTACCTTTGATTATAGAAGAATACCTTTTGGATTGCTTAACGCAGGTGTCACAATTCAAATAGCTATGGACTATGCATTTAGATATTTGATAGGTAAATACATAGTTATTTATATTTATGGCATTCCTATTTTCTCAAAGAATAGATCTAACCACATTAATGAATTGAGAAAATTTCTTCAAAGGTGTAGAGAACATGACATTTCCCTAAATTCCAAAAAGTGCATTTTTGGAGTAACCAAAGGTAAGATTTTAGGCCATTTCATATCAAAATATAAAATTTCCATACATCCTAAAAGAATCGAAGCCATCTAGAAAATCTCTTTTCTTGGTAGCAAGAAAGAATTAAGATCATTTTTTGGGAAAATAAACTTTATTAGGAAATTCATTTTGGATTTTCTGAAATAGTTAAACCATTAAATGATATGTTAAAAAAGGATGCTAACATTAATTGGACTAGTGAAGCTAAAGAAAATTTTCAGGATGTTTAAAATGCAATATCTTTTGCACCTGTTCTTATGAGTCCTAATTACAATAAACCTTTCTATATTTGTTCATTTTCTTTTGAGAATTCTTTTGCTAGTGTATTCACTCAAAAGAATGGATATAATTCAAAAAATCCTATTGATTTCTTGAGTTCACCATTAAAATATGCACAGTTGAAATACACTATTCTCAATAAACAAGTATATGCTCTTTTTAAAACTATGAAGAAAATTAGACATTACTTTTTGCATAGTAGAATTTTTGCAATAGTACCTGACTCAATTGTCAAAACAATGTTGATGCAAAATGAAATAGGAGAAAGGAGAGGCAAATGGATGGCTACTTTGCAAGAGTTTGATTTAGAGATTCGTTCTATGAAGCTTGTTAGAATATAAGGTTTGACAAGATCTCTAGCCAAAATTGATCCTCAAATCATGTGTCAACAATACACTATAGAAAACATCACCACATGTGAATGGTATAATGATATTGTGTATTTTATTTTGAATGGTAAGTGCCCTGATCACTTTAATTCTATGCAAATAAGAGCACTTCGATTAAAAATATTTAATTTTATGATTAAATTTGGTGTGTTATACATAAGAAATCATAAAGGAATTTTCCTTAGATGTTGGAGTAAGGATGACTCTACACAAATACTTAAGGATTTTCATGGTAAGTATGTGATTGAGCATGGATCATATAATGCCACATCACACCATATTTTGAGATATAGTTACTACTAGACTCACATTTTCAAATATGCCCATGCCCATGTTTTTTCTTGCCATACATGTTATATTACCACTGATATTCTCACAATGACACTGAGAGGGGGGGGTGAATCAGTGTAACTACTCAAAAACTTAAATCTGCAACTTTTAAAACTAATAATGCAAGCTTGAAACTAGATAATGCAAGTATCACACAAGAGCATCACACAACACAGATTTTACGAGGTTCACCGATGTGGCTACTCCTCAAATAATGACTGTTTGGACTTCAATCCAAATCCAGTCTTTGCAAGGATTCAATATTTACAATTGTTTACCAGCACCCATTGGAAGGAGCACCAACCCCTGATTTATCTGCTGCAACAGATAGGAGCACCAACCCCTTTATCCAAGCACCAACTTGGATTTCTATTTTGCAAGATAAATGGACATAAAAATGCCTTCTCTTTTTACAAGACCCTTACTGGTCTATAGCTCATGCAATTTTATCAGAAGCATAAAGAGACTTGTTAGAGACTCAATATCTTCCTTTCAAATCTAAAACCTCTCTGTTATTTTACAAGAACAATATACAGGTTTTAGTTCTCTTGTTGTTCTTCATGCAGCACACTTACCACACTTTGCCTTTTTATTTTTTCAATACAGCACAGTTGCGGTAACCTCCTAACTGTGCCAGTTCGATCCTTATATGCTTGATTTCCTCGAATGGCTCAAATTCAAACGGTTTAACTTTCCCTCCAACTTTTCATGCATTCTCGGTTGTAATTGACGTGTCAAATCCTTCTCTGACCTGATCCGCCTTTTAGCCGCTTTCTTTCTGACATTCTGACGTTCTGACAGCCTTTTTCTCTGCACAGTCTGACATTCTACTCTGCTGGAACTGACAACCCTTCTGCGCGTTTCGATGCTCTATTATCTCTATGAAACTGCTCTTTAAAATTCTTTTGCACTTTATTCTAAACGGTGTCAATCCTTCTATTCTACCCGTTACTTTCTTGTGAGTCAAGCACAAGCATCGAGAATTCTGTATCACGGCCTACCAATGACCGTTCTACATTCAATGCATAGTTCCGTGGCAACTCTTTGTAACTGCCACCTTTGCCAGCCATGCTGCAACACGGCCCTGCAACAGCCGTTCTTTTCTTAATTGCAATGCTTCGTAACTTTCCTTTTAACTTCAGTTAACTGCAGCATGAATTTCTCCTATGCATTCTCACCACCTGTCACTTGGAACTGCAGATCTGACTCCGATTAGGTTTATCGTAGCGGCGCCTTTTTGACACTTTGTCACAATGCATGTATCTTTGATTTTTTCCCGCCAAAGCATTACCTGTCGCGATATCACGACGTTTTCCGCTTTGCTGACGTCATCCTCAACTTTGTCGCGATATCGCGACACTTTCGGCTTCCTGAGGCTTCTCTGGCAACTTGTCGCGATATCGCGACATTTTTGGTTTTGCTGACGTCATCCTCTAAGATGTCACGAAATCATGACGTTTCTGGCTTCATGAGGCTTCTCTGGAAACATGTCAGGATATCAGGACATTTGTGCTTTGACGGTCATCCGCTAAGGTGTCGCGAAATCGTGACGCTTCGCTCGGCTTTCGGCAACTTGTCGCGATATCGTGACATTTTTAGACTTGACGTCATCTTCAAAGATGTCATGAAATCGCGACGTTTCTGGCTTGCAATGGCTTTTCGTTCACCCTGTCGCGAAATCGCGACACATTTTGGCCTCCGTACAATTTTTACTCCATGCAGCCGCGAAAAACCTTACATGTAGCGAAATCGCTACACCATTGTTGCCTTAGCATTTTTCTTTTCTGCTTGCTATTGAAACTCCGACGTGTAGCGATATCGCTACACCTTTCCAACATGTGTTTCTAACCTGTAGCGAAATCGCTACACCTTCGCATTATGCACTTTCAACCTGTAGCGAAATCGCTACACCTCTGCACTATGCACTTTCAACTGTAGCGAAATCGCTACACCTTTTTACCTTGCACTTTCAACTTGTAGCAAATGCTACACCTCCGCACTATGCACTTTCAACTTAGTGAAATCGCTACATCTTTTACCTTGCACTTTGACCATGTAGCGAAATCGCTACTACTTTTCACCTTGCAACTCGAAGTTGTATCTAAGTCGCTGCACTTTTGTCCTTAGTGTCTCAAGCTTGTAGCGAAATCGCTACGCTTTTCTTACTTGGTGCTTTTTCTTTGCTTATGTTGGCGAAACTCAGACATGTAGCGAAATCGCTACAACTTCTTCATCAACTTTCTCTCTCCTCCGATGTGTCGCGAAATCGTGACATTTTCATCCTTGGTGCCTTTGCTTCAAACTTGTCGCGAAATCGCGACAGTTTCTCGATTTGGCTTCTTTCCTTCCAGCATGTCGCGAAATCGTGACATTTTCCTTGCACATTCTCTCTCCTCCGATATGTCGCGAAATCGTGACATTTTTCAATGCACTTTCTCTCTCCTCCGATATGTCGCGAAATCGTGACATTTTTCAATGCATTTTCTCTCTCCTCAGCCATGTCGCGAAATCGTGACAATCTTACTTGCATCTTCTCTCTCCTCAGACATGTCGCGAAATCGTGACATTTTGGCATGCTTTTTCTCTCTCCTCGGATATGTCATGAAATCGTGACATTTTCTTATGGACTTTCTCTCTCCTCCGGTATGTCGCGAAATCGCGACAGGAACCATGTCGCGATATCGCGACAGAAAACATGTCGCGATATCGCGACAGTTTTCTTCCTTGTCTTTTTCTGCAAATTTTTGGATCTGGGTCCCCTCTGTTTTTCTTGAGATTTTTTGCACTTGATCTGACTGACCTCTGAACTGCTTCAACTGCATCACTCTTACGTGTTGACAACAATTACAATCCTTTTGCCTTGCTTTTGCTGCACCTTGCTCAACAATCTCCCCCTTTGGAATTGTTGGCAACACTTTGTAGCCTTGCTCAAATTCTTCTCCCCCTTTGCCAATAATGCCAAAGGGCTGCTCTGCAGACTCCCCCTGAGTCTATGCACAACATTCTCAGGCATAAATAACTTGAATGCTCCCCTTGAGAATGTATTTCCCATAGCTAGTCAGTGCTTGGGAAGTGTGACTACTCCCAACTTCTTCCGAAGGTATTCAAATACTTCCTTTGGTAAAGGTTTGGTGAATATGTCTGCTACTTGCTCTGTAGTGGGAACAAACTCCAATCTGACCTCTCCTTCTGCAACCTTATCCTTCAAGAAGTGATACCGGATTGCAATATGCTTGGTGCGGGAATGCATTACCGGATTCTTTGAAATGTTGATTGCACTTGTGTTGTCACATTTGACTGGAATGGGCTCATTGAAGTGAATGCCTAGATCTTTCAATGTTTGTCTCATCCATAGTATTTGTGTACGGCATGTAGTAGGCTGCAATGTATTCGGCCTCGGTTGTGGATAAAGAGGTCGATTCTTGCTTCTTCTTGTGCCATGCAACCAATTTGTTTCCAAGAAAGAATGCTCCTCCACTTGTACTTTTTCTGTCATCAATGCATCCTGCCCAATCGGCATCGAGTATGCAAAGAGAGTGAAGTCTTTTCCTTTTGGATACCACGACCCATACTCCATAGTACCTTTGAGATACCTAAAAATCCTTTTCACTCTTTGTCACATGAGTCTCTTTTGGACTAGCTCTGAAATCTTGCAACCATGCAAACGACTTGTAAGATATCCGGTCTAGTGGTTTGTCAAATACGACGAGCTCCCAATCATTGATCTGTACATTGTTTGATCAACATCCGGAGATTTATCATCCTTGCTCAACTTGCGGCTTGTTGTCATGGGGGTGCTCATTGGTTTACTATCTTCCATAGTGAACTTTTTCAGCATTTCTTTCACATATTTAATTTGAGAGATAAAAATCCCCTTTTCGATTTGATTAACTTGTAATCCAAGGAAATATGAAAGTTCACCTATCATAGACATTTCAAACTCTTTATGCATTTTGTTTGCTATGTCTTTGCATGATTCATCATTGCTACTCCCAAAAATTATATCATCTACATAAACAACTAGAACAATGAAATTGCCATTTTCAGTTTTCACATATAAATTGCTATCCACCATACCTTTCTTGAATCCTTGCTTAGTGAGATAGTTGTCCAGTCTTGCATACCAAGCTCTAGGTGCTTGTTTCAAGCCATACAATGCTTTCTTCAGCTTGCAAACAAAGTTAGGATTATCACAAAGTTGAAAACCATCAGGCTGTTCAATATATACTTCTTCTTCAAGATTTCCATTCAGAAATGCTGATTTTACATCCATCTGATAAACCTTGAAGTTCTTATGAACAGCTAAAGCCAAAAATAGTCTTATTGCTTCAAGTCTGGCCACGGGTGCAAAAGTCTCTTCAAAATAAATCCCCTCAACTTGGGCATATCCCTTACAGACTAATCTTGCTTTATTCCTTACCACTTGTCCATCTTCATTCAGTTTGTTTCTAAATATCCATTTAGTACCAATTATGTTTTTATTTTCAGGCCTTGGTACTAATTCCCAGGTTTTGTTTTTCTCAATTTGATCTAGTTCTTCATTTATTGCTTCCATCCAGCTTTCATCCGTGCTTGCTTCAATAATATTCTTGGGCTCAATCTTTGGATAACGAGAGAATAGTTATTTACTACTCTTCTTCTTGTCCGAATGCCAAGCTGTAGGGTCCCCAATAATCTGCTCTTTGGGATGATTTTTCTACGCTAGCTTGCTCATTACGTATTTTCTATTTTCATCTCTTTCTAAGTCCTCCGAATCTGATTTCTGTCTCTCTTCTTTTTCTTGATCTTCATCTTCTTCAATAAATTCTTCATAGGTTGGGTAGTTTTCATTATTGCTGATTTCTTGTTTCCTGCCTTCATCAACCTTCACATCCGCACTCTCCACTATTTTCTTAAGTCTTTTGTTGTAGCATGTATAGGCTTTGCTTTTAGTTGAGTACCCAAGGAATATTCCTTCATCAGCTCTGTCTTCAAACTTGCCAAGATTGCTTTCAGTTCTCTTAATGTAACACTTGCTGCCAAACACTTTGAAGTATTTTGCTGTAGCCTTTTTGCCAAACCACAGTTCATATGGTGTTTTGCTTTCATGCGGCCTCAACATACACCTATTCTGAATATAGACTGCAGTATGGACTGCCTCTTTCCAGAACCTATCAGCAATTTTGCTCTCTGTTAACATGGTCCTTGCCATTTCCTGTACAATTCTGTTCTTTCTTTCAACTACTCCATTCTGTTGAGGTGTTCTTGCTTGCTGAGAAGCTGTCTTCTTATTCCATGTTTTTCACGAGAATTCAGCAAACTCATTTGAAATAAACTCTCCTCCTCTATCAGATCTCAAACATTTAATTCTTTTTCCAGATTGATTTTCAACAAGATTTTTGAAGGTTTTAAACATCTCAAAGGCTTCTGACTTCTGTTTCAAAAAGAGTACCCATGTCATTACGGAAAAATCATCAATACACAGCATAAAATATTTGTATCCATTTATGCTTTCTGTCCTCATGGGACCACACAAATCAGTGTGAATCAGTTCTAGTGGCTTGCTTGTGAAGTACTCTTTTGCTTTGAAGGTAGATCTGGTTTGCTTCCCCTTTTGGCATGACTCACAAATGTTGTTTGATGGTTTGCCAATAGTGGGTATGTCTCTTACTGCTCTTTTCGAGCTGATTTTTACCAGATTATCAAAGCTTATGTGACCGAGTCTTTTATGCCACGACCAGTTTTCTTCTTCTTGTCCAACCAAGCAAGCTCCTTCTGAAGTCTCCGAGAGAGTATACAAATTTCCAGAAGTTCTCAGTCCAGTGGCTATTAACTTTCCATTTGTTGTCTTTCTTACTTCACAGCCCTCCTTCTTGAAAATTACTTCATGACCTCTGTCACAAATCTGACTTACACTCAGTAGGTTATGTTTCAGTCCTACCACAAAAAGAACTTCCTTTGAGTTGATTTTACCATCACTTAACTTAACTGATCCTTTACCCACTATCTTTGCTCCATCATTGTTTCCGAATTTCACAGAACCACCTTCGTATGTCTGCAGCTTATCAAACTTCTGTTTGTCTCCTGTCATGTGACTGGAGCATCCACTGTCTAGAATCCAGGGAGCAGATTTATTCTGTGCTTTGAGAGCTGTTTGAACGATCAGGGATTCTTTGTCTTTCTTCGGTTGTCCCTTTTCTTTCCATTGAGTTTTGACAGCAGATCTGGTTACTTTCTTCACCTTCTCCCTTTCATTTGCTTGTGACGGTTTATTGGGAAATTTTCTGTTTTGTTTTGATCCAGTTGATTGATATTTTCTTCCCTGGTATGTATTTCCTGCAAAAGAGCTACGACAATTTCTTGCAATATGGCCGAAGTTATGGCGGTTATAACATTCTACGACATAATCTATCAAAGGTGAAAAATTATTTACTGCTAGTGAAATTTCTTTGTTCTATATTATATCTACAACTAGAAATTTTATGACCATATGCATTGCACTTAAAACAATAACCGAGAAAAGGAGCGAGTGTACACTGGAAATGGATGTTGCCATGTGGAGGTAGAAGCCATGGGTCTTCTTCTTCTTTGATGAGAGACTTTGGTGAATCCATCATTTGCAGCACTCCTTTCGAGCTTGGATTTGTTGTTTTCTTTTGCATGATACGGTTTATCTTGATCAACTCTAATCTTGTCTTTATTATTCTATTGGATCTCCTATTACTGACCTTTGAGTCCTTTGAGGTTTCTCCTTCATCAAAGCCCAAGCCAAATTTGATACCTGTGGGCCTTTGATTATTCAACATTTTGTTCGAGTTTCTCGGAAGCTGTCTTCAAATTTTTGATGACAACTCAGTTTCGATTCATTTCTTCTAGCTGCAGCCTTAATCTAACTATTTCTTCTTCTAGCTTGTTGCTCTCATTTATTTTCACGGTCATCTGAGCTTCAACATCTTCAGACCTTTTCTTGTATTCATCAGTTTGTACTTTCAAACTTATTATTACATTGCTGGCCTCCTCAAATTTTCTTGTAATCTTTTTATTTCTTTTCCTTTCCGCACTTAACTCTTCAAGAGCGGCAACTAACTCACCTTCCGAGATCTATCTCGGCCTCATCTTCTAATTTTTCTTCACACTCCTGTGTTTCCTCGGTTGTTTGTTCTTCAAAAGCCATGAATAGGGCTTCACCGGTTTCTTCTTCGATTCCTCACTGGAGCTGTCTTCGGAAGAATCGATATTCCAGGAAATGAAACTCTTCTTCTTGAAGTTTCTTTTTCTAAACTGCGGTTTCTTTTTCCAGACATTTCTTTCTGGATGTGTTCCTTCATCATTTTTATTTTTCTCCTTCATTGGGCATTTTGCTGCAAAGTGCCCGATGCCTCCACAGTTAAAACATTTGAACGGCAACTTACCTCTGTACTTTCCTTTTCCCTTTACTAATTTCCTAACAAAGTTTGCTTCATTTTCATCTGCAGATTCTTCTTCCTCTGACTCTTGTTTAGATTTTACATTTTTTTGTGCTTGGAAGGTTGCTTCTCTGTCAGAGGGCTTAGTTTGTCCAATCCTCATTTCATAAGCTGTTAGAGAACCATGCATTTCATCCATACTAAAAAAATTTAAATCTTTTGCTTCTTCTATGGCGAGAAACCTTTGCATCAAACCTTTTGTTGAGAGTTCTCGGTACCTTCTTCACAACAAGCTGCATCTTCCATTTCTTCCCCCGAGTCCTCTTATTGCATTGATGATTCCGTTTACTCTCGGCATGTAAGCTTCTATGTTTTCATCATCGGTCATCTTTAATGCTTCGAGCCGGGCA
This sequence comes from Wollemia nobilis, assembly GCA_028583015.1. Taxonomy (NCBI): domain Eukaryota; kingdom Viridiplantae; phylum Streptophyta; class Pinopsida; order Araucariales; family Araucariaceae; genus Wollemia; species Wollemia nobilis. Next base: position 1,690,692 of record JAQPPZ010010331.1, on the reverse strand, counting down.
CGATGTGTTTGCGGCTTAGCTTCCTTGATTTTGTTGTCTCCTTCATGAATGCTTTGCAGTTTGTCCCATATGTCTTTAGCAGATTTGCAGTTCATGATGCGTATCAACTCACTATCGACCAATCCACACATAATCGCATTCTTGGCTTTCGAGTTGTTCTCAAACTTTTTCTTTTCAGCCGCATCTGTTGGAGGAACAGTGGGAGTGGTGTATCCATTTTCAACAGATTCCCAAATGTCATAACCCAATGCACGAGAGATAGGTCTGCATTCTGAGCCTCCAGAAAGAATAGTTTGTTCCATCGAACAGAGGAGCTTTGTTAGAAGAGAAACCTTCACCACCGGCCATTGTATATCTCCCAAGAACACCTTAGCTGATTAAGCTTGTGCAGGTGCCTGGCTCTGATACCAATTGATATTCTCACAATGACACTGAGAGGGGGGGTGAATCAGTGTAACTACTTAAAAACTTAAATCTGCAACTTTTAAAACTAATAATGCAAGCTTGAAACTAGATAATGCAAGTATCACACAAGAGCATCACACAACACAGAATTTACGAGGTTCACCGATGTGGCTACTCCTCAAATAATGACTGTTTGGACTTCAATCCAAATCCAGTCTTTGCAAGGATTCAATATTTACAATTGTTTACCAGCACCCACTGGAAGGAGCACCAACCCCTTTATCCAAGCACCAACTTGGATTTCTATTTTGCAAGATAAATGGACATAAAAATGCCTTCTCTTTTGCAAGACCCTTACTGGTCTATAGCTCATGCAATTTTATCTCACAGAAGCATAAAGAGACTTGTTAGAGACTCAATATCTTCCTTTCAAATCTAAAACCTCTCTGTTATTTTACAAGAACAATATACAGGTTTTAGTTCTCTTGTTGTTCTTCATGCAGCACACTTACCACACTTTGCCTTTTTATTTTTTCAATACAGCACAGTTGCGGTAACCTCCTAATTGTGCCAGTTCGATCCTTATATGCTTGATTTCCTCGAATGGCTCAAATTCAAACGGTTTAACTTTCCCTCCAACTTTTCATGCATTCTCGGCTGTAATTGACGTGTCAAATCCTTCTCTGACCTGATCCGCCTTTTAGCCGCTTTCTTTCTGACATTCTGACGTTCTGACAGCCTTTTTCTCTGCACAGTCTGACATTCTACTCTGCTGGAACTGACAACCCTTCTACGCGTTTCGATGCTCTATTATCTCTACGAAACTGCTCTTTAAAATTCTTTTGCACTTTATTCTAAATGGTGTCAATCCTTCTATTCTACCCGTTACTTTCTTGTGAGTCAAGCACAAGCATCGAGAATACTGTATCACGGCCCTGCAACAGCCGTTCTACATTCAATGCATAGTTCCGTGGCAACTCTTTGTAACTGCCACCTTTGCCAGCCATGCTGCAACACGGCCCTGCAACAGCCGTTCTTTTCTTAATTGCAATGCTTCGTAACTTTCCTTTTAACTTCAGTTAACTGCAGCATGAATTTCTCCTATGCATTCTCACCACCTGTCACTTGGAACTGCAGATCTGACTCCAGTTAGGTTTATCGTAACTGGCGCCTTTTTGACACCTGTCACAATGCATGTATCTTTGATTTTTTTCGCCAAAGCATTACCTGTCGTGATATCACGACGTTTTCCGCTTTGCTGACGTCATCCTCAACTTTGTCGCGATATCGCGACACTTTCGGCTTCTTGAGGCTTCTCTGGCAACTTGTCGCGATATCGCGACATTTTTGGTTTTGCTGACGTCATCCTCTAAGATGTCACGAAATCGCGACGTTTCGCTTCATGAGGCTTCTCCGAAACATGTCGTGATATCGCGACATTTTTCTTCGTCATCCTAAGTGTCGAAATCGTTGCTCACGGCTTTTCGGAACTTGTCGCGATATCGCGACATTTTTAGACTTGTTGGCGTCATCTTCAAAGATGTCGCGAAATCGTGACGTTTCTGACTTGCAATGGCTTTTCGTTCACCCTGTCGCGAAATCGCGACACATTTTGGCATCCGTACAATTTTTACTCCATGCAGCCGCGAAAAACCTTACATGTAGCGAAATCGCTACACCATTGTTGCCTTAGCATTTTTTTTTCTGCTTGCTAGTGAAACTCCGACGTGTAGCGATATCGCTACACCTTTCCAACATGTGTTTCTAACCTGTAGCGAAATCGCTACACCTTCGCATTATGCACTTTCAACCTGTAGCGAAATCGCTACACCTCCGCACTATGCACTTTCAACCTGTAGCGAAATCGCTACACCTTTTTACCTTGCACTTTCAACCTGTAGCGAAATCGCTACACTCCCCACTTAGCGAAATCGCTACACCTTTTTACCTTGCACTTTGACCATGTAGCGAAATCGCTACTACTTTTCACCTTGCAACTCGAAGCTGTATCAAAATCGCTGCACTTTTGTCCTTAGTGTCTCAAGCTTGTAGCGAAATCGCTACGCTTTTCTTACTTGGTGCTTTTTCTTTGCTTATGCTAGCGAAACTCAGACATGTAGCGAAATCGCTACAACTTCTTCATCAACTTTCTCTCTCCTCCGATGTGTCGCGAAATCGTGACATTTTTCATCCTTGGTGCCTTTGCTTCAAACTTGTCATGAAATCGTGACAGTTTCTCGATTTGGCTTCTTTCCTTCCGACATGTCGCGAAATCGTGACATTTTCCTTGCACATTCTCTCTCCTCCGATATGTCGCGAAATCGCGACATTTTTCAATGCACTTTCTCTCTCCTCCGATATGTCGCGAAATCGCGACATTTTTCAATGCACTTTCTCTCTCCTCAGCCATGTCGCGAAATCGTGACAATCTTACTTGCATCTTCTCTCTCCTCAGACATGTCGCGAAATCGCGACATTTTGGCATGCTTTTTCTCTCTCCTCGGATATGTCGCGAAATCGTGACATTTTCTTATGGACTTTCTCTCTCCTCCGGTATGTCGCGAAATCGCGACAGGAACCATGTCGCGATATCGCGACAGAAAACATGTCGCGATATCGCGACAGTTTTCTTCCTTGTCTTTTTCTGCAAATTTTTGGATCTGGGTCCCCTCTGTTTTTCTTGAGATTTTTTGCACTTGATCTGACTGACCTCTGAACTGCTTCAACTGCATCACTCTGTCTGTGTTGACAACAATTACAATCCTTTTGCACTGCTTTTGCTGCACCTTGCTCAAAAACCACCAAAAGAGAAATAAATGTTGCCATGCCTTTACAATCCGTATTTGAAGCTAGACCATTTTCACAATGGGGTTTAGATTTTATAGGAGTTATAAATCTAAATTCTTCACCTAACCACAAATACATTCTAACCACCATAGATTATTGTACTATATGTACTAAATCTATTCTTACTAAGAACTATACTTTTGAAGTGGTTATTCAATTTTTAGAGGGACACATTGTTACTAGATTTGGTATGTCATATTCTATTATTTGTGACAATGGTTCTACTTTCATCTCACTTCAATTTATGGAAAGGGCCTATGCAAATAAGGTAAGTATAAAGTTTTATTCAAATAATTATCCACAATGTAATGGTTTAGTAAAATCTACTAATAAAAACTTATTGTCAATCATTAAAAAATTGTTAGAAATGAACCCTACAGATTGGCATAACAAGTTGAAAAATGCTCTATGGGTGGATAGAACTAGATCAAAAGTATCCATTGGTACTTATCCTTATGATTTATTTTATGTCCAAGAGCCTATTTTTTATGCTAAACTAAAATTGTAGACTCTTCAATTTATGAAAGATGATCTTGAAACTGATGATAAAACAGAGGCAATATTTACTCACTTAATCAGTCTAGATGAAAAGAGGGAAGATGCCCTATAGTATTTTAGTAAGCATTAGAAGGTTTTCAAAAGGTGAGTTGATAAAATAGCCAAGCTCAAAGCCTTTGGTATTTCTGATTTGTTTTTATTATGGGATAGGGCACACGAAAAGAAGGGTGATCATGATAAACTTGATAAACTTTGGTTATGCTCCTATCAAATTTTAGAGAGTCTTAGGGAAAATGCTTTTAAATTATAGAATTTAAGTGGAGAGAGTATTCCTCTACCTGTTAATGGGTAGTTCTTAAAGCACTATTTCTATCCCTGAGATAGAAAGCACATCCATCACTTGTATATATATTCATATTTTGTACATAGGTTTTTATTTCATGAGATTTCTTGTACATTACTTTGTTTTTTCATTTTGTTTTCTCTCTTACATAATTTTGTATTTATATCATTTGGATACAGTCATCACTCATTTGTTAGTTTGGTTGTCTTTTTATTTTAAAAGTTATTCGTTCCATTTTTTGGTCTTTAAATAATGTAGGATCATGCCAAAGTTATGTTTTGGTTTATGTTCACTTTTGTTTACCTCATGTTTTGGTTTTGGTTTTCCATATTGTGGTATCGTTCCATAGTTGCGATAAATTTTTGGTCACTTTGTAGGAGTTATTCCTTAGTCATGGAGGATGAATAATTAGTTTGAAGTTAAATGAAATTGAAGTTATTGAAATTAGATTATTTAGTAGTTATTATTGAATTGTGGATTAAAATAGTGGATGTTGAAATAATATGATAATTTGCTAAAGCTTCACATGTAAAATCGCATTTAAATGATATTTTTTTGACTCCTAAAGGATGAAATCATTTTGGTTGGTTGAATAGGTGAATTTTTTTATAGAATCCATCTTAAGCCTTAGATGATCTCTAACCCAAGCGGCATATATGATATTTGCAATGTAATCAAATACTTATAATAAAAAAAAAAATAGAAATCAATCTAGTGCTCGAGTGATTCAGATAATATCTATCGGGACTATAGACTCTTGGTTGTTAATAGAGCAAGGTCTAGATGAAATCAAGGTCATATCCACTGGAGCTATGGATTCTTTATTGGTAGTGGAGCAATGCATAGACAATTTTTTATGAGTAATATTTTTTATAGCCAGATTGTAAAATAGATGAGGAAATTTTTATGGATTCAAAAATAGGAAATGAATTCACAAAATACATAGTAGTCTGAAGCAAATAAGGTATTTATTTTTAGTGGAAGTAATTTGAACCCCATATTTCTTGGGTATTGTTAAATTATTTATTTTTCTAACCTTAAGTTTTTTTTATTTCAAATTAGGTTTGTTATCCAAAATACTCTAGAGCATTTTCTAGTAGAGTCATAATTTTTTGTTGTCATTGCATAACTTACCCCAAATTTGGGGACACACCTTAAATTTTGATGTTTATGGAAAATTTTGTTTACATTGAGTGATTGGTTGATTCTATCATGGTTTTAGTATTGGAAATTTTTGGTGAGCAATATCATTTTGTTCTCATATGTTTAACCTCATAATTTTATAATAATGTCATCTCATTTTGGATCCCACATTGTTTGTGCTCTTAATATTTATCTAGTGGCCCTGTTGGTGTCATATAAGCTTAGTTCAAATATTATATCGAATCCATTCTTGAATCCAACTCATTGTTTATATTTCCTATATAAAAATTAAAAAAAAAAAAGAAAAAAAAAAAAACAAACAAATTAAAAATATGATAATAAAAATAAAACAAATAAAGTAAAAAAATAAAAATATGATAATAAAAATAAAAATATAAAATAGCAAGGGAATTATCACATTAAATAATTTCATGTTATATAAAGGTCCACTCTGTAATTTGTAGTTTTTCCACCTCAAGAATATTTATAAATTAATACAGATTTTGTTTTCATAAAGTAATTTAAAATTAAAATGTTTGTTTTATAAATTTATTTTAAATTAAAATGTTCAACTAATTTTGTGTCCATATGGTTACATTAGAAAAATAGGAATGATTTTTGAGGTGAACCTCAACCCGATCAACTATCGAATGTGGCGCATGAGCACGATCAATGCGGGACATGGATTTAAAGGAGCACGATCAACCCAAGTGGTATATTTTTCAAAGCATTTCCAAGGTGCCCAATGGGCTAGCTAAGTCATATGATACTATGTAATGTTCCTAAAATAAACTCCCATCATGTTGTCACCAAATGCACATGGTATTAAACGTAGACGAGTGATAGATGATTTCTTTGGATGTATTGAGGATGTTTGTGAGACAGAGAAGTTGATTTTGGATCATAGGTGGTTTCAATGGGAGGTAACACTAGTGGAGAAGTCTCAGATGTACATAGTAATTCATTTTTGGGATACCTATTTTGTAAAAACTTGATCATTTGTGATGGCAGTGTATTCAATGCATGAAGAGACTATTTTCGAAGGAAAGGAGGTAGTGATAGTACTGAGCACATATCGATGCTATTCCCATACCTGAAGAAGTAATACATGATTATCACGAGTTCACGATACCATGCAGATACATTGGGCACACCACCAATAGCAATGCAAGATGTTTATTAGATGTAGGGAATTAAGGTATGTTTAAATCAAAGACCATACATTATTAAATAAACAAGTACACTAGTGAAAATATGATACACCGATTGGGTTTGAATAACATCCATGGCATAATGAGTTGTGTAATTTCATCGTAAGGCATGTTTATACTAGGTATTTTTTTTGTTTAGTTCCTGTGTAGGAAAATCATGTCACCTAGGGCTTCTTCAAACAATTTAGGGAGCACATATTGGCATCAATCAAAACATATAAACATTTCTCAAATTAAACTTCTATTTGTGGATACATTACAATGACATTGCATTTATGGTCAAGAATATTTAGAGAAAGATCATTTGGAAGACCTCCAATTCAGTCACAATTACTATAGTTGGTGTGCAACAATCTAGATAATCTCTCTATGCATCATAAAGACTATCATTAGAAGTGTGGAGGAAGTTACCCATGATATTTTAATGATGAATTGCTTAGTTTTTTTATCCATGACAACTTGATAGGATTGCCACATAGATTGATAAGAATATTGTTGTATTATTCATACTCAAATACACTTGAAAGATTGATGGTGGTAGGGAATTCAATTAATTGAGACCTTGTGAAGATGAGTAGCATCATGGACAAGCTAGAAGGAAAACTATAGGGTCGGTTTGCTTTAAACATCGGCTAGGATTTAGGAATCAATATCTCTATGACATTTCTTTATGTTGTGGAAGGGTGCAGACTTTGCCAGAGTACAAAGGAGGAACAAACAAGAAGGATAAATATGAGACCTTGGATGTAATAAACGAGTTAATGAACAAAAAATCTAATGTTATAACTTGTGCCACCGATGTGGGTTTGAATGACCAATGTAAGCTGGTGTGCACATCAAATGCATCACTTCCATATTAGATGAAAAACTTGAATGGCATGACAAAATCAATTTCCCTATAAATAATTGTTTTTTTTTGTTTTGTTTTTATTCACACGCCTTTCGCTAATCAAAACTATTATAATGCTAGAAGCCTTAATTGAGGTAAAATATGAATTCCACTATGGTTACACATAAGGCATTAGGAATATAAAGGTGAATGCTTTGTTTTTGAAGATTGCATTACAAAATGAACAAGCGAAAGGGGAAATGAAGAGTTTTTATTTTATTTTTAGAAATTTTAAATATCCAATTGAATGCATATGAGAAGGGTCAAAGACTTTGTGCAATGAAATAATGTTGGATTTATGAGTTTATGGAAGACATCTCCTCCCTTGTTGCTGGACTGCACCAAATTTCACCCATTGCAATTGATTTAAGCATGGTATTCTGCAAGTGTATTCATTTAAAATCTTTCATGTTGGCAATATATGGGAAATTTTAATAAGTTTTATGCATGTAGATGGTAGAATTATTTATTTTTCCTAATATATTGTGTTATTCCATTGAATATTGCATCACATTAATTTTGGACTACATGAAGATGGGTCAAATTAATGTTGGTTTAGTGTAGGGTATTTTTTATGCAGGTTCGGGTCAAAATTTTAGAGAGTTATCATAACTTGTTCTTTCTTTTATTTTTTCTAACCCTAGCCTTTTACAAATTTGTTTAACATCGTCAAATACATAAAAAAAATTAAAACCCCAAAAAGAGATACATGAATTTCAAAATAAAAAATGCAAATTCTCATTTTACGTAAGGTCGCATTTTTAATGAAAATTTGAGGTTTCAAACTTTGCACATTTTTCCAAGCAATCAAATTAACTTCATTTTATGAAAATTGAAATTTCAATAAATTTCAACTTTTCATTAAAGTGAATAATTAATATGACATTCCAAAGTTAGATTCAATCACTTCATTTTCATTCTCAAGAAAATCCTAACAAAAGAAGATAAAATTTGTTAACAAAAGAAGATAAAATTTGGTTAACAAAAGAAGACAAAATTTGTTAACAAAAGAAAATAAATTTTGGTTAACAAAAGAAGATAAAATTTGGTTAACAAAAGAAGATAAAATTTGATTAAAAATTTGAGATAAAATCAATAAAAATCATATTTTTAAATATTCAAATCAAATTTTTAACAAATTTCAAAGTAGATAGTTGATCAATAATTTTACATTTTCAATTATTTCATGAGCAACAAAATCATTGCAAGTCAAATCAATATCAAAATAGGTCCCTTGTTAATAGGTATATGCATCATCAAAGTATCCAATTAATTTTATCATTTCATATTTTATATAAGAATTGCATACAATATTAACACATTTAAATAACCTTGGGGAAATTACAAATATTTCCTTGCAAGAGAGGATATTTGGGCAAAATCCTGACTGTGAGTATATTTTTGTAATTGGGTGAAAATATCACTCAACATCTCCCTTAGAATTTAGAATACATAGATCCTCATCATATCCTACATCACCATCCTTTCTAGACCCTACATAAAGTCAAGGATCTGTACATTTCACTTCTTCACCATCGGTCCATTCATATATATCTAAACAAATGGCTCAAATATTGCCTTTAAAAAAAATTTCCAACTAGAATAACATAAAAAAACTCAATCTCATTAATCACAATCCTATTCCTCCAATAACACTAAATACCTTTACATCCTATGATGGTACAAGAAAAACAATCTATGAGTATTGCCAAGATGTAGCCTCATTAACTGTAATACATAACATCCAGGATAAGGACATCATGATAAGATTATTGATAATATTATTCAAAGGTAAGGTACTATATCAATATTGGACCCTTTAGGATGGTTTCATTAATTCATGGGCACAACTTGCTGGTAGGCTAGTGCAAGAATGTATTGAACAAGTGGATCCATTATCACTACTAACCCAGTTCACCATTATACAAAGGTATCCTTAAGAAGCAATAATAGACTTTAACAGCATATTTAAAAAAATATGGAAAAGAGTGCCACAAGAAATTAAGACAAAAAATGCCCAAGTGATGTACTATTACTTCCATACCTTCAACTCGGACTTAGGCTTGATGATATGACAATTTAATGTGTTCACATTCCTAGAAATCTATAAGCAATTATAGTAGAAAAAAATAGTCTAATAGTTATTGTAGACATGGAAAATTGACCCACCCAAGTGAGCCATTTTTCCTTAGAATCTTTCAAGAGTCCATAAAGCTTTCTAGGGTTAATTTTTGCATCTTTTCTCTTGATTTTATCTTTAACATTTATTGAATCTGTGCCCGATAAGTTATGGGGTATGAATTCAATAAATTTAGGGTTTTCATGAGAAAAACCTAAATTTAAGACCAATCTCTTAGGGTGTCAACTAAATCAAGGTTAAATATGTGTTTTGCCTACCTTTTTTCCCTCTAATTCCTCTATAAATATAGGATTGGATTTCCCTTTTGTAACTAAAAAAACAAGGAAGCAACATAAGTGATCAATTGAAATCTTCATGAGATCTTAAGCATCTTCTTATGCAATATTCTTCTAATGATTTTGGTGTTCCTATAGTGCTTTTCTTTTGATGTCTTCCTTGTGATCTTGCAAGTGGAGAAAGCCTTAATGATAGTTTGTCTTCTTAAGGGAGGGAAGATCTTCGACATTTGCTCTTATTTCTTCAATAAGATCACCAGGTTATTTCTTTGCATTCATTAGTTTACATTTTCATTGTAGTTCTTGTTCTATTACATTTTGTATTTGTTTTAGGCCTTTAAAATCCACTTGTGTAAATCCATACCACATATTCTATAGGGTGGATTTATCGAAAGCCTTGTTTTCATTCATTGGGTGCTATATGTCTATTTTGACACTATTATTGTTGGAATTTTTGACACTACGTCACATTCCTATTATGGGTTTTCGACAAATTTTTGTCATTAGTACCATAATTTTGGTGTTAAAATTTTCTTCGTGACTATTCTTTGTGAATTTTATTTTGTGAAGTCAAATTAATATATCGATGGCGGCATCGTTCATCCCACTTTGGGGATGAACATCATCAAAAATAAAATACAATTCGCCCAGTCAACACGTTGAAAATTCAATGATACTTTTACCTCAAGTAAGGGGTGAAACTCTCTTTCATCCCTCCTTAGAGAAAAATCCCAGTAATGGTGAGTTCAGATGTGTTGCACCATGGGTCCCACTAAGGTGATATTCATGGAACAATAATTTTTTTGCATCATTTTGGGAAAACACCAAGAAAAGATAGCAAGGTACCAAGATAGCTTTGAAAATTCAAGGCTTCATTCACACCAAGAGTGAGACGAAAAATATTTTGCCCTCTCTTCTGGAAAACACATATAAGGAACAAAGGTTGTGGACCCCACGTTAGCATGCATTGAAAGGAGTAAAAATGGTAGTGATTTCACCCTAGGTGAGGGTTGAAAGTCCCATTTGCCCCTCCCAGGGGTGAATCTACATGAAAATGGTTCTACGGATGTGTCAAGCATTTTTTTTTCACTTCAGGAAACCATTAAAAATGGAAGGGTTCTAAGATAAGTTGTGGAAAATCAAAGCTACGTTTTCCCAAGGTAAAGGGTGACAATACCTTTCACCTCTTTTTTGGGTGAACATGTATTTTAAGAAGAAAACATTTTATGTGAAGCATAATTTGAAATTAGTTTTGACTTTTGCTCGAAGACGTTAAGTGGAGAATGTTTGACATCTCTTTCACCTCAAGTGAGAGTTGAATCTCTCATTCACCCCTCTCAGGGGTGAAATGATACAAGGTGATTCAAATCACTGAAAATAGAATGAAGGGAATATAATAAGGTTTTTTCACTCATATTTTCTCAAGATTGATTACTGTCACATGATGGAGTGAATGTAATGAAAATATTTGTTAAAATGAATCACATCATGGGCTATGTGTTGGGTGAAATTACAAGAAATAATGCAAAGCATGATTTAGAAGCAAAGGGTGAGCAAAACTATAAAGGTTGCTATTATGTGGGCATGAATCAGAAGGAGGTAAAGAAGATTAAATAGGAGCACTTTCACCCATCGCTCCGTATTGGGAAAAGTTCATTTCAAGCATCAAAGAAGACTTTTCAAAGGCACCCAGATCAAAAAAATAATGAGAATTTAATGATTGAGGTGAAGAGTGATTGAATTTGTTGGTTTCATGCTGAAAATGTTGCAGGATTTAATATCATAGGATGATTTTCATGAGTTCCAAGACATTCTGGACAAGGGTGAATTTCCAAGGAATAATGGAGGTATCAAGTCAATGACCATCTTTGCAGTTTTTCGTGCACCGATGCCCGAACTTGTTGATTTCCTAGGAATTTTCCCTTAAAAGTTGGATCATTGTCACAGAAGGAAGATTTTCAAGAATTTCAAGGAGGAATTTCTTCACGAAGGTTCCTGATCTGTAAACATTTTGTCTTTTGTGTATTAAATGAATAGAGGTAAAAACCTCTATAAATACTAGACATTTTCAATGTAAAAAAAGAGGATAGACACTCTATAAAAAAACTCTTCAAGTTTTCTACGTAAATAGAAGGAATTTGGCTTCTGATTCTGCAAGCAATTTTTGTGTGTGATTTCTTTCTACTCTAAGCATTTCTATTTTATATTCATGTTCATTATCTGCTAAGTTCAAATTTTGCATCTAGATTTGAGCACTATTGGTGAGGGAGTGAGTACTGGAATGCAATTCTGGAAGTTGTCTCCATGAAATTGTAAGTGGATTCTTTTACCTTCTTTCTATTCTATGTTGCTATAATGCTTGGTTGGAATTCCTGTTGCTAGTCTATCCCCAATCCTACATCCTTTGGCCTGTGGCTATATTTCCCATTTCTTTCCGTTATTTCTCATTTCTTTCCTGCAACTCTAGACTTAAATCGGTGTAGGATTAGTAAGGGAGCCAACCCTCTCTAGAGATTGGCACGAAGGACATTTCTTTCCTCTGACCTTTCAATGTTGGTCGTGTCTAGGGTGCACAAACATATATTTGTATTTTAGGTAGATATTTGACCAACAGTTTTTGGCACGCCCGATGGGACCTTTAAGTCTCATATTGAGCAATATATGCAATATTAAGGTCTTGATGTTCACCTTTGTATTGTTAAGTTAGAACATCTGGCGACTCAGCTATACCCAGAAGCCTCCGAACGTGAAGTCGGTGAAAGTTGTACTTCATGATCACAAGATCGAAGGCCAAAAATTTTGAAAACCCCATTGAGTTCTTTGAACTTGACACCCAAAAATTAGGAGAACACCCCAGATTAGTTACCCCACCTCATACATCAATCACAACATCTTCATAGATAGCTGGTGTGTTTTCCATTCCTTCAAGTCCAGCTAGTACTGCTACTAGCGTCCCACCTCCTCAACCTCACACACTAGTCAATATGGCTCAGAATCCACCACCACAGCAACCACAACCACCAAGGTAGTTCCTAGCATGGAATAGCTCAGGAGCTTTGAATCTACAAGCACAAAATCTAGTCCCTCAAGCAACATTGAAGGCTTTGCCTACCTATGATGGTACAGGTAAGACTACCTATGAGCATATCCAAGATGTGGCTTCTTTGGCAATAATCCATGGCATCACAGATGAAGATATTATGGTGAGATTATTGGTGTTGTCACTTAGAGGGAAGTTGTTGTATTGGTATCGATCCTTGCCACCCGCTACTATCACCACATGGGACTAGTTGGTAGAATTGTTGATCAAGAACTTTCATGAGCAATCTGATCCATTTTTCTTATTGCACCAATTTACAAACATCCAAAGACATCCATAGGAGGAAATAGTGGATTTCAATGTCAGGTTCGCTCGAAGTTGGCAGAGAGTTCCTGATGGTCTTCGGCCCACTCATGAGCAAGCTATGTTTTACTATCTCCGAGCCTTCAACTCCGACATTGGTATGGCCTTCCGATAAGCCAATGTCAATACATTTCTAGATTTGTACATGCAGGTGCAAAAGGCTGAGGTAGATCTGATTGCCATAGGTAAGTTACCTCCTGAAGGTAACAATGCCCATTCTTCTTGATCTTCCACAACATTTGTATTCTAGTGCATTTTCATAGCCTATGCCTTCTATGTATCCTATTCCTTCATGGAGCTTAAGTCCACCTCAAATCGCTCCAGTTCTGGTTCCACAACTCCCCGCTCCAAGTATTCCACAATTACCTACACTAGTTGTTCCATAGTTGCCAACCCCAGTTCCATTCCTAGCATTGCCTGCTCCACCAATACCTCTACCTTTGCTAGCACCTCCTACACCCTCAAATCTTGATCCCTACATGAAATTATTATAGGAGATGCAATCTCTCAATTCAATAGTGAGGACAATGTCAAATGAAATCATGATAGTTAAGAAGAAGTAAGTTGAAGTTGACTTTCGGTCAAGAAGATTTCAAACACCATCGATTACTAGAGAACAACCAACTACTAGCAAAGGTCCTGAAAGAAATACAATTATATTGGCAAATGAAGAAGCTAGTACATCGAAGTGGGCATATTGGTGTTCCACCTGTAATGATCCTCATGGTGAAGATACATGCATGGTTCATTTGAACTATGTACAGATGTTAGCAGAGAGTTCCATTGGTGGACAAATCAATATGATAATAGAAGTTGATCATAATTTTATGGTCCCTTCCTTGGAGCAAGTTTTAGTTCTTACAAGGGCTGGGAAGAAGTCGGTAATTGTTGATCTAGTAGAAATGGAGCCTTTGAAAGTCCCTACTGAACAAAAGGTATAGAATGAAAAGGTACAACCACAAGTGAAAGCACCTGGTGCAACATCTAAATAACAAGATTCTATCTTGTTGAAGGATCTATTGCCTAAGCAAGCTCAAGAGAAGTTGTAGGTGAAGGCATCAACTCCACAACTTGTAGCCACTCAAGTACAAACTGAGGCAAAAGAACAAGCTAAAGAGTGCCTCAAGTACCCATCATTGACCAAGTGATAAAGGGTAGAAGCTACTCAACAGTACCAAAACAAATATGAGCCAGTAGTGAAGAAAAGGGCTCTGGTACTTCTGATTATAACATTGTTGAGGAGATGAAGAAGATCCCTACAAAGGTGAGTTTGTATGATGCATTACAGTTACCTGGACAAGTTGACCTATTGTAGGAGTCTCTCAAGTCTATGAAGGATAAAAAGAAAAGTCCCACCCAGATAGTGTTAGCACAGATATTGACAACCTCTACCATTGGTAAGAATAGACCACCTCCATTCTATCTGTCTCTTAGAATGGAAGGGTGGATCGTGCATAATTGTATGATTGACTCCGGTGTCGTGACTACTGTCATGCCAAAGGCAGTATGTGAAGTCATGGGGATGGAGTACACAAGGAGCAATCCTAGGTATCTTACAGTTGGATGGGACCCTAGTCAAAATAGTGGGTGTGATCAAAGATATTCCTATTGTTCTACACAGCATGCCGTAGATCACCGTTATTCAAGAAGTGGTGGTAGTCGACCTGGAACCATACTTCAACATGTGTCTTTCGAGGGAATTCATAGAAAATCTAGGAGGATATCTTTCCTTGGATTATTCACATTTGGAAATTCCTTTTAAGGGAAGAAGAATCTGGATCTATAATGAAAAGCCATCCACTTTTCATATAGAAAAACTTGAAGAAGAAGAGAAGCCCACTGGTGTAGTTAATATGATGACAGAAGAAGTGCAAGAAGTGGACTTGATGGAGGAAGCTCTTGGTGAGCTCCACCTAGAAGATGAGTTCTCATTGATGGATTTTAATGCAATGGTAGAAATTGATATTGGTTGTTATACCATAACTAAACCCGAATAGATTGAAGCAAAGTATCTGACTCCACGAATCCTTGATCTTTGATCAATTATGGAAGTTATATTTTGATGGTGCAAGGTGCAAGAATGGTGTAGGAGCTAATATTATCCTTGTTTCTCCTTCGGGGTTACAGAAGACTTACTCATATCAGTTAACTTGGAGCTACATGAATAATACCACTGAATATGAAGCATTGTGCCTTGGTTTGAAGAAAGCTAAAAAGTTGGGAATCAAATAGTTGTAAATATTTGGAGATTCTGAGCTCATCATCAATCAGACTACAAATAAGTGTGTGTCAAAGCAACACTATTTGAAGGCCTACCACAACAAGGTATGGGATTTGTTTGAGTCTTTTACAACACTAAATATTCAAGCAATTTTGCGAGAATAGAATAAACATGCAGATATCTTGGCTTCCCTTGGTGCTAATTTCTCTCCCATAGAGCAAGTGGTCAAGAGACCAAAGATCATGAGAGTAATTTATAGACCTTTGGTCCCTGATAAAAATATCTATTGGCAGGTGTTCGATAGTGATGAACAAATAGTTAATTTCTTGATTAAGGAAGTTGCTAGTGTAGAAGAAAGAATATTGGTCGAAGAGGAAATGGAAGGAATGATTCAACTAAAGAATAACCACATTCCTAGGGGACTGATTTCACTTGAGAGCTTGTTTGATCAAAATGATAGGGTAGAGAAACATAAGATCAAGGTGGATGCGAAGGAGTATAAGGAAATGCAGTTGGAGTCTGATAAAGTCATTAAAGTCAGAACAAACTGTACATCAGAGGAGCTCGAGGATATTAAAAATCTGTGTTATGAGTTTCCTGACATCGTCGCTTGGAGCTACCATGATCTGAAAGGATATGACAAAAATGTAATCCAACACACCATCGAGTTGCAAGAAGGGGTGAAGCCTTTTTAGTAGAAACAATGACCTGTTAATCCAAAAATTGAAGTGCTTATGAAAGCAGAGTTGTTAAAAATGTTGGAGGCAAAAATAATTTATCCTATCAAGCACTCAACATGGGTGGCAAACTTGGTTCCAGTTCGGAAGAAAAATGGAGATATTCACCTATGCATGGACTTTCGCAATCTGAACCAAGCATCTTTGAAAGATCACTATCCTCTACCATAGATCGATCAGATTCTCCATGTAGTCACTGGAGCACAAAGATTTTCATTGCTTGATGGTTTCTCCGGCTACAACCAGATCTGGGTGAAGGATGAGGACCAACACAAAATAGCATTTACTACAAAGTGGGGCACCTTCACCTATCAAAGGATGCCATTTGGTCTTTCCAATGTTGGCGCCACCTTTCAAAGAGCTATGGATGTCACTTTCGATGAGTTGTTGAATCGAGTTATTGTAATTTACCTTGATGACATGACTATTTTCTCACATCGTAGGGAAGAGCATGTCTCTCATCTGAGGCAAGTGTTCGAAAAGTGTCAGGAATTTGGAATTTCCATTAACTCGAAGAAATCCATTTTTGTTGTCAAAGAGGGAAAACTCTTGGGACATGTGATTTCACAAGAAGGATTGGTGATTGATCCTGTGAGAGTCGAAGCTCTCTTGAAATTACCACTACTAGTTAACAAGAAAGATCTGCAGTCATTCTTTGGCCAGATCAATTTCATTCGAAAATTCATAGCCGATTTTGCATAGGTAGTAAAGCCAATGACTGAAATTCTAAAGAAGAATGCAGACTTCAAGTGGACAAAAGTAAGAAGATAGGCATTCCAAGAAATCAAGGAGAGAATCACCCAAGTGCCAGTATTGATTAACCTGGATTATTCAAAATATTTCATCCTTTACGCAGTAGGTGAACAGGAGAGTTATGTTGTTGTCCTCACTCAAAAGCAAGATGATGGGGATGAGAAACCAATTGCTTTTCTGAGTCAAGTTATTTCACCACACCAAGAAAAATATAACTTCATTGAGAAGCAGGTGTATGCTGTCATGAAGTCCTTAAAGAAATTTTGGCATTTTGTTTCACAGAGCAAGACAATCGTCTACGTTATCCATCCAGATGTTAGGAATTTCATCATTCAAGGAGAGATGGGTGATAAAAGAGCAGGTTGGGTCTCAAATATTTAGGAATATGATGTGGAGATTCGACCGACTAAGTTGGTTCATGGTCGGGCCCTCTACCAAGAATTGGCCAAAAGTGCAGCTTTTGGATCACTAGCTCCATTACAGGATGAGGTCATCGATGAGAGTAATCTTACCAATCAAGTAACAAGTGATCATGACTAGACAGAGGACCTTGTCAAATTCTTCACATCCAAAAAGTGTCCATCACATCTTGATGCCTCACAAAGGTGAAGATTCAGACTATAGGTGCTCAGGTACGTCTTGTTGCCAAGTGGGCTATTCCATAAAAACATAGATGGAGTACTCCTCAGATGTGTGAAAGAGTCTAAAAAGCAAAAAATCTTGGAGGAGTTCCACTCTGGCTTATCTGGTAGGCATTATGCAGGAAGGCCTATGGCCTTGAAGATCATCCGAGCTGGGTATTTTTGGCCTACCCTTTTCGTAGATACACATAAGGTGAGCCAAAGCTATGATAATTATCAGAGGTATGTTGGTAGGAGTTGAAAGGCATCTCTACCCTTACATCCAATCCAGGTAGAAGCTCCATTTCAGTAGTGGGGCTTGGATTTCATTGGAGTTATCGATCCTCATTCCTCCATCGAGCATAAATATATCTTGACAGTGACCGATTACTTTACCAGGTGGGTAGAGGCCATTCCAACCAAGAAAGTAGACCAGGCTACTGTCATCTCCTTCCTCGAAGGATTGATTACCCATTTTGGTGTACCAGATACCATTGTAATAGATAATGGGACTCCATTTATTGGGGCAAATATCATCGAATTTGCAAGTAGGTATGGGATTTATCTGAAGACTTCTTCCAATTATTACCCATAGGGAAATGGTTTGGCCAAATCCACGAACAAAAATTTGCTTCGGATCTTAAAAAGAACACTTGGTAGCAACAAAAGGAGTTGGCATCTATTGTTAAATCAGGCTCTATGGGTGGATCATATATCAGTTAAGAAATCTATTAAAACTTCCCCTTACTCCCTGGTGTATGGAAAAGAGGTAGTTTTACCCACCCACATCGAGCTCCCAGTTCTCCAGACCTTGCAATTGTTTAAATATGAAGATGATGAATCTGATCCAATGAGTGCAAGGTTGGCTCAACTGTTGTAGCTAGAAGAGGAGAGAGAAAATGCATATGAGGCTTTCACCGAACATGCTAAAATGATGCAGAAGTGGTTTGGCAAGAAGATGACAGAACACAAGTTTTAGGTTGGAGATCTAGTCCTCAAGTGGAACGAGAATAAAGCCAAGCCAGGGAAGCACCACAAGTTTGATGTGATCTGGGAAGGTCCATTTCAAGTTTCAGGGGTAAATTCGGTGAATGCATATCATCTTCAAGATATGGATGGTTGGGATCTTCCAATTCCAGTTAACGACCTTCATCTGAAGGCTTATTTTCAGTGACATGATCGAGGGTGCAAGTATGTAAATATGTACAAATTTTATTTTCTGCAAGTATTTTTATTGCTTTATTAAAATATGATGTAAAATAAAAAAAGGGAGGTGAAGTTGACTTTGCTGAAGAATTTCAGGCTACCCTCTAGAAGAAAATTACTTTCACCCTACAATGTTCTTCTCTCTAAAATTAATTTATTTTCTGAAAAGATTTTTCAAGGACATATTATGAGTTTCGAGCAGAATTAATTATTTCATTGTAATATTTTTAGCAGGTATATGAGGGCTCCGAGGTTGAAAATGATTTATTGCCAAAATCAAAGGAGTACGGGAAAGAGGGAGATATTAACTTCGCATGAAATCTTGGGACGAAAAGCATTTTAAAAGAAAATTCTAGAGCACAAGGCAAAAAGTACGGAATTGGAAGTGCTTTCGCCCCAAGGAAGGGGTGAAAGTCTCATTCGCCTCCCTTTGGGGCGCACACATTTTAAGGTAGGGAAAATAATTTTAATAGCACCAAACCAAAATGGCTTTCACCCCAAGTGAGGGACAAAATTCTCTTTCACCTCTTATGGAGGTGAAAGCACATACGTCCAAAGGTAGATTGTGAGCCCATGTGTGAACGAAGGATTATTTTAAAAGGCAAAGTTCATGCGCTTCTCTTTGGAGTGAATATACATATAAAAAGGAGAGGAAAAGGAAATTAATTTTCACCCATTCTTTCCCCCATTAGATTCACCCCGAAAAATATTTCAAAAGTGACGTTAAGATATTTTAGCGAAATCATTTGAATTATTTTTCATCAAAGGTAAAATTATTTTAGGAGTATCAATTGGAACAAGGATTTTTTTTTTAATTATTATTTTATCCAATTAAGTGGGTGCTGAAAAAATAATTTAAAATTATAAAAGAAAAGGAGGAAGGTGAAAATAAAATAAGGGGAAAAAGAAAAAGTAAAATTAAAGCTTCAAGTTAGAATATTTTCTAAAAAAAAGAAAATCAGTGTTTTTTCTAAAAATATGGGGTGAAAAAGAAAAGTAGAGGAATATTTTAAAAGGAGGGTTTTCACCATATAAGTAAATTAAACATGTTAAAGGTATTTTCAGAGTAATAAAAGGAAATACAAAGTGCATCACCAAAGTGCTTTCGCTCCTCCATTGCTTTTTCAGGCATGTGACAATTTTTTAGTGCCAATTGAATTTTCCTTGTGTTTTCGAAATACCCCAAGTAAGGCATTTTTTCCTAGATATTCTAAGAGCTACATTTTTACATTTTCAAGGAAGAAGATCTCTTGGTATTCCTAAAAGGTGTTTTTTTTTTGTTAAATAAAAGTCTTCATTAATTATCGGGTTTTGCAGGTTAACCCAAAACCTATTACAATATCCAGCCTTATGCTGAGATTGTAGATCCTAGTCATCCTTTAAACTTTCTTACCATAAATTGTGTTGAATCCCATACAACACCTTACTAACAAAGCACACCCATACCTAAACATAACTGTAAACATTACTTACATTGACAGGAATTGAAATTTGAAACTTTGCACTTGTGAAAACTGTTTCTTGCCCATTTCCTATTCTCTGTCGAAATCTTCCAAGGCTTACACCCTGTTACCTTCATTTCCAATTTGGTATGATTTAGATGGAAACCCCATAGTTATTACCAACTCCATGGGGAAAGGACACCCATTCATATTTCTCCTTAACGGGTAGGTTTCTTTTCATGACTAATAATGTTTTCCACTTCACGTGGCACACCTTGTGTCAATGTCACCAAACTACCAACATCAACACCTATGTTGGCTAATTTGTCAGCTGACCTATTGGCCTCATGGTACACGTGATGAGCCCTCCTATTCTATCTTGCCACAAAAAGGATCCTCACTTCATGTACGACTCCCTTGATTATCCATGGAGGTTTTTTGTTATTGGTTAATAGGTTGATGATGTTCATAGAATCACCTTCAATCATCAAGTTACCTTGAGTTGCTTGGGCTACTTGCAACCCTCTACAAAGGGACCTAACTTCTGCTTCATTATTAGTTCTGATTCCCAATGGTTTAGCAAAGGCCTTGACCAAATTTCCTTGATGATCCCTAATTATTCCTCCAGCTCTAGCTCTTCCTGGGTTCTCCTTGGCTACACCATCAAAATTTAGTTTAAACCAACCTTGGGGGGTGGCTCCTAAGAAATCCCATTTTTGGGATTGGGCAAAGGAATGTAAGGTTTTTCCTCAATAACTAAGGCCCAAGCTAACTATTTTTCTTGGGGAAGAATTGAGTGGTTCTCATCCACTAAGGTGCTAAGGTTTTCTTTTGCAAAGACAATAATCCTATTGAGGATGGTTTTTGGGTTGTGAATGGTATCCTTAAAGGCTCTATGGTTCCTTTCTAGCCAAATATTCCAGATAAAATGATGCCAACAGATTTTCCATAGGTACTTAAGTTTTAGGCTAACAAAGGGTTGAGGCCATTGATGGAACACTTCGGATATAAGAGAAGGCTTAACCCACAAGATCCTAAAGGCTTGGAAAAGTTCATCCAGGATGGACTCTACTATCGGACACTCCAGAAACAAGTGTTGGGTTGTCTCCCATCCTACCCTGCACATGTAGCAATGGTTAGCAATAACCATACCTTTGGATAACATATTGTCCATAGTGAGGATTTTTCCTTGAATCACTAGCCATGAAAAAAAGGATATTTTAGGAATTAAGCCTTTGATCCAAACCAAACTCGATTGAAATTGTTGACCTTCCACATTGAGAAGCAAATTATAGGCAGAATTAATTGTGAAGTCACCACTTTTAGTCTCAGCCCAAACAATATGATCTGCATCCTCTCTAGAGGGAATAATTTGCTGAGTTAAAATGTTATAAAGCTCTTTAGACTCCGCTTCAAAACCTTGTACTCTTATGTGTTTCCACCTGTTGATATTTATATCCTGCCACATAATTTGCAACTTTCTTCCCAATATGCTGCTCCATATGCTCTTGAATCCTAGCAAAATGAGGATTTTGGGATAACTCCTCAGCTCTCACCCATCGATACTTCCCAAAGTCTATTGTTTATTCATTTCCTAGAATCCATCTAAGAACTTTCTTGACAAGATCCATGCTCGTGAGGATTGCCTTCCAAAAAGCAGACCCCCTGCTTGTTAAGTTGACATTAAGGAAGTTTACACCTTGGAGGTATTTCCTCCTAACTATGGCAGTCCATTCATTATCGACCTTAGTCAATAACCGCCATGCTTTTTTGGCTAACAAAGTTGTATTAAGATGAGAAAATCTCCTCAATCCTAACCCCCCATCAGCTTTAGGTTTGCAAACCTTGTTCCAACCTACTAAATGGATCCTTTTCTTATCCTCAGTCCCTTACTAGAGAATTTTTTTTTGAAGCTACTCAATTTTGTGATACACCTTATTGGGAGCTCTGAATACTGAAAGGAAGTAAACAGGTAGACTTTGAAGTGAAGCCATAGTTAAAACTGCTTTGCCTGCTTGAGATAACAGATGTCCTTTCCAACCTACTAGCTTTTTTTGGATCCTCTCTAGAACTATGTTCCACATTGATCCTTCAAGTTTCTCCGTAAATAGGGGAAGACCTAAATAGGAGGTGGGAAGGGATGCAATTTGACATTCCATGATCCTTGCTATGTTGTTTTGCCTAGGAATGGGGGTATTGATGAAATAAATTTTGCTCTCATCAAAATTCACTTTCTGTCCAGTCACTTCTTCATACATTATGAGAATATTTTTAATCCTTCTTGCCTCAACCATAGAAGCCAAAGTTAGTAGCAATGTATCATCAACAAATTGTTGATGTGTCACCGGGGTAGTTAGCGACGTGGCCTTGATACCTGATATGAGTCCAGCTACCGCTGCTACCTTAATGGTTCTTCCCAAGGCCTCAGCTACAATGATGAACAACATAGGACTTATGGGATCTCCTTGTCTTAGACAACATTTGCTTTGAAAAAAACTTGTAGTAGACCCACTAACAAAAACTAAAAAATAAGTCTTAGAAATACACTCTCTTATTAACTTGACCCATTTCATGTTGAAGCCAAATTTTAATAAAATTGCCTCTAGGAATTCCCAATTTATCCTATCATAAGCTTTGTTCATGTCTAACTTTAGAGCCATGACTATTTTTTTGGTCTGAGTGGCTATATGAAGAGCCTCATGAACAGTAATAACTCCATCTAAGATTGATCTTCCTTGTACAGAACTTCCTTGACTTGGATCAATGATAACCAGTAGAACTTTCTTCAAAAAGTTGGCTAAAACTTTGGACAAAATTTTATGAGATATATTACATAGGCTAACTGGCCTAAAGTCAGCCATAGTCTTGGGGTTGGGGCCTTTAGGGATCAAAGCAATGAAAGTTGAATTGAAACCCCTTGGAATATGATTTGAACTTTGGAACTCCTTGATTGCAGTAATAACTTCTGCTCCAACAATATCCCAACAAACTTGGAAAAACCATGGTGAAAACCCATCCAGCCCAGGAGCTTTGTCAGGATCCATGTTAAACAAAGCCTCCTGTTGTGGTTCATCCACAACACACCCCAGAAGTGGGGACCCACCTTTGTTTTTGCAGGTTTTAGGGAAGATCTCAAAGACCCGGATGCTAAAAATGAAGAAAAGAAGAAAAATGCCTAAGTGTTGAAAGGGTCACGAAATCGCGACATGTCGCGAAATCGCGACCTGTCTCTCCATCGCTGCAAAAAAATTGAAATCTGTCACGAAATCGCGACGTGTCGGCAGCAGGACAGAAAAGATGTCACGAAATCGCGACGTGTCGGCAGCAGGACAGAAAATCTGTCACGAAATCGCGACGTGTCGGCAGCAGGACAGAAAGGATGTCGCGAAATCGTGACGTGTCGACGGCAAAGAAAAAAGGATGTCGCGAAATCGCGACGTGTTTTTTGGAAGCGTACGAAAAGTTGAAAGGGTCGCGAAATCGCGACCTGTCTCTCCATCGCTACGAGTTGCCGAGAGGAAGCACAAGGTTGAAGGTGGTAGCGAATCGCTACCACTTCATGAAGCAGAGGCCCGAAGGAAAAGTGGTAGCGAATCGCTACCACTTCGTGAAGCGGAGGCTCGAAGGAAAAGTGGTAGCTAATCGCTACCACTTCGTGAAGCGAGGCTCGAAGGAAAAGTGGTAGCGAATCGCTACCACTTCGAAGCGGAGGCTCGAAGGAAAAGTGGTAGCGAATCGCTACCACTTCGTGAAGGAGGCTCGAAGGAAAAGTGGTAGCGAATCGCTACCACTTCGTGAAGCGGAGGCTCGAAGGAAAAGTGGTAGCGAATCGCTACCACTTCGCAAAGACAAAGGCTCGGAACCAAAGTGGTAGCGATATCGCTACCACTTCATCGAAGGAATGCTCGAACCAAAGTGGTAGCGATATCGCTACCACTTTTTGAAAGGAAGGCTCGGAACCAAAGTGGTAGCGATATCGCTACCACTTTTTTGAAAAGAAGGCAAAGCAAAGTCGGTAGCGATATCGCTACAACGAGCTACGACGGGCGTACGGACCAAGAACACGTCGCGATATCGCGACATGTCACGATTTCGCGACATGTCGCGTTATCGCGGCTAGGAAACGAAGAGGCCAAATGCAAATTCTGCCGGGATTTCCATGGGAAAGCGTTACGAAAGGTGCAGGAGACGCAGGACACGTGGCAAAAATGACAGAACCAGAGTAACGTTTCATAACAACAGTTACTGGCCATAGAGATCGAGCGTTACGATTGCATGCAAGGGTTAGAATACCAAAAGGCGGGAATTGAAGCGAAGGGTCCCGGGAGTCGAAACGAAGCGTCATGGAGCAGCCGAGAACGCGCGATAGAAAGGTTAAATAGCAGAAGTGTAGATGGATACAGGGGCTGGAGATTGTAACAAAAAAGCATTACTTATTGAAATAAAGGATTTTTCTTTGGTAACACGACTTTTGTGTGTAAAATCAAAAGGAGATCGAAGCCAAAACTATTGTTTTACTGTCAATCTTTCCGTTGCATCATTTTGTCTTGTATCTATTTCGTTTACGCCATGGGATGGGTTACGATAGGTGAATGGTAGAATGATGCATTTATATTCTTTTCCTTAGAGTCTTGCATCTGATCTGATTAGATTGTGTGTTAGTACAGATCTGATCGGTTGGGTTGTTTTGGGGATTTCATCTCTTAACTTGGGATTTTGCAGGGAGGAGATCGTGAACCATTTTAATATCCTTCATTATTTTCCAGCTGATTCAAAATAACAGTTTTTGTTTTATTCCTTGATATGCTTAATTTCATGTCAGAGACTAACACTGAAATAACATAACTATTGAATATAGATAAAACGAACAAGTTAACCTTAGAATAAATTGTGAATATTAGAACATCAAAAGGATTTTTGTTTATTTTTTTTGATTAATCAAACAAGTCAAGATTACAAAGTTCATTAAGAATCAACAAAGGCCCCTTGTTAACAGCTATCTCGCAGGATTTTGAGTTATTCTGGGATATATCAGTTGCATGTATTAAATTGAATTCATTTTTTATATATGTAAAAGTCGTTTCACAAAGAAACTTGGAGAAATAATAAAAGGAAGGAAAATAAAATAAATTATTTCTTTGCAAGAAAGAGTCTTTTGTTCGAGACTCTAAGTTGCGTGTTATTATTTGTAATATGACAAATTAACGCTCAACATTTTGGCGCTAGAAGGAGGGCCTTCTGTATTGCTTTGCAATTTTGATTTGTTCTAACAATTAACGTGGGTAGTTTTGTTTCCACCTATTGTGCTTGCAGGTATAACATTTAGACATTTTATCTGGCAGCAGAGTTGAGAAATCTTTTAGAGTCCTAGAGTTTCCAAGCTGGCCCAACCTGAGTACATTGCTACTAGGTCTAAAACCACAGGGGAAACTATCTTCCAAAGTCTTTCTCCCACTGCTAGGAGGCCGAAAAACAAAACATTAGAAGTTGAAATACCACCCAGTATACTTGAGTTAGGGATTTCTTTGGACTCAAGTGCCTTTAGTGGGCCTGAACCCTTAAGTTCAAGTGGGATAGTAACACCAGTTGTATCTGTCTCCACAGTTCTAGGAGTTCCAATTGTTCCCACAGGGTTGACACCTTTGATTAACATGGCCCAGCAACAACAACAACAACAACCACCGCCCTTTGGTATGGTGCTCAGAGTTCCCCTTTAGATATTCCCGGGGCAGTCCACGACTTGCCTAGAAACATTGAAAGGGGATTACCCAAATTCATTCATGATGGTCCAACAACAGTAGAAGATCATGTCCAAATCTATAAAGATTACATGTTTAGGCAGGGGGTTACTCACGAGGATGTTGCCTGTCGAGTTTTCCCTGCTAGTCTAGACCACATTGCTAACGAATGGTATCGAAATTTGCCAGCAGGGTCCATAACTTCATGGGCCCAGCTAGAAACTGCGTTCATAGGTCAATTCAGACAGTTAGTAGATCCCTCCATGACATACAATTTCTTCGTATCTTGCAAAAGACAAACCAATGAACCCATTCGAGCGTTCAATCAGAGATTTCAAAAGCTATATACGAATGTGACTCGTCACTTTGCGGTAGACCCTGCAATTGCCTTGAAGCTATACTTCGAAGCCTTAGATCCTTTAACATCTTTGTTGACTAGAAGGAACCCTCAGGTTACAACCCTTCCTTTGGCTTATGCAAAAACAATGACTCTCGAACAACAGATGAACCTGCCAGGCGCAGGATTGTCTCAATTGACTGGGATGGGACAATATGGCCCATACAGCCAATTTGCCATGATGAACCAGGTAGTAGCACCACAGGCTCCGATGTTGAACAACTTCCAAACACCCACCCAAGTTACGCCATTGTCAGGTTATCCGAATGTCGTTGTTCAAGCTACGTAGTTTGATTCAAAATAACTCAATGGGTTTGCATGGGTTCGGTATGGGCAATAATCTGTTGACCATGTCGGGGTTTGCTCCAATTAACATGCCAAGCTCAAAAACTTATCCAACAATCACTCCCATTCAAAGTGTGAATCCAGGATGGAATCCACCTGCCCAAACTCAAGCCATTCAAAATGGGAATCCAGGATGGAATCCACCTGCCCAAACCCAAGCCATTGTACCCAGTCCAGAGGTGGCTAATGCAGCCAACACAACTGGACTCGCAATTGCAGTGCCTCAACCACAAGGGTCCGAAGCAGCCATAGAAAATATGAAAGAAACGTTGGCCAAGGTGTTGGTAACAGTGGGGAATGTCAATAAAAAAGTTGATCAGGCCATGGGCCATAACCGACCTCACAATCATAGAGGAAAAGGAATGTATAACACGCAGCCTAACAACGGGCGGGTACCCAATCCCGTTGCCAACCGGTAGACATTTCGGAAGACTCGTGGAGATGCAGGATCTTGTGATAATGATTGCCCGCACTGTGGCCACGTGAAACCGGAGTCTATGCTAACGGAGGTCATACATTCCCATGAAAATGAAGAAGAGGAGGATGTAGAATTTTTTGGAAGCGAAGATGAAGAAGCTTTGGAAGTTCATACAAATAAACGTTTTGGGAAAGCAAATCACAAATATTACACTAGGAGTTCTAAAGAGCCCAAAACTTCCTCTAGCTCCTCCTAATAATCAATTACTCCCTCCCCGACCCTAAAGGAGATGTCAATCCCCCTCCTCCATCGAAGGTCGAAAAGTCTAAGATGATGCAAAACTTGCCAAATCCAGAAAAGCTCACTTACGATTTGGTGGAAGATATGAAGAAGAATAGGGCCAATGTATCGATGTATGACATGGCCCGATTATTAGGCCAAGAAGTGAGTTCACCAAAAGGATTAAATCCATCTGCACAAGTTCATGAAGCTAAAAGTGCTGAGTCCCAAGTGGTTGTACAAAAAGAAAAATGAGATATACCTCCCTTTTTGGTAACCATTAGAATTGCAGGTAAAAACTTGCACAATTGTTTAATAGACTCAGGGGCCTCGGCTACTATCATGCCCTTAGAAATCTGTAAAATATTGGGACTTACACCAAAGCCTTCTAGGAGCAGTGGTGGTGCAATTGGACAGGTCAACCATGGAGGCAGTGGGAGAGCTGGGTGATGTGCATATTCAAGTCAATTCATAACCCAAAATTCAACAGCAGCATAGACATTTTGGTGCTCGATATTCCTATCAAATATGGCATGGTATTGGGAAGAGATTGGAGTAAGAACCTAAACGGTTACATTGTGACAGACTCTTCACACATGTGGCTACCTTGGAGGGGAGTGGCCAATCAAATTCGAATTGACAGTGAACCCCGACTCAAAGAGATGATCACAGATTACAACAAGCCGAACGAGATCCAGTACATTGAAGCTGAGTTGGGAGCATACTGTTTGGACATAGAAGCACTCAAAAATACCCATGATGAAAGGATGGGGCACAACTCTACTGAAGGACATCAAGACATTTGGACCTTAAGATTTGATGGATCCAGGTCCAGACAAGGAGCAGGAGCCGGTGTTGAATTGTCATGTTCGGACCAGGAGCCTATATTCGCTGCATACAGACTGCAGTTCCCTGCCACCAACAATATGGCAGAATATGAGGCTTTGATTCTTGGACTACAGCTGGCCATTCGAAAGAAAATTAAATATATCAAAGTCCTTGGTGATTCGGAACTGGTGGTGAAACAAGTGAGGGGACAATACATATGCAAGGATAGGCGGCTCAGGCTTTACCGAACAAGGGTCAGAGATTTAATAGATGAGTTCGACGCCTTTAACATTTCTCTGATCTCGAGAAAGGGCAATCGTCTGGCAGACTCCCTAGCTGTAGCAGCGAGTATGTTGAAGCCATTGGACCATAAGAAATGCAAGAAGTTCTCTATAGAGTTGGTCCCTTGTCCCTCTATACCGTATAATGTTACGAACTTCCAAGTATTTGATAGTGACAGGCACATATTTCATTTTGTCACTAATTCTGGTATATTTGAAAAGCAGTACATAGATGAAGAAGAAAGGGACGTAGAGGAGGTAGTTTCGAAAGATAAAAATCCTGTAAAAAACAACCGGATGCCTGATGAGATAGCTTCATTAGAAAAAAATCTTTGATATCGGAAGCAAACCAAGAAAAGGTAAAAGGGTTCCATCTCCTGGAGAGGCCTGTGATTTGGTTAACATTGGAAGTGCAGAAAATCCCCGGGAGGTATTCATAGCAAAAGCATGTACCAAGCAGGAGAAGGATTCCATAGCAGATGCATTAAAAGAATACATAGATTGCATTGCTTGGAGTTATAAGGAGTTGAAAACCTATGATCAGAATGTCATAATGCACACGATTCCACTGAAGCCGTAGTCCAAGCCCTTCATGCAAAGACAAAGGCGAGTTAATCCATTATTAGAGCCCTTGATAGAGAAAGAGGTGAAGTGACCGTTAGAAGCTAAGATCATCTTTCCCGTTAGGCATTCCACGTGGGTTGCTAACCTAGTCCCTGTGAGGAAAAAGAGTGGAGAAATAAGGTTGTGCATTGATTTCAGAAATCTCAACAAGGCATCCCAAAAGGACAACTACCCGTTACCCACCATCGATGAAATACTCCAAAAGGTAAACGGGTCGGAGATGATGTCATTCCCTGGATGGTTATTCGGGATATAATCAGGTCCTTATCCATCCTAGTGATAGGATGAAGACTGCTTTTACGACAAAATGGGGCACCTTTGCATACAGGGAGAATGCCCTTCGGACTATTGAACGCAGGTGCCACTTTCCAGCGAGCTATGGATTTTGCTTTTAAAGGGCTTATTGGTAAGTGCATCATTGTCTACGTCGATGACATTCCTGTATTTTCTAAGAATAGGGAAAGCCATGTCAAGGATCTTAAGAAAGTCTTTCAAAGATGCAGGGAACATGGTATATCTCTCAACCCAAAGAAGTGCATCTTCGGGGTAACAGAAGGAAAACTGTTGGGACATATAATATCTAAGGATGGAATTTCCATTGACCTTGAGAGAATAGAAGCCATACAGCAAATTCCTCGTCCCAATAGCAAGAAGGGGTTGAGATCATTCTTCGGAAAGATCAATTTTGTCAAAAAATTTATAGCAGATTTTGCAGAGATAGCAAGACCTTTGAACGACATGCTAAAGAAAGAGGTCCAGATCATTTGGACAGATGAAAGGATAGAGGCTTTTGATAATATCAAGGATGCGATTTCTAAAGCCCCGGTTTTGGTGAGTCCCGATTATACGAAGCCTTTCTATATCTACACATTTGCTTCAGATCACTCCTTTGCGAGTGTTTTAACTCATAAGAGTGAAGGCAAGCATTGAAAATCCCATTGCTTTCCTGAGTAGTCCTCTCAAAGATGCGAAACTGAGATATTCTACCCTAGACAAGCAAATGTATGCGCTGGTTAAGACTGTAAAAAAGTTCAGGCACTACATAGTCCACAATAGGGTCTTTGCTATCGTCCCAGATCCTGCTGTCAAAGCCATGTTCGTTCATAATGAATTAGGTGAGAAGCGTGGTAAGTGGGTTTCAACTTTGCAGGAATTTGATCTGGAGATTCAATCGATGAAGATAGTGCGGGGGCAAGGGTTAGCCAAGGCAATCGCAGAGCAGGATCTCGCAATTCCTTGTCAACATTATGAAGTCGCGGATGTAACCAAGGAGGAGTGGTATGCAGATGTGGTGTACTATCTACTAAATGGTAGGTGTCCATCACTTTTGAATGCTACTCAGCGCAGAGCCTTGCGTTTGAAGTCTGCTAATTTTCTGGTTAGATCTGGCACATTATACAGAAAGAACCATGAAGGTATTTACCTTCGTTGCGTTGATCAAGAGGAGGCAGTGCGAATACTCGAAGAGTTTCATGGTAAACATGGGACAGGGCATGGGTCCGCCAATGCCACACCCCATCAAATCCTCGGAGCCGGTTATTATTGGCCTCAACTATTCAAGGATGCCCATTCTCATGTGAGGTCATGTCACATATGTCAAACTGCAGCCAATAGGGATAGAAACGCTGCCATGCCTTTACAGTCCGTAATCGAGTCCAGACCTTTCGCGCAATGGGGCCTGGATTTTATTGGGATTATCAGCCCCAATTCCTCCGATACTCACAAATATATTCTGACGGCTACGGACTATTGCACGAGATGGACCGAAGCTATCCCCACAAAGAATGCTACTGCAGAGGTGGTCATTAGATTTTTAGAAGATAACATTGTCACTAGATTCGGGATGCCTAACTCCATCGTAAGTGATAATGGTTCGGCCTTTTCCTCTCTGGAGTTTGCTAATTGGGCATTTGATAACAGCGTGAGTTTAAAGTTCTCCTCCAATTATTACCCGCAGGGTAACGGATTGGCCGAGTCATCCAATAAGAATCTGTTGACTGTCATAAAAAAATTGTTGGAAAGGAATCCGCTGGACTGGCACAATAAGCTTAAGTTGGCCCTTTGGGCTGACAGAATCGTAGTCAAAGAAGCAATAGGGACATCTCCTTACCATCCGGTTTATGGACAAGATCCCATTTTTCCCGCAAATCTCAGATTACAAACGCTGCACTTCATGAAAGATTATTTTGGAACTAATGATAAACTTGAGTCTAGACTAACGCAATTAATGCGCTTGGATGAAAAAAGGGATGAAGCTATGCTTCATTTTAGTAAACACCAAGACATTGTAAAAATATGGTTTGACAAAAGGTCTAAGGCCAAGGCGTTTAAAATTTCAGATTTAGTGTCGTTATGGGACAAAAGACATGAGAAGAAGGGGGAACATGATAAATTTGATTACCTTTGGTTAGGTCCCTACCAGATTTCAGAGATCCTAGGGGAAAATAGTTTTAGACTAAAAACCTTGGATGGAAAGGATTTGGCACTACCTATCAATGGGTTGCACTTGAAGCATTACTTTCAAGCATGAGGTAGTTGGGCTTTGTATTATATGTAATAACGCTGTAATTTCTTGCTTTCATTTTTCATGTTTAGGTGTGTATTATTCTTTTCTTTGACATGTCTAAGCTTTATATTAATGTTGTGATCTGTTTCTTTGTGTGCAGATTTGATACTTAAGTGTGTGTTTCAAGAGATATCTAGTTTTGTGTCAATGCTGTAATTTAGTTTTTTTTGATGTGCAGATTTGATATGTTAGTATGTATTCATTTTTGTTTCAGGTTTTTCTTGTATTAATGTTGGGTTTTTGCGTTTGTGTGCAGGTTGGACATTTAGGCGGTGGTGTTCCTTTGATTTCCTTTTCATTGCTTTAAAAAAAAAAAAAAAAAAGGGGAATAAAAGCTTGATGTTGAACACATGCCTAAGATTGGGAGAATATGAAACATTGGAATCATGTTGTAAGAGCTCCACATGTAATACAAACAGTTAATTTAGATCATTTGAAGCTTGTGATGCATGAAAAGGTCGGTTTTGCATGACAAATCATCTCATTTGCAATTCACGAAATAATGCATTCATGTTCCATCTCACTTTCCATACATTTTCACCGTAGTGGCATATGCATCTTAGGTGCAATTCATTTGAGTATGTTGAATCCTCTTAGGGTTATGTTATAACATAAATTTAAGTAAATCCTAAGGTTGGAAACTGAGTCTTGAAGTATCTAGGACCAAGCACGTTTCATACATTAAAAAGGATCTTGAGCAAAATGATCAAAACCTAACTTGGAGGAAAAGGTTGGGCGAAAATGGTTTTCATGTCTATCCTATTATGCAACATGATCCTAAAAATAGTGGTTTTGACCACTTCCATAGAGCTTAAAGCCTAAAATCATAGTAGTAAGGATAGGGTTAAATTCTCATCTCGGTTGGTTGAGAATCTAATTCCCCAAAGCTTTGATTGGACCCACATGGAGTAGTAAGGATAGGGCATAAATTCTCATCTCGGTTGGTTGAGAATTCGATTCCCCAAAGCTCTTATATTTCATTTCGTATTAAATCTTAGATTGTAAGGATCGTACTATTTGTCCTCTCGCAAAGGATGGGTAGTCATCCCCAAGGTCAAAAAAAAAAAAAAAAATTTTCCCTTTTTTTTTAAAAATTTGGGGTGGAAGGGTCGGTCTTTTTTTCCCCAACCCGGATGGGTAGTCATCCCCAAGGTCCAAGAAGTAAAATAAATAAATTTTTCCCATCTCATCCTTATATTGGATTGTAAGGATCGTACTACTTGTCCTCTGCAAGGGATGGGTAGTCATCCCCAAGGTCCAAAGAAATGAAGATAAGTTTTGGATTATGGGGTTAGATAGGCCCATGCATGACATCATGTCTTGCCTAAAAAGTAAGACCACTGATTGTCTAGAGGGTTAGACTAGCATGACCATTTCTTCCATAATTGGTTTAGTTATTTTGCTCAAAGTGAGGTAAAGAATTCTAAATCAGAATAGTAAGGATAGGGTTAAACTCTCATCTCGGTTGGTTGGGAGTCTGATTCCCCAAAGTTCTGATTTCACATCCACTTGCACATGGGTTCAAGATAGTAGGGACTCATAACCAACTTTGGGATATAATGAACCGTTCACTAGTGGATCCTAAGAGGGTTTGGCAGTCTTGAATGTTTGCACATAATACTACAAGAGTGACTATGCATTTTCTCATGGCATATTCAGTAGGATACACAAATCATTCACAATTTCGCATATGCATTCATGCAAAACCGATGATGGAATGTGGATCAAATTCAAATGATAAGGAAAGGAATTCATTGCACACACCGAGCTAATACTTGATGATTCTAATAATTCATGTACTTCTGATTTTGGGCATTAGTTATATTGATTATGGGCTAACCCATGTTTTCAAATTTGTGATTTATGTTAGGTTGGGTTCTTACTAAAATGCTCAAGAGCATTTGACAACAGAGTCGCCATTTGTTGTGGTTCATCCACAACACAACCCAGAAGTGGGGACCCACCTTTGTTTTTGCAGGTTTTAGGGAAGATCTCAAAGACCCGGATGCTAAAAATGAAGAAAAGAAGAAAAATGCCTAAGTGTTGAAAGGGTCACGAAATCGCGACATGTCGCGATATCGCGACCTGTCTCTCCATCGCTGCAAAAAATTGAAATCTGTCACGAAATCACGACGTGTCGGCAGCAGGACAGAAAAGATGTCACGAAATCGTGACGTGTCGGCAGCAGGACAGAAAATCTATCGCGAAATCACGACGTGTCGGCAGCAGGACAGAAAGGATGTCGCGAAATCGCGACGTGTCGACGGCAAAGAAAAAAGGATGTCGCGAAATCGCGACGCATTTTTTGGAAGCGTACGGAAAGTTGAAAGGGTCACGAAATCGCGACATGTCACGAAATCGTGACCTGTCTCTCCATCGCTACGAGTTGCCGAGAGGAAGCACAAGGTTGAAGGTGGTAGCGAATCGCTACCACTTCGTGAAGCGGAGGCTCGAAGGAAAAGTGGTAGCGAATCGCTACCACTTCGTGAAGCGGAGGCTCGAAGGAAAAGTGGTAGCGAATCGCTACCACTTCGTGAAGGGGAGGCTCGAAGGAAAAGTGGTAGCGAATCGCTACCACTTCGTGAAGCTGAGGCTCGAAGGAAAAGTGGTAGCGAATCGCTACCACTTCGTGAAGCGGAGGCTCGAAGGAAAAGTGGTAGCGATATCGCTACCACTTCGTGAAGCGAAGGCTCGAAGGAAAAGTGGTAGCGATATCGCTACCACTTCGCAAAGACAAAGGCTCGAAACCAAAGTGGTAGCGATATCGCTACCACTTCTTCGAAGGAATGCTCGAACCAAAGTGGTAGCGATATCGCTACCACTTTTTGAAAGGAAGGCTCGAACCAAAGTGGTAGCGATATCGCTACCACTTTTTTGAAAAGAAGGCAAAGCAAAGTCGGTAGCGATATCGCTACAACGAGCTACGACGGGCGTACGGACCAAGAACACGTCGCGATATCGCGACATGTCGACATGTTCGCGATTTCGGACATGTCGCGTTATCGCGGCTAGGAAACGAAGAGGCCAAATGCAAATTCTGCCGGGATTTCCACGGGAAAGCGTTACGAAAGGTGCAGGAGACGCAGGACACGTGGCAGAAATGACAGAACCGCAGAGATCGAGCGTTACGATTGCATGCAAGGGTTAGAATACCAAAAGGCGGGAATTGAAGCGAAGGGTCCCGGGAGTCGAAACGAAGCGTCATGGAGCAGCCGAGAACGCGCGACAAAAAGGTTAAATAGCAGAAGTGTAGATGGATACAGGGGCTGGAGATTGTAACAAAAAAAGCATTACTTATTGAAATAAAGGATTTTTCTTTGGTAACACGACTTTTGTGTGTAAAATCAAAAGGAGATCGAAGCCAAAACTATTGTTTTACTGTCAATCTTTCCGTTGCATCATTTTGTCTTGTATCTATTTCGTTTACGCCATGGGATGGGTTACGATAGGTGAATGGTAGAATGATGCAGCTTATATTCTTTTCCTTAGAGTCTTGCATCTGATCTGATTAGATTGTGTGTTAGTACAGATCTGATCGGTTGGGTTGTTTTGGGGATTTCATCTCTTAACTTGGGATTTTGCAGGGAGGAGATCGTGAACCATTTTAATATCCTTCATTATTTTCCAGCTGATTCAAAATAACAGCTTTCTGTTTTATTCCTTGATATGCTTAATTTCATGTCAGAGACTAACACTGAAATAACATAACTATTGAATATAGATAAAACGAACAAGTTAACCTTAGAATAAATTGTGAATATTAGAACATCAAAAGGATTTTTGTTTATTTTTTTTGATTAATCAAACAAGTCAAGATTACAAAGTTCATTAAGAATCAACAAAGGCCCCTTGTTAACAGCTATCTGCAGGATTTTGAGTTATTCTGGGATATATCAGTTGCATGTATTAAATTGAATTCATTTTTTATATATGTAAAAGCTGTTTCACAAAGAAACTTGGAGAAATAATAAAAGGAAGGAAAATAAAATAAATTATTTCTTTGCAAGAAAGAGTCTTTTGTTCGAGACTCTAAGTTGCGTGTTATTATTTGTAATATGACAAATTAACGCTTAACACCTCCTTGATCTCTTTGTCTAAAAAAGCTATTGTAAGAGACTCATTAATCATTTCATCAATGAGTTGTGGAATGAATTTAAGGAGAGAGTCCTTTGCTTGGGCATTACAGGCCCGTTCTTCACCCAATAATGAACTGAAAAAATTAACAGCCTCGTCCCTGATCTCCTGAATGTTTTGATTTGAGGATCCATACACCTTAGTTAAATTTCTAATATTATTTTTTCTTCTATTGCTCAATGTGGCAACATGGAAAATTTTTGAATTAGAGTCCCCTTCCTTTAGCCATAATGCCCTTGAGTTTTTCCTCCAATACATCTCTTCACAAGCTAAAATATTATAAAACTCACAAAGGGTTTCCTTCTCTTTAGTCCTTATCGCCTCATCATAGGTTCCATTTTGGATTTTGCTTTCTATTATTCTCAGTTTTTCCCCCAATGCTCTCTTATTCTCAAAACTATTTCCAAAGACTTCTTTATTCCTTATTCTAAGGTTGTTTTTCACCATCTTAAGTTTTTGAGATAGTTTGAAGGAAGCACTTCCCTGGATAGGTTGCTGCCACCATTCCTCTATTCATTTCTTGAAGTCCGGATGTTTAACCCACATTGACAGAAATCTAAATGGCTTTTTAAAGGAGTTAGCCTAAAATGCCTCCCATAGAATAAGATTATGGTCTAAAGCGCATTTAGGAAGGGCTTGTAATTCTGAATCACCAAACATTGTTGTAGCTTCCTTGGATAAAAAAAACCTGTTCAACCTCTCTTGAATCAGCTGACTTCCTATCCTCTTGTTACTCCATGTAAATTTGGCTCATTTTAGTCTTACATACATCAATTCATTTGTGTTAATGAATTCATTGAAGTCCTCCATCCTCCTTGAGGGTAACCTAGATCCTCCCTTCTTATCAGATGGGTAAAGGGGGGTATTGAAATCTCCCCCAATCACCCAAAGAATGTCTTTAAAATCTTGGATCAAATGCCCCCAAAACTCCCATATTTTAGATCGCCCTTGGACAGAGGTGGGGGCATAAACATTTGACATAATCTAATTCTTATTAGTATCAAATCATGAAATAATACGCTTAATACTCTTGCATTTTCCTGAATAATAATTCCTTCTATTTTAATAGGATCCCATAAGATCATGAGGCCCCCAGATGCTCCTCTCTCTTGTTGAAAGGCTACTTCCCCTTGATTCCAAATCATTCTAGCTATAAGTGTTGATTGTGCCACATCTATTTTGGTTTCTTGAAGAAAAATGATAGTAGGATTTCAATCCTTCCTTATAGACTTCACCATCCTTTGTTTTGGTGGGTCGTTTAGGCCTCTCATATTCCATGAGAGAACCTTCATTTAGACTGTTTGATATTTTTTCCCCACCCTCTTCCCTGATCCAAAGGGGGTTTATCAATTTTGCTATTATCCTGGCCAGGAATAGCTTGCTGTAACAATGTTATTTGCTTTTCATTTGCAATTTCTTCATTGATTCTCATTCTATAGTGCTCTACTGTAGATATTCTCCCTTTCTTTCTTTCACTTCCATAATCTATCGGAGGCTTGGTAGTGCTTCTAGTCTGTTTTGGACTAAAATAAGGGGCATATACTGTGATAGTCTAGGGCTTGAACCTTATTCCTCATTTTGGGGGTTTTCAATTCCCTCTTCATCCTCAGCCTTATTTTGGTTCACCTCTCCTATCTAGTTCCTAAATAGGGGGCTTTCCTTCAAGGAACCTTTTACTGTTGGGCTCATCTGATAAGGGATAATTTGCTCCACTACCGGATTAGGAGCTACATTCCTAGCTCTTGTTTCCACAACTTGGACTCTTGAATCTATTTTTCCATGTTTAAACTAAAATGACCTAGCAATTTTTCTTCATTTTGAGCATAGATTTTGGGGCATTTTGTCATAGTTGTGGATGGTCCCGATTTGGATGGGGAGTCTAGGGTTTTAGGAAACTTGACACTGATGGTATCATCCTTACTATTTTCTTTTTCAACTTCTAGATTTGCTACGATATCAAACATGTTCGAGCTGGGATCTTTATTACATACCTTATGATTTTTGCCTCCCTCATTATGTTGCTTTCCTTTCTCCTAGATTTTTGCCAGTTCTATGTTGGCTTGGTCAGCCTGGTTATTCTTAACTTTTCTGTATCATTCCAAGTTAAGACGCGGTCCTTGAAACTTTGGGATCCCTCTCCCATTAGCTTTCCCCAAAAAAAACTTTGCTCGTGGCTTCCTTGTTTGCAGTTATTTTTAGACATTGGGCATGAAGGTGGCCCTGGGTTTTGCACACGCTACAAAATGCCAGCTTGTTCCCATACTCCATAGGCTGAATCCTTAGAAACTCTCCATATGCTAGTTCCACCTAAGAAGGTAGATCAGAATCCAAGTTTGCATTTACACAGATCCTGGCATGAGTCAGTCTAGTCCTTGCTTGGGTTGAATGGTCTATTGCCATGAGTTATCCTATCATCTTTGCTATGCCACTAAGCTAGTACTCATTAAAAAACTGGTTTGGGAGGTTTGGTAAGCGGACCCAAATGGGTGCTATATTAATGTTATACTTCTCAAGATTGAAATCCTCCCCCCACTTCCTCATAAAGAGCCTACATCTTCCTCGAAACTAGGGTCCTCCTGTCAAGATGCACTCTGCATCATATTTGTTGTTGAATCTTATCATAAAAAAACCTCTGGACATGGCTACAATTTCTAAGCTTCCTAAAGTTTTCCACTTTGCCGCGGCCCATGAGTGAATAGTATCAATGTCCGACCTTCCTCCCAAAAACTTGCCAACTAAGGATGATGCCTCCATATCCAAGAATCTTTCCATAAATCTCCACTGGCGTAGTTAACGTGCTATTTTTTGGTATTAGGGGTGGTAGTTCATTAACTGACTCCTTTTTCCCTTTCAGCATTTCCAAAAAGGTTGGGCCCTTGTTGCCAGCTCCCGAACCCTAGTGGGACCCTTTGTCTGAGGGTTTGAAAGGTATTGATTGGATTATTGGTAGCATATTTAGTTTTTTTGAAGCATATGTCAGGGACTCAAGGCACGCTATTTGAGGGCATAATATGGTAAAGATATAATTTTAAAAAAGGGATATCATAGGAAATAAATGTTGATTACTATTAAGTCATGGAAAAAGTGTCAAGTGAGTTTTCCAAGGTTCTCAATCTCCCAAATTCACTAGACTGATATACCACATTTACTATGGTAGTTGTGGGTGCACTCTATAAATAGAACAGGTAAAATCATCTAAAAGATTAATTTTTAAATTTGCTGGTGCATTTGTGGATTTTATTTGTAGAAGTTGCAGAGATTTATCAAGGTTGTTATAATTCACACAATAGGTAAGAGAAATTTATAAGTGAAGGATGTTGCAGATCCCACACAATCAAAAAAAGAAAACAGATTGTGGGAAGAAGTCCAATAATACCTGAAGAAATGAAAATGTGGATTTGGACCCGTACTCTAACACAATGGTAGAAATTGGAGACTATATCATCACCAATAAGGGAATTTTTAAACTTTGGTAAGATGTGGAATTCACCATCAAGAAAGGGTTGACATTGGAGATCCCCTTAACGATGTCATACTATGCATATTTATTTTGGTACCTATGTATGCCTGTACATGCTTGCACGAAGTTGGTAAAATTGATTGTCTAATTTTATAACCTAGCTACCAGGGCTATTCAGAGTGTGAATGGGGATGTTATTTTATCTATTTCATTCAAATTAGTGAGGGAAGCATTTGTATGTGGGTTAAAATCCCCCTCTAACATGATTTTTAAGAAATTGTACATCAATGAATAGGAAGATAGATATGTATCCACTATGATAATGTGCCAATTCATGGAGGCACAATTAATTAGAGAGTCATAGCTAGAGTAGTTTCTAAATCTATCGAAGCCACTATCAGATTTTAAGAGCCCAAATAAATCCTTTATGCTAGCATGGATTGTTGGTCTCTCTACGGATTCTATGGTTCACAAGTGGCCAAATAGTCTTGGGAAGAGGTAAGAGGAGACGTACCTTTGGGCATGGGCACCGTGTAATATGGTGATGGAGGTGGTTACATAATAGGTTACTCTTGTTGCTTCTTTTATTCCACATCGAGGTCTATAATCTTCATTTACTAGTCCAACTGTTGTTCTTGAATCAATGGAAGGCTTTGAGCAATACTAATTTGAAAAACTAATATTGGAAGAAGAGGATTAATAGCAATTGCATCAACTGCAACCATAGAAACTATACGGTTCACAAGAGGACCTGACCAAGATTAATCCCACTGATAATATGAAGAACATCCAAGTTGATATGAGCTCAGTTTACTTGCATGGCAAGAACTACAAGCAGATTTTTTATGACATCAAAGCAAAGATCACTAAGCTTGAGGATGCTTTGGCAGTGAGTAAAGCATATGGTGCAAGAACTAAATATACAACTTGATTCCAGATAGAATCAACTGGCAAAGAATTCTATGAAATTTATGGGCTTCTATTAGAAGACA
Organism: Wollemia nobilis; assembly: GCA_028583015.1. NCBI lineage: Eukaryota > Viridiplantae > Streptophyta > Pinopsida > Araucariales > Araucariaceae > Wollemia > Wollemia nobilis. The sequence goes on along the minus strand of JAQPPZ010010331.1, from coordinate 1,650,497 downwards.
ATTAAAGAGGCTTACATTTGATTGGCTCAAAGTTATGAAAATTTAGTGGTGAGAGCAATTCTGGTTCAAAAATACTTCTATGAGGTCTGTATACAAATTAAATTGAGCCAGTAGGTAGTGGATAGTACTAAGGAGATGCTAGAGCCACATTTAGAGTTGGCAGTAAAAATCCAAGATCTAGCTTAGTCTAATATGTGTATTTGCCCCATGAGTGACATGGATCAATTCTGGTCTACCACCAAGGTTACATTGCACAACTATTTTCATAGGTTATATCTAGTGAGAGAAGGTAAGAAACTCCTTAACATGAGTAAGCATGAGCATTCTATTTCCATGGTTCATTTTGATGCTCCCATTGACATGGGATTCCAAGATTTTATAGACCAATGGGGTAAGCCACTATCAAGGGAACAGTTAGAAGTGGCCTAAAAGAATTTTTTGGAGGACACATTAGAAATCGACAATTGGGAAACACCAATTATTGAAGAACAAGTGTTGCCACTCATGAAGAAATTCACTCGTATGGAGTTGTCTTTTTTTGAATTAGCTCAGAGATCTAAGCATAATAGCTTGGAGGATACCCAGAATCTGTGGTACATTTATGAGTCACTCAGTGTTCCTTTACCATTCACCATAGATGCTTGGGCCAAATAAATTATAGTTTATGAAATCACCTATGAAATTTTGAAGTAATAGGAAGAACAAGCCACAATAGAGCAGGCCATCATCGATCAAGCAACATAGAAATGTGTTGTAGCAGAGAAGATAGCAGCAGAACAGGCATAGAAAAATATTTCCAAACTAGAAGTGCCAACCAAGGTAGCCTATAAGGCATAACCCTAAGATACCAATGGATAAAATCCTAGGATCACTTGCATCCATAAGAGATGGATACCCCGAGAGCTGCTAGAAATATTGGTAGTTTTGACACTATGCCACATTCCAATTTTGTGGGAAAAATTTTGTTGCATTGTTTAGATTGTAAAAATATAGAAAATATGATTGATGGGTTTTCAAAAAAAATTGTCATTAGTGCCTTAATTTTGGTGTTAAAATTTTCTTCCTGATTATTCTTTGTGAATGTTGTTCTGGGAAGTAAAATTAAGATATCAATGGCAACTAAAAAATAATTTTTTGTTGATTTAATGTTGTTTAAAAATGGTTGAATAAAAGTCAGAATATAAGTTCTGATGAATGAAGAGGTTCAAGGTGTTTGTGCCCAAGGGAAGGGGCAAAAACCCTGGTCACCCTCTCTTAGAGTGAATATGCCCTTGTTTTCTTGCCGAACAAAGAGAAAGGGAAAAAATACATTCATCCCAATTTGGGGGTGAATGTAAAGTTAAAAGGAAAAAATGTTAAGTTGACAAATGTGACTTCACCCCAAGTGAGGGGTGAAAGTCCCTTTAACCCCTCCTTGGGGTGAAAACACCCTTAAAATAAAAGGTACATGGTGGCCCAAAGTAGATAAGTGACGGTAATGGAAAGGAGTGTGTTCACTCCAAAGGAGGGAAAAAAACATCGTTCGCCCACTTTGGGGGTGAAAAACATAAAAAATAAAAGATAATTCGTCTAGTCAAAGCATTTAAAATTCAACTAGATTTTCACCTTAGGTAAGGGGTGAAACTCCCTTTCACCCCTCCCTGGGGAAAAATCCAAGTAATCGTGAGTTTGGAGGCATTGCATCATGGGTCAAACTAAGGTGATGTTCTTGGAATGAAAATGTTTTTGCATCATTTAAGGTAAACACCAAGAAAATATAGCAAGGTACCAAGATAGCTTTGAAAACTCAAGGCTTCGTTCACCCCAAGAGAGAGGCAAAAACACCTTTTGCCCTCTCTTCGAGTGAACACATATAAGGAACAAAGGTTGTGGATCCCACATTAGCATGCATTAAAATGAGTAAAAATGGTAGTGGTTTCACCCCAGGTGAGGGGTGAAAGTCCCATGTGCCCCTCCCAGGGGTGAAGCTACATGAAAATGGTTCTACAGATGCATCAAGCATTTTTTTTCACTTCAGTTAACCATTAAAAATTGAAGGGTTCTAAGATAGGCTGTGGAAAATCAAAGCTACATTCACCCAGGGTAAAGGACGACAATACCTTTTACCTCTTTTTTGGGTGAACGTGTATTTTAAGAAGAAATTTTTTTATGTGAAGCATAATCTGAAAGTAGTTTTGACTTTTGCTCGAACAAGTTAATTGGAGAATGTTTGATGGCACTTTCACCCCGGGTGATAGACGAAGCTCTCAGTCGCACCTCTTAGGGGTAAAATTATACAAGGTGGTTCGAAGCATTGAAAATAGAATCAAGGGCATATAATAAGGTTTTTTCACTCATATTTTCTCAATATTGATTACTGTCACATGATGGAGTGAATGCAATGAAAATATTTGTTAAAATGAATCACATCGTGGGCTATGTGTTGGGAAAAATTATAGGAAATAATGCAAAACATGATTCAGAATCAAAGGGTGAGTGAAACTATAAAGTTTGTTATTATGTGGGCATGAATGAGAAGGAATTAAAGAAGTTTAAATAGGGTGCTTTCACACATAAATCTATATTGGGCAAATTTCATTTCAAGCATTAAAGAAGACTTTTCAAAGGCACCCCGATCAGACAAATAATGATAATTTAATGATTGAGGCAAAGAGTGATTGAATTTTTTGGTTTCATGCTAAAAAAGCTACAGGATTTAATATCATAGGATGATTTTCCTGAGTTCCAAGATATTCTGAACAAGGGCAAATTTTCAAGGAATAATGGAGGCATCAATTCAATGACCACCTTTGCAGTTTTCAGTGCATCGACGCTCAAACTTGCTGATTTCCTAGAAATTTTTCTCAAAAGCTAGATCGTTGTCACAAAAGGAAGATTTTCAAGAATTTCAAGGAGGAATTCCTTCACGAAGGTTCCTTATCTGTAAACATTTTGTCTCTTTTGTATTAAATTAATATAGGCAAAAACTTCTATAAATACAACTTATTTTCAATGTAAAACAAAAAGGATAGAAAATCTACAAAAAAAAAAACTCTTAAATTTTTTTGTGTAAATAGAAGGAATTTGGCCTCTGATTTTGCAAGCAATTTTTGTGTGTGATTTTTTTCTATTCTAAAAAAATTTATATTTTATATTCATGTTCATTATATGCTAAGTTCAAATTTTGTATCTGGATTTGAGCATTGCTGGTGAGGGAGTGAGTACTGGAATACAATTCTAGAAGTTATCTTCGTGGAATTGTAAGTGGATTTTTTGTCTTATTCCTATTTTATTCTACTATAATGCTTGGTTAAAATTCCTAGTGCTAGTCTACCCCCAATCCTACATCCTCTAGCCTATGACTATACTTCCCATTTATTTCTATTATTTTCATATCTTTCCTACAACTCTAGACTTAAACAGGTGTAGGATTAGTAAGAGAGCCAACCCTCTCTAGAGATTGGCCTGGGGGACATTTATTTCCTTTGGCCTTTCAATGTTGGTCATGTCTAGGGTGCACAAATGTAAGGTTTGTATTTTAGGTAAATATTTGACCAACAGCTACCAAATTTATGTTTGGTATTATATAGGGAACAAATTTGATCTTGTTGAGTTTTGGTGTGATTGTTCATCCCAAAATCCTAGGGTTTCATGGTGCATGCCATTTGCATTCCATTATGTCTCTATTTTTGTTCTATTTTTAATTGTAATTATTATTTTTCACTGTATTTCATTTTAGATTAGCTTGGGGACAACTATTTGTTTCGAAACCCTACTTTTAAAATTGCATTATTGATCATGCTCTTGTATCCATCCTGTTTGTATTCCATTTACTATTTGATGCTATCATATTCTGTTGTGTTTGTTCCAAAGGTAAAATATCATTTTATTATGAATGATCAACTACAATTACTAAGGGATATTGATTGTTGTGCCTCCAAGCTTAGTCTTATAGTGGCCTAAGCAAGTCCCCAAATGTTGACCATATTTTCTAGTATTTTTGTGAAGATATTATATATATTTAAAACTATTAGATATATTGGATGCAATACAAATCTTGGATCAAACAATAGAATCAAATAAGTGCCCTTGATAAATGTGTTATGTTGTGTGTTGTTTTCTTTTATCATTTCTGTTCACAATGTAGAATAAATAAAAATAAAAATTGGTTGATTGCTTTTTAGGCATTTGAAAGAGCAAGAGCATATAGTGTGCATCTAAGGTTTAGCCTTGTTTGTGCATTTCACTTACACCCTTACTCAAATAGAAAAGAATTTAGTTCTTGCAACCTAGGTTTAAAAATCATTGAACATAAGAATCATACTAAGGTTAGACATTGTCTTATTACATCTTGTGTCTTTGCATTGTTCTTTTATTTTGCATAGTTTAGTTCAGAAATACTAAAAATATTGATTTAAATTGAATACATAAAATATTTCCACCTTGGACTTGGAGCGAGTCCTAAAACCATTCTTGGTGAATCCATCATTTTATTTCCTTAAGTGTAGATATTATAAAACACTTCCATAGTTCACCATGACTCCCAACAGATCCATATGAGAATCGTATGTAACAAGGTTGTTTTATACCTCTACATATTTGGTGAACCCAACATGAAAAAATAGCTTAGTGGCAAATATAGGAAGTCTGTTCCTTTGTATTGTTTCAAAAACTTTAAATAAGACTACTAATTCTATTTATTTATATTAGAAAACATTTAAAAACATCCTAAAAATATTTTGTGTATTTTCACTAGTTTTTAGTTTTCCTCATTTCCACTCTATCCTGTCTCTCTCTCCTAACGGCTCCCAACCTTTAGAACCTATCATTACCACTAGGCCCTACCCTAAGCATCTTCTAATACTAGTTTTGCCTATCTATAATGGAATGGAAGATCCAATAAAGCATCTAAGAATGATTAGGACAACATGTCATGATATTGTATATGATGATATGTTTTTTTAAATTCATTCCCCAAAAGCCTTGGTGGTATGGCATTAGAGTGGTATTATCAAGTACCAAATAATTGCTTGAGGAACTTTGAAGAGATAGCTGAAATATTTTTTTAGTAATTTGGAGCTTATGTTGAAAGTAATGTGACTATGAAAGATATCTATATGTTGAAACAAGCTAAAGATGAATATTTTTAGAATTTCTATCTCATTGGAGGAGTCTAGTTGGATTCTTGAGATAGAATTTACCTCCTGGAGATATGCTTGATATATTTATTGGATATTTACAAGAACAAATATCTTATGAATTAGAAACTATAACTATAACATATTTCGATCAATCTAGAGGTCTAGCAAGAATTGTACTATAGGGATCCCATCCTAACGTTATTTTGTAATTCTTATTATTATGTAATGACCCTATTCCAACATGAGGTATCCCATATATAATGTTATTTTTTAATATTTTGTAATATACGTGGCATTTTAGGCTCCTAGCCAATTGGGACCATTTTATTTAACCATTATCAAGATTGTAACTGATATTTGGTAGAAGATTCTAGCTCGAGTGGCATTTGGCATGTAATCCAACTCTTGAGCTTAGGGTTAGGGTTGCATGAATTATTTCTTTAAAAATATATGAAGCCATGTACAAAGACATATTTTTGCAAGTTAATGAAATATTGAAGGAGGTTGCCCCCTCGAAGAGACCTACGATTTTGAGTTATTTGTGAGATTGTTTCAATTTTGTAATTACTTTCTGCATAGTATTATTATGTTATTGCATGCATTTCAATAATATTTCAATATTTTATGTATGTGAGCTTTATTTCAATAGTAGTTTACTTACAAGTGGTACTAGAGTGCTTTCTAGGGCCGATTTCTACTATGACTACGATAATTCTTGCTCAGTCATTTTCGCTTGTTAGGTATAATTTTCTTGTGTTTTTTCATTCTATTTTCCTTTATTCAAAAATCCAAAAAAAAAAATACAAAAACCATAAAAATATAGTCTATTTTTTTAGTTGAGTAGGCTAAAAATCCAATGTCAGGGGTTTTAAAATATCGTGAGGAAGCTATCATTATTGGCTAATCTAGATAACCCATAAAGTGTCTAGTGAAGTGAGGGGTGATTAGGCTCCAATAACTAGGCATCATATAGCACTCGTGCATGCTATCGATATACCACACATCTTCGGATGTATTGGGATACCATTTTAGGTTTAATAAAATTTTATCTATTAGGAAGCTTTTTAGCCTTGTATCATCCATAGTCCATGGGATACAACATCCTAGACAATTACCCTCTCGTAATTTCAGAGAGGCAGATAGTGTTCTCAAAGGTATGTGTGGAATCTTTCTTGGGTAGTAGTGGCCTAAAATATTGGTCCCAACACTATTTTTCATCACTGTGGTATAATAGAGGGCCTATGGGTGTTACATACTTCTTTACCTAGCATACCTTGGTCTTGTTAAACACTTCAACCTAAAAAAAAACACATCTTCTTGTTCTGCTATACCTACATTCACAATTCTAAAAAGTGAGCATATAGAGGACTTCTTTATCATAGAAGAACACACTTTACATGATCCAAAAGTTAGGACAGGGTCAACATGTGTCTCTAATAGTCTGCAATATTCTAGTACCATCTAGATTAGTGGTAATAACAATCAGGTCAATGATAGTACCATTCAAGTCAGTGACAGTAATAGTCAGGTAAGTGATAGTAATATTTGGGTCAGCAATAATAACAATAATAGTCTACTATAATAGTTATAAAATATAGGTGGTCAGGGTCAAAAATAGAACCATCAATATTAGTTACTGCAGTACAGGTGATAGGATAGTGACAAGGTGATCATTTGATAGATCATAGATAGTTGATCTAGTACCCAAATTGTGATTTATTTTGCTAATTTTTGATTCTGTACCCAAAAAATCAAAAATCATGCAAATGAGAGCTATAATGAAGAAGTTATATTGGTTTTATCAGTACTCTATTTTGAGTAATTCTTAAACTAGAAATAGGGAAAAATAGCCCTAAAAAAGGTCATAATAGGCCCTAGACAACTCCAAAATTCCTCAAATTTGTTTTTTTGTCTTAGTTAGCCCCTTCTACACCTCTCACAAAATTTTTGAGTCCTAACTCCCTTTTTCTCAAAATTCCTCAAATTTATCAATTTTCCACTAGCCCTTTTTGGCCAAATATTCTCCAAATACAAAATCTGAGTCTGGGGTGCCCAAAAATCTATGTTGTGGCATATAGCTCATTATGACCATATTTTCAAGTTGATCATATTGATATATAACATCCAAGCACTTTTTGGACTCCTTACTAAAAATAGTAACTCCAAAAATCACACTTCTATTTTTAGTAATTCAGTAAAAAAGTTCAAGGCTATCTTAAATGGCAAGTGGCACTGGTGGACATTAAAAGGAGGTAGCAAAAAATATTGCTTCAGCATTGGATACCCTACTAAGTGTTCTTAATGGCTTACAAAAAACAACTGAATACTTGATGATAAAATTTTAAACTTTTATAATTGAACAAGATACCTCCAAAATTTGCCTAGAAGAACAACTAGCAGATGTTGAGTCTAAAATACAAGGTGTTCCAAGCAAGTCTGAGTATCATCAAGGAAAGGGATTAGATGACTCTCACCTTCACTTTGATCATGATACTACCTTCAAGATGCCAAAACTAGATTTTCCTAAGTTTAAAGGGAAGGATGTGGATGGATGGTTATGCCATGTTGCTCAATTATTTAGACTCCACGATGTTCCCATTTATCATCGAGTTCAAATTGTAGCGACCCCGGGACAAACACACCACCCTTTTACTCTACTTGCAATGTTATTAAAAACCCAAGATGAAATAGAAGACAATGAAAAAACATATAACACGAAAATAGCAAATATGGATCTCTTTATTTTTATTGAAACTCGGTTACATGTCGGTCCCTCTTAGGGATACCCATTTTGATACAATAAGGTTACAAATAGGCAAAGAGTGCCCCTTTCATGAAGAGGTGGTGTGCTTATAAAGGCTTCCCGGTTCTACACACGAAAATGTATGAGGGCTTACAAATGTATCCTTCTCCAGGTATGTTTCCTAGAGGGATCCCTTTTGCTCTCATATGTTGCAGGTTGCGTCCGATGAACCTATAACCCTATAAGCAATGAAACAACAACATACACTTAGATGTCCGAGATTGCCTCCCCATATGAGGTTGTTAGTGATAAAATAATTTAACAAAAATATGGTGAAACTATGCTATGAAATCATGTAAATCTATGCTAATGATATGAAAACATGAATAAACATAATAAAAGAAGCTACATCTAAAACCTAAGCTAAGCCTGCGGGCCACTGTCCAAGATAGAGGCCGCTAAGGTAAACCTTGCTCTCTTTACCCGAAATATATGGGACAAAGCCTATATCTGATTTTGAAATAATATGTGTTATGCTCTTCAATCCGTTAGGGCTTCATCATACACGTGATCTCCAAGGGAACTCTCCAAGTCTCGAAATCTCTCCTCAATGACCAAGATCGACAAAATATGTATATGTCCTCTCTTGATAAAAGATGTCTCTCTTTATGTGTGTAAAAATATCTCCCTTGGTTCTCTTAGGCTTGTACCTTTTATAGTGTAAAACCCTAGGTCTATGTCCAAGCCCTAGGAATGAATTTCTCATGCATAGTGTAAGTTAGAATGAGAAGCTTCTTGTCTTTTCTATGTTTGGAATCCAGCTATCTAAAATATAACTGCCCACTTGAGTCTCCTATGCAAACTGGTTGTTAGCATGAGAAGATTTTGTCCTTTTTTTATGCTTGGAAGTCAGTTAACTAAATTTTAAATGCAAAATAAAGTATCCTATATGAACTTGTCGTGAAAAGGAATACAAAGTTACTCCTGCTCACCTTTATTGCATGCAGACTGCCACTTCCACTCGTGATCAGACATGTTTTTTGGTAAAACTGATTCTTATGGCTTAGCCGCTATCATTTGTAGTGGCTAAGATCTGGTCGTTATCGTCTGCAGTAGCTAATGTCTGGCCGTTCTAGGCTTGAGCGGCTAAGATCTGGCTGCTCTTGGCTTGAGCGGCTAGGCTTGGATGGCTTGAAAATATCCCAAATGAGTGGTGAGAACCACTATTGATGTTTGAAAAGTCCAATATTATGTCTTATGATATTATGAATGTGTCTATGTGAGCAAATCTCCTAAACATGACACGATTTAGGTGTCTATAGATATCCCTTTTTGTGATGCGCTATGTGGAAAACACAACATTGAGAAAAACATAGACTAATTTGTTTGTAGGGTGTATGGTGATCAATGGTCTGATAAACGCTGGATGGCCCAATCATGCAAGATGGTGCACATCCCTTGAATCATTGCCTCAATGTTAAGAGGACTTAGCTCAGTGGCTTTTGCATGTTAAATTACACTCATTCCTCAAACTCAATCAGGTAGCTTCAACTGCTACAATAGTTATGACTGGTAGGAGAGCTACAATTGAAGATGTCATGTCTGCTTACGTTCCCAACAAACAAGGGAAATTTGTGATTGTTGTATGCAATGATTCATAGGACGAACACAATTTTGCTATTATCGAGTGATAATTTGTTGATTTTGATTATGACTATGTTGAAGTTTTGAACTACTTCCTCACACAATGAATTGGTGAAGAAATAACAATGAATGAAGCGACAAGTCTTTGGCCATCAATAAAGTTTTCATCCTTATGCTCCAATAAGCATAATCATCAATAAAGTTTTCATCCTTATGCTCCAATAAGCATAATCATCTCCATCGAATTTAGGCACAACCAAATCTTCATACATGGTTGCCATATTTGCTTTAACACAAGATAAAGGCTATAAGTTACACAGGTCTGCACTTCATGAACCAATAATGACACAAAGACGATGGTTAGTCTGCACTTCCAGGTAGGGTTTAAGCTGAACAAAAAACTAGTAATAGGAAGCATTCGGTTGGCAACACCTCCTCTCTGTAACACAGCATCTTCAGTATTGACAAAAACACCTCCCACAACATGCTATTGGACAGAAACACAACAACAAACCTTTGCAAACAATTACTTCTTGGCTGGCCTCCACATCAGATTCGTACATTGCAGGTGCTCCACAGTCTTTAATCACCCTACAACAGCAACACTCCACATCTTCCAGGATGCGGAGGGGTCTTTTTCAGGATTCACAACCTCTACTGGTGCGCAGTTTTTCTTCTACACAGGTCTAACAACTCTGCTAGGCTGTCAGCATATTCAGCACTCAACTCCACCTTGTGTTGATTGATCTCAATCTTTGAGATGGGCTTTACCAAGTCTCTGACTGCAATTCTCCCACTGTCACTTCTACTTCCACGTCGAGCTACTACGGGTATTCTCAACGCCACCAGCAATTAGACCTCAAGTTTCCACCAAATTTTCAACCACTGATTTCTTGAATCTACGCAGCCTTTTTGTCCATTTTTTTTAGACTTTTGGTTGCTTTATGAAATCAGCCTCACCAGTCTACTCTTCTATGTGCAGCCTCACCTTCTTTTCTAGACAGCTAGCCTCTTCTCAGGTTTCGGTGCTCTCACAAAACACAGCTTCCTGACTGGTGCACAATGGTTTGTGAAACTCCACACAGCACGTCTCAGCATCAATTACGCCCAGTGCAATCACGAAATTAGAACAGACTTTTTTTTCTATCGTTTTGGTCTCTTCGCAGAACGTCCACCTTAATTCCGCGTCACTTTGTGTTCTACGATACCAAAATGCAACTCCTTCTTACAGCAAGAATATACGAAGATTTAATTTTTTTAATAATCTCCAATCACAAGAGACAAACGCGTTGCCCTTACGCACTCGTCGCCCTTGCACACTGTTGTCACACAGTGACAAATGTGCCTTCAACGAAGGCCAGTGAGCTCACTGTCTTTCACCATAAAACACCATAGGTCCAACGACTCATCCGATGATCCGCCTCCAATTGAGGGCTATTCCCTTACATCCTCTTTCAGCACCAGTAATTTTTATATCAAATTGCAATCGCAGCCGACGTCTCCTTCTGCTACAGACTGCAATCGTAGCGATTACATGCAGTAATTAAGGTAAAAAAAAATATTTGTTTTTACCTTTTCTTAAGCTTCTCCATATGTCACATGGATGTCATCTGACGTCTTCTCTCCTCCGTTCTATCTGCACACCGATTGACCTTTGCCTTCTGCACAAATGGTATTGTACTCCACTTAATCTCCTTCGTGAAGGTTCTTCTGTGCTCTTAATCTCCACGCTCAGCACAATCTCGTCCTCATAGTCTTTGCACCATGAATTACGTAACTAATCATCCTCCACGCTCAGTAGTACGATGGCATAGATTACAATGCACAGTAGTGCATCGTGGGCTTTCTCCCGTAGGTGGCTTTTGACAGTGGCTTGTGACGTAAAACCTACAAATATCTTCGTATAACCTGCTTTCTCTCCACACAGGCACGACGTTTCAACAACGGCTCCAAACACTCTAAAAAAATAGGATCGACACACAGGATTTGATGCCAAGCATTCTAACAACAAATTTTCCTCCTTCACCACTGCTGCGAATATGCATATGCGATCCTTACATCGTTTGAGTCTCCAATCACTATTTACCAAGCATGGTCATCAATTTGCAGTATACACAGTTTGAATTTAATACGCCGTCTTCTTTTCTTTTAACACGGTGTCTATTTTACCATTTGATGCTTTCTCCAATGAAAGACTATGCCTCTTCACTGCAAACAACAGCCTTCAAGCTTTCCTCGACAGTGTTAACTCCATTTCACCAAATGCAACATCACTTTTTTCAGCTCACGTTCTTCGCCACGGATCGGGCCTCTTCTCTTCAGACCACCGCTTTTTCTGAACGCACACCACCTTTTTCCTTTTTCTATCGTGCATGAATTCCAAAACACTGTGAATGGCACCGCCTATGCACACATCCAAGGCTCACCTTGATATCCAGACGATTGTTAAATCAAATCTGGATTCACCTCGCGCTCTGATACCAAATGAGAATAATAACTCATTCTTATTACGCATGCAGCACATTTCGAAAACAACTTACAATTATTTATATAGTGGAAGGTGGAAGGAGGTTAGAGGAAAAATAGGGAGGAAAGGGATGCGAGAGAATAGGGATGGAGGGATAAGGAGATAGAATGATGGCAAGAAAATATAGGAAGGGATAAGGAGGAAAAGGTCTCAAGAATATAGGAGGAATAAGGAGGCAAGGAAATAGGGAAGCAAGGAGAGAATGATAGAGAGAAACAAATAAAAAATAAAAAATCATGCCGACAAATACATGATGTGTTCATACTAAGGCCAGAAATCAGGATATTTCTGAGCCACTTAGACCTAACCCTTTTCACACTTGCAACATTCTCCCCCTTAACAAATCTTAACCTAGATACTTAGGAATTAGGGGTAATTCCAACAACCAATAGGAATAATATGGTTCCTTTCTAGCATTTCTTACTTTTAATAGGAAACCCCACATCCAAGTGTGATTCCAATTGTTTATGATAACCATCCATCCTTATCCCAAGGAGTGGTCCAACTATCAATAGCCTTCTTAGGGAGTTAGTATGAGTGATTCAATTTATGTTTAGATTGTATCACTTTGTCTTAATGTTTTTGGTATCATAGGGGAACTAGGATGATCCTTTCGCACCTGTGGAGCAGTCCGACCATCTTGGTCTTCTTCGAGATTAAAGGGTGGCACATCGTAATTCCAAAATGAGTTGTTTTTACCCCAAGTGGCCTTATGGTTATCTACTCATCTCACTGAAATACATGGAGTGTGAATCACTACAATTGTCGAGTTGATAGAGTAAATAACTAGGTACGAGGCTGCCTGATATTGTGTTGTTATGTGATTTTTTGTTATTTTGGTCATTAAGATGACTTTAATTAATCAAAATTTGTTTATTTAATGTTTTTGTGTGATTTTTCAAGGGGGAAATCCCTTGTTTTGATTTGTGTATTTGGCCACTGTAAGGTCCAGCGGCCTCTAATTTCTTACCTGTGGCCACTATCACCTTGAGTGGCCAAGAAGTTTGGGTTGTTGATGTCAGCAGCGACCAAGGTGAAATTAAAGGAACATAAAATTTGCATTTTCTAGGGTTTGACATTTCATTTTCACTATCGAAGATTCACTTTGGGAGCTCTGGTGTGACATCGACGGTTGCAACATTAGAGTTTGCTAGCATTGAGGACATGGCTATGCAAGGTAAGACATCAGCTACTGGAGGAGTCAGAGCTTCTCGGGTATATCTCTTTTCTAAACCCTAACCCTCTTTTCTCTTGTCTGAGTAAAATTGAACCTCACTAAGTAATGGGCAAAATGAACCTCATTAAACCTGTTGGTAATCAATAAAATCTATAGTTAGGCTTAGCTTACCTTTTGCTATGGTGGGTTAGTCCCCCTTTTTGTTCTCATTGCTTTGCCTTGGTATTTTCTAGCCTAGGATTCCCAATTTTTCTGTTGTTCACCTGTTGCTACCATGTTAACCATTTTTTAACTTAGCTTAGTTTTTGATGCCTGAGTGGGAATTTGCTTTCTATTTTTTTTGTTTTTCCCTCCCTTTTGTGTTTTTTATGTCATTTTGTATTTTTTTTATTTTTTTTCTTTTCTGGCAGAGGGTTCATAGGTTTTATGTGTCGCCCCTCGGCCACTGTCACTCAGAGCGACCATGTTTGAACCCCAATGGTCAAAAATTTGACTGTTGGTTCTTGGCCACTGCTGTCTCCAGTAGCCAGGTTTCAGTCATTGTAGGTGACAACGGCTAAACCCTTAGCCATATTTTTTTGCATTTTTTTGCTAGTTGTTGGATTTTTATGACATATTTAATTTTTTTATTTAATTTTTGAATTTTTGATTTGTTTTATCAGGTGCAATCTTGTCCTTTTGCTTAGACTTAGAATAGCCCATACTCTTTTGCACAGTTTTCATGTTTATTGTGAATTATGCCTTATATGCATTGTAATTATGTTTCATCTTTATTTTACTTTGCTTAGATCCTTACTACTTGGGCTCGAGACCCGAAGCTCTTGATTGATCTACTTCCTAACTTTGATGATATGGACTGAGCATGGTTCAAAGCCCACGAGTTATAGTATGTCATTAGGCTACCTTACATCATGGCATATTAGGCTTACCTTATGACTCTGGCCCATCGTTAGGACCCATAGACTAGTACCATACACCTCCCGATCGACGAGATGACTATTACGCTGGAGGATGTATATAGGATCTTTTGGATTCCATTTTATGGTGTGGCCATTTTCTCTTTGACCACTACTTATCAGGGGGCTACCTTCACACGGGTGTTTAGAGGACACTCTACGGATGCTTTGAAGGACACGAATTCCGAAGGAGTGTCCATCAGCCACTGGCATGGGGAGGGTGTCTTTATAGCGAGGCATGTGTTGATGGTTATCAACAATGTTCTTATCTTGGACTACTCAGGTTTGAGGTTCCCGTAGAACCTTTTGGTGATGGTGTAGGATCTATTGGATAGCGAGAAGCCTATAATCTATGCATGGGGTAGATCACTATTGGCTCAGTGCTATGATGAGTTGTACCAAATCCACCAATGAGGATGTGTCAACATTGCCTGCAACTTGATCCTATAGGTTTGGGGATGGCAACATATTAGGGTAGATCAACCTAAAGGGATCCTAGCCAAGATTACAATGATCGAATCTCATACACAATTCTATGCTGCTATATGGGCTTGAGAGCATGAGGAGTGTAAGAGCCACACTTTCACAAGGGAGATGTCCCATTACACTAATGATTTTACTAGAATTTTAGCCGAAGATGTTGTATGGCATCCTTACCATGAGTTTCTTACTTAGGATGATCCATCTAGATTTACTTCTAGGACATGGCATAATCGATGGCTCATTGACCATAAGGTTACCATCTGGGAGTACTTCTTATACTCTCAGGTTCTTTGTTAGTACAGGTTGTAGTAGGATTTGCCCCTGGTATCATTCTTGTACAGGCACCTCACAGTAGAGATGGACCTACCTCCATGGTATATTATAGAGCTTTAAGACAAGGAGGATGTCCTAGCTATTGACCCTAGAGTGGTTGGGGAATTTACAGAGACATACACTCAGTTGTGGGGTGATCAAATGTAGCATGGTGTCAGCAACCTAGGGTGCAAGGATGATGGCGAGGGTGATGGTGCAGATCTGAAAGGACATAGATTCTAAGCTAGGTTTGAGGTATGGGACCAGTCAATAGAGAAGGTGGTAGTGGAGGATCCTAATGTTCCTAAGGATGAGGAGTTAAAGCCCTAGGAGAGAGACTCTCCTCTTAGAGCACAACTACATAAGGTTGAGGTTGAGCTTCAGGCAACTAATATCCAGGTATAGTAGTGAGAGGCTAAAATTGAGCAACTCACAACAGAGATACAAGCTTTGTAGGCTACTATTGGGGGTGGCAATGCTAGGATGCAGTTTGTTGTTTCTCCTTCTACATCACAGGAGGTTCTAATGGCAGTTTTAGGAGTGGATGCGGGACAACTTTAGTATTTGTTGGATGACAATGAGGAGCGGATCCGAGGATATGTAGATCACATCACCATTCTTCAGATGTAGCTTAGGAGGCATGGGATTGTCCCTAAGGAGCCACCTAGTGCGGGTGGTTCACAAGTCAGTGGGTGCACCACCTTGGGGTAGTCTTCCTCCCGTCCAATCCAGAGGACCCAAACTCGGATAGATCTTCCCATGCATTGCTATTATGCTGCTAAGAATGAAATAAAGGTGTAATATTTGACATTCATGTTTTCTTATGATTTTAGTGTGAAGACGTAATAGTTTAGAGTAATTTTATTTGCCCCCTTTTGATTCAGGAAGCAAGAGCCACTTCCAGGTCCAAAGGAGGGTTTTTACCTGATAGAATTCTATTATTTTTGGCTGCAGCAGGTCAGAAGAGATCTGATATTTTTTGCATGGGTAGTGATTAGGATAATGTGGCATTTGAATGCATCGTAGATAACTCATCTAGGGTAGAATTTAACATAGTACTTTCTATTTCTAATTTGTTTTAGAATTTGCAATATTTCCATAATTTCTTGTCAGCCTAATTTGTTACAAATTGTGCAACTTTATTTATCAGTTTTTTGAATGTTATTTCCATTTCAGAAAGTGACATTGTTTTCTGCAATTTTAGAAAGTTTCATTATTTACTAGTTTGAATGTTAATGCTGCAATTTAAATTTAGTAATTTCCTATCAATTAAATTCTGCTATTTTCAGCTTTGCAATAGTTTAGTTTTATTTTTATGCAACAATGCAAATTTCAATTCTACAAGGATAAGTAGGACTTTAGTTTTAGTTTTTAGGAGTAAGAAAGGAGACCCCAAACACCCCAATCTCTAACTATTCCATAAATAAAGCCATGATCTAAATGAACTAAAAATAAATCTGTTAACCCTTGTTTTCGTATATAGCCTTGGACACCACCCTAGATTGACACATAATGATTAAATAATGAAGATTTGATGACACTCATCAATCCCAATCCGACTACATAAAGTTCTTGAAATCATGGTCATCCAAGAGGTTGTAGTGGTCGAATTGGAACCCTACTTTGGCATGTGTCTCTCAAGGGAGTTCACTACCAAGCTAGGTGGATATTTTTCACTGGACTATTCACATATGGAGGTACCTTTAAAAGGAAGGAGGTTGAAAATTTATAATAAGAAACCTTCCACTTTTCTAGTCAAGAAGATACTTAGGGAAGAGTAGCAAAATGACATGGTTCATCTGACAACCGAGGAATTGGTTGAAGTGGACCTGGTGGGTGAAACCCTAGAGTAGCTGCAAGTGGAGGATGAGTTCTCCTTACTAGATTTAAATGCCATGATCAAGACAGAACTAGGCTTCTACTTCATCACTCAACCTGAGAGACATGACTAGATGGCCAAAAGAGACATAGGTACTGCCCTCGATAAGCTATGGAAGCTATACTTTAATGGTGCCCGATGAAATAATGGCACCAGGGTAGGAGTCCTTCTGGTCTCCCCATATGGTATCCAAAAGGACTACTATTACAAGCTAGCTTGGAGTTGCACTAATAATGTGGCTGAGTATGAAGCCTTGTGCTTAGGCTTAAAACATGTGGAGAGGCTCGAGATCAAGCACCTACAAATATTTGGCGACTTAGAGCTAGTGTGCAACCAGATCATGAATAAGTGCACCTCCAATAAGCATTACCTCAAGGTGTACCACAATAATATCTGGGATCTAATGGAGTCATTTGACTCATTGAATGTCAAAGCCATATCCTATGATAAGAATAAGCATGTTGACATATTGGTGTCTATTGGATCTAGGTACATCCTGGCTGATGACACTATGCAAAAGTTGAAGCCGATTCATACTATTTACAAGCATTTTATGCCTAATAAGGACACCCACTAGCAGGTGTTCAATTTTTTCAAGGATATCATCACCTTTATGATACATGAAGCTAGTTCAATCGAAGGTAGATATCCTAATGACGAGTAGTATGAGGGGTTAATAGAGTTAAAGAATAATCATGTCCCAAAAGGACTGATTACCTTAGAGAGCCTATTTTATCAAAATTATAGAGCTATATCCCACAATATCAAAGTGGACTCTAAGTAGTACAAATAATTGGAATTGGAACCCAAAAATGTAATCAAGGTCATAATAGATTTCACTCTAGAGGAGCTAGACCAGATTCAAGCCCTGTGTGAAGAGTATCCATACATTGTAGCCTGGTGCTACCAGGACATGAAGGGATATGACAAAGAGATGATCCAACATACCATAGAGCTAGAAGAGCATGTGAAGCCCTTCAAGAAAAAGCAAATGGTAGTCAACCCAAAAATAGAATCAATGATGAAAGTTGAGCTCATGAAGATGATGGAAGTAGAAATCATCTATCCTATCAAGCATTCTTCTCGGGTCACAAATCTAGTTCCCATGAGGAAAATAATGGAGACATTTGCCTCTACATAGATTTTTGTAATCTCAAATAGGCTTCATTGAAGGACCATTACCCACTCCCACAAATTGATCAAATCCTTCACGTGGTTGCAGGTGCTCAAAGATTCTCTCTCCTATATGGGTTCTTCGACTATAATCAGATCTGGGTAAAAGGTGAGGACCATCACAAGATGACATTCACCATAAAATGGGGGACGTTCGCCTATCAACGCATGCCCTTTTATCTTTCCAATGTGAGGGATATGTTCCAGAGAGCTATGGACTTGGCATTCCATGTGTTTCTCAATAAAATCATTGTTATCTACTTCGATGGCATGACTGTGTTTTCGTATAGAAGAGAAGACCACACCTCCCATCTACATCAAGTATTTGAAATATGTCATGAATTTAGCATATCCATCAACCTAAAGAAGTCAGTATTTGTGATGGAGGGTAAACTGCTAGGCCATGTTATTTTTGAGAAAGACCTTGTAGTTTACCCTAACAGAGCAGAGGCTCTCCTTTGTTTACCCATATCGGTTAACAAGAAAGGGCTACAGTCATTTTTTGGATAGATCAACTTTGTAAGGAAGTTTATCCCTGACTTCATCCAAGTGATCAAGCCCATGGCCGAGCTCTTGAAGAAGGATGCTAATTTTTTTAGACAGAAGAGAGGAATAATACCTTTGAAGATATCAAAACCAGGATTGCCTAGGCTCCAAAATTGATAAATCTAGATTACTCCAAGGACTTCATCCTTTATGCGACGGGAGAACCTAAAAGCTACGCTATAGTTCTAAATTAGAAGGACAACAGTGAGGAAATACCAATAGCATTATTAAGCCAAGTGATCCAACTGCATGAAGAAAGGTATAATTTTATTGAGTGGCAAGTTCACACATTTATGTGGTCCTTGAGAAAGTTCAAGCACTTTGTCTCTCAGATCCGGATTACTGTCTTTGTGATACACCCTGATGTCAAAAATTTCATCATACAATGGGATCCTGGTCACAAGAGGGCATGATGGATTGCCAAAATATAGGAATTCAACATAGAGGTACGACCCACCAAGCTAATCTAAGTTTAGGCTCTATACCAAGAATTGGACCGAAGTGCTGCAACTGAACTCTCTACCTATTAGTGGGAGAATCCAATGACAAAAATCAACCTTGCCAACTCCTTATAAGAGGAGAGTGATTGGATGAATGACCTAGTGTGGTATTTTAGCACTGGGAAATGTCCATATCATCTCAAAACCTCACAAAGTAGAAGGTTTAGGCTTAATTCCTTGAAGTATGTACTACACCCCGAGGGGTTGTATTTCAAAAATATTGATGGCATCCTTTTGCGATGCATCAAAGAATTAGACAAACCGAAGGTCCTCGATGAATTCCATTCTGGGATGCCAGGTGGACACCATTCATAAGGTCAAAAACCTTGAAAATTATCATAGTAGGCTATTATTAGCCCACCATCTTCACATATGTGCATATGGTATGTCAAAAATGTGAAAAATGCCAAAGGTTCATCGATAGAAATCGAAAAGCATCCTTTCCCCTTCAGTAAATTTAGGTTGAGACTCCATTTTAGTAGTGGGGTTTGGACTTCATCAGGACGATAATGCCTAACTCTTCGATGGGGCATAAGTTTATCCTAACTACCACAAATTATTTTACCCAATGGGTCGAGACAGTGCCTACAAAGCATGCTAACCAGAAAATGGTCATTTGTTTCCTAGAGAGCCTCATCACCCATTTTAGGATTCCAGAGGAAATCATCATAGACAATGGTACAAGGTTTGCGGGCACTATACTCATAGAGTTAACCAGCAAGTATGAAATTTACCATAAAATGTCTTTGAAATACTATCTGTAGAGGAATGACTTAGACGAGTCCACCAAAAAAATATTTTGAATATTATAAAGAAGATGGTGGAAACGAACAAAATATCATGGCATCTGCTCCTAGACCGAGTTTTATCGACATACCGTATCTCTTTCAAAAAATCCATCAAGACGTCATCATATGCACTCATGTATGACAAAGAAGTTGTCTTACCCATGGACATTGATTTACCCACACTTTGGTTGTTAGAAGATGAGAAAGGTGTCAAAGACCTTGTTGATGCCCGATTGGCTTAGTTGTTGGGATTGGAGGAGGAAATAGAAAGCCTTTACCAAGCATGCTAAGAAAATGCAGAGCTGGTTTTCAAAGGGAACCACTTCCTGAGTCTTCAACATCGGGGACTTAGTGCTGAAATGGGATTCATACAAGGCCAAACCATAAAATCATGAGAAGTTTGATGCCTTCTAGGATGACCCCTTCAAAGTCATCCGAGTGAACCAGTTCAATGCGTTTATGCTAAGAGACATGGAGGGCTAGATCCTCCCGATACCTATTAACAACTTTCACCTAAAAGCCTACCACCACTAAAATTTGTGAAAAGGTTTTCCCTTGTACATATTTTTATTTTTTGTTGTGTCATTTATTTTTCTAAATGTAAATATTGCTTTCAGTTCAGTTAGTTTCCTAGTTTAATCCAGAAAAAAAGATCGAAGTGTGTTGGAAAAATGTGCATGACAGTTCAAAAAATGACTAAGGCAAGAAATGACGTCGGAAGGTGCAAAATGTAGCACCCTAAAATTGGCGCAGTTAAAATTATAATAATTACATTCACCTTAGTAAATAATTTAAAAATCAAATTTAACCTCCCAAACCGCCCGTTAACCGCCGGGTATTCCATTTCCCCCTTTTTCGTGCCAATTTTAGAGGTTGTTTTGACCGTTTGATGATATCGTCGCCGATCAGACGATATCGCCCCAAATTTGACGATTTCGTCTGGACTAGGATGTCCAAACGATATTGGCGCAAAACTGAATTTGCATAGTTGGAATCTGTTCCAACAAGTCTCCAATCTGGGCAGAAGCGTGTCTGCACCGTTGGGACCCTCCCCCGTTGGAGATCTCCCAAATTGGGATGATCTCCAACCTCCCAACAACTCCCCCTAAGCCTATTTAACTTCTAGGATTTTCTCTCCCCAACCCCTGGTTGAATTTATCTGCAAACTGATTCCCTCTGCGTCAACACATCCTAATTTTGCTTTTGCACTAGTCCCATAGCCATTTTGTTGCAGGTACATCACTGGTTTTCAGCCGGAGCCAACACCCATCGTCGCCAATGAACCTATTCAAATCGGAGGCGATCCTATCGAATTCGAGGTGATTTCGTACTAATGCGAGACGATCTCGACTGCAGTCTACATCGAGGCAATCAGTGCCTAAAGTTTGCTCTTCTTAACTCTTTCCCCGTCTTTTTATTCTGCAAATTAGACTATTTATTTAGTGTTTATGCTATTTTGCATTTGGTGTTCACCCATTTAGCTTAGAATGCATGTTAAGTTCATGATTTGCCATTAAAGTACAGTAATTTGCATTAATTTTTGTTCTTAAATATTGTTTAGTATTCATATTGCTATTTGGTGTAATTTGCCTCTGTTAGCACAATAGAATTTCTTGTATTTTGCATCCGTTTTCTGTCTTGCAGGTCTCTGACGAATTCGTCTGACGAATTCGTCAGATCTCGGACAAATCTGTCAGTCTCAGACGATTCTGTCAAATTGCAGATGATCCTGTCAGATTGCAGGCGATTCTGTAGAATTCCCGATGATCCAGACTGCTTCAAACGTCAAAATCTTCTTCAGACATCCGGATCAGGTATTTTTCATTGGCATTCTGTAAAATTCTATGTTTTCTGCTTTCAAATCTATCTGCTGTATTCATAGAACTTGCATTTTCATATAGTTTAATTTATTTTCATTCGGCCAAACCTAGGATGAATGTTTAAGGTTAAAATGAACTCATTAAACACATTCCAAAAACCTAGGCATGGAAACTTTCGTTAAATGTTTCCTGGTGAACCCACCATCCATCGAAAAATCACCAAAATACACCTCCCTTGAGAGGTGGGACCTTCGCAAAGTCCTCTCGTCCGAGGTACCGCATCATCCTTTTCCCATCCTCCTTCCGGGAACGGATCCTATAGACTGAAGGTAGGGATGCGAAAAATTTGGAGTGATACATTTTGGTGAACCCAACGTGAATGCATCATAACCTTTTGAAAACAAAAACAAAAAAATTAGAACAACTAAAACGTAGATGCATTTTAAACATTTAAGGTTTAAAGTCATATTTAGATGGTAGCTCCTAAAAATAGGTTAGCAGTTACTATCAATGTAGAAAATCAATTGGCAGCTATAGAAGTTAATTCTGTCCTTAGTATCCCTGAAACAAGTAGAACTCAATCCTTGTGGAACAAACTTGATAGGAGACTTAGTCTCATTTCATCTAGGTCCACACAACTTAAACAGATTAAGAGGCTAGTCTTGGATAGAATCCTGGATCCTCATCAAATAGTTTTTTATCATGAACTTCAGAGAGCTTGTCGTAGATGGTTAGCTTATAGGAGAGCTTTAGTATCTTAAGAATTATTAATCTTCGAGGAATACCTCGAGAATGCAGCTATTGTGCACCAATTCCTAGGCCTTGTAGAAGACCAAGAGGTTGTTCTTACAGATAGGGAAAGATGGAATAGATTTCCTCGTGTTGTGTTATATCAAGAGTATTGCCACGAGATTTACTTCTATCAACCAGCATCTGAGACAGATAATATGACCATAGCCCTTTTTATCAAATTCTTAAAAGAAAAATTTCAATTTGAAGAAGAACATTTCATGACCCCTGAAGAACTAGAGCCTATTAATGATGTTTATAAATTGTTCTTAGAAGACTAGTTCATTTAATTTCAGTCTTGTTATTGCGTGCATTTATTGTTTCATTTGCTGTATTTATTGTATTATTTCAAAAAATTAAAGAAAAACTAAAAAAATCAAGACAGTAAAAACTTAAACATTTCATTTCCAATATTGCATTAGGTATATAATAAATATATACCTTTTAATTTGTTGCATATATATATATAAATATATATATATTTGCTAAAATCAAAACTTAGCACCATGCCTAAACTTAGGAATGGTAAAGAAACTCTAGGAGAAGGAGAAGATTGGTTACAAGATACAACTGAAAACCCAAATGTCCTTCTTGGAGATTCAAATCCAGAAGGAGAAACTCTAGGTCAATCAGATGAAGACTTAGGGGAAGATAAAGAACAAGAAGCAAATGTTAAAGAGGATGGATCCTCATCCCCTAGAATAGCTCCAAATGGAAATATTGCCTTTGAAAATGCAGAGCATTTCAAGATATTTCTCATGGAAAACATTGATGACCTTAATGTGGCCATTCGCCTTGATAAAGGGCAAATTAGTAAAACTCAAGCAACCATGGAATATATGTGCAATATGCAGACTAATCCCTTGTCTTTCATTGATCAAGAAAGTGACAAGGGTGGACCATCCAATGCGGATATGGTCACTATAGCCCAAAGCATGTCAAAACAACAGGTTACCCAACCTCCTAAGGAACATGTTATTCAACCTAAAATCACTCCCACACAAAATAAAATTCCCTTCACTACTTTGTTCCGCCAAACTATTGAGCAAAATGATTTAAATAAAAAGAAACCTAAAACTAAGCCAAATACAAACTTTCAACAATCTGGAATACAACATAATACAAAATCCCTCCATAATAATTTTCCTACCAATAATTTACACAACAATAACATGGCATCTAATCTGCATGTTCCTCCATCATATGCCCATAACACTTATGTCAATGCCCTACCAAACCAATATGGGGGGCAAACTAGTAATTTGGAAGCCATGGTGAAACAATTAGCTTCACGTATGGACCGGATAGATCCCTACCGTCCCTCGTATAATTATCGAGAGATCTGTAGTCAACCTTTGGATCCCATAGTTGTAGCTCAACCATACCCTAAAAATTTTCCCATGCCTGTTCTGCCTATATATAAAGGAACCAAAGACCCCATAGAACATCTTTGCATGTTTAGGATAGCATGTCATGACATATCACATGACGACTTGCTATTACTAAAGATGTTCCCGAAAAGTTTAGGTGGAATGGCATTAGAGTAGTACTATCAATTGCCCACTCATTCTTTGAGAAACTTCGAAGAAACAGCTGAATCATTTGTCCATCAATTTAGTGCCTACATCGAGAGGCATGTAACTATTAAAGACCTATACAATTTAAAACAAGATAAAGACGAATGCTTTGCTGATTTCTTAGCTAGATGGAGACAATTGATAGGAAAACTGCACTTTGTGCTACCCTATAGGGAAATGTTAGACATTTTCATCAACAATTTACAAGAACAACTCTCTTATGAGCTATTAATACCTACTTTGACTACCTTCGATCAAGCTATAGATTTAGCTTGAAGAGTAGAAGATGCCCTCATTAGGATAGGCCAACTTAGGAATAAGGATGATGAGAAAACATCTAGAAATCAATATAAAAACAAACAGGTTGTCGGTGATGGAGTCACTGACAGCAGAAACATTGCTAATATCAATGCAACAAAGACAACAGAAAAATTCATATTGAAACCTCCTGATAAGCCTCCTCAGGAGTTCACTAGATTAAACCAACCTTTGTCAACTATTTTACCTCAACTGCTTGAAAGAGGTTTAATCCAATTACCAGCTATCCGAGAACCTGACCCAACTATACCCGGATATAGAGCTGATTTGCACTGTGATTTCCATAGAGGACCTGGACATTCTACCAACGCTTGTAAGAGGTTGAAACATAAAATACAAGATTTGATTGACAATAATGAAATGGAAGTGCAAGCCTTCCAACCCAAACAAAACCCTCCTAATAATACTCAAAATACTGTTACCCAAAATCAAAATCAGAATGCCAATCAGACTTTAGACATATTTCAACACCCTTTACCAAGACATGGTAAAGAGGTAGCTAATCAAATCGAACATCATAATGTTCCCCCTCCTACCCGATATGTAGGAACCATTAGTGGACAATTACCTATTCAGGATTCTCAAATATTTGACACAACCTTATCCATGATTACGACCAGGACCTTACATAATTTTCAAACTTCTGATTCTAGTGATATAGAATCAGATAGTGAAAGTGAAGTAGACACTATTCAATCGAATAGTTCTAAAAATGAATCATATCCTATTCAACCTGTCACAGATGCTAATGTTCCAGAAGAACCATTTCCTAGAAGAGTCACTACTCGACCTTCTTCTAATGTATTCCTTCCCTATGAACAAGCCATAAATTCTCAACCGAGATCGTTTCAACGTCGTCACTATAACATTGTAGGTACCATCGGAGTCGTCACCCGACAACAAGCTCAAAATTCCCAGCAAGAACCAAACCAGAACGATGGATCATCTCCATTCATCTAAAAAATCCCAATAAAGGGAATCATGCTCCTATTGTTCAACCTAAACCCCCTTACAGCATTAATGAACAATTGTCTAATACTACGACCAGAATTTCCCTTTTAGATTTATTACGATCCTCTCCCACCCATAGGGATGAGTTGATGCTTACATCGAGCCAAATGATGGTACCTCAAAACATTCAACCTAAAGCTATGGCCAATACTATCATCACTCGAGAGATTGATTGTATTGACTTTCGGGATAGAGATATCCCACAACACAGTTTACACAAGGACAATCCCTTGTATATTACTGCTTTAATTGGAGATGTGGCTATCAAACGAGTCTTGATTGATAATGGCTCATCTCTAAACATTTGCACCTTTGACTTCTACCAATGATTTGGTTTTAGAAGTGATGAAATGAAGAAAAATGATATGATTATTAAAGCTTTTAATGACGAAACACAAGAAACATGTGGAGTAATTACCCTCCCATTACAAGTTGGTCCTAGAACCCTTGAGACAATTGTGTTTATTGTACATTGCCCAACATCATACAATATACTTTTGGGTTGCCCTTGGATCAACGCCATGCGAGCGGTCCCATCAACTTTACACCAATGTGTTAAATTTGAGTTTAAAAATCAGTTGGTCACTATTCACGGTGACCCTAGACCTTTTGATATGTGTGCTTTGGCAGAACCAGTTGGAGTGCAATTTTGCCCAGCTCTATCATCCACACATCCTAGTTCTTCTTTTTCATCTAAAACTGTGAAACATAAACCCATAACTTCACCGAGTTCCCCTTCATTAACTTTGGCATGTGTCTCTCAATCCGACTTCATAAAGTTCTTGAAATCATGGTCATCCAAGAGGTTGTAGTGGTCGAATTGGAACCCTACTTTGGCATGTGTCTCTCAAGGGAGTTCACTACAAAGCTAGGTGGATATTTTTCGCTGGACTATTCACATATGGAGGTACCTTTAAAAGGAAGGAGGTTGAAAATTTATAATAAGAAACCTTCCACTTTTCTAGTCAAGAAGATACTTAGGGAAGAGTAGCAAAATGACATGGTTCATCTGACAACCGAGGAATTGGTTGAAGTGGACCTGGTGGGTGAAACCCTAGAGTAGCTGCAAGTTGAGGATGAGTTCTCCTTGCTAGATTTAAATGCCATGATCAAGATAGAACTAGGATTCTACTTCGTCACTCAACCTGAGAGACATGACTAGATGGCCAAAAGAGACATAGGTACTGCCCTCGATAAGCTATGGAAGCTATACTTTAATGGTTCCCGATGAAATAATGGCACCAGGGTAGGAGTCCTTCTGGTCTCCCCATATGGTATCCAAAAGGACTACTATTACAAGCTAGCTTGGAGTTGCACTAATAATGTGGCTGAGTACGAAGCCTTGTGCTTAGGCTTAAAAAATGTGGAGAGGCTCGAGATCAAGCACCTACAAATATTTGGTGACTTAGAGCTAGTGTGCAACCAGATCATGAATAAGTGCACAGTCATTTTTTGGATAGATCAACTTTGTAAGGAAGTTTATCCCTGACTTCATCCAAGTGATCAAGCCCATGGCCGAGCTCTTGAAGAAGGATGCTAATTTTTTTAGACAGAAGAGAGGAATAATACCTTTGAAGATATCAAAACCAGGATTGCCTAGGCTCCATAATTGATAAATCTAGATTACTCCAAGGACTTCATCCTTTATGCGACGGGAGAACCTAAAAGCTACGCTATAGTTCTAAATTAGAAGGACAACAGTGAGGAAAGACCAATAGCATTATTAAGCCAAGTGATCCAACCGAATGAAGAAAGGTATAATTTTATTGAGTGGCAAGTTCACACATTTATGTGGTCCTTGAGAAAGTTCAAGCACTTCGTCTCTCAGAGCCGGATTACTGTCTTTGTGATACACCCTGATGTCAAAAATTTCATCATACAATGGTATCCTGGTCACAAGAGGGCATGATGGATTGCCAAAATATAGGAATTCAACATAGAGGTATGACCCACCAAGCTAATCTAAGTTTAGGCTCTATACCAAGAATTGGACCGAAGTGCTGCAGCTGAACTCTCTACCTATTAGTGGGAGAATCCAATGACAGAAATCAACCTTGCCAACTCCTTATAAGAGGAGAGTGATTGGATGAATGACCTAGTGTGGTATTTTAGCACTGGGAAATGTCCATATCATCTCAAAACCTCACAAAGTAGAAGGTTTAGGCTTAATTCCTTGAAGTATGTACTACACCCCGAGGGGTTGTATTTCAAAAATATTGATGGCATCCTGTTGCGGTGCATCAAAGAATCAGACAAATCGAAGGTCCTCGATGAATTCCATTCTGGGATGCCAGGTGGACACCATTCATAAGGTCAAAAACCTTGAAAATTATCGTAGTAGGCTATTATTAGCCCACCATCTTCACATATGTGCATACGGTATGTCAAAAATGTGAAAAATGCCAAAGGTTCATCGATAGAAATCGAAAAGCATCCTTGCCCCTTCAGTAAATTTAGGCTGAGACTCCATTTTAGTAGTGGGGTCTGGAATTCATCAGGACAATAATGCCTAACTCTTCGATGGGGCATAAGTTTATCCTAACTACCATAAATTATTTTACCCAATGGGTCGAGACAGTGCCTACAAAGCATGCTAACCAGAAAATGGTCATTTTTTTCCTAGAGAGCCTCATCACCCATTTTAGGATTCCATAGGAAATCATCATAGACAATGGTACAAGGTTTGCAGGCACTATACTCATAGAGTTAACCAGCAAGTATGAAATTTACCATAAAATGTCTTTGAAATACTATCTGTAGAGGAATGACTTAGCCGAGTCCACCAAAAAAATATTTTGAATATTATAAAGAATATGGTGGAAACGAACAAAATATCATGGCATCTGCTCCTAGACCGAGTGTTATGGACATACCGTATCTCTTTCAAAAAATCCATCAAGACGTCATCATATGCACTCATGTATGACAAAGAAGTTGTCTTACCCATGGACATTGATTTACCCACACTTTGGTTGTTAGAATATGAGAAAGGTGTCAAAGACCTTGTTGATGCGCGATTGGCTTAGTTGTTGGGATTGGAGGAGGAAAGAGAAAGCCTTTACCAAGCATGCTAAGAAAATGCAGAGCTGGTTTTCAAAGGGAACCACTTCCTGAGTCTTCAACATCGGGGACTTAGTGCTGAAATGGGATTCATACAAGGCCAAACCATAAAATCATGAAAAGTTTGATGCCTTCTAGGATGACCCCTTCGAAGTCATCCGAGTGAACCAGTTCAATGCGTTTATGCTAAGAGACATGGAGGGCTAGATCCTCTCGATACCTATTAACAACTTTCACCTAAAAGCCTACCACCACTAAAATTTGTGAAAAGGTTTTCCCTTGTACATATTTTTATTTTTTGTTGTGTCATTTATTTTTCTAAATGTAAATATTGCTTTCAGTTCAGTTAGTTTCCTAGTTTAATCCAGAAAAAAAGATCGAAGTGTGTTGGAAAAAGGTGCATGATAGTTCAAAAAATGACTAAGGCAAGAAATGACGTCCGAAGGTGCAAAATGTAGCACCCTAAAATTGGTGCAGTTAAAATTATAATAATTACATTCACCTTAGTAAATAATTTAAAAATCAAATTTAACCTCCCAAACCGCCCGTTAACCGCCGGGTATTCCATTTCCTCCTTTTTCGTGCCAATTTTAGAGGTTGTTTTGACCATTTGACGATATCGTCGCCGATCAGATGATATCGCCCCAAATTTGACAATTTCGTCTGGACTAGGATGTCCAAACGATCTTATCGCAAAACCGAATTTGCATAGTTGGAATCTATTCCAATGGGTCTCCAATCTGGGCAAAAGCGTGTCTGCACCGTTGGGACCCTCCCCCGTTGGAGATCTCCCAAATTGGGATGATCTCCAACCTCCCAACAACTCCCCCTAAGCCTATTTAACTTCTAGGATTTTCCCTCCCCAACCCCTGGTTGAATTTATCTGCAAACTGATTCCCTCTGCGTCAACACATCCTAATTTTGCTTTTGCACTAGTCCCATAGCCATTTTGTTGTAGGTACATCACTGGTTTTCAACCGGAGCCAGCACCCATCGTCGCCAACGAACCTGTTCAAATCGGAGGCGATCCTGTCAAATTCGAGGTGATTTCGTACTGATGCGAGACGATCTCGACTGCAGTCTACATCGAGGCAATCAGTGCTTGAAGTTTGCTCTTCTTAACTCTTTCCCCGTCTTTTTATTCTGCAAATTAGACTATTTATTTAGTTTTTATGCTATTTTGCATTTGGTGTTCACCCATTTAGCTTAGAATGCATGTTAAGTTCATGATTTGCCATTAAAGTACAGTAATTTGCATTAATTTTTGTTCTTAAATATTGTTTAGTATTCATATTGCTATTTGGTGTAATTTGCCTCTGTTAGCACAATAGAATTTCTTGTATTTTGCATCTGTTTTCTGTCTTGCAGGTCTCTGACGAATTCGTCAGATCTCGGACGAATCTGTCAGTCTCAGACGATTCTGTCAAATTGCAGATGATCCTGTCAGATTGCAGGCGATTCTATAGAATTCCCGACGATCCAGACTGCTTCAAACGTCAGAATCTTCTTCAGACATCCGGATCAGGTATTTTTCATTGGCATTCTGTAAAATTCTATGTTTTCTGCTTTCAAATATGTCTGCTGTATTCATATAACTTGCATTTTCATATAGTTTAATTTAGTTTCATTCGGCCAAACCTAGGATGAATGTTTAAGGTTAAAATGAACTCATTAAACACATTCCAAAAACCTAGGCGTGGAAACTGCCGTTAAATGTTTCCTGGTGAACCCACCATCCATCAAAAAATCACCAAAATACACCTCCCTTGAGAGGTGGGACCTTCGCAAAGTCCTCTCGTCCGAGGTACCGCATCATCCTTTTCCCATCCTCCTTCCGGGAACGGATCCTATAGCCTGAAGGTAGGGATGCGAAAAATTTGGAGTGATACATTTTGGTGAACCCGACGTGAATGCATCATAACCTTTTGAAAACAAAAACAAAAAAATTAGAACAACTAAAACTTAGATGCATTTTAAACATTTAAGGTTTAAAGTCATGTTTAGATGGTAGCTCCTAAAAAGAGGTTAGCAGTTACTATCAATGTAGAAAATCAATTGGCAGCTATAGAAGTTAATTCTGTCCTTAGTATCCCTGAAACAAATAGAACTCAATCCTTGTGGAACGAACTTGATAGGAGACTTAGTCTCATTTCATCTAGGTCCACACAACTTAAACAGATTAAGAGGCTAGTCTTGGATAGAATCCTGGATCCTCATCAAATAGTTTTTTATCATGAACTTCATAGAGCTTGCCGTATATGGTTAGCCTATAGGAGAGCTTTAGTATCTTAAAAATTATTCAGCTTCGAGGAATACCTCGAGAATGCAGCTATTGTGCACCAATTACTAGGCCTTGTAGAAGACCAAGAGGTTGTTCTTACAGATAGGGAAAGATGGAATAGATTTCCTCGTGTTGTGTTATATCAAGAGTATTGCCACGAGCTTTACTTCTATCAACCAGCATCTGAGACAGATAATATGACCATAGCCCTTTTTATCAAATTCTTAAAAGAAAAATTTCAATTTGAAGAAGAACATTTCATGACCCCTGAAGAACTAGAGCCTATTAATGATGTTTATAAATTGTTCTTAGAAGACTAGTTCATTTAATTTCAGTCTTGTTATTGCATGCATTTATTGTTTCATTTGTTTGTATTTATTGTATTATTTCAAAAAATTAAAGAAAAACTAAAAAAATCAAGACAGTAAAAACTTAAACATTTCATTTCCAATATTGCATTAGGTATATAATAAATATATAACTTTTAATTTGTTGCATATATATATATATATAAATATATATATATTTGCTAAAATCAAAACTTAGCACCATGCCTAAACTTAGGAATGGTAAAGAAACTCTAGGAGAAGGAGAATATTGGTTATAAGATACAACTGAAAACCCAAATGTCCTTCTTGGAGATTCAAATCCGGAAGGAGAAACTCTAGGTCAATCAGATGAAGACTTAGGGGAAGATAAAGAACAAGAAGCAAATGTTAAAGAGGATGGATCCTCATCCCCTAGAATAGCTCCAAATGGAAATATTGCCTTTGACAATGCAGAGCATTTCAAGATATTTCTCATGGAAAACATTGATGACCTTAATGTGGCCATTCACCTTGATAAAGGGCAAATTAGTAAAACTCAAGCAACCATGGAATATATGTGCAATATGCAGACTAATCCCTTGTCTTTCATTGATCAAGAAAGTGACAAGGGTGGACCATCCAATGCGGATATGGTCACTATAGCCCAAAGCATGTCAAAACAACATGTTACCCAACCTCCTAAGGAACCTGTTATTCAACCTAAAATCACTCCCACACAAAATAAAATTCCCTTCACTACTTTGTTCCGCCAAACTATTGAGCAAAATGCTTTAAATAAACGAAACCTAAAACTAAGCCAAATACAAACTTTCAACAATCTGGAATACAACATAATACAAACTCCCTCCATAATAATTTTCCTACCAATAATTTACACAACAATAACATGGCATCTAATCTGCATGTTCCTCCATCATATGCCCATAACACTTATGTCAATGCCCTACCAAACCAATATGGGGGGCAAACTAGTAATTTGGAAGCCATGGTGAAACAATTAGCTTCACGTATGGACCGAGATAGATCCCTACCGTCCCTCGTATAATTATCGAGAGATCTGTACTCAACCTTTGGATCCCATAGTTGTAGCTCAACCATACCCTAAACATTTTCCCATGCCTGTTCTGCCTATATATAAAGGAACCAAAGACCCCATAGAACATCTTTGCATGTTTAGGATAGCATGTCATGACATATCACATGACGACTTGCTATTACTAAAGATGTTCCCAAAAAGTTTAGGTGGAATGGCATTAGAGTAGTACTATCAATTGCCCACTCATTCTTTGAGAAACTTCGAAGAAACAGCTGAATCATTTGTCCATCAATTTAGTGCCTACATCGAGAGGCATGTAACCATTAAAGACCTATACAATTTAAAAAAAGATAAAGATGAATGCTTTGATGATTTCTTAGCTAGATGGAGACAATTGACAGGAAAACTGCACTTTGTGCTACCCTATAGGGAAATGTTAGACATTTTCATCAACAATTTACAAGAACAACTCTCTTATGAGCTATCAATAGCTACTTTGACTACCTTCGATCAAGCTATAGATTTAGCTCGAAGAGTAGAAGATGCCCTCATTAGGATAGGCCAACTTAGGAAGAAGGATGATGAGAAAACATCTAGAAATCAATATAAAAACAAACAGGTTGTCGGTGATGGAGTCACTGACAGCAGAAACATTGCTAATATCAATGCAACAAAGACAACAGAAAAATTCATATTGAAACCTCCTGATAAGCCTCCTCAGGAGTTCACTAGATTAAACCAACCTTTGTCAACTATTTTACCTCAACTCGCTTGAAAGAGGTTTAATCCAATTACCGACTATCCAGGAACCCGACCCAACTATACCCGGATATAGAGCTGATTTGCACTGTGATTTCCATAGAGGACCTGGACATTCTACCAACGCTTGTAAGAGGTTGAAACATAAAATACAAGATTTGATTGACAATAATGAAATGGAAGTGCAAGCCTTCCAACCCAAACAAAACCCTCCTAATAATACTCAAAAGACTGTTCCCCAAAATCAAAATCAGAATGCCAATCAGACTTTAGACATATTTCAACACCCTTTACCAAGACATGGTAAAGAGGTAGCTAATCAAATCGAACATCATAATGTTCCCCCTCCTACCCGATATGTAGGAACCATTAGTGGACAATTACCTATTCAGGATTCTCAAATATTTGACACAACCTTATCCCTGGTTACGACCAGGACCTTACATAATTTTCAAACTTCTAATTCTAGTGATATAGAATCAGATAGTGAAAGTGAAGTAGACACTATTCAATCGAATAGTTCTAAAAACAAATCATATCCTATTCAACCTGTCACAGATGCTAATGTTCCAGAAGAACCATTTCCTAGAAGAGTCACTACTCGACCTTCTTCTAATGTAGTCCTTCCCTATGAACAAGCCATAAATTCTCAACCGAGATCGTTTCAACGTTGTCACTATAACATTGTAGGTACCATCGGAGTCGTCACCCGACAACAAGCTCAAAATTCCCAACAAGAACCAAACCTGAACGATGGATCAGCTCCATTCGTCTGAAAAATCCCAATAAAGGGAATCATGCTCCTATTGTTCAACCTAAACCCCCTTACAACATTAATGAACAATTGTCTAATACTACAGCCAGAATTTCCCTTTTAGATTTATTACGATCCTCTCCCACCCATAGGGATGAGTTGATGCTTACATTGAGCCAAATGATGGTACCTCAAAACATTCAACCTAAAGCTATGGCCAATACTATCATCACTCGAGAGATTGATTGTATTGACTTTCGGGATAGAGATATCCCACAACACAGTTTACACAAGGACAATCCCTTGTATATTATCGCTTTAATTGGAGATGTGGTCGTCAAACGAGTCTTGATTGATAATGGCTCATCTCTAAACATTTGCACCTTTGACTTCTACCAACGATTTGGTTTTAGAAGTGATGAAATGAATAAAACTGATATGATTATTAAAGCTTTTAATGACGAAACACAAGAAACATGTGGAGTAATTACCCTCCCATTACAAGTTGGTCCTAGAACCCTTGAGACAATCGTGTTTATTGTACATTGCCCAGCATCATACAATATACTTTTGGGTCGCCCTTGGATCAACGCCATGCGAGCGGTCCCATCAACTTTACACCAATGTGTTAAATTTGAGTTTAAAAATCAGTTGGTCACTATTCACGGTGACCCTAGATCTTTTGATATGTGTGCTTTGGCAGAACCAGTTGGAGTGCAATTTTGCCCAGCTCTGTCATCCACACATCCTAGTTCTTCTTTTTCATCTAAAACTGTGAAACATAAACCCATAACTTCACCGAGTTCCCCTTCATTAACTTTGGCATGTGTCTCTCAATCCGACTACATAAAGTTCTTGAAATCATGGTCATCCAAGAGGTTGTAGTGGTCGAATTGGAACCCTACTTTGGCATGTGTCTCTCAAGGGAGTTCACTACCAAGCTAGGTGGATATTTTTCACTGGACTATTCACATATGGAGGTACCTTTAAAAGGAAGGAGGTTGAAAATTTATAATAAGAAACCTTCCACTTTTCTAGTCAAGAAGATACTTAGGGAAGAGTAGCAAAATGACATGGTTCATCTGACAACCGAGGAATTGGTTGAAGTGGACCTGGTGGGTGAAACCCTAGAGTAGCTGCAATTGGAGGATGAGTTATCCTTGCTAGATTTAAATGCCATGATCAAGACAGAACTAGGCTTCTACTTCGTCACTCAACCTGAGAGACATGACTAGATGGCCAAAAGAGACATAGGTACTGCCCTCGATAAGCTATGGAAGCTATACTTTAATGGTTCCCGATGAAATAATGGCACCAGGGTAGGAGTCCTTCTGGTCTCCCCATATGGTATCCAAAAGGACTACTATTACAAGCTAGCTTGGAGTTGCACTAATAATGTGGCTGAGTACGAAGCCTTGTGCTTAGGCTTAAAAAATGTGGAGAGGCTCGAGATAAAGCACCTACAAATATTTGGCGACTTAGAGCTAGTGTGCAACCAGATCATGAATAAGTGCACCTCCAATAAGCATTACCTCAAGGTGTACCACAATAATATCTGGGATCTAATGGAGTCATTTGACTCATTGAATGTCAAATCCATATCCTATGATAAGAATAAGCATGTTGACATATTGGTGTCTATTGGATCTTGGTACATCCTGGATGATGACACTATGCAAAATTTGAAGCCAGTTCATACTATTTACAAGCATTTTATGCCTAATAAGGACACCCACTAGCAGGTGTTCAATTTTTTCAAGGATATCATCACCTTTATGATACATGAAGCTAGTTCAATCGAAGGTAGATATCCTAATGACGAGTAGTATGAGGGGTTAATAGAGTTAAAGAATAATCATGTCCCAAAAGGACTGATTACCTTAGAGAGCCTATTTTATCAAAATTATAGAGCTATATCCCACAATATCAAAGTGGACTCTAAGTAGTACAAATAATTGGAATTGGAACCCAAAAATGTAATCAAGGTCATAATAGATTTCACTCTAGAGGAGCTAGACCAGATTCAAGCCCCGTGTGAAGAGTATCCGAGAATTGTAGCCTGGTGTTACCAGGACTTGAAGGGATATGACAGGGAGATGATCCAGCACACCATAGAGCTAGAAGAGCATGTGAAGCCCTTCAAGAAAAAGCAAATGGTAGTCAACCCAAAAATAGAATCAATGATGAAAGTTGAGCTCATGAAGATGATGGAAGTAGAAATCATCTATACTATCAAGCATTCTTCTTGGGTCACAAATCTAGTTCCCATGAGGAAAATAATGGAGACATTTGCCTCTACATAGATTTTTGTAATCTCAAATAGGCTTCATTGAAGGACCATTACCCACTCCCACAAATTGATCAAATCCTTCACGTGGTTGCAGGTGCTCAAAGATTCTCTCTCCTATATGGGTTCTTCGACTATAATCAGATCTGGGTAAAAGGTGAGGACCATCACAAGATGACATTCACCACCAAATGGGGGACGTTCGCCTATCAACGCATGCCATTTTATCTTTCCAATGTGAGGGATATGTTCCAGAGAGCTATGGACTTGGCATTCCATGAGTTTCTCAATAAAATCATTGTTATCTACTTCGATGGCATGACTATGTTTTCGTATAGAAGAGAATACCACACCTCCCATCTACATCAAGTATTTGAAATATGTCATGAATTTAGCATATCCATCAACCTAAAGAAGTCAGTATTTGCGATGGAGGGTAAACTGCTAGGCCATGTTATTTTTGAGAAAGACCTTGTAGTTTACCCTAACATAGCAGAGGCTCTCCTTTGTTTACCCATATCGGTTAACAAGAAAGGGCTACAGTCATTTTTTGGATAGATCAAATTTGTAAGGAAGTTTATCCCTGACTTCATCCAAGTGATCAAGCCCATGGCCGAGCTCTTGAAGAAGGATGCTAATTTTTTTAGACAGAAGAGAGGAATAATACCTTTGAAGATATCAAAACCAGGATTGCCTAGGCTCCAGAATTGATAAATCTAGATTACTCCAAGGACTTCATCCTTTATGCGACGGGAGAACCTAAAAGCTATGCTATAGTTCTAAATTCGAAGGACAACAGTGAGGAAAGACCAATAGCATTATTAAGCCAAGTGATCCAACTGCATGAAGAAAGGTATAATTTTATTGAGTGGCAAGTTCACACATTTATGTGGTCCTTGAGAAAGTTCAAGCACTTCATCTCTCAGAGCCGGATTACTGTCTTTGTGATACACCTTGATGTCAAAAATTTCATCATACAATGGGATCCTGGTCACAATAGGGCATGATGGATTGCCAAAATATAGGAATTCAACATAGAGGTACGACCCACCAAGCTAATCTAAGTTTAGGCTCTATACCAAGAATTGGACCGAAGTGCTGCAGCTGAACTCTCTACCTATTAGTGGGAGAATCCAATGACAAAAATCAACCTTGCCAACTCATTATAAGAGGAGAGTGATTGGATGAATGACCTAGTGTGGTATTTTAGCATTGGGAAATGTCCATATCATCTCAAAACCTCACAAATTAGAAGGTTTAGGCTTAATTCCTTGAAGTATGTACTACACCCCGAGGGGTTGTATTTCAAAAACATTGATGGCATCCTGTTGCGGTGCATCAAAGAATCAGACAAACTGAAGGTCCTCGATGAATTCCATTCTTGGATGCCAGGTGGACACCATTCATAAGGTCAAAAACCTTGAAAATTATCATAGTAGGCTATTATTAGCCCACCATCTTCACATATGTGTATACGGTATGTCAAAAATGTGAAAAATGCCAAAGGTTCATCGATAGAAATCGAAAAGCATCCTTGCCCCTTCAGTAAATTTAGGCTGAGACTCCATTTTAGTAGTGGGGTCTGGACTTCATCAGGACGATAATGCCTAACTCTTCGATGGGGCATAAGTTTATCCTAACTACCACAAATTATTTTACCCAATGGGTCGAGACAGTGCCTACAAAGCATGCTAACCAGAAAATGGTCATTGGTTTCCTAGAGAGCCTCATCACCCATTTTAGGATTCCAGAGAAAATCATCATAGACAATGGTACAAGGTTTGCGGGCACGATACTCATAGAGTTAACCAGCAAGTATGAAATTTACCATAAAATGTCTTTGAAATACTATCTGTAGAGGAATGACTTAGCCGAGTCCACCAAAAAAATATTTTGAATATTATAAAGAAGATGGTGGAAAGGAACAAAATATCATGGCATCTGCTCCTAGACCGAGTGTTATGGACATACCGTATCTCTTTCAAAAAATCCATCAAGACGTCATCATATGCACTCATGTATGACAAAGAAGTTGTCTTACCCATGGACATTGATTTACCCACACTTTGGTTGTTAGAAGATGAGAAAGGTGTCAAAGACCTTGTTGATGCCCGATTGGCTTAGTTGTTGGGATTGGAGGAGGAAAGAGAAAGCCTTTACCAAGCATGCTAAGAAAATGCAGAGCTGGTTTTCAAAGGGAACCACTTCTTGAGTCTTCAACATCGGGGACTTAGTGCTGAAATGGGATTCATACAAGGCCAAAACATAAAATCATGACAAGTTTGATGCCTTCTAGGATGACCCCTTCGAAGTCATCCGAGTGAACCAGTTCAATGCGTTTATGCTAAGAGACATGGAGGGCTAGATCCTCCCGATACCTATTAACAACTTTCACCTAAAAGCCTACCACCACTAAAATTTGTGAAAAGGATTTCCCTTGTACATATTTTTATTTTTTGTTGTGTCATTTATTTTTCTAAATGTAAATATTGCTTTCAGTTCAGTTAGTTTCCTAGTTTAATCCAGAAAAAAAGATCGAAGTGTGTTGGAAAAAGGTGCATGACAGTTCAAAAAATGACTAAGGCAAGAAATGACGTCCGAAGGTGCAAAATGTAGCACCCTAAAATTGGCGCAGTTAAAATTATAATAATTACATTCACCTTAGTAAATAATTTAAAAATCAAATTTAACCTCCCAAACCGCCCGTTAACCGCCGGGTATTCCATTTCCTCCTTTTTCGTGCCAATTTTAGAGGTTGTTTTGACCGTTTGACGATATTGTCGCCGATCAGACGATATCGCCCCAAATTTGACGATTTCGTCTGGACTAGGATGTCCAAACGATCTTGTCACAAAACTGAATTTGCATAGTTGGAATCTGTTCCAACGGGTCTCCAATCTGGGCAGAAGCGTGTCTGCACCGTTGGGACCCTCCCCCATTGGAGATCTCCCAAATTGGGATGATCTCCAACCTCCCAACAACTCCCCCTAAGCCTATTTAACTTCTAGGATTTTCCCTCCCCAACCCCTGGTTGAATTTATCTACAAACTGATTCCCTCTGCGTCAACACATCCTAATTTTGCTTTTGCACTAGTCCCATAGCCATTTTGTTGCAGGTACATCACTGGTTTTCAGCCGGAGCCAGCACCCATCGTCGCCAACGAACCTGTTCAAATCGGATGTGATCCTATCGAATTCGAGGTGATTTAGTAATGATGCGAGATGATCTCGACTGCAGTCTACATCGAGGCAATCAATGCCTGAAGTTTTCTCTTCTTAACTCTTTCCCCGTATTTTTATTCTGCAAATTAGACTATTTATTTAGTGTTTATGCTATTTTGCATTTGGTGTTCACCCATTTAGCTTAGAATGCATGTTAAGTTCATGATTTGCCATTAAAGTACAGTAATTTGCATTAATTTTTGTTCTTAAATATTGTTTAGTATTCATATTGCTATTTGGTGTAATTTGCCTCTGTTAGCACAATAGAATTTCTTGTATTTTGCATCTGTTTTCTGTCTTGCAGGTCTCTGACGAATTCGTCAGATCTCGGACAAATTTGTCAGTCTCAGACGATTCTGTCAAATTGCATATGATCCTGTCAGATTGCAGGCAATTCTGTAGAATTCCCGACGATCCAGACTGCTTCAAATGTCAGAATCTTCTTCAGACATCCGGATCAGGTATTTTTCATTGGCATTCTGTAAAATTCTATGTTTTTTGCTTTCAAATTTGTCTGCTGTATTCATAGAACTTGCATTTTCATATAGTTTAATTTAGTTTCATTCAGCCAAACCTAGGATGAATGTTTAAGGTTAAAATGAACTCATTAAACACATTCCAAAAACCTAGGTGTGGAAACTGCCATTAAATGTTTCCTGGTGAACCCACCATCCATCGAAAAATCACCAAAATACACCTCCCTTGAGAGGTGGGACCTTCGTAAAGTCCTCTCGTCCGAGGTACCGCATCATCCTTTTCCCATCCTCCTTCCGGGAACAGATCCTATAGATCGAAGGTAGGGATGCGAAAAATTTGGAGTGATACATTTTGGTGAACCCAACGTGAATGCATCATAACCTTTTGAAAACAAAAACAAAAAAATTAGAACAACTAAAACTTAGATGCATTTTAAACATTTAAGGTTTAAAGTCATATTTAGATGGTAGCTCCTAAAAAGAGGTTAGAAGTTACTATCAATGTAGAAAATCAATTGGCAGCTATAGAAGTTATTTCTGTCCTTAGTATCCCTGAAACAAGTAGAACTCAATCCTTGTGGAACGAACTTGATAGGAGACTTAGTCTCATTTCATCTAGGTCCACACAAATTAAACAGATTAAGAGGCTAGTCTTGGATAGAATCCTGGATCCTCATCAAATAGTTTTTTATCATGAACTTCATAGAGCTTGCCGTAGATGGTTAGCCTATAGGAGAGCTTTAGTATCTTAAGAATTATTCAGCTTCGAGGAATACCTCGAGAATGCAGCAATTGTGCACCAATTCCTAGGCCTTGTAGAAGACCAAGAGGTTGTTCTTACAGATAGGGAAAGATGGAATAGATTTCCTCATGTTGTGTTATATCAAGAGTATTGCCACGAGCTTTACTTCTATCAACCAGCATCTGAGACAGATAATATGACC
Source organism: Wollemia nobilis (assembly GCA_028583015.1). NCBI lineage: Eukaryota > Viridiplantae > Streptophyta > Pinopsida > Araucariales > Araucariaceae > Wollemia > Wollemia nobilis. The sequence continues at coordinate 1,609,986 of JAQPPZ010010331.1, read as the reverse complement.
ATAGCCCTTTTTATCAAATTCTTAAAAGAAAAATTTCAATTTGAAGAAGAACATTTCATGACCCCCGAAGAACTAGAGCCTATTAATGATGTTTATAAATTGTTCTTAGAAGACTAGTTCATTTAATTTCAGTCTTGTTATTGCGTGCATTTATTGTTTCATTTGCTGTATTTATTGTATTATTTCAAAAAATTAAAGAAAAACTAAAAAAATCAAGACAGTAAAAACTTAAACATTTCATTTCCAATATTGCATTAGGTATATAATAAATATATACCTTTTAATTTGTTGCATATATATATATATATATATATATATATATATAAATATATATATATTTGCTAAAATCAAAACTTAGCACCATGCCTAAACTTAGGAATGGTAAAGAAACTCTAGGAGAAGGAGAAGATCGGTTACAAGATACAACTGAAAACCCAAATGTCCTTCTTGGAGATTCAAATCCGGAAGGAGAAACTCTAGGTCAATCAGATGAAGACTTAGGGGAAGATAAAGAACAAGAAGCAAATGTTAAAGAGGATGGATCCCCATCCCCTATAATAGCTCCAAATGGAAATATTGCCTTTGACAATGCAGAGCATTTCAAGATATTTCTCATGGAAAACATTGATGACCTTAATGTGGCCATTCGCCTTGATAAAGGGCAAATTAGTAAAACTCAAGCAACCATGGAATATATGTGCAATATGCAGACTAATCCCTTGTCTTTCATTGATCAAGAAAGTGACAAGGGTGGACCATCCAATGCGGATATGGTCACTATAGCCCAAAGCATGTCAAAACAACAGGTTACCCAACCTCCTAAGGAACCTGTTATTCAACCTAAAATCACTCCCACACAAAATAAAATTCCCTTCACTACTTTGTTCCGCCAAACTATTGAGCAAAATGCTTTAAATAAACAGAAACCTAAAACTAAGCCAAATACAAACTTTCAACAATCTGGAATACAACATAATACAAACTCCCTCCATAATAATTTTCCTACCAATAATTTACACAACAATAACATGGCATCTAATCTGCATGTTCCTCCATCATATGCCCATAACACTTATGTCAATGCCCTACCAAACCAATATGGGGGGCAAACTAGTAATTTGGAAGCCATGGTGAAACAATTAGCTTCACGTATGGACCGAGATAGATCCCTACCGTCCCTCGTATAATTATCGAGAGATCTGTAGTCAACCTTTGGATCCCATAGTTGTAGCTCAACCATACCCTAAACATTTTCCCATGCCTGTTCTGCCTATATATAAAGGAACCAAAGACCCCATAGAACATCTTTGCATGTTTAGGATAGCATGTCATGACATATCACATGACGACTTGCTATTACTAAAGATGTTCCCGAAAAGTTTAGGTGGAATGGCATTAGAGTAGTACTATCAATTGCCCACTCATTCTTTGAGAAACTTCGAAGAAGCAATTTGAATCATTTGTCCATCAATTTAGTGCCTACATCGAGAGGCATGTAACTATTAAAGACCTATACAATTTAAAACAAGATAAAGACGAATGCTTTGATGATTTCTTAGCTAGATGGATACAATTGACAGGAAAACTGCACTTTGTGCTACCCTATAGGGAAATGTTAGACATTTTCATCAACAATTTACAAGAACAACTCTCTTATGAGCTATCAATAGCTACTTTGACTACCTTCGATCAAGCTACAGATTTAGCTCGAAGAGTAGAAGATGCCCTCATTAGGATAGGCCAACTTAGGAATAAGGATGATGAGAAAACATCTAGAAATCAATATAAAAACAAACAGGTTGTCGGTGATGGAGTCAGCGACAGCAGAAACATTGCTAATATCAATGCAACAAAGACAACAGAAAAATTCATATTGAAACCTCCTGATAAGCCTCCTTGGGAGTTCACTAGATTAAACCAACCTTTGTCAACTATTTTACCTCAACTTCTTGAAAGAGGTTTAATCCAATTACCGACTATCCAGGAACTCGACCCAACTATACCCGGATATAGAGCTGATTTGCACTGTGATTTCCATAGAGGACCTGGACATTCTACCAACGCTTGTAAGAGGTTGAAACATAAAATACAATATTTGATTGACAATAATGAAATGGAAGTGCAAGCCTTCCAACCCAAACAAAACCCTCCTAATAATACTCAAAAGACTGTTCCCCAAAATCAAAATCAGAATGCCAATCAGACTTTAGACATATTTCAACACCCTTTACCAAGACATGGTAAAGAGGTAGCTAATCAAATCGAACATCATAATGTTCCCCCTCCTACCCGATATGTGGGAACCATTAGTGGACAATTACCTATTCAGGATTCTCAAATATTTGACACAACCTTATCCCTGGTTACGACCAGGACCTTACATAATTTTCAAACTTTTGATTCTAGTGATATAGAATCAGATAGTGAAAGTGAAGTAGACACTATTCAATCGAATAGTTCTAAAAACAAATCATATCCTATTCAACCTGTCACAGATGCTAATGTTCTAGAAGAACCATTTCCTAGAAGAGTCACTACTCGACCTTCTTCTAATGTAGTCCTTCCCTATGAACAAGCCATAAATTCTCAACCGATATCGTTTCAACATCGTCACTATAACATTGTAGGTACCATCGGAGTCGTCACCCGACAACAAGCTCAAAATTCCCAAAAAGAACCAAACCAGAACGATGGATCAGCTCCATTCGTCTAAAAAATCCCAATAAAGGGAATCATGCTCCTATTGTTCAACCTAAACCCCCTTACAGCATTAATGAACAATTGTCTAATACTACGGCCATAATTTCCCTTTTAGATTTATTACGATCCTCTCCCACCCATAGGGATGAGTTGATGCTTACACTGAGCCAAATGATGGTACCTCAAAACATTCAACCTAAAGCTATGGCCAATACTATCATCACTCGAGAGATTGATTGTATTGAATTTTGGGATAGAGATATCCCACAACACAGTTTACACAAGGACAATCCCTTGTATATTACTGCTTTAATTGGAGATGTGGCTGTCAAACGAGTCTTGATTAATAATGGCTCATCTCTAAACATTTGCACCTTTGACTTCTACCAACGATTTGGTTTTAGAAGTGATGAAATGAAGAAAACCGATATGATTATTAAAGCTTTTAATGACGAAACACAAGAAACATGTGGAGTAATTACCCTCCCATTACAAGTTGGTCCTAGAACCCTTGAGACAACTGTGTTTATTGTACATTGCCCAGCATCATACAATATACTTTTGGGTCACCCTTGGATCAACGCCATGCGAGCGGTCCCATCAACTTTACACCAATGTGTTAAATTTGAGTTTAAAAATCATTTGGTCACTATTCATGATGACCCTAGACCTTTTGATATGTGTGCTTTGGCAGAACCAGTTGGAGTGCAATTTTGCCTAGCTCTGTCATCCACACATCCTAGTTCTTCTTTTTCATCTAAAACTGTGAAACATAAACCCATAACTTCACCGAGTTCCCCTTCATTAATTTTGGCATGTGTCTCTCAATCCGACTACATAAAGTTCTTGAAATCATGGTCATCCAAGAGGTTGTAGTGGTCGAATTGGAACCCTACTTTGGCATGTGTCTCTCAAGGGAGTTCACTACCAAGCTAGGTGGATATTTTTCACTGGACTATTCACATATGGAGGTACCTTTAAAAGGAAGGAGGTTGAAAATTTATAATAAGAAACCTTCCACTTTTCTAGTCAAGAAGATACTTAGGGAAGAGTAGCAAAATGACATGGTTCATCTGACAACCGAGGAATTGGTTGAAGTGGACCTGGTGGGTGAAACCCTAGAGTAGCTGCAAGTGGAGGATGAGTTATCCTTGCTAGATTTAAATGACATGATCAAGACAGAACTAGGCTTCTACTTCGTCACTCAACCTGAGAGACATGACTAGATGGCCAAAAGAGACATAGGTACTGCCCTCGATAAGCTATGGAAGCTATACTTTAATGGTTCCCGATGAAATAATGGCACCAGGGTAGGAGTCCTTCTGGTCTCCCCATATGGTATCCAAAAGGACTACTATTACAAGCTAGCTTGGAGTTGCACTAATAATGTGGCTGAGTACGAAGCCTTGTGCTTAGGCTTAAAAAATGTGGAGAGGCTCGAGATCAAGCACCTACAAATATTTGGTGACTTAGAGCTAGTGTGCAACCAGATCATGAATAAGTGCACCTCCAATAAGCATTACCTAAAGGTGTACCACAATAATATCTGGGATCTAATGGAGTCATTTGACTCATTGAATGTCAAAGCCATATCCTATGATAAGAATAAGCATGTTGACATATTGGTGTCTATTGGATCTTGGTACATCCTGGCTGATGACACTATGCAAAATTTGAAGCCAGTTCATACTATTTACAAGCATTTTATGCCTAATAAGGACACCCACTAGTAGGTGTTCAATTTTTTCAAGGATATCATCACCTTTATGATACATGAAGCTAGTTCAATCGAAGGTAGATATCCTAATGACGAGTAGTATGAGGGGTTAATACAGTTAAAGAATAATCATTTCCCAAAAGGACTGATTACCTTAGAGAGCCTATTTTATCAAAATTATAGAGCTATATCCCACAATATCAAAGTGGACTCTAAGTAGTACAAATAATTGGAATTGGAACCCAAAAATGTAATCAAGGTCATAATAGATTTTACTCTAGAGGAGCTAGACCAGATTCAAGCCCTGTGTGAAGAGTATCCAGACATTGTAGCCTGGTGCTGCCAGGACTTGAAGGGATATGACAAAGAGATGATCCAAAATACCATAGAGCTAGAAGAGCATGTGAAGCCCTTCAAGAAAAAGCAAATGGTAGTCAACCCAAAAATAGAATCAATGATGAAAGTTGATCTCATGAAGATGATGGAAGTAGAAATCATCTATCCTATCAAGCATTCTTCTTGGGTCACAAATCTAGTTCCCATGAGGAAAATAATGGAGACATTTGCCTCTACATAGATTTTTGTAATCTCAAATAGGCTTCATTGAAGGACCATTACCCACTCCCACAAATTTATCAAATCCTTCACGTGGTTGCAGGTTCTCAAAGATTATCTCTCCTATATGGGTTCTTCGACTATAATCAGATCTGGGTAAAAGGTGAGGACCATCACAAGATGACATTCACCACCAAATGGGGGACGTTCGCCTATCAACGCATGCCCTTTTATCTTTCCAATGTGAGGGATATGTTCCAGAGAGCTATGGACTTGGCATTCCATGAGTTTCTCAATAAAATCATTGTTATCTACTTCGATGGCATGACTGTGTTTTCGTATAGAAGAGAAGACCACACCTCCCATCTACATCAAGTATTTGAAATATGTCATGAATTTAGCATATCCATCAACCTAAAGAAGTCAGTATTTGCGATGGAGGGTAAACTGCTAGGCCATGTTATTTTTGAGAAAGACCTTGTAGTTTACCCTAACATAGCAGAGGCTCTCCTTTGTTTACCCATATCGGTTAACAAGAAAGGGCTACAGTCATTTTTTGGATAGATCAACTTTGTAAGGAAGTTTATCCCTGACTTCATCCAAGTGATCAAGCCCATGGCCGAGCTCTTGAAGAAGGATGCTAATTTTTTTAGACAGAAGAGAGGAATAATACCTTTGAAGATATCAAAACCAGGATTGCCTAGGCTCCAGAATTGATAAATCTAGATTACTCCAAGGACTTCATCCTTTATGCGACGGGAGAACCTAAAAGCTACGCTATAGTTCTAAATTAGAAGGACAACAGTGAGGAAAGACCAATAGCATTATTAAGCCAAGTGATCCAACTGCATGAAGAAAGGTATAATTTTATTGAGTGGCAAGTTCACACATTTATGTGGTCCTTGAGAAAGTTCAAGCACTTCATCTCTCAAATCCGGATTACTGTCTTTGTGATACACCTTGATGTCAAAAATTTCATCATACAATGGGATCCTGGTCACAAGAGGGCATGATGGATTGCCAAAATATAGGAATTCAACATAGAGGTACGACCCACCAAGCTAATCTAAGTTTAGGCTCTATACCAAGAATTGGACCGAAGTGCTGCAGCTGAACTCTCTACCTATTAGTGGGAGAATCCAATGACATAAATCAACCTTGCCAACTCCTGATAAGAGGAGAGTGATTGGATGAATGACCTAGTGTGGTATTTTAGCACTGGGAAATGTCCATATCATCTCAAAACCTCACAAATTAGAAGGTTTAGGCTTAATTCCTTGAAGTATGTACTACACCTCGAGGGGTTGTATTTCAAAAATATTGATGGCATCCTGTTGCGGTGCATCAAAGAATCAGACAAACCGAAGGTCCTCGATGAATTCCATTCTGGGATGTCAGGTGGACACCATTCATAAGGTCAAAAACCTTGAAAATTATCATAGTAGGCTATTATTAGCCCACCATCTTCACATATGTGCATACGGTATGTCAAAAATGTGAAAAATGCCAAAGGTTCATCGATAGAAATCGAAAAGCATCCTTGCCCCTTCAGTAAATTTAGGCTGAGACTCCATTTTAGTAGTGGGGTCTGGACTTCATCAGGACGATAATGCCTAACTCTTCGATGGGGCATAAGTTTATCCTAACTACCACAAATTATTTTACCCAATGGGTCGAGACAGTGCCTACAAAACATGCTAACTAGAAAATAGTCATTGGTTTCCTAGAGAGCCTCATCACCCATTTTAGGATTCCAGAGGAAATCATCATAGACAATGGTACAAGGTTTGCGGGCACTATACTCATAGAGTTAACCAGCAAGTATGAAATTTACCATAAAATGTCTTTGAAATACTATCTGTAGAGGAATGACTTAGCCGAGTCCACCAAAAAAATATTTGAATATTATAAAGAAGATGGTGGAAAGGAACAAAATATCATGGCATCTGCTCCTAGACCAAGTGTTATGGACATACCGTATCTCTTTCAAAAAATCCATCAAGACGTCATCATATGCACTCATGTATGACAAAGAAGTTGTCTTACCCATGGACATTGATTTACCCACACTTTGGTTGTTAGAAGATGAGAAAGGTGTCAAAGACCTTGTTGATGCCCGATTGGCTTAGTTGTTGGGATTGGAGGAGGAAAGAGAAAGCCTTTACCAAGCATGCTAAGAAAATGCAGAGCTGGTTTTCAAAGGGAACCACTTCCTGAGTCTTCAACATCGGGGACTTAGTGCTGAAATGGGATTCATACAAGGCAAAACCATAAAATCATGACAAGTTTGATGCCTTCTAGGATGACCCCTTCGAAGTCATCCGAGTGAACCAGTTCAATGCGTTTATGCTAAGAGACATGGAGGGCTAGATCCTCCCGATACCTATTAACAACTTTCACCTAAAAGCCTACCACCACTAAAATTTGTGAAAATGTTTTCCCTTGTACATATTTTTATTTTTTGTTGTGTCATTTATTTTTCTAAATGTAAATATTGCTTTCATTTCAGTTAGTTTCCTAGTTTAATCCAGAAAAAAAGATTGAAGTGTGTTGGAAAAAGGTGCATGACAGTTCAAAAAATGACTAAGGCAAGAAATGACGTCCAAAGGTGCAAAATGTAGCACCCTAAAATTGGCGCAGTTAAAATTATAATAATTACATTCACCTTAGTAAATAATTTAAAAATCAAATTTAACCTCCCAAACCGCCCGTTAACCGTCGGGAAATCCGTTTCCCCCTTTTTCGTGCCATTTTTAGAGGTTGTTTTGACCGTTTGACGATATCGTCGCCGATCAGACGATATCGCCCCAGATTTGACGATTTCGTCTGGACTAGGACGTCCAGACGATCTTGTCGCAAAACTGAATTTGCATAGTTGGAATCTGTTCCAACGGGTCTCCAATCTGGGCGAAGCGTGTCTGCACCGTTGGGACCCTCCCCGTTGGAGATCTCCCAAATTGGGATGATCTCCAACCTCCCAACAACTCCCCCTAAGCCTATTTAACTTCTAGGATTTTCCCTCCCCAACCCCTGGCTGAATTTATCTACAAACTGATTCCCTCTGCGTCAACACATCCTAATTTTGCTTTTGCACTAGTCCCATAGCCATTTTGTTGCAGGTACATCACTGGTTTTCAGCCGGAGCCAGCACCCATCGTCGTCGATGAACCTGTTCAAATCGGAGGCGATCCTGTCGAATTCGAGGCGATTTCGTACTGATGCGAGACGATCTCGACTGCAGTCTACATCGAGGCAATCAGTGCCTGAAGTTTTCTCTTCTCAACTCTTTCTCCGTCTTTTTATTCAGCAAATTAGACTATTTATTTAGTGTTTATGCTATTTTGCATTTGGTGTTCACCCATTTAGCTTAGAATGCATGTTAAGTTCATGATTTGCCATTAAAGTACAGTAATTTGCATTAATTTTTGTTCTTAAATATTGTTCAGTATTCATATTGCTATTTGGTGTAATTTGCCTCTGTTAGCACAATAGAATTTCTTGTATTTTGCATCTGTTTTCTGTCTTGCAGGTCTCTGACGAATTCGTCAGATCTCGGACGAATCTGTCAGTCTCAGACGATTCTGTCAAATTGCAGACGATCCTGTCAGATTGAGGCGATTCTGTAGAATTCTCGACGATCCAGACTGCTTCAAACGTCAGAATCTTCTTCAGACATCCGGATCAGGTATTTTTCATTGGCATTCTATAAAATTCTCTGTTTTCTGCTTTCAAATCTGTCTGCTGTATTCATGGAACTTGCATTTTCATATAGTTTAATTTAGTTTCATTCGGCCAAACCTAGGATGAATGTTTAAGGTTAAAACGAACTCATTAAACACATTCCAAAAACCTAGGCGTGGAAACTGCCATTAAATGTTTCCTGGTGAACCCACCATCCGTCGAAAAATCACCAAAATACACCTCCCTTGAGAGGCGGGACCTTCGCAAAGTCCTCTCGTCCGAGGTACCGCATCATCCTTTTCCCATCCTCCTTCCGGGCGCGGATCCTATAGCCTGAAGGTAGGGATGCGAAAAATTTGGAGCGATACATTTTGGTGAACCCGACGTGAATGCATCATAACCTTTTGAAAACAAAAACAAAAACAAAAAAATTAGAACAACTAAAACTTAGATGCATTTTAAACATTTAAGGTTTAAAGTCATGTTTAGATGGTAGCTCCTAAAAAGAGGTTAGCAGTTACTATCAACGTAGAAAATCAATTGGCAGCTATAGAAGTTAATTCTGTCCTTAGTATCCCTGAAACAAGTAGAACTCAATCCTTGTGGAACGAACTTGATAGGAGACTTAGTCTCATTTCATCTAGGTCCACACAACTTAAACAGATTAAGAGGCTAGTCTTGGATAGAATCCTGGATCCTCATCAAATAGTTTTTTATCATGAACTTCAGAGAGCTTGCCATAGATGGTTAGCCTATAGGAGAGCTTTAGTATCTTCAGAATTATTCAGCTTCGAGGAATACCTCGAGAATGCAGACATTGTACACCGATTCCTAGGCCTTGTAGAAGACCAAGAGGTTGTTCTTACAGATAGGGAAATATGGAATAGAGTTCCTCGTGTTGTGTTATATCGAGAGTATTGCCACGAGCTTTACTTCTATCAACCAGCATCTGAGACAGATAATATTACCATAGCCCTTTTCATCAAATTCTTAAAAGAAAACTTTCAATTTGAAGAAGAACATTTCATGACCCCTGAAGAACTAGAGCCTATTAATGATGTTTATAAATTGTTCTTAGAAGACTAGTTCATTTACTTTCAGTCTTGTTATTGCGTGCATTTATTGTTTCATTTGCTGTCTTTATTGTATTATTTCAAAAAAATTAAAGAAAAACTAAAAAAATCAAAAGACATAGTAAAAACTTAAACATTTCATTTCCAATATTGCATTAGGTATATAATAAATATATACCTTTTAATTTGTTGCATATATATATATATATATATATATATATAAATATATATATATTTGCTGAAATCAAAACTTAGCACCATGCCTAAACTTAGGAATGGTAAAGAAACTCTAGGAGAAGGAGAAGATTGGTTACAAGATACAACTGAAAACCCAAATGTCCTTCTTGGAGATACAAATCCAGAAGGAGAAACTCTAGGTCAATCAGATGAAGACTTAGGGGAAGATAAAGAACAAGAAGCAAATGTTAAAGAGGATGGATCCTCATCCCCTAGAATAGCTCCAAATGGAAATATTGCCTTTGACAATGCAGAGCATTTCAAGAGATTTCTCATGGAAAACATTGATGACCTTAATGTGGCCATTCGCCTTGATAAAGGGCAAATTAGTAAAACTCAAGCAACCATGGAATATATGTGCAATATGCAGACTAATCCCTTGTCTTTCATTGATCAAGAAAGTGACAAGGGTGGACCATCCAATGCGGATATGGTCACTATAGCCCAAAGCATGTCAAAACAACAGGTTACCCAACCTCCTAAGGAACTTGTTATTCAACCTAAAATCACTCCCACACAAAAGAAAATTCCCTTCACTACTTTGTTCCGCCAAACTATTGAGCAAAATGCTTTAAATAAACAGAAACCTAAAACTAAGCCAAATACAAACTTTCAACAATCTGGAATACAACATAATACAAACTCCCTCCATAATACTTTTCCTACCAATAATTTACACAACAATAACATGGCATCTAATCTGCATGTTCCTCCATCATATGCCCATAACACTTATGTCAATGCCCTACCAAACCAATATGGGGGGCAAACTAGTAATCTGGAAGCCATGGTGAAACAATTGGCTTCACGTATGGACCTAGATAGATCCCTACCGTCCCTCGTATAATTATCGAGAGATCTGTAGTCAACCTTTGGATCCCATAGTGGTAGCTCAACCATACCCTAAACATTTTCCCATGCCCGTTCTGCCTATATATAAAGGAACCGAAGATCCCATAGAGCATCTTCGCATGTTTAGGATAGCATGTCACGACATATCGCATGACGACTTGCTATTACTAAAAATGTTCCCCAAAAGTTTAGGTGGAATGGCATTAGAGTGGTACTATCAATTGCCCACTCACTCCTTGAGAAACTTTGAAGAAGCAATTTGAATCATTTGTCCATCAATTTAGTGCCTACATCGAGAGGCATGTAACTATTAAAGACCTATACAATTTAAAACAAGATAAAGACGAATGCTTTGCTGATTTCTTAGCTAGATGGAGACAATTGACAGGAAAGCTGCACTTTGTGCTACCCTATAGGGAAATGTTAGACATTTTCATCAACAATTTACAAGAACAACTCTCTTATGAGCTATCAACAGCTACTTTGACTACCTTCGATCAAGCTATAGATTTAGCTCGAAGAGTAGAAGATGCCCTCATTAGGAGAGGCCAACTTAGGAAGAAGGATGATGAGAAAACATCTAGAAATCAATATAAAAACAAACAGGTTGTCGGTGATGGAGTCACTGACAGCAGAAATGTTGCTAATGTCAATGCAACAAAGACAACAGAAAAATTCATATTGAAACCTCCTGACAAGCCTCCTCGAGAATTCACTAGATTAAACCAACCCTTATCAACTATTTTACCTCAATTGCTCGAAAGAGGTTTAATCCAACTGCCAGCTATCCGGGAGCCTGACCCAAGTATACCCGGATATAGAGCTGATTTGCATTGTGAGTTTCATAGAGGACCTGGACATTCTACCAACGCTTGTAAAATATTGAAGCATAAAATACAAGATTTGATTGACAATAATGAAATGGAAGTGCAAGCCTTCCAACCCAAACAAAACCCTCCTAATAATACTCAAAATACTTGTTCCCCAAAATCAAAATCAAAATGCCAATCAAACTTTAGACATATTTCAACACCCTTTACCAAGACATGGTAAAGAGGTAGCTAATCAAATCGAACATCATAATGTTCCCCCTCCTACTCGATATGTAGGAACCATTAGCGGACAATTACCTGTTCAGGATTCTCAAATATTTGACACAACCTTATCCCTGGTTACGACCAGGACCTTACATAATTTTCAAACTTCTGATTCTAGTGATATAGAATCAGATAGTGAAAGTGAAGTAGACACTATTCAATCGAATAGTTCTAAAAATGAATCAGATCCTATTCAACCTATCACGAGATGCTAATGTTCCAGAAGAACCATTTCCTAGAAGAGTCACTACTCGACCTTCTTCTAATATAGTCCTTCCTTATGAACAAGCCATAAATTCTCAACCGAGACCGTTTCAACGTCGTCACTATAACATTGTAGGTACCATCGGAGTCGTCACCCGACAACAAGCTCAAAATTCCCAACAAGAACCAAACCAGAACGATGGATCAGCTCCATTCGTTCTAAAAAATCCCAATAAAGGGAATCATACTTCTAATGCTCAACCTAAACCCCCTTATAGTATTAACGAGCAATTGTCCAATACCACGGCCAGAATTTCCCTTTTAGATTTATTACGATCCTCTCCCACCCATAGGGATGAGTTGATGCTTACACTGAGCCAAATGATGGTACCTCAAAACATTCAACCTGAAGCTATGGCCAATACTATCATCACTCGAGAGATTGATTGTATTGACTTTCGGGATAGAGATATCCCACAACACAGTTTACACAAGGATAATCCCTTGTATATTACTTGCTTTAATTGGAGATGTGGTTGTCAAACGAGTCTTGATTGATAATGGCTCATCTCTAAACATTTGCACCTTTGACTTCTACCAACGATTTGGTTTTAGAAGTGATGAAATGAAGAAAAGCTGATATGATTATTAAAGCTTTTAATGACGAAACACAAGAAACATGTGGAGTTATTACCCTCCCATTGCAAGTTGGTCCTAGAACCCTTGAGACAACTGTGTTTATTGTACATTGTCCTACATCGTACAATATACTTTTGGGTCGCCCTTGGATCAACGCCATGCGAGCGGTCCCATCAACTTTACACCAATGTGTTAAATTTGAGTTTAAAAATCAGTTGGTCACTATTCACGGTGACCCTAGACCTTTTGATATGTGTGCTTTGGCAGAACCAGTTGGAGTGCAATTTTGCCCAACTCTGTCATCCACACATCCTAGTTCTTCTTTTTCATCTAAAACTGTGAAACATAAACCCATAACTTCACCGAGTTCCCCTCCATTAACTTCATCCTCCTATATAGATCAACAACCCTCTAAACAAATTACTTTAGAACCTCAAAAAGATTTCAAATCTACAACCAATTCTTCAACTACTACCCCTACAAATTCAAAACCTCTAGACACATCTATCATCCCTTCCACATCTCAAGACATAGGTAATAAACCTTCTACATCTTATGCCCTTTCTGATGAACTATTACCAGATTTATCTACAACCTTAATATCAGAAAAAATGAATGCTTTCATGCAAGATTCAAACCTTTTAAATAATTTGCCGCCATCTCCTCGTACTTTGGGCCTCCCACAACCTATGGGAAGTACTTACCAAGTCGGGAGTTGTGCCTTCATTTATAAAGGATATGACTAGGGAAGAATCCCTCGAAATATCAAAACTCACCATGAGGGATACGCTCGGTGCTATTTTACCAATGATTATATTAAAGCTAAACCCATGATGCTTAAAATGGGATATGAAGGGAAAGGCTTAGGACCTTTCCAAAATGGCATGAAAGAACCTTTCGAGGTAGAACCGTGGCCTGCCCGCTGTGGTGTGGGCCTATTTCCTAGTAAGGGTCAACCCTTTCCTTTTGAAGAGGATGATCACCTCATATCCTATCAAGATTATTTGGATAGACATGTTGATTTGCCTCTCCAAAATCAGTCATTTTCATGCAACATGCTATCCATAGCATACCCCGAAATGATTGCTGACCCCGATGAAGAGTTGGAAGGAGATATCTTCCATGATGTCTCTGTTGAAGAGATGTTACATAATGGGTTTTATTTTGATGGTTCTATACCAACTATAGCCCAACTTGAGGCCACTGATCCTCAGAATGAATTATCTAAATTAACCTTACAAGAATTACAAGAATTGGGCGTTTCACCCGCCCCACCTAATTTTGAAAGAGATCTACACATGGAGGTAGAAAATGTCATTAAAATTAATATTGGAACTGAGGACAATCCTCACATAATCAATATTGGATCAGAATTAAGCCCAGACAAACAAGAGCAATACATTACATTCCTTAAAGAGTATGAAGATGTCTTCGCTTGGACATATGAAGATATGCCAGGTCTAGACCCTTTCGTAGTCATGCATCATCTAGTGGTCCATCCGGATGCTAAACCGGTTAAACAAAAACTTAGAAAAATGCATCCCAAAGTGGCTCTGCTAGTCAAAGGGGAGTTAGAAAAACTCCTGAATGTTATCTTTATACAAGCTATTGATTATGCTGAATGGATCTCAAACGTAGTTCCAGTCACCAAGAAAGAAGCTACCAAAGTTAGGGTTTGCACCGATTTTAGAGATATTAACGCTGCATGCCCTAAAGATGACTTTCCTCTTCCAAACATGGATCAAATTATTGACTTTACTGTCGAAAGTGGGATGATGTCCTTAATGGACGGATTCTCCGGTTATAATCAAATTCGGATAGCTCCTGAAGACCAGGCTAAAACAGCCTTTATTACCCCCTGGGGTACCTTTTTTTGGAAAGTGATGCCATTTGGCTTAAAGAACGCAGGTGCAACTTACCAACGAGCTATGACCTACATTTTTCATGATATGATGCATGATATCCTACATGATTATGTAGATGATATTATAGCTCGCTCTCTTATTGAAAATAATCATTTAGATGATTTGCGAAAAGTTTTTAATCGATTACGAGAATATCTCATTCGGTTAAATCCAGCAAAATGTATATTCGGAGTTAAGTCCGACAAACTATTGGGGGTTTTAGTTTCTTTACGTGGTATTGAAATTGACCCCCTCAAAATTGCGGCTATCACTGATATGCCCGCACCTACTAATATATCTGAATTACGAAGCTTACAAGGTAAACTTCAAGCTATCCGTCGCTTCATTGATAAGCTGGCGGACAAAACTGGTCCCTTTCTCAAACTTCTTAAGAAGGATGTCCCTTTCAATTGGGACACAGAATGTAGAGAAGCTTTTGAACTTCTCAAACAATACCTCCTTAATCCCCCGGTGCTTTCATCGCCTAAATCTGATCGCCCATTTCTCCTCTATATTTTTGCTTCAGATTCTGCCTTAGGAGCTATGTTAGCTCAACTCGATGATGAAAAACGAGAACGTGCTAATTATTATATTAGCCGAACCTTCATCAGTTATGAAACCCGCTATACAGCGTTAGAGAAGCTATGTCTAGCAGTCATTTTTGCTACGCAAAAATTATGACATTATATGCTTAGTCAAAAAACGTATGTCATTGCCAAATATGATCCCTTAAGATATCTCATGAGTCGACCTTATTTATCGGGTCGCACAGCCAAGTGGGTTCTTGCTCTAAGCGAGTTTGATCTCACATTCATAGGACAGAAGTCTGTTAAGGGTCAAATCATAGCAGATCAATTATCTGTTGCACCCTTAGAGTCTACTCATCCCCTCATTATCGAGTTTCCTGATGAATGCCTTCAATTAGAGGCGAGACCTTGTTGAACAATGGTCCTTATACTTTGATGGAGCCCGATGCATGAGTGGGGCTGGTGCGGGTATTATTTTAATATCTCCGCAAAAACATCTTATTCCTCTGTCCTTCAAACTGACCTTTGCTTGCACCAACAATACTGCTGAGTATGAAGCTCTAATCCTTGGATTACGAGCTGCTTTAGCGCTAAAAATTACAAACCTCTTAGTTTTTGGGGATTCCCAATTGGTTATAAACCAAATTAATGAAGTTTATCAAACCAGAGATGATAAACTATGCCCATATAAGGCCTATGTTTTACAATTAATGTCCTTGTTTGATCAAGTTACCTTGGAAGCCATTCCTCGAACTAGCAACCGTGCAGCTGACGCTATGGCCGCCGCTGCATCTCTCCTGCCCTTGGAGTTAGATGACGAATATGCGACTATCATTATTCGTCGACTCCAGGAACCCGCTTCAAATAAGTCATGCTTAGAGCCTTTGGATGTGTTTCTAATCAATGAAACTACTCCTGAACCTTGGTATACAGACATATATGATTTCCTCCAAAATGGGACTTTCCCTGCCAATTCTAATAGAAACCAGCGTCGGTTATTACGTCGACGAGCAAGTCGATTCGTCATAATTGGCAATACTTTATATAGGAGATCTTTTGAAGGTATCCTATTAAGATGTTTAAATTTAGAAGAGTCTAAATCAGCCTTGAGTGAAGCCCACGATGGATCTTGTGGAGGACACTTTAGTGGTAGTGCCATTGCTAAAAAGCTCCTTCGGATAGGATACTTTTGGCCTACCATGGAAACGGATGCACATGAGTATGTGCGCCATTGCGACAAGTGTCAAAAACATGCTGACCTTGTCCATGCGCCTGCACAAGAGTTGCAGGCTATTTCATCTCCTTGGCCCTTTTATAAATGGGGCTTGGATATTATTGGCAAAATCAATCTGTGTCATCTGATGGACACAAGTTCATCATAACTGCCATTGAGTATTTCACGAAGTGGGTTGAAGCTATGCCTTTAGCTTCTTGCATTGGCACACAAGTTTCTAAATTTATTTTTAATCAAATTATTTGCAGGTTCGGAATTCCTGCCAACCTCATCTCTGACAATGGAACTCCTTTCAAAAATAAAGATGTTAAAAAATTATGTCAAAAATATAAGATTCAACATCGTTGGTCCACCCCTTATTATCCTCAGGGTAATGGTCAAGCAGAAGCATCTAACAAAACTTTAATCAAAATTCTCAAAATATTAGTCAATAAAACTGGCCGTGACTGGCATATTCAATTATATCCAGCCTTGTGGGCTTATCGAACTAGTGTTCGAACCCCCACGGGCACTTCACCATTTGTTTTGGTATATGGTGTTGAAGCAGTTTTTCCATTTGAATTGGAAGTTCCTTCTTTGGCTCTGCTACTTCAAGATACTGAAGTAGGAGATGAATATCGTGCTGGCAGACTCAGTCAGCTGGAACTCCTCGATGAAAAATGCATCAATGCTTTGGAGCATCTCCGTGCTTACCAAAACAAGCTTAAAAGATCATATGCTAAGAGAGTTCGTCATCGATCCTTTGAGATCGGCGACCTTGTTTTAAAAGAAAATCAAAAAAATACAAATGCAACTAAAGAACTTAAAGGTAAATTTGAGCCCAAATGGCTCGGACCATACATCATTACTGCTAAATTTGAATCAGGAGCATATAAATTATCTACCTTAGATGGTAAAGAACTTAAAGAACCCATGAATATTTTACATCTCAAACGTTACTATGCATAAATTTGGTCATTTCATCCATGTATATATTTGTTCAAAATTACTATCTTGTATTTCTTTCAATTTATTCAAAAACACCCAAAAACATTCATAAATCTCCAAAAATCTTCAAAAACTATCTATTGCATTTATTTAAAGCACTTGTTAAGTTGTTTTGCTCAAAAACTAAAATCAAAATAAAAATCTAAAAACAGCTATATGCTTGACTCTTTCGAAACCAAAACAATATACAGAAGAAAGAGAGAGTCAACATTCTCAAAACTTCTCAAAAGTGTTTATATATATTTTCTTACAATTATTGCAGTTATATGTTTCAACTTATTTTGGATAAATTAGCATTTATTTGGCATCCCTCACTTGCACACTCACAACAATAAATATCTTGATTTTATCTGGCATGATTACTAATCTCTCTTATATCAAAGTTCACAAAATTCAATTAAATAAAGTTTGAGCATAGAGAATTGATCTTGTTATTTACTTAAACCAAGCACATCTTTTCACAATAAAATGATTATATTTGTAATTTCCATGTTTTGCTACATAGTAGAACTGATTTCTTGAGCGAAAAGTTTCCCCTGCTATCCTATCATGCACATGGTCTAGAATCTTTGAGAATTGGCAAAAGGACAAGCTCACCCCTACCCAGAATAAAAATCCCTTGCTCTACAGCTAATCCGAGCAAGTATCCCTAGAACAAAAAGAAAAAGAAAAAGAAAAATTCAAGAAAAAGAGAAAAGAAAAATGTTCTTTTATATCATTATAGCAATGTTCCAAGCATTATCAAGCAAAAGAAATACAAAAGAAAAATATGCAAAGTTCAAAAGAAAGCAAGAAAGCAATAAAATCCCTTTCCCTACCCTTTGAAAAGAAAAGAAGGGTTGATGAGCTTGAATCCCTGGAATTCTCAATTATTCGAAAATTGTGAGGTAAGCCCCATAACAGGTGGTTTGTGCCCAATCTGCTTGGCCTTGGGTAACTCCTAGCGTGGCGATATGTCCGTCACATTAGCGACCTTCTTTTGTACAGACCTATGTCTGCTTATGGATTAGCTAGCTCTTGATAATCCGATCTACATAGTGGTCTAATATGGTTATATGCATCTACATCATGGTTAATGAACACTTATTTGGTTTCTTCAAATCACTTGTATCATAGTATCTTGCTCAAATCTGGTAAATGAACAATGCAATTGCACACACATTTGTATTTGAGAGATTTTGTCTATCATTATGATAAATCAAGATCGGAAATGAATTCACATATGCACATGGGATTCCTTATAAATCTAACTTTTGTCTTCAAAGTACTTTGAAATATTATTTTTGCAACTTGTTTGGGAATAAATCAAGTACAATTGTTTACACAAAGACAACTATATCATAGAAAAATCAAAAATTTCTTTCAAAAACATATCATGTATATCGTGTCGACTTTCGCGACGATGGTATAGTTCCACAACCAAAATTGGAATTGTATGCCTAGCGCAAGTCCTCATTTTCATATTTCTTGTTCATCAAACATCAATCATGCAATAAAAATAACCTTTTTTGGATTTTCGCGATGACGGTATAAGTCTATACCTACATATTCTATGCCTAGCGCAAACCATTGTAACAATTTTTATTCCCCATTTCTTAAAAATCATGAAAACCATATGACTTAAATTAATTATGTTACACAAATTATGCTTTTCAATAGCAAACACATTTTTATGTCATTATGTCAACCTTTAAATTTTGCAATGATGGTATAATTCCTAAGGAATTATCCAAAAATTTTATCACACTTAGGAATTTATGCCTAGCAAAAATCATTTTTAACATTATTTCATGTACAAATATTTTTCATGAAAATCTGAAAACAAATCATTATCATCACCATCATTTTTCATCATTGCACCAAAGTCTTAAGACAGTCTCTTAAGCACTCTTTTACTTTTTGCAATATTTCTATCTATGGGATTAGCTTGACGACCGAGTGAGCAGCGACTCCATGAAATGGTCTATAATAGCGACAATGTCCTTTGAAATTATTGTTAGAAGTCTCTTTTTATTTTTATTTTTATCACATTTCATTACAAACAACCAATTTGTTACATCAGATTATTTCATTTCAAATATTACAAGCATGACATTCCAATTATAATATATCCACCTGACATAATCACATGAAATCAATCAATCAAACATAAAAAGCATCATAAGCATCACATAAGACAAGTCATATGATCAAAAATAGCTCATCTATATATGTCACAAATATATGTACATCATCAAAACTGGATCGGTATGCCACAATCTGTACCTCGGCATACTCAATCCTCTATCAAACAAAAAAATATATATAATACAACATCAATGTCCAGCCCTCTAGCCTCGAGAGCCCCTCGAGCTCTCTGCCTCATCTCCTCCCCCGCCCTGAGGTGGACGAGGTGGCCCCATCGCAGTCTGTGTAGTCCTAGTCCTCGATCGGGACGTGGTCCTCGATGACCCGATCCTCGATCGGATCTGCGATGTTAGGCGGCAGGGGTAGTCTATCTACCTCCGGCACCGGCTGGAAGTACAGTGTCCGATAGAATGTCAAGCGGGCGATAGCCCGTGTCAACTCTCCAGAGCTCACCCCGTGCCCTGAGGCGTGCAATCTCGTCTCTGAGCTGTGACACCTCAGCATGGTGTCGTGCAGCCACAGCCTGTAGCGTCTGCACCTGAGCCTGCAGACGATCTCTCTCCGCCCGAAGAGTAGCCATCTCGCTACTCTCTCCTGTGTCCACACCCTTGCCCTTATCGGGCGATGGTGGCCTCTGTGGAGATGGGGGTCTCTCCTCCCTCCTCTCCCACTGCCGCGGCCTCTCCTGTGCCTGTGGCCTCCTCTGCTCTCTCCCGCCGTGACCCTGGGCCGCCTCTATCGCTGCCTGGCACCGCCTCCCTATCCGACGCACGACCGCGTGGATCGGACCCTGAGCCCTCGTCATCCGAGGAGGGCGGATGCCTGCGTACCAGGCATCGTAGCCGTCAGCCACCCCTGCGTCGTCTCCATCCACTGGCTGGATGGGGGCATCATCCGCATCCTGACTCCAGAATCGCTGCATGTCTGGAGCCCCGCTAACCGTGGTGTTATCCCAGACAGTCCAGGAAAACTCATAATCCCTGAGAGATGGGATCCCCTGCTGTAGACCGAACTGCCTCAAAACTCGGTCGTAGCGGTGGAGCTCCACCTCTCCCCTCTCCATCCTCAACCAACAAACTCGCCTGATGCGAGCCAGCTCCTGTCCATCCTCGGCCCACCCTGGGTGCCCTCGCCATGGCCTCCAGGTGATCTGATCCGGGATCAACTCATCTAGCAGTCTCCGGGACATAGGCAGGTCGATCCGTCGTTGTGCCCCTCTTCGGAGCCACCAGTAGAAGACTCGGGGCCTCTCCCCGTCTACCCCTATCAGTGGAAGCCCTACCGGCCTCCGCACCGCAATGTGCTCTTAGCACCAAACCTGTAGTAGCGATGTCATAACCAGACATCGGCCGCCCTTGTACACGACCCCATACGGGATCCTGTACAACCGGCATAGAACAAAGCTGCCCCGACAAAACCTGTACCCATGGTCCCGCATATCGTAGATCACATCTACGAGCATCCATGGTACCCTGCACCCGCTCTGGTGGCACAGCAGAAGTCCACCAACCACTCCTGCTAGAACTCGTGTGAGTCTGGATGCCCCAGGCATCTGGCGTAGTGCCTCGATGTTCACTCCGCCCTTCTCCAGGGTGAAGCTCGGGTCACCACACAGCCGTCCCATAGCGTGGCCCTGGTTGGCCGTAGGAGTGATCATCCGTCCTTGTATGGGGATTCTCAGAATCCTCCATACATCCTCCAGTGTGGGAGTCATCTCCCCTGTCGGTAGCCGAAAATAGGAAGACCCCGGATACCATCTCTCTGCTAGGGCTGTCAGTAGCCCCATATCTATGGATATTTGTGGCATCTCCGCCACATGCTGCAAGCCGGCCTGTGCCAGCAGATCCCGCTCTGCCTGTGTGAGCGCGGCCAAGTCATCTCTCAATCCTCCATATTTCCATTCTCTGCTCTTTAGCAATCCTCTCTGCAACATAAACAATAAACAACAAATAATCATTAATCAATAATTCAAATAATCAATAATGCAACTTAAAGATCAATTTTTTGCAATTGATGATATCGCCCACTATTGGACGATATCGTCCCAAATTTGAGCATAATCGTCTCCGATTTCGTAGTTCGAAATCGTCTCTAATTTGATGAAATCGTCCCCCTTTCGACGATTTCGCCCTCGGGCGAAATTGACGAAATTGAGACGATTTCGTCGAAATCGGGACGATTTCGTCCCGACGACGTCGACGGCCCAAAAACGGCCGCGATGCTCAAAATTCATCTAAAAATCACTTAAAAAGCATGTAAATTCAAATTAAATCAGTTCTAGATCAGTCTAGACCCTTACCCGTAGACCGCGTCGGACCTCTGCTGATCTGTGCGTCGTCTCCACCATTTTCTGCTTCAGAGCTCTCAAAATAGTAAAAATGAACAGTAACAATGAATTAGGGTTTTACCCTATTTTTCTTAATTTTATTCAACAATAATTTTTTGCTTTTTCGCGTTTTTACCTCAAACGTTCGATTTGGGTAAAAACACGGAGGGGGCACCATAGTAAGCTGTCGTACGATTCGACCAAGAATCGTCGCCTAAAAATGGGTATAATTTTTTGCTTTCTCGTAGATC
Source organism: Wollemia nobilis (assembly GCA_028583015.1). Taxonomy (NCBI): domain Eukaryota; kingdom Viridiplantae; phylum Streptophyta; class Pinopsida; order Araucariales; family Araucariaceae; genus Wollemia; species Wollemia nobilis. Next base: position 1,587,875 of record JAQPPZ010010331.1, on the reverse strand, counting down.
GAGAAGAACTCATCTTTAACGCATTTTCTTCGGAAAATTCGCTAAAGAGGGGGCAAAATGTAGCACCCTAAAATTGGCGCAGTTAAAATTATAATAATTACATTCACCTTAGTAAATAATTTAAAAATCAAATTTAACCTCCCAAACCGCCCGTTAACCGTCGGGTATTCCGTTTCCCCCTTTTTCGTGCCATTTTTAGAGGTTGTTTTGACCGTTTGACGATATCGTCGCCGATCAAACGATATCGCCCCAGATTTGACGATTTCGTCTGGACTAGGACGTCCAGACGATCTTGTCGCAAAACTAAATTTGCATAGTTGGAATCTGTTCCAACGGGTCTCCAATATGGGCAGAAGCGTGTCTGCGCCGTTGGGACCCTCCCCCGTTGGAGATCTCCCAAATTGGGATGATCTCCAACCTCCCAACAACTCCCCCTAAGCCTATTTAACTTCTAGGATTTTCCCTCCCCAACCCCTGGCTGAATTTATCTGCAAACTGATTCCCTCTGCGTCAACACATCCTAATTTTGCTTTTGCACTAGTCCCATAGCCATTTTGTTGCAGGTACATCATTGGTTTTCAGTCGGAGCCAGCACCCATCGTCGCCGACGAACCTGTTCAAATCGGAGGCGATCCTGTCGAATTCGAGGCGATTTCGTACTGATGCGAGACGATCTCAGCTGCAGTCTACATCGAGGCAATCAGTGCCTGAAGTTTGCTCTTCTTAACTCTTTCTCCGTCTTTTTATTCTGCAAATTAGACTATTTATTTAGTGTTTATGCTATTTTGCATTTGGTGTTCACCCATTTAGCTTAGAATGCATGTTAAGTTCATGATTTGCCATTAAAGTACAGTAATTTGCATTAATTTCTGTTCTTAAATATTGTTCGATATTCATATTGTTATTTGGTGTAATTTGCCTCTGTTAGCACAATAGAATTTCTTGTATTTTGCATCTATTTTCTGTCTTGCAGGTCTCTGACGAATTCGTCTGACGAATTCGTCAGATCTCGGACGAATCTGTCAGTCTCAGACGATTCTGTCAGATTGCAGACGATCCTGTCAGATTGCAGGCGATTCTGTAGAATTCTCGACGATCCAGACTGCTTCAAACGTCAGAATCTTCTTCAGACATCCGGATCAGGTATTTTTCATTGGCATTCTATAAAATTCTCTGTTTTCTGCTTTCAAATCTGTCTGTTGTATTCATGGAACTTGCATTTTCATATAGTTTAATTTAGTTTCATTCGGCCAAACCTAGGATGAATGTTTAAGGTTAAAACGAACTCATTAAACACATTCCAAAAACCTAGGCGTGGAAACTGCCATTAAATGTTTCCTGGTGAACCCACCATCCATCGAAAAATCACCAAAATACACCTCCCTTGAGAGGCGGGACCTTCGCAAAGTCCTCTCGTCCGAGGTACCGCATCATCCTTTTCCCATCCTCCTTCCGGGCGCGGATCCTATAGCCTGAAGGTAGGGATGCGAAAAATTTGGAGCGATACACAAAAAATTACCCCAAAGTCGGGCGTCGCCCTCAAATTTCCATGACGTCGGGAGGTTCCAAGGCCACAACAAGCAAGAGGAAAAAAGTAAAAAATCTTCTACGTATTGGGAGGCCGCCTGAATTTGTAGTGAAGTCAGACGATGTGCCCTATTAAATGCACCAATGAACGGGGAAAATCAAAAAAGGTTTAAAATTTTTCTAAGTATCCCGCCTGACTTTGTAGTTTTTCCTCGCGTTTCCCAACTACGGACACCAAAATTTGCACACTTTAGCAGGCACGTCTCAGGGGTATGTGATGATGTGGAGATTTTTCTAAATTTCTAAGAGTGTCGTCCTCCTGAAGGCACGAATTTCATGATGCAAAGTCAGACGGTGCCTATTTTTCGAGCGCACTTGGTCGGGGAGATAAAAGAAATCATAAGCTTTACCTAAGGGTTTCCAACGTGCTTGCCAAAGTCAAATTCTTTGAAGTGTGTGCCTAACTAGTGGTGATGACATCATTAAAGGTACAAGTCTTGAGAAGTTTAAGGAATGATTGTGCAATTTTTAGAGTGGGTTTCATAAATGAAAATGTGCACCCGAGCCCAATGATGTACAAGTTACACTTTCCAATAGGGGATCCCACACGCGGCCATCGAGGAATAATGGTGCTACTCACCCACTTTGAGCAACCAACTTTAAATTTACCAGATGCCATTAATGCTGCTTTTACCCATTTGTAGAAAAGGCATTTTACTTACTCAGTAATATCATTGTTGCTGAAGAAATTCGAGTTGCATCGTGAAAGAGGAGAAATTGCAAAATTTGCTAAGTTTCAACTATGAATTCTGGTAACTCTCAGTGCCATGAATGGGGAACCGAGCATAGTGAAGGGGAAAGTGCCCATGCAGGTGGAGTCTAGCTCATCAAGAGAACCATCCAGGGAGTAGACTATCTTGAGTGCCCATGGGAGCGAAGAACCAAAAGAGAAAAGGGAAAGAACAAGGGCGAGAAGCACCAAGAGGCAAGGTCCTCCCCCGTTGCTCGTAGACCACCTAGCCGAGTATAGAGACAAAAATTATTCGATTAGCCTTATGGACTTGCAAATTTCTATGAAATATTGGTTCGATAAATTTTTTCCCTCACACCATTTTGGTGTCGTCTACAAGTCAAACCTTTACTAGTTCTTGTGCCCTGATGTCCACCATTGCCTAGAGCTGGTTGAGTCAATTATAGTATATTACAAACCAACCACCCAATAGGTCTACAACTGCTATGGAAGGGTGCTATTTACCCTCTTCAAGGAGAGCGTCTATCCAGCTTTTGTGCCAAGGATTGTGTTAGACCCTAATGGCATACTCAGGAAGATAAACCTAGATGAACAAGAAGTTAGGGACGTTGAATCCAACTGGATGAGGAAATTTCTCAATTCAGAGCTAAAGCATCCACTGATAGCTTCAAGGTGGCCATTATGTTCGATACCCTTGGCGTAGTTCAAAAGCCAATACATATACACCATACTTGCCTAGGTTCTAGGCTATGGTACTAACAATGTAGTGCACCCCTACTAGCTGGCCCTTGCTGAATGTATTCTGCATGGAGATTTTTATGACTCCAGTGCCCTGAAGAGGGGGAGGCACCCAATTTATTTTGACTGGACAAACTTGGTGGCCTATGCCATCCATTTCAATCTGGTGAAGTTGTAGTAGAAGAAGACAATAAAATTCAAGAACTATTCATTTCTCGTGTGGTTGTGCCTATATCACATGCACTACAAGATGAAGACCGTCAAATTTCAAAAGGTGGATGATAAGGGTGCACCACTACCATTGTATGAATGGATGAACCTATTGTATAGAAAGGAGTCATATTCTAACTTCAATTTCAAACTTTTGGGCATGGACCTGGCTATCTTCAATGGCCGAGCACATCACCATCCTTGTGCTATGACAAAGCACCTAGTGAAGAAAATTTTTTGGGATACTTTATGGTTGACTCAGGGTGTCGTCATTAGGGTTTTTGGATTTAAGAGAAATCTAAACTTTTTGCTATATTTCAACATAGAATATCACTTTGGCCTTGAGGCAGACTGATAAATGGATTGCGTTGAGGAAGAGTACGGCCAAGGGAAGAAGAAAAGCCCTATCTTCACCTATCCTTTCACCTGGGGAGACGTTGAGGTTCACGAGGTTGGGCAACATGTATATCTAGAACAAACCCTCCTCAACCTTAGCCTAATGCAGTTGCCGCAATGCTGTAAATATGACCCTATTAGGGTAAGAGGAAAGTTCATGCATAGTTTCCCATAGAAGGAAATTATGTTAGAAAGAGGCAATAATATAGGAATGGATCTAGAATGGCACATTGAGCAGATGCAGTCATGGCCACCATGGCAGGATTTTTACTGTGTAGAAGCAGACTACAATCTTGAGCACAACGAGAATCATAAAGTGGGATTGGCTGGATTCAGAAGACTACTCATGAAGATGGCACCGCTTGGCTAGGCAAAAGACAAAATCATGGAATTTTAGATAATGAGGTGTCGTACGCGGCATAAGAAATTAAAAAAAAAGACATTGTCCATTGATGATGACTTTTCTATCTTATATTATAAATACTTTTACAAGTGGCAACCGCTAGTGTTCTATGGTATCATACCCCAAGGCACCCCAAAAATGTATAAGAGAAAGCCTCCACCCCAAAATTTTATTGTACAAGGGATGTCCAGTAGAAAAGCATCAAAAAGTAAGAGGTTGGACCTAATGTTGTCTTCAACACTTGAAAGATCTTAATTAGAGAGGGAGCCCGATAAATTAGCTAGTGAGGTAGAAACAAGGGGCCCAAACCCAACAGATCCTGAGCATGAGCTTACTTTGGAAGCCTTGACCCCTAATGCATATGCCACCTCTGCTCCCCCTGAGCAAACCATTGTGCCTAAGGGAAAGAAGAGAAAGAGGTCCAAAAAGACCAAACAAAGGTAGCCCAAGAAGGAGGTGGTGCAGCAGATAGCGACAACTCCACAATCAGATGTATTTGCAAGTAACATAATTTCTATTAAGGATAGCCCTTAGAGGGAAGTAGAAACCTGGGTTGTAGAAGTCATCCAAACATTAGCTCAGGTAGGGCTCATAGGTACATCCTCTCCCCCTTTGCAACAAACCCTAGAGGCCAATTCTGTTACACCCTCACCTTCCACATCTAAGCATATTTTGGTTGCCTCATACCCACCTCCTGCCACGTAGTCCCAACATAGTCCACCCTCCTTTGGCCACTACGCCCAAAGCCCTAACATGTTTTAGACATTGGGCCAAAACCTAGGTCTATCCCCTATGGCCAAAGCTAAAGAAGGATCTCTGTCTCCATGTTGCTCACCCACTGTCGCTGCCATCCAAACCCTACATCTGCTTCCTCAATAGTCACCCACTCATCCTCAGTCCTAGTCACCCCCAAGAGTAGTCGTATCTTCTGGTGCAACACCTACCCCATTATTTTTAGGAAAAATTCCTGCTGTGCATACCCCATGCTCGTAGAGCTGGATCTAGTCAAAAAATAACTGTAGATTAATGATGACCGGCCCCTAGCTACAAAATCCATATAGGGCTCTGTTTCTTTTCTCTATAAGGTGAGAAAGAGGAGGGCAAAATAAATTGCCATGTCAAAGAAGTGCATTAAGTATGACCTGGAGAAAAGGATTATCTGGATAGATAAAATAGTGCCTAAGGTCAAGAAGCCCATCCAAGAGATGATTGAAGAATATTACGAGTACCACTCCAAGGAAAAGAGCTTAAATGACAAACAAAGAATATGAGCTAGGCAGAATTTGCAATAAGGCTAACAACCTTTTGGTCAAGCACCTTGAGGTCAAGCAGTAGTTGTACAAGCTCCAAAATGATAAGAGGTAGCTTGAGGAAGATCTAGACAAGGCCCTAGCTTAGCTGGAGTCTGCTCAAGGAGTGATAAATAAGTTTAAGGATCATCTTACAGCCTGTTAATAGGCTATAATGAATCAAAAGGTGGTGGCTGATAAATTATCAAAAGAGAAAAAGACAACCCTGATACATGTTGTTCAATTACAAAATTAGCTTCAGCAGAATTAGGCGTTGCTAAAAGATAAGACATCCTAGGCTACTGATTTCTCCAAGGATAGGATCAAAGATATGAGAACCAACATACTGAAGGTTTGTAGGGCTAATGTATCCAGTTCACTACCCATCATCAATTTCATCTCCAGGATGCAAGAAATTTTTATCGAGGGAAAGCCTACGGTAGAGGAAGTCGAACGTCAAGCACGAAAAATGGCTGGACTTGGCAATAAAAATTGAAGGGTATGAGTGCAAGGGCTTCCAATTCCCACCCATGTCATAGATTGCCCTAGACTAGGCCGATGCAAGGATAAACTTGCAAAATTATTTTGAAAAATATAAAAATTTAGAGCTGCCAGGAAGATGCTAGACGCATTGATCCATGAGAAGAACATCTGCCTAGCCCCTTTTGACTCCCTTTCAATGCTCGGATTCCCAAGATTTATAAAATATGATGAATTTTTGCCTCTGGAGCAAGTCAAGCAGAACTGGCGGGCATATGAGGCAGACACTTCAAATATTGATGGCTAGACTGATCCAGTGCAGGAGGCACAGGTAACCCAAATGGTGTCTAAGCTCTGTAAAATCAATGCCTACCTCCAAGAAGTTGGAGAGAGGTACAACACCATCAACGAGCACAAGGTTATGACATTCATAAAAATGATGAAGGATATCAGCAAATTAGGGTCCTTCCAATAAGTATCTTGGGCTCAGGCTAATACTGCTTATGAGAACGTTCGAGAGTAGGTTGAGCCTGCTGTACAAGAGGAAGACAAGGATGCCGAGCAGTCAGGATCAAAGGGTGAAAAATAAGAAGACTCATGTGAAGATACTATCGAGAGTGACCAAGAGTAGTAATATGAGCAAAAATAATAGAGTGATGTAGGATTTGGGAGAGACTCTATACCCAAAGGATAAAGGCTATGTTCCTTACATCGAGGCAAGCTCGATACCCCACGAGCCACTAGGAATGTTGCCACATTTTGCACGGGGTGCCAAATTCAGAAAATTTTATAAGTTTACTACTCTACCTCCCCTATTTTTTCTTCCCCATTCTTCTCCATACCCTTTCTCCCCTCCAGTTGTCAAATTTTGTTTCCCCATAATTCATTTCATATTTTTAGTGTTTCTGCAAGAAGGCAAAATCTACCTAAAAATTCATCTAAGTGTAGAGTTCACCTAACTACACAGCATAGTAGGCAATGCTCATCATATTGTACACACTTGTTAGGTCTTATGAAGAAATCCCCAAAAAATTGCTAAGTACTGGGGCTGTCCAACTTCGTAGCAAATTCAGATGACACCCGGGGTTCGGTGTGCACTTGGGCAGCAATATTTGGAAAGTAATAGAAAATTTTCTAAGTGTGAGCCTGCTTGAATTCACAACAAATTTAGGTAGTGCTCATCTAGTTGTACACCAGTGGGAGAATGCCTATCAAGAAAAATAACAAAATGTTTAAGTTTTTGACTCTGTTCGACTACGTGCCTGTCTTGGTGTGCACTTGGACGGAGAAGAGAGAAAAATACTTAGAAAATACTAAGGCACGAAGGTTTGTCTGACTGTGCTACGCCACCCAAATTTGCACCTACTTTGGTGTACCATCAGGTGGATAAAGGAGATAAACTACAAGAAAATTTCTAAGGCATGACCTGTCCAACTACGCTATTTTTAGCTTGCATCATCCAGTTGTGCTTCATTTTTGTTCATTTTCAGGCAGGATAAAAATACAACGAATGGACTCTTCAGTTTGTTCCTCCCCCATTTTTATCAGTAATTTTATATGCCGACAAGTGTGCAGTCTCAGGATTAGAGTCAAGGTGTGACAAAAGGTGTGCCACCCAGGTACAAAATAGATGAGCGTGAAGCACCAAATCGTGTTGCACCTACCACCATTTAACCGGACTCAACTTCTCGCCTACCAGATTTCAATGGAGCTGGTACGTTTCCAAGTGGACCTTGCTACAAGTACACTCCTTACCCACAGAGGTCGGACATCAACCACTTTTCTCTACTTTTGTCAGCTTTTATAGCTTTTGTTAGGTCTGGGATTTTGTGCCCAAAATGTAATTGGGGGGACTTATTCTGCTATAAATTGAAGAACACAAGCTTATACTAAGAGGGGGGGTGAATAGTATAAGACCACTTTTAACTTTATCTATCAATACAACTTTCAAACCATTAACATGCAGAATAAGATAGCAATAATAACAACAGTAAAACAATGCACAAAATGCAATCCACAAAGAGAAACAACAATTTACGTGGTTCACCCAAGGTGGGCTACTCCACGGATAAAAATTTTCTTCTAAAAGTTGTATCAAAGTCCTTTGGGAATCCTTCCCGATTACAATGTTTATGAGCCTCAGCTCAAAGGAGACACCTTCCCCTAATTCTGCTTTGCTGGTGATCCTCTAGAAGACCTCTATCTCCTTTGCCCTTAGCAAGTGGAACTCTATCCACAGAAGACACCTGTCTTCCCTGCTCTGGCTGGAGATCTCTGTCCTCAACTCTATCACTGCAAAGCTGGTCCTCTTATCTACACCAAACATAGTCCTTCGGTCTGGCACAATTGTCCTCTTCCTCTATTCTTTTCTGCACTTGGTTGAAAACAACTTTTCACTATCTGCGCAACTACAGCAGCATAGTCTTCTCAAATTACAACAGCACTATCTTCTCAACTTCTATGCAAACACAGTAGTGCAATCTTCACAAAATGCAATAGCACTATCTTCTCAACTTAGCTTCTGCTCCGTTGCACATCCACCGCAGTGCAATCTTCGCACACTCTGCTTTCTTTACACAGTCTATGTAAATACTGTAGCACTCGATCACACAACAACTTATGCACCTATGTGTAGCCACAACAAAACCCTCTTCGCATAGTTTGCTCCTCCTCGATCGAACTTCTTCCTACACTCTACTTCTGTGAAAGTCACACTTTGAACACACACTTCGATCGATTCGATACAACTGCTCTTTGCACACAACAGACTTCACTTGCGCAAACTCGACACACACATTCGATATATGAAACTCAAAAATAGTCCTCCTTATATAGCAATAATTCATGATTAAATTCTTGATCTTAGTCGGTTGTATATCCTTAAAACAATCGTCGACTGCACAACCTTACACTTCGTCGGCAAAGGTTAACTCTGTCGGCTTCAACCGCCTCTGCTGTCCTGTAGCTTTTCTTTGCGAAACTACAACATGTCACGATATCGCTACGCCTTTGTCTACCGTACACCTTGTATTACTTGCTATCATGAAATCATGACACTACTGCCTGTCGTGCGCCTTCTTTGGTTTGTTGTCATGAAATCGTGACACTACAGCCTGCCGTACACTTTTGCTAGCTTGTTGTCACAAAATCGTGACACTACAGTCTGCCTTATGCCTTGCTTTAGCCTATTGTCATGAAATCATGACACTCCTTGACTTTGCTGACGTCATCATGATTCTTGTCATGAAATCATGATGCTTTAGTCTACAAGGCCTTCTTCTCTGCTCTTGTCGTGAAATCATGACACATCTACTTTTGCTGATGTCATCAGCAACTCTGTCGCGAAATCATGACGCTTTAGACTCCAAGGCCTTCTTCTCAGCTTCTGTCATGAAATCGTGACACCTTTGCCTCTTGCTAACGTCATCTGCAACTTTGTCGCGAAATCGTGACACTTCTTGCTTCTTCAACCTTTTCTCGGTTTGCACTAGCGAAAATGGAACATGTCACAAAATCGTGATGCTTTCGCTGCCTTAAGCTCTTTTCTGCCAACTGCTCATGAAACTGGAACATGTCACGAAATCGTGACGCTTTCACTGCCTTAAGCTCTTTTTTGCCAACTGCTCGTGAAACTGGAACATGTCGCGAAATCGCGACGCTTTCGCCAACTGCAAGCTGCCAACTCAACCTGTCATGAAATCATGACACTTTCTACATCCGTACAACTTCTTTGAAACCTATCGCGAAATCGTGACACTTCCTGCAACTCAACACTGCCAACTCAACTTGTCACAAAATCGTGACACTTTCTGCATCCGTACAACTTCATTGAAACTTGTCACGAAATCGCGACACTTTTGCCTGCTTTGCCTCTGCCTTCCAGCATGTCACAAAATCATGATAGATTTGCCTAAACTTTCTCTCTCCTAAAACATGTCGCGAAATCATGACAGTTTTTCCAGCTTTGCCTCTGCCTTCCAGCATGTCGCGAAATCGCGACAATTTTGCCAGTGCTTTCTCTCTCCTAAAACATGTCACGAAATCACGACAGTTTTGCCAGCCGCCTGCATACTTCTTCTTACTTGTCTTTTTCTTGATCTTTTTGCAACTGGGCTACATAGAAACTTACTGATCATACTGAAACCTTCATCAAAACACATGCTTGGACAACTAATCAAATTGCTTCAAGAACTCCTTGACATCAAAGACAACAACTACCAAGAGCTCCTTTGACATCAATGACAACAACTATACTTGAGCAAAGGCAATGTACTCAAGGTACCCAAAATTGCCAACAATCTCCCCCTTTGTCATTGATGGCAACCTTTAACTTAAAACATATCTCAAGAGCCAAAACTGAACCAACTGATCCAACAACTGAGAATCTGTATTTGAAGTTTTTGCTCCCCCTAACTTGAAGCTCTTCTCTTCACTTGAAGCACTTCCCCTTACACATATCTCTCCCCCTTACTCAAATCTCTCCCCCTTTGTCATCAATGGCAAAGGGTCACCTTTGGGGTTTGGGACTAAGAATGAGTCTCTTAGCTTAGTCCCTCCCCCACCTTCTATTAAGGTGATTTAAAATAGGGTTGGGAGTGAAACTCCCATTAGACACTCATCATCATTAATGTCTACTATTTCTTTGTCGGGCCTTCTCTTGAATTATTTTTCCACATTGCTGTTCTTGTTACTATTTTGATCCTCGGACCTGTTCATATCACTTTTCCTATTTTTGTTGTCATTCCTGTTCTTATCCATGCCTTGATCCTTGAACTTGTTCATATCACTTTTCCTGTTTCTGTTGTCATTCCTGTTCTTATCCATGCTTTGATCCTTGGACTTGTTCATACTATTGTTTCTGTTCCCATATCTCGAAAGATCAGATCTACACTGTCTAGCTAGGTGACCTTCATTGTTGCACTTATAGCAAGTAACAATATTATTTCTTTTAGGCATGGCTGTTCTTTGAATCCGCCTGTTCTGACTAACCCAATTCCTGTTATTTGCCTTGTAGAAAATTGCCTTGTGCCCGAATTGTTGACAAGAGTAGCAATACCCTTGAAAGAAATTACGTCTCCTAAAACTGTTATTTACTTTCTTCACTTGAGTCATGCAATGTACAGCCATGTGACCAAATCTGTGACATGCAAAACATGTGCCATGAAATTTTCTTTTATTCGACTTCATGGGTCCCAAAAACTTCTTCTTCTCAATCTGAATATCATTTTTTGTTTCTGCGTATCTATCACTTACGGACTCATGATCTGAAATACTTTCTTCAACAGAACTCTCTTTCTTTTGAAATCTCTTGCTAGATTCCCCAACTTTGTTCCTTGTGCGGCTCAACAAAATCGAGACCTGTTTTATCTGTTGGTTTTCTTTGTCCTTTGATGAGAAATTTAACCTTCTTGGAGCTATCCTAAAATCTGTAGAGCTTATCCTTGTACTCTTTATTTTCTTCTTTCAAAGAAGCCATTTCTGTTCTAACTCACTATACTCCAGAATTTTAGAATCCAACTCATTCTTGAGTTCTTGTGACTTAGCCATAGAGACTTCAAGATTTTCTATAAGTTCATCTCTCTCCATACAACATTCATCTAATTTAATCTTGAGTCTATCATTCTTCTTTCTTTCCTTTTTCAAAACACTAAGAGCATTATTGAGTTCACATTCAAGATCCTCTATTTGATGGCACTTTGAATTATCACGGCCTTTTTCAGATTTCTTATCACTAGAGGTGCTACCTTTTTCAAAAACCATACATGCATCTTCATTGTAGTTTTCTGAAGCATCCTCATACATACTAGCAGCCAAATCATTATTTTTGCAATCATCCTCAAGGTGCCCAAAATTTCCACATCTAAAACATTTCATGATAATGAATTTATGTTTCGATTCTTCCTCTTTTTCTGAAATGAACAACATCTCATTTTCATCATCACTAGAAGAACTTTCACTATCACTTCTAGAACACTTACTTGCTTTGTCTAAGTAGAAGCTCTTCTTATTCTTGTGAGAATGCCTCTTTCCATGATTGTTGTACTCATCTTTGCTTTTCTTGTGATTGTTGTACTCATCTTTGCTCTTTTTGTAATACCTATACTTTTTAGAATCCTTGCTCTTAACATCTTGTATATCTTCATCACTTTCATTTTTGGAAACAGTACTGATCAGTAGCATAATGACCAAATTTCCCACAATTGAAACATCTTATATTTTTCTTGCTTTTGTGCTTTCTGGAAAACTTGCCTTTCTTGCTGTAATATGCCTCTTCCTCACTAGAAGACTCATCACTTTCTTGAATCTGTTTGCCCTTTGATTTCTTGGTAGCTTTGAAAGCTGCCTCTTTCTTTACATCAACTTTCACTTGAGTTCTCAACTCAAATGCTGCAAGAATACTATGGAGCTCATCCTTTTTCAATTTATCTAAATCTTTAGCTTCCTCAATAGCAGAAATATTTTCACTAAATCTATTAGGAAGGGATCTTAAAATCTTATCACACATCATTTTCAGCAAGTTCAAGACCTAAGTCTTTCATAGAATTAACAACTTCATCCATCCGGAGCATGTAGTCACTAATATTTTCATCATCATTCATCTTGAGTTGTTCAAACATACCTTTAAAATGTCTCAACTTGGCCTTTCGAACATTTGCATCACCTGTATGAACAATCTGCAATTGTTTCCACATTTCACTAGTTGTCTTGCGGTGAATAACTTTGGTGAGATCTGCCTTTTGTAAACCCTTCAAGATTGCATTCATGGCTTTTGAGTTGTTGTGATGTAAAAGCTTGTCTTCTTTAGTGTAAGGACCATTTGCGGGAATGGTGTACCCATCTTCAATAACTTCCCATACCTCATTACCAAGTGCCATTAGATAGACTTTCATTCTTGCACTCCACAGGCCAAAATCTGATCCGTCAAGAATAGGTGTTGCATTGCCACTCGAGTAGTCCATTGTGTTCTTTGCAAACTTTTCCTTCAAGCTGTTAAACTTTCCAAAGGCACTAGCTCTGATACCAATTGAAGAACACAAGCTTATATTGAGAGGGGGGTGAACAATATAAGACCACTTTTAACTTTATCTATCAATACAACTTTCAAACCATTAACATGCAGAATAAGATAGCAGTAATAACAAGTAAAATAATGCACAAAATGCAATCCACAAAGAGACACAACAATTTACGTGGTTCACCCAAGGTGGGCTACTCCACGGATAAAAATTTTCTTCTAAAAGTTGTATCAAAGTCCTCTGGGAATCCTTCCCGATTACAATGTTTATGAGCCTCAACTCAAAGGAGACACCTTCCCCTAATTTTGCTTTTTTGGTGATCCTCTAGAAGACCTCTATCTCCTTTGCCCTTAGCAAGTGGAACTCTATCCACAGAAGACACCTGTCTTCCCTGCTCTGGCTGGAGATCTCTGTCCTCAACTCTATCACTGCAAAGTTGGTCCTCTTATCTGCACCAAACACAGTCCTTCGGTCTGGCACAATTGTCCTCTTCCTCTGTTCTTTTTTGCACTTGGTTGAAAACAACTTTTCACTATCTGTGCAACTACAGCAGCACAGTCTTCTCAAATTACAACAACACTATCTTCTCAACTTCTACGCAAACACAGTAGTGCAATCTTCGCAAAATGTAGCAGCACTATCTTCTCAACTTAGCTTCTGCTCCATTGCACATCCACCGCAGTGCAGTCTTCGCACACTCTGCTTTCTTTACATAGTCTATGTAAATATTGTAGCACTCGATCGCACAGTAACTTATGCGCCTATGTGCAGCCACAACAACACCCTCTTCGCACAGTCTGCTTCTCCTCGATCGAACTTCTTCCTACACTCTGCTTCTATGAAAGTCACACTTCGAATGCACACTTCGATCGATTCGATATGACTGCTCTTTGCGCACAATAGACTTCACTTGCGCAAACTTGACACACACATTCGATATATGAAACTCAAAAATAGTCCTCCTTATATAGCAATAATTCATGATTAAATTCTTGATCTTAGTCGGCTGTATATCCTTAAAACAATCGTCGGTTGCACAACCTTACACTTCGTCGACAAAGGTTAACTCTGTCGGCTTCAACCGCCTCTACTGTCCTGTAGCTTTTCTTCATGAAACTACAACATGTCGTGATATCGCTACGCCTTTGTCTATCGTACACCTTGTATTACTTGCTATCACAAAATCGTGACACTACTTCCTGTCGTGCGCCTTCTTTGGTTTGTTGTCGCGAAATCGTGACACTACAGCCTATCGTACACTTTCGCTAGCTTGTTGTCACGAAATCGTGACACTACAGTCTGCCTTATGCCTTGCTTTAGCCTATTGTCACGAAATCGTGACACTCCCTAACTTTGCTGATGTCATCATGATTCTTGTCGTGAAATCATGACGCTTTAGTCTACAAGGCCTTCTTCTCTACTCTTGTCGCGAAATTGTGACACATCTACTTTTGCTGACGTCATCAGCAACTCTATCATGAAATCGCGACGCTTTAGACTCCAAGGCCTTCTTCTCAACTTTTGTCACAAAATCGTGACACCTTTGCCTCTTATTGATGTCATCTGCAACTTTGTCGCGAAATCGCGACACTTCTTGCTTCTTCAACCTTTTCTCGGTTTGCACTAGAGAAAATGGAACATGTCACGAAATCGCGACGCTTTCGCTACCTTAAGCTCTTTTTTGCCAATTGCTCATGAAACTGGAACATGTCACGAAATCGTGATGCTTTCGCTGCCTTAAGCTCTTTTCTGCCAACTGCTCGTGAAACTGGAACATGTCACGAAATCGTGATGCTTTCGCCACTTCCTGCAACTCAACCTGCCAACTCAACTTGTCACGAAATCGTGACACTTTTTGCATCCGTACAACTTCTTTGAAACCTGTCACGAAATCGTGACACTTCCTGCAACTCAACACTGCCAACTCAACTTGTCGTGAAATCGTGACACTTTTTGCATCCGTACAACTTCATTGAAACTTGTCATGAAATCGTGACACTTTTGCCTGCTTTGCCTCTGCCTTCCAGCATGTCGTGAAATCACGACAGATTTTCCCAAACTTTCTCTCTCCTAAAACATGTCGCGAAATCGTGACAGTTTTGCCAGCTTTGCCTCTGCCTTCCAGCATGTCACGAAATCGTGACAGTTTTTCCAATGCTTTCTCTCTCCTAAAACATGTCATGAAATCACGACAGTTTTGCCAGTCGCCTGCATACTTCTTCTTACTTGTCTTTTTCTTGATCTTTTTGCAATTGGGCTACATAGAAACTTACTGATCATACTGAAACCTTCATCAAAACACATGCTTGGACAACTAATCAAATTGCTTCAAGAACTCCTTGACATCAAAGACAACAACTACCAAGAGCTCCTTTGACATCAATGACAACAACTATACTTGAGCAAAGGCAATGTACTCAAGGTACCCAAAATTGCCAACATAAATAGAAGCCTTATTTCATTGTACAAGGGTGGAAGAGGGATATATTGCTAAGGAACTTCTGTAGCTATTCACTTGCTTTTGAATGCAAAGTATATTTGGCTCTACTAGCTATCTTTATCTTGTATGCTGCCTTTATTAAGTATTTTTGTCTCATGTTGCTTATATTTCTAATTATTACTATTCTACACTTCTGGATATCATATTGGTAATTAAGTATATCTGGAATGCTAAAGTAAAGGATACATAGGATAGAATAACACTAATAGTTTTGTTACATACATTATTTTGATTATTGTTGGTAGTAGTGATTGGTTAGTTGTTGTGTTGCTTATATTCCCCACCTGAAACAAGCATATTTATGTTTCTTTTTGCATTTTATAATTTCTTTCCTACACTTTGAGGTAAAAATCCTATTGAGAAAACATAGGAGCTAGCCTTATCTAGAGATTAGTGTGGAAGGCATTCCTTCCTTCTGGCCTTTCAATCTATTGGGTGAATCTAGGGAACAAATAGATTAAAATCCTATTCTAGTGGTAGATTCGTAACCAACATGTACATCCTTTGTGTACGCTCCATTTCTTGGGACCACCTATACCCTACTACCCACTCTAGGTTAGGTAGTGGCCTTGGTAGTGCATCTAGCCTATTAATGGTGATGTATTCCTAGCACCACACCTAGAGTAATGTCATGTAAACTAATACTGTGTGCCATTTGTACATGATGTTGTACATCTTGTACAAATGTACTAGCTTATATGGACCCCATATGAACTGCACCTCCTAGTCTTGCATATATGCTACTACTCTTACCATCATCCATGGTAGGTATTTTTGACTCATCTAGCACACTAGCAATCCCACCATTACTTTACAGTGCATAGTTGTTAGCACTCTAATCCCCTATCACCATGGTAGATCATTGATATGGAATTTGCTTTTACAAATATCATATAAAATGCCATCTCTTTATCTCTTTGATGTCATTTAAGGCACATGTGCCCTATGAATCATCCTCTCCTTGATGAGGATCCTCAAGATCTATAATATATCCTCTAGTGTGATGGTTATCTTTCCCATCGATAGCTAGAATGTGGATGACTCTAGATACCACCGCTCTTCCAATGCTATTAGTAGCACTTTATCAGCCTCTACCTAGGGCATCTCTACTAAGTGCAATAACCCCACTTTCCCTAGTATCTATCTCTCTACTAGCATGAGCTCCTAGAGTAACCCCTCAAGGATAACCAGCCACCATTCCCTACTCTCAAGGATATAATATTGCAATAAAAATATCAAAAATATTTCTCAACATAAAAACACTAAAAATCAAGCTAATTTTGTTATTTTTGTTGTTTTTTACTGAATTTGTGCCTTGTGTCCTATAACACATAGATTCATGAATCCATGCCCTGTATGGTTTAGGGCATAAATTCAATCATTGCTAGGGTTGATTAATACATGAGTGATTGTTGGATCTGTTCTCAGGTATCGCACAATGATTTTTGTGAAAAACATAAAAAATGCTAAAAATTCATAAAAATAAGCTAAAATGAACTAAATCAATTTGCAAGTCGAGGTTATGGCCCTTACCCATACCTAGTCCACTACTATGTCAACCTCACCCCTAACAACTATTTCTCAATGTGTGTGAAGTACCATCGTCTTATTTTTTCTAGAGCTCTTTTTGCTTTCTCATGTGGTGAAAATGAATTAGAATTTTCACCCCTTTTTGCTTTTTATTCCTCCTTTTTCCTTTCTCTCTCCTCTTTTTTCATGTTTTTTTGTCATTTTTTCTTTTTCTTCTAAGTTTTTTGTTTTGAATTTCCTTGGGAATTTTACATTCCTTCTAAAACTTGAGAGGGCACCCTGTCTTGAGATGCATTAGTATCCCTAATGCCTCGTTTTGCATGTAAATATTTAGAAGTGTTGGAATAACACTATTTTTACACTACCCCTTTATTCTAAACTAGCCATCCCTTTTTCTCTTATATTTGTCATTCTTTTTTTTGATAGGGGTCTACATATCTCTTTGATGTATTTATTAGGCCATAAATGCATCAAAGAGGGGGAAAAATGTAGACATGGAAAATTGACCTAGCCAAGTGAGCCATTCTTTCTTATAATCCTTTAGGAGGCCATCAAGCTTGATAGGGTAAATTTAGGTCTCTTTTTTCTTACTTTTTTCATGTTTTTATTAACCATCGAATCTATGCCCAATAAATTATGGGGTGCAGATTCAACAAATTTAGAGTTTTCATGAGAAAAACCTAAATTTTAGACTGATCACTTAGGGCATCAGCTCATTCAAGGTTAAATATTTTTTCCCACATTTTTTCCCTTCAATTCCTCTATAAATATAGTATTGGATTCCCCTTTTGCAACTATATTAAAAAAAATAAGGAAGCAACATAAGGGATCAATTGAAATCTTCATGCGATCTTGTGTCTTCTTGTGCAAGTGGAAATCTTCATGCAATTTGGTGTTCCTATGGTGCATTGATATTGGTGTGTTCCTTGTGATATTGCAAGTGGATAAATCTTTGATTATAGCTTGTATTATTGAGGGAGGTAAGGTCTTCCACATTTGCTCTTGCTTCTTCCATGAGATCACCAGGTTGTTTCTTTTCATTCATTAGTTTACATTTTCATTTTAGTTCTTGTTCTATTGCATTTTGTCTTTGTTTTAGATATTTAAAACCATATTGTAAAAATTAATACGCCATATTATATAGGGCATAAATTTAGTGATAGCCTTGCTTTCACCCATTGGGTGCTCTACATATATTTCGATGTTGTTTCTGAATTTGTGCTCAATATCCTATAGGGTGTGGATTTAGTCTAGTTGAGTTTTGAGGTGACTATTCATCCTAAAATCCAAGAGCTTCATGTTGTGTGCCCTCTACATTCCATTATATATTTTTTTGTGTTTTATTTTCAATTGTAATCATTTTGTTTTGCTTGTATTTCATCTTATATTAGATTGGGAGCAAATTGTTATCTGCAAACCTTGGTTTTAAAATTAAATTATTGATCTAGACCTTGTATCCATTCTTTTTGTGTTCCATTTAATGTTGCATACTATCATATTTTGTTGTGTTTGTTCTAAAGGTCAAAGTTAATTTTATTATGAATAATCAACTAAAAGGACCAAGGGGGCTAGAATAATGTACCTCCAAGCTCATTCTTATAGAGTCCTAAATAGGCCCCCAAATGTTGACCATATTTTCTAGCATTTTTATGAAGTTATTTTGTAGATTTAAAACTATTGGATATCCTATATGTAACACAAAACTTGGATCAAACACTAGAATTAGATAAGTATCCTTGATAAAGCTATTAGGTTGTGTATTGTTTGCTTTTAACATGTTTTTCACAACCTAGAATAAATAAAAAGGAAAACCATTTAATTTATTTTAAGGTATTTGAAAAAAAAAGAACATAAAGTGTGCATCTAGGGTTTAGCCTTGTTTGTGCATTTAACTTGCACCCTTACTCGAAGAGAAAAGACTTAATTTATTGCAACCTAGTTTTAGAAATTATTGAACACAATAATCATACTAGGGTTAGACATTGTCTTCTTACATCTTTTTTGTTTTACATTGTTCTTTTATTTTGCATAGTTTAGTTCAAAAAGCCTAAAAATAGGTGATTTTCTTAAATTGAATACATCAAAAATTTCCACCATAGACTTGGAGCAAGTACTAAAATAGTTAATGCCATCCTTATGTGTCCCTGAGTGTAGATATTATAACACATCCCCATGATTCACCTTGGATCCCAGTGGATCCAATGAAAAATCATATGTGATAGGATAGTTTTATCCCTCTATAATTATATGCAAAATTCCTTCGTAGGAATGTAATGTCAATATTTCTAGAAATATCACATCTAGATGTGAAAAACAAGCACCAGTTACAATCACTTATTTTCCAAATGAAGCTGCAATCCCTACACCCAAATTTCTAGTATTACCAAACCCATAATTACGAGCAAGTCCTACCATACTTGCCTTACTAAATCCTAAGCCTCAAATAGTTGGTATGAATGAAATTATGACAATATTAAAAAAACTAACAAATGATATCACCATCATGAAAAGAAGAGAAGTTGAGAGAAATTTCTAGCTTATGAGAATTCCATACATGGTAAAATACCAAGGAGCTTCTTCTAGAAATACTAGTGGAAATCTAATGTAGTGTATAACAACCAAGTATAAAATCCTTCTACCTCCACATTAGAGGTGGATTATTGGTGCTCAATTTATAATGAACCACATGGTGAAAGCTAGTATATGCTTCACTAGCATCATATACAAAATATTGTAGTTGAGAAGGCATAAAGAGCAGAAAAAATCTAGGTAAACATGCTATGGGAAGAAAACTAGAATATAATGGTGCAAGAAGAAGATCCAATTTCAATCTTGTTGGCAATTTTGGGTACCTTGGGTACATTGCCTTTGCTCAAGTATAGATGTTGTCATTGATGTCAAGAAGTTCTTGAAGCAATTTGATTTGATGTCAAGGAATTTGTTTTTGTTGAAGATTATTTAGAGCATGGACAGTGAGTTTCCAGGAAGTTCATAGTAGCCCATTTGTAAAAGATCAAGAAAAAGACAAGTAAGAAAAAGTATGCAGCAGGCTGGAAAAATTGTCATGATTTTGTGACATGTTTGAGGAGAGAGAAAGTACTGGAAAAACTGTCGTGATTTCGTGACATGTTTGAGGAGAGAGAAAGTGCTGGCAAAACTATCGTGATTTCGCGACATGCTGGAAGAAAGAGAAGAAGCTGGAAAAACTGTCGTGATTTCACGACATGTTGGCAGAGGAGCAGAGCAAGATGGAAAGTGTCACGATTTCACGACATGTCGCATTTTCGGGACTTGGAAAGTGCAGGAAGGCAGAAAAGGAAAAGTGTCACGATTTCATGACACATTGCTAGAAAGGTTGTACAGACGAGAAAGTGTCATGATTTCATGACATGATGCTAAAGGGAGAGTCTGCAGTATGAACTATCATGATTTCATGACAAGTTCGAAGAGAGATAGAGCATCTCAAAAACTATCATGATTTCGTGACATGCTGTAGAGGTCGAGGTGAGGACTGTCACATTTTTGTGACATGCTGCATAAGACGAAGTGAGGACTGTCGTGATTTTGCGACATGCTAAAAATATCAAGGTGAGAACTGTCATGATTTTGTGACATATAGCAAAGGGAAGAGTCTGAAATGATAAGTGTCACGATTTCGTGACAGGCTACAAAGAAGTCGTACGGATGCAAAAAGTGTCACAATTTTGCGACAGGTTGAAGAGAAAACTTGCAAATGCAGAAAGTGTCATGATTTCGTGACAGGTTGAGATGGTAGCCTTCAGTTGGAGAAAGTGTCACGATTGTGTGATAGAAACAGTTAGCAAGTCTTCAACAGAAGAAGCATCACGATTTCATGACGAATTCAAGAAGGAAGAGATCGAAGGCAAAAGCGTCGTGATTTTGCGACATGTTCCATTTTCACTAGTGCAAGCAGAGAAGAAGGCCATGAAGTCAAAAGGATCATGATTTCATGATAGAGTTGAATATGACGTCAACAGAAGTAGATGTGTCATGATTTCATGAGAAAGGTAGAGAAGGCAATGAAGTCTAAAGTGTCATGATTTCATGACAGGAGTGAAGATGACATCAACAAAGACAGAAGTGTCACGATTTCATGACAAGGACGTAGTCAAGGCAATAAAAGCAAAAGTGTCATGATATCGTGACAATAGCCAAACGAAAGTGTACGACTACAAAAATGTCATGATATCATGAAATGTTGTGGTTTTGCAGTAGAAGCTACTAAAACACAGAGGCGGTTGAAGTCGATAGAGTTAAAATTGGGCTAACGACGATTAGGGCATGCAACCGACAGAGTTAGGGTTTGCATTTGCATAACAGCCAACTAAGACCAAGGTTTATATCTTGATTATGTTAGTATAAAAGTACAGTTGTTTGAAGAGATTGGGTATCGATCGAAGTGTGCATTTGAAGTGTGATATTCGTAGATTGAGTGTAGGGGAGAAGTTCGATTGTCGAGAAGTAGAGTGTGCAAAGACTGTGCTATTGTGATTACACAGAGGTGTGTGCATAAGTTGATGTTCGATCGAGTGCTGATGTGTTTGCGTGTTCAGTGCAAAATTTGGCTTCAACCAAGTGCGGTTGTAACAGAATAGAAAGAGATTTGAGGACAGACTTGTGCCAGACCGAAGGACTGTGTTTGGTGTAGACCTGAGAAAGAGGAAGAGGACAGACTTGTGCCAGACCGAAGGACTATGTTTTGTGTAGATCAGATAAAAATATAGAGGACATTTGTGCTAGACCGAAGGACTGTGTTTAGTGCATATTCAAGGACCAGCCTTGTGGTGATAGAGTTAAGGACAGAGATCTCTATCCAGAGTAGGGAAGACAGGTGTCTTCTGTGGATAGAGTTCCACTTGCTAAGGGCAGAGGAGGTAGAGGTCTTCTAGAGGATCACCACTAAAGAGCAGAGCTAGGGGAAGGTATCTCCTTTGGGTTGATGCCCATAAATATTTTAATCGGGAAAGGTATTCCTAGATTGTGAGTTGATAAAATTTAGAGAGAAATTTTATCGGTGGAGTAGCCTGCATTGGGTGAACCACATAAATTGTTGTGTCTCTTTTATGGATGGTGTTTTGTGCATTGCTTTGATTACTGCTTTTAATACTGCTATCTATACACTACATAATACTGATTTGAAAGTTGTTTTGAAGCAAAAGTAAAAAGTGGTCTTATAATGTTCACCCCCCCTCTTAGTATAAGCTTGTGTTCTTCAAATATTGATTTTATCAGGAAAGAATCTATTGCAAGTAGACCCAAAAAGCTAAATCCATTCAAGGTTCCAACCCAAAAAAGTAAGTAGCTAAAAGGAAGCACCACAACGTACTAAAAAAAATAACAACTTCCAACAAAGCTTTCAAAATAGCAACATAAAAAACTACAATTAAAAGAAGTTGAGACTCAAGAACATGATAGAAACAAGCTATGGTATCATTTTGTTACTAAGCAACAAAGGATTGAGGAAACACAAGAATACAAGAGGAAATTTAACAATATGAAAATAGGATAAAATAAGTAGTCAGAATCTTCTAACCTTAATATCATGGATGATATAAATAAAATACCATCCAAAGCAAGAATGTATGATGCTTTAATAATTTTGATATAAATTGATCTTCTTCATGCATCATTGAATTCCATCAAGTTTGAATATCAACCCCAGTGAAAATCAATCTAGAATAGGGTAAATATACTCTAAGAGCAGTTAAAAATAGACTACCTTCATTCTACCTATTCCTCTGCATGGAAGGGGGGGTAATACACAATTGCATGGTGGATTTTAGAACAACAATGCTAGTTATTCTAAAATCTATATGATGCAATGGGTATGGAATACACACATTCTAGTCTTAGAGTGTTGCAACGATATTAAACTCTAGTAGAAATTATGGGAGTGATTAAGGATATACCCATGGTATTACATAGAATTCCTCAGATAATTATAATATAAGAAGTGGTTATAGTATATTCGAAGCCCTACATTGGTATGTGCCTTTCTCATGAATTCATAGCTAAACTAGGTGGATACATATCCTTGGATTATTCACATATCAAAATTTCTCACAAGGGCAAAAAGGTGAAAATATTTACCAAAAAATCCATCCACCTACCATATAGGAAAATTTGAAGAAGAGGTTCAATAAGAGAACAATATCCGTATGATTAATGAAAAAAATGATCTAGTAGAAGAAATCATAGATGAGCTACAAATTGAAGATCAATATTTACTTAAAAACATCAATGTTATGGTTGAAACAAGAATCGACACTTATTCTATTTCAAAGCTAGAAAAAAAATATCCAACCATCATAAATAAATATATTTGATAAAATCAAATATGGAAGCTCTACTTTCATGGATCTAGGTGTAAAAATGGTGTCGAAGTAGGGATAGTCCTGAATTCACCATCTCAAGGAAGTAAAATATTATCATATATATATATATATATATAATTTGTGGAAAACATCCCAAAAGGGATGCCACTTTTGGGTAAGACCCAAGGAGGCAGGGGTATCCATTCTGCAAAAAAAAATATTATCATATTCACTAAATTAGAGATGCACCAATAATGTAGAAAAATATGAGGCACTATGTATTAGACTCAAATAAGTAGAGAATATGGGAATGAAGCTATTAATGATTTATGGAGATTCTAAATTGGTGGTAAATTAAGTTACAAAAATATGCAGTAGCAAGAAAAATTATCTAAAAGCTTACCGAAATAGAGTTTGGTATTTGTTTGAATGTGTTGATACATTAAATATAAAGGCAATCCCTAGAGAAAAAAATGTACAAGCTAATGCATTGGCCTCCCATGGAGCCAGATTTTATCTAGCTTTTTATTTATAAAAAATTTCAAGATCTATTAAATTGGCATTTAGGTCATTTGTGTCGAATAAATATTCCTTTAGGAATATGTTTGAAAATGACAAATAGATAGTGAAATTATTAACTCAAGAAATAAACTACACAAATGCAAATGATGAAATGCTATAGAATATAAACAAGTATGAAATATTTAAGTTAAAAATAATCATATTCCCAAGGTACTGATCACCCTTAAAAATTTGTTTTATACCAGTGACCAACCAATTGACCAAAAATTTGAAACATTGAATAGGATTTTAGAGAGATTTCATTGGATCCTAGAAAGAATTTAAATATTAGAGTACGATACTTTGAAGAATAAGTTCAACAAATTCTAATTCTATTCAAATAATTTAATGACATAATTGCATGGAGCTACTATGATTTAAAAGTCTATAGTAAAGAGACCATCCAACACACTATAGAATATCTACCTACTGCTAAGCCATTATGGAAAAAGCAAAGGCTAGTAAATACAAAAATAGAAGCATCAATGAAACCATAATTATTGAAGCTACTAAATACAAAAATCATTTACATAATTAAAAATTCCACACAGGTAGCCAATATGGTATAGATACAAAAATTGGAGATATCTACCTCTATGTGGATTTTATGAACCTAAACGAAACATCCTATAACTATCCTTTGCCCCAAAATGATCATATATTTCTTTATGTTTCCAGGGTAAAAAAAAATTGTTGTTGGATGGAATTTTAGGTTTTAATTAGTATGGATTTGAGGTGAGTATTAGTATAAAATTATGTTCACAACCAAGTGGGGAACATTCGCTTATCAAAGAATTCATTTTGGTTTATCTAATGCAAAATCTTCCTTCTAAAAGGCTATGGATCTAGCTTTTAGTGAACATGTGAATACAGTCACACTGATTTATCTAGATGACATGATAGTCTTTTCTCATCAAAATGAGAAACTTTTTTATCATCTCAGGCTCACCTTTTAGAAATACAATGAATTTGGAATGTCACTCAACCCAAGGAAATTAATTTTTGCCATCCGTGAAGGCAATTTGTTGGGATATGTGGTATCAAAGTAAGGTATAGCTATTGATATGGATAGAATGAAAGCTATATTAGCACTCTCTTTATATTAAAATAAAAAAGGCTTGCCATTCTTCATGCTGATTAATTTTATCCAAAAACTCATGTTTGACTTTGCTGAGATAGTAGTGCCTATGAAAAAATATTAAAAGTGCAAGTGGACTTCACATGGATAGATTCCAGAAGTAAGGATTTAAAAATCATAAAATAATTTATTCTTAGAGGCTTGATATTAGCTAACCCTTATTATAATAAATACTACATTCTCTATTTTTGGAGCAAAAGGAAGTTGTTGTCGTACTCACTCAAAAATATAAAGATCATAATGAGTGGCCTACATACTTTCTAATATAAAATCTACCTAATCATAAATATTACAATAATTTCATAGAAAAATAAGTTTTTACTCTGATGAAATCTCTGAAAAGGCTAAGTCATTACATATCTTAGAGTAAAATATTGGTGTATGTTGTGCATCTAAATATCCAAAATTTTATAATGCAAGTAGATCTAGGAGAGAATTGACCTGGTTGGATCACAAAAATATAGGAGTATGATATAGATATAAAAATAACTAATATGGTTAAAATAATAGCACTATGTGAAGAATTGGTGAACTCTATAGCATCAAAATCCAATCTATTGATTGAAAAACAATAAGAACCCCAATCAGAAGAGGCTTGAACATAATAGAACACATGGAAAAATCAATTAATTCATTTATTTGAGATTGATAAGCATCCAGATAGGTTTACAACCTCTCAAAGGAATAGGTATATACTAAAATATATGAACTACTCTTTGATTAATGGCATCTTATACCAAACAAAGTTGATGGTGTGTTGTTGATATGCATACAACTAGATAAGGCAGATTAAATATTGAATGAATTTCATGTTGGGTTCTTCAGCGAAAACTATACTAGTCAAACTAAAGTAGTTTAGATTCTTAGAGTTGGGTATTATTGGCCCACATTATTTTCTAATGCTTTCAAAATTGCTTATACCTATGATAAATGTCAAAGATTTGTTGGTAAAATCAAGAATCTAATAATACCTCTACAACCAATTATTGTAGAACCCTTCAAGAATAAGCTTTATATTTTATTGGGATGATCAATCCAAATTATTATATTAGACACAAAATTATATTGACAACAATTAATTATTTCACTATATGGTCTAAAGCAGAGGCAACTAGACATGAAGATCAAGTCACCATCATAGAATTTCAAGAAATATTGATCACTAGGTTTGGAATCCCTTCTATGATAACATTTGATAATTTTAGAGAATTCATAGGGGATAAGATAATGGATGTTTAAATAATATATGTAATATATTGGAAGGCATACTATAATTATCATCCTTAAGGCAATGGACTAGCAAAGTCCATGAACAAGAATTTAATGAGAATAATTAAGATGAATGTTGGTGATAATCAAAAGAGTTGGAATTTAATGCTAAACCAAGCATTATGGGTGGACATGATCATGATCAAGAAGGCTTTCAATACCATGCCTTACACTCTAGTTTATGGAAAGGAATTTGTATTTCCAATTAACCTAGAGTTGTCTACCCTAAATATTATTGAGAAATCAAAATTAGAGAGTCTAGAGCCAATTAAATGAAGAATGGAGAAATTTCTTTTTATTGGAGAAAAAATAAGAAAAGGATTATAGTAATTTCCATTAGCATCAAGCATCTATTTAATTTTTTTTTGACTAGAGGTCATCATTAAAATCCTTCAAATCAATTCTATCCAATATGGGAGTAGGAGGATTATTGGAAGACATGGAAGCCCAAAACCTTCATGCTAACATTTTTGACTCTCTACAATACCCATCCAAGTCCGGATCCTCAAACCCTAATACTAAAATTATGGTAAGCCCCATGGGCATCACAAAGCCAAACCCTAATGCCTGATATCTAGAATACCCATCCAAGTCAAGATCCTTAAACCCCAATGCTAAAAATACTTCAAGCCCAGTGGGCATCCCAAAGCCAAACCCTAATGATGAAGAACTTAGGAAGAAAGTTGAGGCATTGGAAAATAAAAAATCTCATCTTCCTAACATCATCACTAGGAGCTAGGTGAATCCTACTGAGAGACCATCCCATAGACTAGGGGAATATAGGAAAAGATGAGAAGATTTGTATGTAGGGGTGGAGATATGTGAAACTATTCAGATTGAGGAATATGGTAGTCAGGTTCTGCAACAAATTGCCTCCCCAAAATTTAGTCCTAAAAAAACCAGGAGCATTGTGAAGTCTCCTATAGATTTTGGCAGTGAAAAAATAAGAGGGAGAATATCAAATGCTGAGCATCAAAAAATTAAAACTGATAATGACATTGTGAATGGAAAACAAAGAACCTTGTTTCAACAGGTTATTCCAGGTTCTGAAGACAACAAATTAGGAAAACCCCCTCAAGGGAGGGGGAGAGGAAGAAATCCCAAATAATCTAAATGAAGTTCCTCTCATGGAACGTGAGAGGTCTCAATGGCCTGCACAAACACAAGGAAGTCAGTGCAATAAGAAATCAAGTGAATACAACTATCATCATGTTGCAAGAAACAAAAATTGATGAGATTCAGTAAAAAAAAGTAGCAAAAAAAATTTGGAATCAAGAGGAGATGGTTTGCAAATCATCCAGAGGAGCGTCTAGAGGTCTTATGAATTTGTGGGATCCCTGGATAGTAGAAGACACCATTATTCAGAAAGATGACAAGGTTCTTAGTGTTTTATTTAAGGAAATAAACAACAACAGACCATGGATCCTTTCAAATATTTATGCCTCAACTTCAATTCAAGGGAGAGATCTACTGTGGGAGTACTTAGGCAATCTGAGTGAAATCTTCCATAATGTCCCTTGGATTCTGGTTTGGGATTTTAACACTCCTATTTACCCTTTAGAAAGAATGGGTGGAAATGGACCACCTATCAGGAGCATGGATGAGTTCAATGACTTTGTGAACTCAAACATGTTGATGGATGTAAAACTTAAAGGAGCAAATTATACCTGGAGCAATTAGCGGATAGGGTGTCATCTCATTCAAGAAAGGCTTGATAGGTTTTTTCTATAAAATGAGGCTACAACTCTATTCTGTTATTCTACCATGCAAGCCCTTCCTAAAATTGCCTCTAATAATAATCCCATTTTATTGGAGATCCCTAACTCTCTGTCCTTCAATAAACCTTTCATATTTCAATCTATGTGGATCAAACATTCCAATTTTAGAGATAAGTTAATTCAGTGGTTACAACAGCCTGTCAGGGGTAGTGCAACTTTTAAACTTGTTGGAAAATTAAAGTTTGTTAAGGAAAAGCTTCAAACTTGGAATAAAGAGGTCTTTGGGAACCTCTTTGAAAATAAAAAATAGGTTGTTGAAAGTTTAAAGATAATTGATCATAGGATTCAACATGGTGATGCTGATGAAACTACTAGGAAGAAGGGATGGATAAAACTAGCAGAGTTTCATAACATTTTGGCCTGTGAGGAAATCTATAGGAGACAAAAATCAAGGGCTATTTGGTTGAAATATGGAGATTCAAATTCCAAGTTTTTTCACGTCACCACGCTTAGAAACAAAAGCAATAATAAGATAAAAATTTTAAAAAAATTAGATGGTTCTATTACTTAGAACTTAACAAAAATAAAAAAAAGAGGTAGTAACTTATTTAAATTCTATCCTTGGTCAGGAATCGTAGTGCAATGAGGAGACCAAATATATTCTCTTGAAATACATTTCTAGCATAATAAATGAGGATATAAACCTTAAGCTTCTAGCTCTATTTTTTGATGAGGAAATTAAAGAAGCCTTGTTTAGCATGGAGCCAGACAAAGCCCCAGGACCTGACAACTTTCCCCCTCGTTTCTATCAATATTTTTGGGACATTGTAAGTGAGGATGTAATTTTTGCTGTCTAAGAATTCCAAGCAACCAATCATATACCAAAAGTTTTCAACTCTACTTTTATTTCTCTAATTCCTAAGAAGCAAACCCCTGAATCTATGGATGACTTTAGGTCAATCAGTTTGTGCAATGTTTCTTACAAGATCATAACTAAATCCATTGCAAATAGAATGAGATATGTTTTGCCCCACATCATAGATCCATGCCAAGGAAGATATGTCCAAGGCAGGCCAATCTTGGATGGATTTATCACAGTTCATGAAGCTCTGCACTCTGCTCATAAGACTAACAAGTCTAGTTTTACCCTCAAGCTTGATATGAACAAAACATTTGACCGGATAAATTGGGACTTTCTAATTGCTATCCTCCTTAAGTTTGGTTTTCACCATAAATAGGTTAATTTTATCAAATAATGCATTTTTAAAGCATGGTTTTCAATTCTGGTTAATGGAACAACTATTGGTTACTTTCAAAGTCATAGAGGAATTCGAAAGGGGACCCTATCAACCCCATGTTATTCATCATTGTGTTATAATATTTAGGTAGAACCATAAAAAATGATTGAATTTCAAGTATAATATCGGGAATCAAGGCAAAATCACTCACTAGGGATATTTCTCACCAACAATTCATTGATGATACCCTTCTATTGACTAAGGCATCGACGGTTGAGGCCAAAAGAATTAAATACATCCTGCAACTCTATGAGGATGCTACTGGTCAGAAAGTTAATTTCAGTAAAAGCAATTTATATTTCCTGAACACCCCCATTCAGAGGTAAGGAAATATTGCAAAAATTTTAGGGTGTGATATAGCAAACCTCCCCACTTCATATCTTGATCTCAATCTTTTCATTGGTTCTCCAAGAGAGTCAATGTGGGACAGGGTTATTGAAAGAATTCAAAAAAAACTTGTTGGATGGAAAGGTCATATTCTATCTCAAGCAAGAAAGCTAACCCTCACTAAGGCCTCTCTTCAGAGCATTCCAGTATATTTCCTCTCTATTTTCAAAGCCCTTGTGAAGGTTTTCCAAAAAATTAAGAAACTCCAAAAATATTTTTTATGGATTGGATTAGAGGAGAAAAAAAGGATACACCTTGTAGGATGGACCAAAGTGTGCAGACCCAAGGAAAATGGGGGCTTAGGTCTAAGGAGAATTGTTCATATGAATTTAGCTTTACTAGCTAAGTAGGCATGTCACCTCATTTCTGGTGAAGAAAATGAATGGACAAATATCATAAAATGAAAGTATCTTCAAAATATGGAATTTCTAAGTGACTCAGTTCCAATTAGAGGTTCTACTTTCTGGAAAGAAAATCTCAATTGTAAGGAAATCATAAAAAAAAAATTAAGATGGGTTTTAGGCAATGGTGAGAGGATAAATTGTTGGAATGACATGTGGGCTAATGACGAACCACTAATGCAATATCCTAACTTAAACCGATTCATAGATATCATGGAAGAACTCATTGGCATAAAAGTCTTTTATTATATGGTTGAGGACAAAGGCAAAATGAAGTGGAAACAAATAAGGATTCAGGGATTTCAAGCGAAATCAAATGATCTTTGTAA
The DNA here is from genome assembly GCA_028583015.1 of Wollemia nobilis. NCBI lineage: Eukaryota > Viridiplantae > Streptophyta > Pinopsida > Araucariales > Araucariaceae > Wollemia > Wollemia nobilis. The sequence goes on along the minus strand of JAQPPZ010010331.1, from coordinate 1,557,599 downwards.
CATTATTAGGAAAATTTTTATCCCCATGAGACCCAAGGAAGATCAAGTGACCTGGGGTCCTACAGAAAATAGGTAGTTCACTGTTAAATAAGCTTACAAGCTTCTACTTGATGACGAAAATTTTTTCCTCCAAAAGGACTTAGTTTGGATAAAAAATTTAATTCCAAAAATTGTGGTCTTTTCATGGTTGGTTATCCAAGGAATAATTCTAACCATTGATAATATGATGCATAAAGGTATTTGTATCACTAATCATTTTTATCTGTGCAGGGCTAATTGGGAGACCATTTATCACATTTTCCTTGAGTGCCCTTTTTCCTTTGACTTTTCTAAGTGGGGTTTTTCAGGCCTTCAATATTTCTTGGGTTAAACAAGCCACCATACTTGATTTGTTTGTCTAGTGGCCTTGCCCATTTTCAAGCCAAATACTTAGATACATGTGGAAAATTTGTCTCAATCACTATCTTTGGCAGGTGTGGTTAGAAAGGAACCATAGAGTATTTAATGAGTCTATCCATGATCATCAAACTATCATTGCCAAGATCATATCCTTTGCCAATGAGAATGTGAATCTTATCCCTTTTGATAGTCGTAGACCTCATCTACAGGAGACCACGATTGCTCATTATTTAAGATTAACCTTGTTAAATGAGTCTATACCTAGGGTAGTAAACCCCAAAGCCAATGTTAAGTGGTCCCCACCTCCTACGGGTTGGTTTAAGCTTAATTTTTATGGAGTGACTAAGGACAATTCTAGCAGAGAAGGCACTGATGGCATTGTGCGAGATCATAATGGGAATATGATGCTTGCATTTTTTGAATATTTGGGAACAAGGATGAACAATGAAGCTGAAGCTAGAGCTATATGGAGAGGCCTTCAAATGACTCAATACTTAGAAGGCAATTTGATCATAGAAGAAGACTCTATGCATGTTATAAATATCCTCAATAATTGGAAAACACCTCCTTGGAGGATTAAAACAATTTTTGAAGAGGCTAGGATCCTTTTCTAGGGAGGACAGGACAGAAAATCCCAACATGTCTTTCGAGAAGCTAACAAAATTGCTGATAAGCTGGCCAATTTGGATGTATCGATGGTGATAGACTTTTCAAATGGAAACACGGTGTCCCGAGCAAAGTAGAGGAGCTTATTCAACAAGAATGCCAAGAATGATAGTCAAATTTACCAATAGGGAAGGCACTGTAAGTTTGAAGGCTAGGAGTATTCCCACCTCTTTTTTGAAATGGACTCACAATACAAATTATATGAGTTGTCAGTCCTCATGGATGCTACTTGGAAATACCACAAAGACTAATGGGGACAGTCACATGTCAGATAACATCGCTCCTAGTCATCTTAGTAATTTGATGTTGGTTGATAATCACAGGGCATGAAAGAAACGATAATATAAGACTTCAAACTAGATCCACATGGACCACCAGATAGCCACCACCATAAATATAGCCAGCAAGTTCACTTCTCCAAGGCTGATTGGCCAAGATAGGATGTGGTCCCAAAGCATGTCATATACGAAAGAAATCAATTACCAAATAATTATTAAGAGTAACTGTCAATACAGAGCTTGTGGGAGTTTTTTTCAGTACTCTACTATGTGTGTCTATAGCTTTTTGTTTCTCCACTATTTCAAGGAAGGGATCTATGTCTGTTTTTTTTTTTTTTTGTAATTATGATGCAGGTGTGTTTTCTCGGGGTATACCCAAAATTTTTTATGGGAATTTTCTTTTTGATAACAGGCTATGTGCCTTACCGGATGTAATGGCTTTGGCAGCATGTATATTTTACATATATAGGATCCTTAGTAAGGACATGTTCATCAACATCCCTGGGCTGATTTTTGTAAAAGGTTTTGGGTCAACCTATAAAACTCGATATTAATGCTATAGTATCTTATCTACCAAAAAAAAAAGTTAGTACTCAAATGGGACTCATGTTAGTAATAGAGTATATTACATCATTTGGGTCATGTAAATGTATCTTTCGAGGTACATACTTAGGACATTAGATTACTTTAGGGGGAATTTATCTAGTTACTTCATGTAATGTTATAAATTCACAAGTGTCAATGTGTAAGCTATATATGTGCAAGTTATCCCTTGCACAACTAGGTAGAGTGTTGTCCAAGGAATCTATTTTACCTATATAAGAAAAGCCTCATTGTAATATACATACATATATAGAGAGTCACGAACATAGTAGCTTAGAGCATAGTATTGTTCTACATGGATCATCATCCAATGGTGATGGGTGCAATGTATTTCAATAGCTTTATTAATGGAGTGTTCATTTCCTCCATAGCTACATTGTATTCATTTAAATCATTTCTATTTATGCATATCTCAGTCATCTATTAGATTTACTTTCTTTCATATTATTTTGCATCTCATGATTTTTATATCCCTATGGTTATTACATCAAAATATAATAGTGGTATCACATCCATAGTAGATATAGTCTATTTATATCATTAGAGAAACCACCATTATCATTGAACCTGAGTTTTTTATCAACTTGACACGCTATTGGACCAGCCACTATCAAAATATCTTAGAAGAATATAGGGGGTAGAATTAGGGAGAGTCATGAGTAAGGAATAAATTATATATTAGTTCCAAAAAATGTTGAGATTGCGTTTGACTAGAGTCTTTCCATAGAGTTACAAAAAAACTTGTCAAAAACTAGTAATCAACATTTAATCCACTAGATTGACTGATCATCTAGTGAAGATCATCCAAGATATACGTAACTTTCTAACTATTAGCCAAAGTTTATTTTGTTGTAGATAATTACTTCTTAGAGGATTGGTACTCCTCCTACAACAAAAATCTATAAGACTCTAACTTTGTTGTCTAAAGGTCAGAATACCCTCGTAGTGCAGAGATTAGTTCCTTATGCAAGAGAAGAACACTATGTAAGAAGAATTTGAGTGAAGAGTCATGGTGAAGTTAGCAGACTAAATATCTTCATTACTAGATTGAAGAGCTTCACAATTGAAGAACATGCCATAGAAGCCTTGATATAAAAATGCCATAGTAGCCTTGAAGAAAAGGGTATAGAAGCCTTGAAGAAGAAGCCATAGAAGTATTGATACTGAAAAGACTACAGAAGCCTTGATAATGAAAAGGCCATAGAAGCATTGATATTGAAAAGACCATAGATACCTTGATATTGAAAAGTCCATAGAAGCCTTGATACTAAAAAATCCACATAAGCCTAGATACTGAAAAAGGCTCCAAAGCCTTGATCCTAAAGAATATTTTCAAAAGAATATTTGATTCAAAAGTAGATTAAGATTTTAGTACTAATATTTTTTTTATAGGTAAAGAAGATTTAGTGAGTTGGGAAACTTCCTACAAGAAAGTTAGGAAGAGTATCTTCTTCAAAATCAATTCAGCACCTGAAACAAAAGAGATCAGGAGAAGATCTCATTGAAGGACTTCTAGGCATGGAATAATAAGAAGGACCAGGAGAGTCCTACTCAAATATAAAAGTAGTAGAATCAAATATCCAAAATAATATCTCACCACCAACACTTACAAGAGCAGAAGGTTGAAGAGGTCTCAAGGAAAGACCAACAAAAGCTACAAGATCAAAGACCTTGGAAAGGTCTCATTGAATCCAATAAAAGGTTATGAGAGCCTTACTGAAGAAATCATAAAAGGAGAAATCACTAGAGAAATCTACTACCAAGGAAAATCCCTTGATAGTGAAGTACTTGGGACAATTGTCACCATCCGAAAATAAGGCCACGAGGAGAATTTCATAAGGAGATCCAACTCCCAAAAGAAGAATCCAGTGAAAGACCTCACAAGAATATTTAGAAGAATATCTTTCTTGAATATAGAAGAAGCTCACCAAATCTAGGATATTGGAATATTACCTCTCATAGCAAAAAGGCATCTCTTCAAAAAAAAAGACTTCTCCAAATATACAACAGAAGGAGGAGAACAAGCCACCAAATCTTAGGCTCATGAAAGAAATTTTGAGACCATATTTTGGTGAAGGAGTTGTTCAAGATAGTCTACAAAAAGTTGCAAGATCCTACTTGAAGTAGGAACTTGGTGACCTTAGACACCAATATCCACATACTCTACAGAAGTGGCAAAAGAGATACAAAATATTTTATAAAAAGGTATGCAACTATTGGTGCTAGCTTTCTCATTAATTGGATTACTTATCAGATTCATTGGAGCACATTATTTAGATTAAAGTTGCAAGAAGGGAAAGCATAATTATAGTATTCAAAAGTGAAAAAATAAAAATTCCATTTTAAGGTTCATTTGCACATTAGGGATTGATTAGATTTCAGAGTTATCTATCAACTACCTATATTTTACTTTAAAAAAAAAAGAGAAAAAAATACTTGATCCTATAATTGTGTTTGTAGTGAAATATGCAAGGGTTCATTCTAGATTATGCTTGAAAGGTTGTAGTGAAATTATTAAGTGCATTTTTAAGAGATTTTTTGGATAAATAAGGTGAGATTATTGTTACCATTTAAAAGGTGCATTGTAAGGACTATACTAGTTGATTTGTTAACTAGTTATCTCAATTAATTTATGTTGTTGAAAGCATAAAAATTATCACAAATCTACAACACTTTCATGGCCTATAGAATCCACAATTGGAAGAAAAAGGTGAATAAGAAAACCACCATTGAATTCATTGAAGGAAACCTCAAATAGAGATCTTAGAAGTCTCAAGATTCAAGGAAATTATAAGGGTTAAATTCAGTGCAAAAAGTAGGAATTTCTATTCAAAATCAGCATCAGCTTGGATCATCAATCATCTAAGAAAAATAAAAATATTACTTTAAAAAATCTCCATTTTGGTGCTAAAACTATATATTATAGAAGCACCACTTTTTTTATTTTGGAAGGATAAACATATTATCTAAAAGGGGGCAGCAAGGATATTTTATCCAGAAAAATAAAAGAGCCATCGAAGTTCCCATACGTCCAACGAGTCAAGGTGTTTACAAACACCATTTTTCAATATTCAAATCAAGCCCTAGAAGATTACGTATCGCATACAACATTGGAAGCATAACAAGGAGCCAAAAAAATCCAAATATTACATAGAAGGGCAACATACAAGGAATAAATTACCTACGTAAGAGGAGAATTATCAAAATCAAGAAAAAGGGAAGCATTCAAATATTGTAAAAATTAACTAGCAACATATTACAAAGGAAAAGGAAGTGCAGTACCCAAGGAGAATGTCTACCGTTGAATATTACAAGGAGATACCATAGGACCACTATTGAGGGGTTCCAAATATCCAAAATCCAATACATAGAAGTAGCCAAGGATGCTAGGAGATTACTTGCATTTCAATAAACAAGGTAAGTTTATGTAGAAGGCAATATAAAGGTTCCAAGAAACATTACAATGAAGGATCACATGCATAATCCTTGAGTGCCACTTATCATAGATGCTCTATACTCTCCAACATATGCAAAGACTCAAGTTCTCACTAAGAAGACCTTACACATGCTTGAAAGATGTTACACATGCTTGGAAAGATTTACAAATGCTTGGGAGGAGCTACAAATCTCATCATTACAAGGTTTACATTGAAGGCATCTACAAAAAAAAATTTCAAGTAACATTTGTCACAAAGTGGAAGTAGCTCATCCTATGTAAGGTTCCAAGGAGGTCAAACAAGCAATATGGAAGGTGATACATAGCTCATATAGAAGTAGAAGACTATTTTCTACCCATACACAATTCAAAGGTGTAAGAAGTTTATTTAAAGCACTATCATAAACTAGTGCTTAAATTTAGAAGAAAACATCACATTTCAAGATGGATAAGGAGCACCATACTAGGGAGAGGAAACTACAGGTCAAAGGAGACTTTGAATCCCATAAGCACCTACATTCAACATTGAAGATAAGGAATCTCCATTGATTCCAGTGCCAAAAGTAACCTTAATACTATTTTTATATTCAATCAAAAAAATCACTAAACAGTGAGGAGATTTAGCATCCAATGGTAAGGTTTAATCCCATTTTATTATTACTTTCATTTTTGGAGATATAAGGGTTATAATCTAAGGTTAAATCTTAGATTTTTGAAAGCAAACATTACAAGGGATAACTTATCAAATTGAAATAATATTTGCAATACAACCTAGGAGAAATAAAGAATCCTACTTGGATTAAATTCTTTAATATTTTTCAAATATGATTACTTTTCTAATTTTCCAAATTTTGGAGTGATAAGGGTTGCAACATCAAACTAGGTTGTTGGAAATTAGAAAAATTTGAATAAAATACTAAGGGTTACAAAAGAAGTTATAATTTTTTTCTTAAGGTTGGAATTTTCTTATCTGTTAAATTCTCGAAAGGGACAAAAGGAATCCAACATTAAAACCTCTTTCAAATTTGAAAAAGTACTTGGTTCAATTATGAGTAATAAGGTGTTAGAAAAGTTGATTTTTAATATTTACAAAACTATGCAAAATCAACTATAAATTGTACTATATATTACAAAAGCACTATATCATACTCAAAAATCATTAGGGAGCCGTAAGGCATTCTAAAAAACTTGATAATAATATCTATCAAATATTATCATGTTGGGAAGATATAAACTTTATTCAAAACCTAAAATTAGTTGTTCATACTATCATTACTAGGGAGAAGTAAGGAAGCCTATTAACCTAAGGATTAATAAATTTTTCATCCAATCAAGATTATATACTTCAAATAGGGATCACATATCCTAAAACAAGGGAGTTATAAGGTAGACTATCAAGATTCTATCAAATTTCAATAGCAAGAATCACTATTGCAAAGATCTATCATGGATGAAATTAATAGAAAAGCCTTCAATAATGAAGAACTATTCCATGAAGTAGTATTCTACTCTCAAAAATTAATCAATACTCTGGAAGGATATGAGTATCTACCCTCTAGTGATAGAGAGAAATTCTTCTTATTTATTAAAGAAGCCAAAGAAGGTAGCTTTACAACATTGATTAACTATCTTCATGAATTCCTATTCACAACATGGTGTAAGTCACATTGATTGGTTATATTTTCACTAGAATAATATTTGATGATTTATCTATCATTAATTGTGTTTGTACTTACTCAATACAACAAAAAAACTACCAATAAAGAACAATACTATTGTGATAGACTAACTTGTCATGAAGAAGAGATTTCATCAGCATCAAAGCAGAATCATAGGAAGAGAAGAATAAAAAGGAAGAAGAGACATACTAAAATATGTCATGACATGAATACTGAAGCAATATAAAAAGAACCAAATCAAGATTGCTTTGAATAAGCCAAAGATCATCCAATGAAAGAAGAATATTTAACTTCAGCTAAAACCTACTCTGCATCATATGAAGACATAGATTACCTGTTGAACCTGAATACAAAGAATGTAGAAGAAAAGTAAAAGTACAAAAATCAAGATGAATAACAAGAAGATCCATACTAAAGACTAAAGTCTTTAATACCCAAATAATTTAATACAGTGGGGTGTTAGAAATAGAGTATATTACATAATTTGGGTCATGTAAATATATCTTCCAAGGTACATACTTAGGAAATTAGATTACTTTAGGGGGAAGTTATCTAATTATTTCATGCAATGTAATAAATGCACAAGTGTCAATGTGCAAGCAGTATATGTGCAAGTTTTCCCTTGCAAAACTAGGTAGAGTGTTGGCGAAGGAATCTATTTTATCTATATAAGAAAGACCTCATTGTAATAGACATACATAGATAGAGATTCGAGGACATAGTAGCTTAGAGCATAGTATAATTTTGTTTGGATCACCATCCAATGGTGATGGGTGCAATTTTGTTCAGTATATTTATTAATGGGGTGTTCATTTCCTCCATATCTACATTGCATTTATTTATATCATTTCTATTTATGCATATCTTAGTCATCTATCAGATTTACTTTCTTTCATATTATTTTGCATCTCATGATTGTTATCTCCCTATGCCATTACATCAAAAGATAACAACTCAGATCGATAAAAATAAAGGAAGAATGATAATTTGAAGTCATTTTGGTTTGGTCCATATATAATATTAAGAAGAAAAGAATTAAATGCATATGAGCTTCAAGACATGGATGGTCATATTTTTCCAATTTTAGTGAATCGACAATATTTAAAAAATTATGCATAGAAGAGTGTGTTGCTAATATTTCCATATGTAAATAGTGACATGTATAAATAAAGTTTTAGTGGCAGTAGTTTCCCTAGAATAGTTTTCATAATGGAAGTAGATTGGCTAAGAATAACAGCCAATAGCTGTCAAATTTTGAATTTCCAGCATACAATAAGGTGGATGTTTGTTGAATTCTTTTTATGTGCATACATTTAGGGTTTTTTCAAAATGCAACTGTTGCCTAGCTATATTCAATTTAATTTTTTATGACAATAAAGTATACATATTCTAGCTAGAATGCTTTGTAAATTAAACTATGATGCAATGATTTTGTAGATAATGAAAGTAAAGGATGATATTTATGCTAAGATGTTTTTATTTTCTTTGTGTTTTTGTGTTTTATGTTTCTTTTTAACTAAATGTACTAGATGCAAAATGATGTAACTAAATTCTTGTTTTTGTCCTTTTCATTCTTTGGAGCCTTTTAACAAATGCAATTGACGTAAAAATTGATATAGCTAAGTTTATATTTTGCTCTTTTGTGTTTTTCAAAACTAGTATGATTGATATAAAACAATGCAACTAAATCTATGTTTTTGATATTTTCCTTTTGAGTTTTTCAACTAATGCAATTGATGTAAAATAATGCAACTAAGTTTATATTTTGATATTTTATTTTAATTTTTTCAACTAATATGATTAAATGCAAAATATGATGTAATTAAATCTATGTTTTTTATTCTTTTCTTTCTTTTGTCTTATGCAGATGCTTCTAAAATAGAATGTTATGAAATTACAGTATAGAAAATTACAAAAAAACTAGGTTTAGATCCTTACCTAATTTGAATGTTTGCAATCATACGCATTCGAATCTGTAAGGTAAATTTAGATCTATCTAAATTGAATATGGACCAGTTCGAATCTATCAGGGAAATTTGGATCTATACAAATTTGTTTAGTTAGGGGTGGGGGATCTACTTAGGCCATAGTAGATCATGGTATGTTATAGTCAGATCCCCTTGGTTCTTTTAACAAACCGTAGAAGAAGTGATGGATTTATAAATCTAATGTAAAGCATGCAGTTTAAATGGAAGAAACACAATGACAATAGTAAGATGTAGTAGAATAACAAAGCTAATAAGTAGTAAAATGCAAATACGAAGTCAATTTGATAAATCTAAAATCAAAACCTACACCAAGCATAGATCTATACAATTTCAGATGTTGGTAGCAAATTTGGATCACTTCGAATATATTTGAACCTACAAAAGTTAGATCTGTGAACCTACAACGATCAAATTACCATAATTTTGGGTTTCATTGACGAATCCAGATGCATCTAAATTCATATAAATTTATAAAAATGATAAATTATGCTAGGAATAAATGCAATTTAAATTCACAATACACATCTCCATCTCTGATAGCTCTTGGAATGATGATTTGTGTCATGATATCCTTTGAAACCTACAACAAAAATATAAGAAAGCCTATTCTTCTCCTAGATTTTCCTACAAAAATCACCATTAGACACATATGGAGGTAGCCTAAAATATTTAACATTTGAGGTAGGTCAAGGAATCAGGTAGAAGAATGCAAATAGATTGGGTTGTTAGGGGAATTTGGGAAGTTTCCCAATTTGGATGAATTCAAACAGATCCTAATTCACCAAAAATTTAGGTTTACCCAAATTAGGGGTGAAATACAAATAGTGCACCTGAATTAGGTGCATGTTTGGTTTGGCTAAATTCAAACCATTCTAAATTTGTTGAAGCCAATCGAATTTCACAAAAAAAAGAGAGGAATGATTAAAAATTGGTTTTATTCAGCACGAGATTCAAGGCAAGGGGTTGAAGGGTGAGAGATACATTGTTAGGGAGTAACAAAATGTTGGCTAGGGAATAGGACTTTTGGAATGTGTCAAAACTACCTAGCTACAATGACAATCATAGTTTATGGAGCTTAAAATTTATCTTTCTTTTCTCTTTTTACTTCTACTCAATGCATGTATGTTGTAATATAAGTGTAGTGGAATTATTTATTTGACTATTAAGCATTTTAATTTTAAAAAATTATCCCCAAGAAATTTATATTTTTAAGTTGTACCAACAAAGGTCCCTTGAAATAACATCTATCAATGACCTTTGGATTTATATGCATCGACCAAGACCTAGCACATCCAAACCTTGGGGGAAAAAGGATTTCCATTTTAAGAGGGAACATATTCATATTACAAGAATGTTGGCTTACCCTTGATACACCAACAATTGGATTTTGCCTCTTTATGCCCAACAAAACTGGAACTAGGAAGGAAAAAACTAGAGTGTGTCATTTGCATGCTCAACAGAACTAGCACTAGAAGGAGGGTTGTGAGACTTTAAAAATTAATTATTATTTTTGGGTGCAATTTTTACATTAGGAATATTCACTATAAAAACTAGAACCTAAATTCATCATCACTATGGTCATTTGGTGATCCTTTACCATTCTCCTAGGGTCCATCAATGATAACTCTTACTCCATGGTTGGTAGGGCATAGTCCTTTGAACATACCTGGGCTTGCACATGATATGCCTAAGGATATTGAGATATATCTTCCCCAATATGGGTATGATGTAATTAGGCTAGCTAAAGAATATATTCATACATACAAATATGTTTTAATTTGTTTACACATTATGCATGAGGATGTTGCTTGTAGAATATTTCCACACACATTGGATAATTTTATGTATCATTGGTATATCAGTTTACCTTCAAGCTCTATCACTTATTGAGTTCAACTAGAAGAAGCATTTTTCAACCACTTTAGGCTACCCATTGAACTTATTGTGGTATACCATTACTTCTACTTGTAGAGAAACTAATGGATCTCTAATACTTTTCAACACTAGGTTCTATAAGTTATATACTAGATTGGTGACACCTTACATCATCACAAAGCAAGCATCCATTCAAATGTATCATATAGCTTTGTACCAATTGAATTTCATGTTCATTAGGATAGCCCCTCATATCACATCATTTCCCTTGGCATATAATGAGGTTGTAATAGTTGAACAATAATTTATACCTTAAGGTTTTGGTTTAGGTCAATTACATTAAGTTGAAAAACCATGAGCTTATAATCAAATATCGCTAATAAATAAATCCCTTACACAAAACCTTTCCATGTTGACCTATTACCAAGAATCAAGTATCCCAAAGAAACAACCCTTTAATTCAACACCCATTAATAAAATAATTCCTAATAAGAGTAATCATTAGACCATTCCAACATCCTTGGGTAATTAGATAATCACAAACAATATTCTCAATTATACAACTCTAGAAAATAATTAAGCAATCTTACCTAAACTTCTAAACACATCTACATCCATAAATAATCTAATAGCTCAATTGAGACCAAGTCAACTTAATAACCCAAATCCTAAGTTAGATAACTTACAAAGGAAGTTTTAGAAATTGAGCAATGATATGCTTCAACTACAAAGGAAATTTTCTCATAACCCACCTGGAAACAACATTTAGAATATGAAGTTCAATTTCCAAGAGGCTAACCACAAATGGGATACTCACCTAGACAATGGAGGAGTACCAAATTTTGCTAAAAATTTATCTAAGAACAACCCAAGAACTTCCATAAATTTGGCTAGCTTTGCTCTACCCAATTGGTGTAGGGTCCATTCCACTACTAAACATGGTGAAATTGATAATGTAGAGTTTAAAAATACTTTAGATATTATCCAGAAAGATATGGAAAATTTAAAATTAGTGCCCTGTAATGAGGATTGTGGGAATCAAGCTAAAAATATATGAACAACCTTAGTTCTAGATACATATTAACTCGTAGGAGTAAATGAATTTGGACCTAAAAAATGCCTAGAAGAAGAGGTGCAAGCTCACAAAAAATTTCATAGAAGTAACAACTATACTCTTTAGAGTAAAGAGAAAGCACCACTAACTTCTTCTATACCTCCCAAAGAAACTTCCATCCCACTTGATGTGCAAGACAAATAAAATCTAGTCCCACCTAAGAGTCCCACAATACCTATGCATCCAAATATTAATACACCATTGCCACAAATATAGAAAATCCTAGAAGAAGATAAGTTTGGATATGATATTATTGAAGATCTTGTGCAAACCAAGGTAAAAATTTCTCTTTTTGAGACAACTCAGGTGGCTAACCAGGAAGATTTATTTCTTAAAACATACCTTGAATGAAGGAAAGAAGAGATGAAAAAGGCTATTTATACATAGGTGGCTATATACAAAGAAAATATAGAATCATCATCTTTTATATTGACAGAATTGATGGTAAAAATTTACAAAACTACCTTTTAGATTTTGGTGCTTCTAGCAATGTGATGTCATATATTATTAGAAAAATATTATGGTTGAACCTCACTTACTCAAATAATAGGGTTATTAATATGTATAAAATAGAGGTAAATATGGTTGGGGTGCTCAATCAAGTGGATATACAATTGGATACTAAACCTAGGATACAACAATGCACTAATATTTGTTGTGTATATCCCATTTGCATTTGGGATGTTGCTCAGTTGTGTCTGGCCAAGAATATTGAATGTCTATATGGAAAATTATTTTTTAAAAAGAGGGACAATTCTAAAAGAGCTCATCAATGAGTACAATAGTATCAACAAGGTTTTGTACCCTAAACTAGAATGAGAAGTATACATTATGGCCATGGAAATCAAAACTAAAGATCATAATTATTTTATAATGGAGACTCCACAAAATAAACAAAAAATAATTGAAGACTACTTATGGAACTTTAAGTTTGATGGATCAAAGTCCAAGTACAAAGGTGACACTAAGATTAAATTGAGCTAGTTGGGTGAGAGGGGAAAAATAAAGGTCTTTAGAATTTTAGTTCTCGTATTATTGTGGGATGAACCTCATAATATTTGTATTCCCATCATCATAGTCATCTTTCAAATTGCCAAAACTATGTTTGGTATCCTAGGAAATTTGATCATGGAAATTTTGACTTCTTTTGACTAGATAATTTTTAGTATTACCTTGTAAATAAGCTCTATATAAAAATTATTGTTTTAATATTTTGGTGTGCTAGTCTTGTTTCATTACTTTTCTACTTTTGATTTGCTTTTATTTTTAAAAAGTTTCTTTATCTCGTGCTTTACTCTTTTTGGATTAGATCATCCAAGTGCAACCAATGTCTCGTTGCTCTAAGTTGGAAATTTTTTCTACACACTTTGGGGATAAAAGGTCTTGCTAGGAAGTCAATGAATCCAAGATTGGATTAATCAACTATTTGGTGTTTATCCATTATTTTGGGGTAAAACAAAGTAATACAAAAAGATGTTGTAGCTTCACAATAAAAATACTTTAAAAATATTGGTCGAAGATCATGTGCCACCCTTTTTGGCCATCATAATCCTTCGAGGACCTTCGATTAGCAGTCTATTGTACTTACCTCTTTCCCATGCTCAAAATATCAATCACCCATGGGTACATATCCCTATCACCTCTTAAGATCGAAGGGGTATTCGATGGGCATATTTCTCAGCATGCAAACAAAATGCACCTTTAAGTTCGACTAGGATGTGTATCACCTCCATCGCTTCTACTCATCCCTTGGCCAGTACTTCAAAACCTCAATTATCATCCCTGGTTCACCATGGCTCTACTTAAACTAGACTCCCTCATCATCGACGCTTTTTTCGAAGAGATTATAGGTAACCATGGACTTTTATCCTTCCTGAAGAAATTCTCTAGAAATGATGATGAGGTGACTGAGGAGATCATATATATGTGGGAAAATGACAATGCCACAATTTGAGGCCCTGAGTTCCATATTAACATACAACTTATGGCAAAAGTGATCAAGTTTCCAATTAATGGTCGTGTAGTCAGATGTGATAGGCATTCAATGGTGTTGGAAATGGATAGCTTCATGAATAAAGGTAAGGATTTGGTTATCAAGAATGGTGGAATTATTAATAATTCCTTACCTACCCCTTGGGATTGAGTTATGATTCTCATAAAGCAGTTTATCACCATAGATAAAGTTGACAACCCCCTATGTAGCTTTCATATTGCCTTCCTTAATCACCTCTCAAACATAAAAAAAGTTAACATCCCTAACTACATTTTTAGATCCATAAAAATTTCCATAACCGACATTAGGAAAAAGGAATCCACTCAGCCCATTCACAAAGGTCTCCACTTCATCCTCTGCAAGCATGCTCTTGATGCCTTCACTAAAAAGTTAGTGGTTTCCAGTAGTCTACACCCATCCAATCCCACTAAGAATCCTGACTAGGAAACCTTTGTTCAATATGTCCCCAGCAATGAAGAATACCAAAAAAAATTTATCCCTTTGCAAAAAAGAACACTCTAGTTTCTAAGAAAAAGGAAATATCCCCTTATGTAGAGTATGAGTGTATGCGGGGGTCCCTCAAAAATGCCATTCATGCTAAGAGCCCTACATCTGCAAAATAAGTTTCCACTTATACCACCCCTAAGACCTCCCCCTACCCCAAGAATAAAAAGGTTAAAGACCCGCTTACTAAGGCCTCCATCGATGAAATTGCTCCCATGGACTTGATGACTGATCCCAATTCAAACCCCCTACCAATCCAAGTCAGAATACTCTACTCATTCAGCTCACCAGCACTATTATTAAACTATCCACCGCTATCGATGCATCCAAAGTAGTGTGGACCCTTTATCAAGAAGACATGAAAGTGCTGGAGGAAATTCACAATCACTTCAAGAATGCAATATATGCTATGAATGCCAACACAATTTGAAATGCCAATGAGGAGGAGTAACAATGGTGCACGCTCACTCTAGTTTACTAGGAGCTCGCTCTGTTTGTTGGTTTTGGGTCAAGTTTTTCTTGTTGGGATCATCCCACTAGAATGCCCTTTCCATTTTGGTTTTTTGTGGATGCAAGCTCTTTTTTATAAGCTTTGTGCTGTTCCTATGGGTCAAGTTGGCCTATGACTCTTTGTAAAATGTTTTGGGACCTCTTACAAAACCCATTTGTTAATACAATCTACTTATTAATTTTTTTTTAAAAAATGTTCCAAATTAGGAGGAATAAAACCATTATAGTTTAGTTATTATGAAAAATATATCCCAGTGTTCACCATTCCATTTTTCCATAGTGATCCCCAACCCAAAAACAAACTCTAGTGCTTGTGAAATTTTCTATGTTAAAAAAATTGTTCAAAAAGAAAAATATTAGAAGGCTTAGATGCTTAGGTGATTCAGAAAACCTCTACAAAGGCTATGAAAACTTGGTTGGTAGTAGAGCAAGGTCTAGAGTGGGATTATAGATAACTATATCAAGGCTATAAAGGCCTGACTAGTAGCAGAGCAATACCCAATAATTGGTGACATGTCCACTTGTGTGTCAAATCTTGTCATCAATAGACCAATATTTGCTTAGGGGTGAACTAGCGTGATTTCCAAACTATGGTGGAAAATTTTAAGTGACTCTAGAATGAGAATTAATTCATACATACACACTTTTACTAAACCAAAATGGAATATTATTTTCAAGGGAATTCACTTAACCCTAGCCTTGGACGGATGCCAATTTTTTGATTTTGTTTGTTTTGGATATTCATTGTTTTAGAGAGGGTTATTTCTATTTTAAAAATACTTAAGAGCATTTTCTAGTAGAGTTATGACTTGTTGCTGCACTTGCACAACATGCCCCATTCTACTTAGACTAGGGACCCATTTTCTTGAAATTTTGGTAATTGTTTCTCTTATTTGCTTTGGCTTATGCATAATACTCAATCATTCAAAAAACCATGGTCCTTAGTTGAATTTTTTAATCATGGATAACCAATTTTTACAATGCTTTGAGATTGTCCTAATATTTATTAATTTTCTTTTGTGGTAAACTCTTTCAAATATAAAATAGTTTCTCCTATAAGATCAGGCTAGGAATAAGATTTCTAATGAGTACCCACACATTTATATTCCCAAAGCCTTAGTACCTCAAACATGTTTAAATTCAAGAACTGTAGACTTGGATTTCCCCCTAGAAACACACATTATTTCACTTTTAGGCCCTATATTTCCTTCAATACTCAACAAGAATTTATGAAATTGCTTCTATTAAATGTGACTCAAAAATATCTTTCCAACAAGTATAAATTTGCCTATGTTTGGAGAAATTTTGTGGCCCAAAAGTGCGTGTTTTCCATAGGCTATCCAAGTTGTTTCAACCATAAAATTTTAGAGATAAAAAATTGAAAGTTTTTGATCGGGGGTTTTTCATCAAGATTTTTAAGAAAATCTAAAATATAAATAAATGTTTCACCAAAAAAAATGTCAAATTGTTTAATGAAATATTTAAAAATATCCACTTAAAAGTTTTGATAGAGGATTTTGGAAATAAAGTTCCCCTTTAAAACCTCCTATAAAATATTTTAAAGAAATATTGAAAAATAAAAACATTAAATTCATGACAAGCTTTCCCAACCATCTGATCTAGACAAATCAATGGCTCAAGAGTGAACTAAGGTTTAAGAGTAACCAATAAAAATTAAGCCATAGAAAATTTCTAGAAAATAATGAAAACTATGGGAAAGTGTAGATTATTACCAAAAAACACAGATAAAGGTTTGAAAACATGGAAAATGATCCAAAAAATATAGAGATGACCAGAAAATGCTTGAAACATGCAAAAAATTACAAAAATTTTTACATAGAAGCCAAAAACTATAAAATTTTGTTCAAGAAGAGAAAATTACCAGAAAACACCAGATTATTTAAAATGTAGGAGAGGAGAGAGAAAAATACATATTAAAAATAGAAAAATAAAAATATATAAAAAATAAAAAATAAAATAAATAAATAAATATAGTAGTGGTAATAAATTTTAATGCCTACCATTTTTTAATTTTGTAGAATATTTATCATAGGAACTCAAAATTCAAAGATGCCTGATATGGGATTTTTAAAGCTACCCAGACAAGTGTAAACATACAATATGGTAGACACGTTGACATTAAAAATCAACCTAGAGTTTACAAAGAATTAATGAGGTATGGTTGAGGTGCTCTAGAAGCAATCCCAAGGAGCACACATTATGGGCGGGAGAATAAAATTTTAGATCTAACATCTCCATGAAAATGAACATAATGTTAATTTAATGTAAAAGTAACACTAGTGGAAGAGCCACCAAGTTGTATAAATATTGTCTCACTAATTAGTTATAAAGGTTCAAAATCTATCTATTAGCATGCTCTTTTAGCTTTCTTCTTTCTTAGTTTTTTTTCTATTTGTAGTTGGATGGCATTTCTAAACCAAGTTGATATTTTTTTGAGCTTTGTTCTTGTAATCCATCAAAGTGGAAAAGTCTAAAACTATGTACTCAATGACTATATTTTTAATAAAAGGCTTTTGAAATTTGCACATGCTAATGGTGGTTGCACTTAGTCTATGTCACAGTCTATTGCTCCTCTAAATATTGTATCCTATTGGACCTCAAGTTGCATGAACATAGGTGAGGCAAAGATTTGTTTAAATTAGATTTTTTTACTTTATTGATCAGAACAAAATTTCAAGGTAGTATGAGCTTGTTTATTTTTATTTATTTTCTTACCCTTAAACCTTTGAATTTTATTTGGAATTTGTTAGGAGTAGATTAATTTCCTTTCGAAGCATTGAATTTGATTTCTTGTAGTGAATTTAAAATTTTATACAAATTTAAAATAATCATTGTGGTTAAATGTGCAATGATTCTTAAATTTTATGAGTGATATATATCAAGAAATCATAGTTTATGGATCTTAAAACTTATCTTTCTTTACCCATTTTAATTATGCTTAGCTCATATAAGTTTTTTTAATGATAAATGGTTTTTGAAAGGATCCCTAAACCTTTTACAAGGCAAAAAGGGAGGATCCCAAGAGGAAAATCCTAGGAGGAACCTCACTCCATACAAACATAAACCAAAATGGAGGATCCCAATGGAAACCTCATGTCATCAAAACAAAACAGTAGGGGCCATATAGACCTAAGCGATAATAAAAGTATTTGATAATACAAAGATCTAGAGTTAGTAAAAAAATGAAAACAAAAACAAACGTAGACCCAAAATATCCCAACTAGTTAGAGAGAGGGGGATGGTCCTGGATATCACCATAAGCCTTTGAGACCTATTTAACCATAACAATCATATTTTAATTATTTATTTGATTTATGAGTTTTCTAGCTCGAAGGAGCATTGAGATCACTAGGGACACGATGTCATCCAAGTCAACCACAAGATTGACATCATCAAAGGACTAAGTAGAAAAAGTACTAGGGGAGGATGCTAAAGTGGTATTTTTCATCCATGGTTATGCATAAGGGGTTGGACTCAAAATGTACTTGTAAAAAAATGGTGAATCCTAATAAAAATCAAGGTGAATCATGGAGAATCCTAAGCCAAATAAAATCTAGCATATTCATACCAAATTTTAGGGTATTTGAAGCCCTAAAATGTAAGTTCATATTTGAAGCCACTTTTGACCTATTAAATCATCTTATAACTTCCTAAAAACACCACCATTAGATCAGGCTTGAAAAGATATTTTCAATGAGTACAAATATGCCTATGTTTGGATATATATTATGGTGAATTGACCCTAATAAACAATTGGTCCTAAAAAATTTAGGCGAATGGGCCGACGTCAAGGGTCCTCATATTCACCAATTTCTAATTTTGAAAATCCTAATATTCATCCAATTGGCGAATATTCACCACTATGCATAACCCTATTTGCATGTTTTGAGCTGGATATAAAAATTGAAGATAAGTAGATTTCATAGGATCAGATAGCAAAATACCTTTCCCTTTATCCATAGAGAATTTCACATGATATGAATACTAGTTGGGAGTTAGTGCAGATGTGTATGATCCCAACAACAACTTTTGCTTGCCACATTTACTAGGAGAGATTATCTCCACATCAATAATATAGTCACTAGGCACATCCTCTTGAGTATCCGAGGGTGAGCTTGGGATGGGAACCATAAGCTAAACCTCCACAATACCCCCAACCAAAGGAGTAAATATTTGAAGTTGATTATGGATGATATAATTGAAAATAATTAAATATAGACCCTTATGCTTAGGGTGATTCAAATTCCCTTTCCTTACACTATCCATAGAGATATCCATCAAGTGGAACAAATATTTCAAGATTTTAATCACTTTGACATCTCTTAAAAAGTTGAGAAATGCCCATGTGAAAGCTATGAAGAGGTGATGATGGCTCATCAATTATAAAATATTACATAAACTGAATAAGAACTCTATTCCATGGGGATGGGAGATCCTCCCTAATGAACCCATTGTCCTTCTTAGCAAGAAATTTGCCTTTTTATCTAAAATACATCAACTTGTCTACCATGGAGTGCTTATAATTTCAAATGGTTTTGTCATCATTTAAAATATAGTGATTTCATTCAAAAGTTAAATTGTGACAATGAAAGTGAGGTCACAAAGGGTGATAATACCATTGTCCCAAGAACAAAAAAAATCCATAGAAAATTTTAGGTCACAATCTTAAAATTTCCTTAGAAATGAAAGAAGACCATGGGACCCAAGATTGTCCTCCCCCATGGGATCAAGCTGGAGAGAATCAAGATCCACAACCACCATCCTTAACCACTCCCATCCAACTTCCATAGAGCCCAAAACACTCTTGAAACTAGACAATAAACTCCTCCTCAAAACCTTCATCAAAATTGCAAGCAAGAGCATCAAAATTTGTAAACACCTGCAATTTAAATTAGAGTTACCCAAATAGCTAAAGAGGGGCATGCCAACATAATTGATGAGGGCAACCAATTTAGGTCATTAATGAGAAGATTTATTCTAGGAAAAACTTACCACATGTGCCATACCATAATCAAGATGGAATTTACCAAAAAAAGGAAAGAATAATAAAAAACAAGGTATATTGAGCCTCCACAAACAATAATTGGAACTCAACAGTTAGCATGGATTGGAAAGAAAAAACTGTCACTCATGAGTTATAAAGGTGAGTTATAGAAAATGGGTTTTGGGATGCGGAACATTCCATTTAAAATAAGCATTCCAAATAGAAGTTGATGTGGGGTGCACCAAACCAAGATGATCTCTATGGGCATCATCCAAATTCAAATGAAAACTAGTCCCAAGGAAGATAATGAGGCTAGAATTCCAGATATGGAACAAAAAATTTGGAAAGGTCTATGGAAAATGATGATGGAATGCCAAATTGATAAAATTAGCATGGGGTAAAGGGAAAAGGCATGGGTTGCAAAAACTCAGCCAAGGACATGACTCAAAACTTCTAGTTGGACAAGGGAGATTCATTGGAAAAACATGTGTCCAATAGGCACTTGGGAAACTCCCCTATCCAAATTATTAAATATTCCTTTTTTAAACCATGGTTGGCCATAGTGTTAGTAGCTTTATTGCCTTCTCAAAAAAATATGTTGGATAAGAACTTTATTAAAATTGTTAAGGAAAATATTAGACTCTTGGATCAAATTGAGGTTGCTCCAAGGAGGGGTTTAGGATCCTTTTAGGCAGTTAATGGTGTTGAGAGAGTCTCCCTCAATGATGAGGTTATGAATGCTAAGATCTCAAGTAGAAATGAAACCTTGGAAGAGCACCCTAGCTTTAGCAACATTATTCAATTGGATGCCTCAAAACTCATTAAAGGTAAGGATAATCTATTGCAGAACTTTATTTATTATCTTGTTGCAAAAAATTATTTATTATTAACATAAACCATTCACCAATATGTAAAAATATCAAATCATTCATCCACAATACATTATCCACAATAACAATCCACAAATTAGAGAGAGATAGATAATACCCTTAAGGTACATAAACACCAATAATAATCCTTAAGGAAGGAATCACTCCACAAGTTATCCCAAGATGAGAGGCCACTCAAGGAGGGAAAAATCTCATAATCCACTTCGTGGGAAACGATGATTACATAAGATTATTCTTCAATGATGATTACAATGACAAATATCTCTTCTTTATATACCCATATTCTTATTCTACTTTGGGGAGCCTACTACTAATATAATATTATATTATAATATAATATAATATTATAATACAATCAACCTTGGGTTATGGGTGGCCCATGCCAACCCTTATACAATATAATAATATATCCCCAAATATTTATTCCTAGGTACCCTACCATACCACCCTCCTTACAAATGTTTCATCCTCGAAACATATGAAGAAACATGATAATATGATTTGCTAAGCAAAGTTAGCAACTTGTACCAATCTTGATCATATATCCATACAAGTGAAACATGTTGACGTTGGTATGCCATTTTGTTACTTGAGTATCCAAATATACTTTTTTGGCTCCACGCTTCTATTGTTGTATTTTGATAACTTGAATTATGGGTCCACTTGTTCCTTGATGTTGATGATCCACTCTAAAAACTAGGATTATGATACTTTCTCTGCCAAAAACTACCATAGTTGGAACCCTTCTGATTCCATGTAGAACCATAATATTGTTGCCTTGAACCATGCCTCCAAGATTGTTGCCGCTCATGGTGGTTTGGATGGTGATATGGTGTAGCCTTAACTTGATGTTCTACCTTCTTGGACTTCTCAACATTTGGCTCCATTGTTTTAGATTATTCTACACATTGTTATTTCATGTTCTTTTAGTTTGGTGTGTCCTTGTGATCTTCTATAAAAGATTCCTTGGACTCTGTTACTGTTATTTCCACTAAATCAGTTGTTGTTACTTCTTCCATGGACTCTTTTACTGTTATTGCCTTCTTGGATTATGTTTTAGATTCTTCAATTTGTTTCTCTACAACCACTTCTTGATTTTACTTGGATCCTTGCTCCTTAAGATGATAAATATCCTACAATGTTATATTCTTTTTCCTGTACCATAACTTCATAAACTTCTATTGCACATTAATGTTAATAGTACCCGAATAATCTAACCAAGGGTAACCAATAACAATATCCTCATCATCCATATGAATAGTATGAAAATATGAATGTAAAACATATTTATCCATGGTGATCTTCAAATCTTAAAAAAATTGAACATTATCACCCTCAAGTTGTATGTCCTTAATTTTTGTTTCTTGAACTTGCAACTTTTAGCCAAAGCAATATTAATAAAATTATATCAGCTACCAGGGTCAAGGTAAATAATAGCATGTTCCTTTTGAATGCTTCCATGAACCTGCAAAATAGACTTTTTACATTCAAACAAATCGCTTTGTCCATTTTATAATTTATCTTCTACCAAAGGTATGGTTTCCTCCGTCTGCATACTGACATCTTTTTTATCTTCCCTGACCTTTTCCTCTTTCTTGAGTAATTTTATTCCTTTTTCATAGTCTTCATTCTATTTCTTGAAAACTTCCCATTCTCTTTTTATTGTATTCCACTCATTTTTAGTTCTTTGTAGTTTCTTTTCAAGATCTTTTATGACATCCATTAGGCTATCTATATAATATGGGTCCCATTTACTCAAGAATGCATGCTCTATTTCATCCCAAGTGTATTCATTATTCCTTTCTTTACAAAAAAATTTCAACCAAGACCAAGCTTCCCCTTCAAGACTCAATTGAAGGCTGACTTTCCAGAAATAATTATTACAATGTAGAGATCTAAAAATTTTCCACCATTCTCTAGCATCAATATCATTTTCTCCAAAAAAAATTGGAGTGCCATTGTTCATGCCCTAATGCAACTAGGTTTTTTTTGATAATATATATCATGCCCTAATGCAAACTAGGGTTTTAAAGAAATAAATATCTTCCCATGGAGTTGAAGCTAAAAATACACATAGACAACTAGATCTGCAATTATTCTTCCCAACAAAATAAACTACAACTGATTTGCTTACCCAAACTAAACAAATTTCATCTTTTGAAAACTTTGACTTGAAAATTCATCACTACCCTTGTTCTAGATGGCTGAATTCTGAAGATCATATCTCCATAAATACTAATAATATTTCTTCATATGACAACTCATTTTAAAGCTCTTCAAATGCTACACAAATAGATCAAATAATCACTTGAATCGGATAAACATTCACAGTTAAAGATGAGATGTTTTTCAAGAAAAAATTTGTGAAAATCATCACTATCCTTATTTCGTATGACTAACTTCAAAAGGTTGCATCTCCCTAAATACTACTCAAATTCCTTCATATGACCCCTCATTTTAAATCTCTTCCAAGTTTGCACAATTGGATCCAAGAATCACCTGAATCGGAGAAACTTGCACAGAGATGTGGCTCCTAAAATATGAGATATTTTTCCAAAAAAAATTTATCCTAATTTTGCAATTTCACATAAAAATCTCCACTTTGCCAAAATTGTTGCTTTGACACCACTTGTTGCAAAAATTTATTTATTATTAACATAAACCATTCACCAATATGCAGAAATATCAAATCATTCATCCACAATACAATATCCATAATAACAATCCACAAATGAGAGAGAGATAGATAATACTCTTAAGGTAGGGAAACACCAATAATAATACTTAAAGAAGGAATCACTCCACAAGTTCTCCCAATATGAGAGGCCAGTCAAGGAGGACAAAGTCCCATAAGCCACTTCGTTGGAAACGATGATTACATAAGATTATTTTTCAATGATGATTACAATGATAAACATCTCTTTTTTATATACCCATATTCTTATTCTACATTGGGGATTCTACTACTAATATAATATTATATTATAATATAATAAAATATTATAATACAATCAACCTTGGGTTATGGGTGGCCCATGCCAACCCTTATACAATATAATAATATATCCCCAAATATCTATTCCTAGGCACTCTACTATAATCCTAGCTTGGTCATCCCTAATGATACCTCCATAGCTCGCTCTACCTAGATTACGTTTAACAACACCATAAAAATTTAATTTGAACCATATTAGAGAGGGAGAAGTCCATAAAACCAAAGACCTATCTTATCTTGATAGGGGTTGATCATTAGAATCAATACTTAGGTTAAGGGTGGAAGCCAACTTGGACTCAAACTCGATGCAGGGTCAATAAGTCAAGGAAACCAGGTTTGATTTTTAGCTACAATAGAGAGAATCCTAAAAAGGACATAGCTAGGGCCTCTAGACAAATCATGAAAAGCTCTGTTATTCCTTTCAAGCCACACCTACCATAAAAAGTGGGAAAGGATAAAAGACAAAAAGTATCTAAAATATAGAAACTTAAAAGGGTTTGACCATTGAGTGTATAGGTCAACCATAGAGTTAGGGATGGTCTACATGATGCTAAAAAAAAAAAACAAGAAACAAAGGAATTGGACTGAAAAATGACAGGTCAAAAAAATATGAGTGACCAACTCCCATGCATACAGGTAAAGGAAGCACTGGTTGGGAATAATCATACCATGAGATAAAAGGTTATCAATAGTTAGCACTCTATTTTGGATAACCAACCAAAAAAAGTGAGCAATTTTGGGGATGAGATTCTTCAACCAGACACGATTAACAGGAAACCAACTGTCGAATGACTCTTCTTGCAATAAATATGTAGACTTGACTAAAAAGAGACCACACCCACAAAAATACCAAAAGGGAGTATCTTGAGTGAGATTATTTGGGATAACAAAGTTTCTAAGAAAATCTAAAAGACTCCTACAAGCAGACTACAACTATGGATGGTCTTGGTTGAAGGGGAGACATTTCCAAATAGGTCAGAGATGAGGATATTGGTAGATGAAATGACACACTTTGCTACCAAAAACAAGGTCCAAATAAGGCTTTAAAACACAAAGGCCTAGGTCATTAATGAAAGGATGGCCTAGGAGCTATGGATATTCCTAGAAATGAATTTAGGACCCATCACCAAGGTGCCATTTGATACCCTTCCTAATAATATGAATGATTTAATTGAAAATGTTCCAAAAAACAAGCCTTGAGGAAGGAAATTATGATGGAACAAGGATCTTCCTTTAAGGTACTTGCTCTTAATGATGTCCACCCAAGTGATCCTAGAATATAAGACAATTTTCCAATCATGTTTACAAATTAAAGATAGGTTCATTCTCTAGATTCTCCTAAATCCCAACCCACCTTGACTCATCTTAAAATAAACTCTATCCCATGCCACAAGAGGCAATCTAAACCTATTATTAGATCTGCAATAGAGAAAGTGTTTTTGAATTTGCTCAATTTTGAGACACACCGACATCGAAGCCTTGCAAATAGAAAGGAAGAATATGGGGATACCCTGTAGGTAGGCTTGAACAAGGGTAGTGTTGAGGTATAAGTTTGCCCAGTTGTGAAATCACACTCATAGTTAGAATTTTGGTTAGAAAACCCTCTCTTGTAATGAAATATAAATTTCTCCAAGGTTCCTTTCACTTAATGTGTTTATATGTCAAAAAAATGCATCAAAATAAGTGCTTAGAATACCTTAGTGATTTGCAAGAAACCTGTTAACAAGTGGTTTATTTGGTAATATTTTATTGTGTTATGCTATTGTTGGCAATTTTGGGTACTTTGGGTACATTGCCTTTGCTCAAGTGTATAAGTTGTCATTGATGTCAAGAAGCTCTTGAAGGAATTTTATTTGATGTCAAGAAGCTCTTGAAGGAATTTTATTTGATGTCAAATAATTTGTTTTGATGAAGGTTACGACATTACTATTTCAAAGGTCTTTTGTAAACCCCAAGTTGGCAGGTTTAAATATTACAGGTGGATGCATTAGTTTAATGCATTTGGGTCCAGGAGGGAGTATTTATTTAAATAATTAAAAACCTTGTTAAGGTTCCCTTTAATTATTTTTAAATAAATCTTAAATTATTGTTTGCAATGGGTTCTCCTAACCCATGGCGCTATGTTTTAATATTGTGGGTGCTATCCAAGACCTCCGTTGACGTTTTAAACTCCTCGCCGTCGTCAAGAGCTTATGGTAAAAATGCATATAAATCTCCCTCGATGAAAATCAAGAATCATCCCATCCACATTTTAAAAAGCGTGGCTCACTGTGAATTTGTGATCTGCTATTCGATTTCTTCCTCGCTATGATTTCATGATCTGCTGTTCGGATTTCTTCTTTGATTGTGTACTCATCGTTTATCGTAAATCCGCTGTAAGATTTTCGTCTTCGTGTTCACATCAGAAGAAAGGGAGGCACTATTGTTTTATTCAATCCCTGGCACAGAAGGAACAAGGCTAACAACATGAGGTTTAAACCTCATCAGGCGCCTTTGGCGCACCGGTAGCGGCTAGGCTGTTGGCGTGCTACCTAAATGGGAGGTTTCGCATTCGAATAATGTGAAAGGTATTTTCATCGTGAAGTGGACGTAGCGGGTGGTGTTAGAATTCATGCACAATTTCTCCATAGCGTGATTTTTGATGTTGGCCAAGGTATTTTCGAAATTAATTTTTGCTAAGTGTATTTTGCGGATGCAGGAAGTTTATTAGAGGGAAAAATAGCTTAGGAGTTATAAGGAGTTTAAAGCTTGTTTTATTTTGATAAAAGATTCTTTTGAAGGTGTTGTTTGAAATATCTTATTGCATTCTTATGAGAAATAAATTTTATTTTTGATAAGACTATAAGGGAGAAATAAGGTGTATAAGGGATAAATTTTTCTTGTAATGTTGAGAGTGTTTTTGGTTGATTATGGAAATGAAAGCATGATGTTTTAAGGTTAAAATTGCTTCTTGTGTGAAGTTGTGAAACCTTAAGTGTGCAGCTTTGAGATTGACATTTGCTTTCATTAAATTGGTAATAATCAAGCTATTCTTTACTTGGTTAAAGTGTTGGGCTTACTCCTTTGTTGATGATTTGAAAAGTTGTGTGTGCTCTTGTTGATTTGAGTTGGTGGATGCTTTTTGTTCAAACAATATTGGAGAGAAAAGGAGTTCTACTTGTTTCCTTTTTCTGATGTTAATTGTGAAATGCTTCAAGGTTGTGTTTTGAGTTGAATGGTGTTGATTGAACATTGTTTGATGAGCATTGTTGTTGAAGCTCTAATTTATGGTGAAAAGAACATGAGTATCATTGTTATGTGATTCTTTGCATAGTTGGCAATTATTGGGGTTTCATGTTCTTGAAAGAAAGCATTCTATCCTATCCATTTTAGATATTGAGTTGAGTTTTTAGATTTGAGATTGAGTTTGAGCTGAGTTGATTTGAGTTGAGTTTTGAGATTGGGAGTTGAGTATAGAACATATTGAGTCTCTAACAATTCTCTTTATGATTCTATGAGTTTGAAAAATCACATTGGGTCTCTAACAATTCACCTTGTGATTTCCTACTAAGAAAGTTTTTTCTTGGTGAGCTTGCTGAGTTTTGGACAGGTTCCAGTGGGGACTTGTGAGCAGTCTTGGACAGGTTCTGGTGGGGACTTGTGAGAAGTTTTGGACAGGTTTCGGTGGGGACTTGTGAGCAGATTTGGATAGGTCCTAGGAGAGGACTTGTGAGCTGAGTTTTATAGTTCTATCAGAGAACTTGAGGACATAGGTGCAATGGTTCTTTGAGAATAACCTGAGGATAGATTTGACAAGTCTTTGAGAAGGCTTGTGTGTAGAGGATTGCTTTGTTCATGCTTAAGCATTGGACAAATCTGACAGACAAAGGAAGACTTGTACTAGACCGACTAACTATGTTTGGTATAGGTTGCTGAGCTGCTGTGGACGTGATCATAGAAGGCATATGTCTCTTAGGCTAAGCATTGAGGACAAGAGGTCTTCGGTGGAAAGGAGTTCCATGTGCTGGCAAGAGGTAGAGGCAGTTGATATTCTAAGGGATCATTTCTATAGTAGAGGGGAAGGTATCTCCTTTGAGCAAAGGCTCATAAATTTTGATTGGGGGAAGGTATCTCCTTTGGGCTGAGGCTCATAAACATTGTAATTGGGAAGGATTCCCAAAGAACTTTGAGATAACTTTTAGAGAAAAGTTTTGTGGACGTAGCCTAGCCATTTTGGGTGAACCACATTAAAAGTGGTGTCACTTTGTGGATGATATTGTGC
The DNA here is from genome assembly GCA_028583015.1 of Wollemia nobilis. Classification (NCBI taxonomy): domain Eukaryota; kingdom Viridiplantae; phylum Streptophyta; class Pinopsida; order Araucariales; family Araucariaceae; genus Wollemia; species Wollemia nobilis. The sequence goes on along the minus strand of JAQPPZ010010331.1, from coordinate 1,529,403 downwards.
ATTACTTTGATATTTCTTTGGGTATATTGCTTTACTGTTTTGAAGTATAAAGAAAAAAGTAAAAAGAAGTCTTATACTGTTCACCCCCCCTCTCAGTATAAGCTTGTGTTCTTCAATTGGTATCAGAGCAGGTGCCTTCAAAAAGTTTAACAGCTTGAAGGAAAATATAGTAAAGAACACAATGGATCATTCAAGTGGCAATGCAACACCTATTCTTGATGGGTCAAATTTTGGTCTTTGGAGTGCAAGGATGAAGGTTCATCTAATGGCACTTGGTAATGAGGTTTGGGAAGTGATTGAAGATGAGTACACTATTCCTATACATGGTCCTATTACTAAGGAAGAAAGGCTCCTACATCATAGCAATTCAAGGGCAATGAATGCAATCCTGAAAGGCTTACAGAAAGTAGATCTCACCAAGGTGATTCACTGCAAGACAGCTAGTGAAATATGGAAACAGTTGAAGGTGGTTCATACAGGTGATACAAATGTCAGAAAGGCCAAGTTGAGACACTTCAAAGGTATGTTTGAACAACTCAATATGAATGATGATGAAAATATTAGTGACTATATGCTTCGTATGGATGAGGTTGTTAACTCCATGAAAGACTTAGGTCTTGAGCTTGCTAAAAATGATGTTTGTGATAAGATTTTAAGATCTCTTCCTAATATATTTAGTGAAAATATTTCTGCTATTGAGGAAGCTAAAGATTTGGATAAGTTGAAAAAGGATGAGCTCCATAGTATACTTGCAGCATTTGAGTTGAGAACTCAAGTGAAGGTTGATGTCAAGAAAGAGGTAGCTTTCAAGGCTACCAAGAAATCCAAGGGTAAACAACTTCAAGATAGTGATGAGTCTTCTAGTGATGAAGAGGCATATTACAACAAGAAAGGCAAGTTCTCTAGAAAGCACAAAAGTATAAAAAATATAAGATGTTTCAATTGTGGAAAGTTTGGTCATTATGCTACTGACTGTACTATTCCCAATAATGAAAGTGATGAAGATAAACAGGATTCTAAGAGCAAGGATTCTAAAAAGCACAAGCATCATAGGAAGAACAAAGATGAGCACAACAATCAAGGAAAGAGGTATTCTCACAAGCACAAGAAGAGTTTCTACCTAGAAAAAGCAATTAAATGTTTTAGTAGTGATAGTGAAAGTTCTTTAAGTGATGATGAAAATGAGATGTTGTTCATATCAGAAAAAGAGGAAGAACCGAAACATAGATTCATTATCATGAAATGTCTTAGATGTGGAAACTTTGGTCACCTTGAGGATGCTTCATAATGATTGCAAAAATAATGATTTGGTTTCTAGTATGTATGAGGATGCTTCATAAAACTATAAGGAAGATGCATGTATGGTTTTTGAAAAGGGTAGCACCTCTAGTGATAAGAAATCTGAAAAAGGCTTTGATGATTCAAAAAGCAAACAAATAGAGGAAGATATAGAGGAAGGTGAAGTAGACCTTGAAGGTGAACTTATTAGTGCTCTTAGTGCTTTGAAAAAGGAAAGAAAGAAGAATGCTAGGCTCAAGGATAAGTTAGATGAATGTTGTATGGAGAGATGATATTATAGAAAGTCTTGACTTCTCTATAGCTAAGACACAAGAACTCAAGGATGAGTTAGAGTCTAAGGTTCTTGAGTATAGTGAGTTAGAACAGAAAATGGCTTCTTTGAAAGAGGAAACTAAAGAGTACAAGGATAAGCTTTACAGGTTTCAAGATAGCTCCAAAAAGGTTAAGTCACTCATCAAAGGTCAAAGAAAGACAACAGATAAAAAAGGCCTTAGTTTTGTTAAGCCACACAAGGAACAAGTTGGAGAGTCTAGTAAGAGAATCCAAAAGGAAGAGAGTTCTAATGAGGAAAGTATTCTAGAAAAGGATTCCTTGAATGATAGATGCACAGAAATAGAAAACAAAATTCAGAATGAGAAGAAGAAGTATTCAGGACCCAAGAGGTCAAATAAAGGAAAGTTTCAAGGTAGATGTTTTGCTTGTCATAGGTTTGGTCACATGGCTTCACATTGCATGGCTCAAGTGAAGAAGGTAAATGACAGTTTCAGAAGTGCTAGTTACTTTCAAGGGTATTGCTACTCTTGTAAATAGTTTGGGCACAAGGCAGTCTATTGCAAGGTAAATATCAGGAACATGTTTGATCAGAACAGGTTTGGTCAGAACAGGTTTGGTCAAAAAAGGTGGATTCAAAGATCAGGTTTACCTTAGAGAAACAAATTTGTTAGGTGTTTCAAGTGCAAAAATGAAGGTCACATAATCAGACAGTGTAGAGCTGAAATTCCAGAATATAGGAACAAAAATAGTGGCATGATTAGGTCCAAGGATCAAGGCATGGACAAGAACAGGGATGAGAACAAGAACAAGAACAGTGACAAGAACAGGAATATGGACAAAGAGTTCAAGATAAGTCCCGACAAGAAAGTTATAGACACTGATGATGATCATGCCTAATGGGAGTTTTACTCCCACCCTAGAATTAATCACCTCATCAGGAGGTGGGGGAGGGACTAAGCTAAGAGGCTCATTCTTAGTCCCGAGCCCCAAAGGTGACCCTTTTCCATTGATGAAAAATGGGGAGAGATATGAGTAAGGGGGAGAGCTTCAAAGTGAAGGGGAGAGCTTCAAGTCAGGGGGAGCAAAACTTCAAAGGAATATTCTCAGTTGTTAGCACAGTTGGTTTCAGTTTTGGCTCTTGAGAAGTGTTTTCAGTAAAGGTTTGCCATCAATGACAAAGGGGGAGATTGTTGGCAATTTTGGGTACTTTGGGTACATTGCCTTTGCTCAAGTGTATAAGTTGTCATTGATGTCAAGAATCTCTTGAAGGAATTTGATTTGATGTCAAATAATTTGTTTTGATGAAGGTTACAACATGACAGTTTCAAAGGTCTTTTGTAAACCCCAAGTTGGCAGGTTTAAAGATTATAGGTGGTTGCATTAGTTTAATGCATTTGGGTCCAGGAGGGAGTATTTATTTAAATAATTAAAAACCTTGTTAAGGTTCCCTTTAATTATTTTTAAATAAATATTAAATTAGTTTTTGCAATGGGTTCTCCTAACCCATGGCGCTATGTTTTAATATTGTGGGCGCTAGCCAAGACCTCCGCCGACGTGTTAAACTCCTCGCCGTTGTTAAGATATTATGGTAAAAATGCATATAAATCTCCCTCTATGAAAATCAAGAATCATCCCATCTAAATTTTAAAAAGTGTGGCTTACTGTGAATTCATGATCTGCTGTTTGATTTCTTCCTTGCTGTGATTTCGTGATCCACTGTTCGGATTTCTTCTTTGATTGTGTACTCGTCGTTTGTCGTAAATCCGTCGTAAGGTTTTCATATTTGTGTTCACGTCAGAAGAAAGGGAGGCACTGATGTTTTATTTAATCCCTAGCACAAAAGGAACAAGGCTAACACTGTGAGGTTTAAACCTCATCAGGCACCTTTGGCACACCTGTAGTGGCTAGGTTGTTGGTGCGCTACCTGAACGGGAGGTTTCGCATTCGAATAACACGAAAGGGTTTTTCCTCATGAAGTGGACGCAGTGGGTGGTGTTAGATATCTTGCACAATTTCTCCATAGCACAATTTTTGATGTTGGCCAAGGTATTTTCGAAATTAATTTTTGCTAAGTGTATTTTGCGGATGGAGGAAGTTTATTAGAGGGAAAAACAACTTAGGTTAAAATTGCTTCTTGTGTGAAGTTGTGAAACCTTAAGTGGGCAGCTTTCAGATTGACATTTGCTTTCATTAAATTGGTAATAATCAAGCTATTCTTTACTTGGTTAAAGTGTTGGGCTTACTCCTTTGTTGATGATTTGAAAAGTTGTGTGTGCTCTTGTTGATTTGAGTTGGTGGATGCTTTTTGTTCAAACAATATTGGAGAGAAAAGGAGTTCTACTTGTTTCCTTTTCTGATGTTAATTGTGAAATGCTTCAAGGTTGTGTTTTGAGTTGAATGGTGTTGATTGAACCTTGTTTGATGAGCATTGTTGTTGAAGCCCTAATTGATGGTGAAAAGAACATGAGTATCATTGTTATGTGATTCTTTGCATAGTTGGCAATTGTTGGGGTTTCATGTTCTTGAAAGAAAGCATTCTATCCTATCCATTTTAGATATTGAGTTGAGTTTTTAGATTTGAGATTGAGTTTGAGCTGAGTTGATTTGAGTTGAGTTTTGATATTGGGAGTTGAGTATAGAACATATTGAGTCTCTAACAATTCTCTTTATGCTTCTATGAGTTTGAAAAATCACATTGGGTCTCTAACAATTCACCTTGTGATTTCCTACTAAGAAAGTTTTTTCTTGGTGAGCTTGCTCAGTTTTGGACAGGTTCTAGTGGGGACTTGTGAGCAGTCTTGGACAGGTTCGGTGGGGACTTGTGAGCAGTTTTGGACAAGTTTCGATGGGGACTTGTGAGAAGATTTGGATAGGTCCTAGCAGAGGACTTGTGAGCTGAGTTTGATAGTTCTATTAGAGAACTTGAGGACAGAGGTGCACTGGTTCTTTGAGAAGAACCTGAGGATAGATTTGGCAAGTCTTTGAGAAGGCTTGTGTGTAGAGGATTGCTTTGTTCAAGCTGAAGCATTGGACAGATCTGACAGACAGAGGAAGACTTGTACTAGACCAACTAACTATGTTTGGTACAGGTTTCTTAGCTGCTATGGACGTGATCATAGAAGGCATATGTCTCTTAGGCTAAGCATTGAGGACAAGAGGTCTTCGGTGGAAAGGAGTTCCACGTGCTGGAAAGAGGTAGAGGCAGTTGATATTCTAAGGGATCATTTCTAGAGTAGAGGGGAAGGTATCTCATTTGAGAAAAGGCTCATAAAATTTGATTGGGGGAAGGTATCTCCTTTGGGTTGAGGCTCATAAACATTGTAATTGGGAAGGATTCCCAAAGAACTTTGAGATAACTTTTAGAGAAAAGTTTTATGGACGTAGCCTAGCCATTTTGGGTGAACCACATTAAAATTGGTGTCACTTTGTGGATGATATTGTGCATTGCTTTGATATTGCTTTGGGTATATTGCTTTACTATTTTGAAGTATAAAAAAAAAAGTAAAAAGAGGTCTTATACTGTTCACCCCCCTCTCAGTATAAGCTTGTGTTCTTCAATTGGTATCAGAGCAGGTGCCTTCAAAAATTTTAACAACTTGAAGGAAAATCTAGTAAAGAACACAATGGATCATTCAAGTGGCAATGCAACACCTATTCTTGATGGGTCAAATTTTGGTCTTTGGAGTGCAAGGATGAAATTTCATCTAATGGCACTTGGTAATGAGGTTTGGGAAGTGATTGAAGATGAGCACACTATTCCTATACATGGTCCTATTACTAAGGAAGAAAGGCTCCTACATCATAGCAATTCAAGGGCAATGAATGCAATCCTGAAAGGCTTACAGAAAGTAGATCTCACCAAGGTGATTCACTGCAAGACAGCTAGTGAAATATGGAAACAGATTGAAGGTGGTTCATACAGGTGATACAAATGTCAGAAAGGCCAAGTTGAGACACTTCAAAGGTATGTTTGAACAACTCAAGATGAATGATGATGAAAATATTAGTGACTACATGCTTCGTATGGATGAGGTTTTTAACTCCATGAAATACCTAGGTCTTGAGCTTGCTAAAAATGATGTTTGTGATAAGATTTTAAGATCTCTTCCTAATAGATTTAGTGAAAATATTTCTGCTATTGAGGAAGCTAAAGATTTGGATAATTTGAAAAAGGATGAGCTCCATAGTATACTTGCAGCATTTGAGTTGAGAAATCAAGTGAAGGTTGATGTCAAGAAAGAGGTAGCTTTCAAGGCTACCAAGAAATCCAAGGGTAAACAGCTTCAAGATAGTGATGAGTCTTCTAGTGATGAAGAGGCATATTACAACAAGAAAGGCAAGTTCTCTAGAAAGCACAAAAGTATAAAAAATATAAGATGTTTCAATTGTGGAAAGTTTGGTCATTATGCTACTGACGTACTATTCCCAAGAATGAAAGTGATGAAGATAAACAGGATTCTAAGAGCAAGGATTCTAAAAAGCACAAGCATCACAGGAAGAACAAATATGAGCACAACAATCAAGGAAAGAGGTATTCTCACAAGAACAAGAAGAGTTTCTACCTAGACAAAGCAATTAAGTGTTCTAGTAGTGATAGTGAAAGTTCTTTAAGTGATGATTAAAATGAGATGTTGTTCATATCAGAAAAAGAGGAAGAACCGAAACATAGATTCATTATCATGAAATGTCTTAGATGTGGAAACTTTGGTCACCTTGAGGATGATTGCACAAATAATGATTTGGTTTCCAGCATGTATGAGGATGCTTCATAAAACTATAAGGAATATGCATGTATGGTTTTTGAAAAGGGTAGCACCTCTAGTAATAAGAAATCTGAAAAAGGCTTTGATGATTCAAAAAGCAAACAAATAGAGGAAGATATAGAGGAAGGTGAAGTAGACCTTGAAGGTGAACTTAGTAGTACTCTTAGTGCTTTGAAAAAGGAAAGAAAGAAGAATGCTAGACTCAAGGATAAGTTAGATGAATGTTGTATGGAGAGAGATGATATTATAGAAAGTCTTGACTTCTCTATAGCTAAGACACAAGAACTCAAGGATGAGTTAGAGTCTAAGGTTCTTGAGTATAGTGAGTTAGAACAGAAAATGGCTTCTTTGAAAGAGGAAACTAAAGAGTACAAGGATAAGCTTTACAGGTTTCAAGATAGCTCCAAAAAGGTTAAGTCACTCATCAAAGGTCAAAGAAAGACAACAGATAAAAAAGGCCTTAGTTTTGTTAAGCCACACAAGGAACAAGTTGGAGAGTCTAGTAAGAGACTCCAAAAGGAAGAGAGTTCTAATGAGGAAAGTATTTCAGAAAAGGATTCCTTGAATGATAGATGCACAGAAATAGAAAATAGAATTCAGAATGAGAAGAAGAAGTATTCAGGACCCAAGAGGTCAAATAAAGGAAAGTTTCAAGGTAGATGTTTTGCTTGTCATAGGTTTGGTCACATGGCTTCACATTGCATGGCTCAAGTGAAGAAGGTAAATGACAGTTTCAGAAGTGCTAGTTACTTTCAAGGGTATTGCTACTCTTGTAAATAGTTTGGGCACAAGGCAGTCTATTGCAAGGTAAATAACAAGAACATGTTTGATCAGAACAGGTTTGGTCAGAACAGGTTTGGTCAAAACAGGTGGATTCAAAGATCAGGTTTACCTCAGAGAAACAAATGTGTTAGGTATTTCAAGTGCAACAATGAAGGTCACATAATCAGACAGTGTAGAGCTGAAATTCCAGAATACAGGAATAGGAACAATGGCATGATCAGGTCCAAAGATCAAGGCATGGAAAAGAATAGGGATGAGAACAAGAACAAGAACAGTGACAAGAACAGGAATATGGACAAAGAGTTCAAGAGAGGTCCCGGAAAGGAAGTTATAGACACTGATGATGATCATGCCTAATGGGAGTTTTACTCCCACCCCAAAATTAATCACCTCATTAGGAGGTGGGGGAGGGACTAAGCTAAGAGGCTCATTCTTAGTCCCGAGCCCCAAAGGTGACCCTTTGCCATTGATGAAAAAGGTGGAGAGATATGAGTAAGGGGGAGAGCTTCAAAGTGAAGGGGAGAGCTTCAAGTCAGGGGGATAAAAACTTCAAAGGAAGATTCTCAGTTGTTAGCACAGTTGGTTTCAGTTTTGGCTCTTGAGAAGTGTTTTCAGTAAAGGTTTGCCATCAATGACAAAGGGGGAGATTGTTGGCAATTTTGGGTACTTTGGGTACATTGCCTTTGCTCAAGTGTATAAGTTGTCATTGATGTCAAGAATCTCTTGAAGGAATTTGATTTGATGTCAAATAATTTGTTTTGATGAAGGTTACAACATGACAGTTTCAAAGGTCTTTTGTAAACCCCAAGTTGGCAGGTTTAAAGATTATAGGTGGATGCATTAGTTTAATGCATTTGGGTCCAGGAGGAAGTATTTATTTAAATAATTAAAAACCTTTTTAAGGTTCCCTTTAATTATTTTTAAATAAATATTAAATTATTTTTTGCAATGGGTTCTCCTAACCCATGGCGCTATGTTTTAAGATTGTGGGCGCTAGCCAAGACCTCCGCCGACGTGTTAAACTCCTTGCCGTTGTCAAGATATTATGGTAAAAATGCATATAAATCTCCCTCTATGAAAATCAAGAATCATCCCATCTACATTTTAAAAAGCGTGGCTTGCTGTGAATTCATGATCTGTTGTTCGATTTCTTCCTCGCTGTGATTTCGTGATCCACTGTTCGAATTTCTTTTCTGATTGTGTACTCGTCATTTGTCGTAAATCCATCGTAAGGTTTTCATATTTGTGTTCACATCAGAATAAATGGAGGCACTGTTGTTTTATTTAATCCATGGCGCAGAAGGAACAAGGCTAACAGCGTGAGGTTTAAACCTCATCAGGCGCCTTTGGCGCACCGGTAGCGGCTAGGTTGTTGGTGTGCTACCTAAACGGGAGGTTCCGTATTCGAATAACGTGAAATGGTTTTTCCTCATGAAGTGGACGCAGTGGGTGGTGTTAGAATTCCTATGCAATTTCTCCATAGTGCGATTTTTTATGTTGGCCAAGGTATTTTTGAAATTAATTTTTTCTAAGTGTATTTTGCATATGGAGGAAGTTTATTAGAGGGAAAAACAACTTAGGAGTTATAAGGAATTTAAAGCTTGTTTTATTTTGATAAAATATTCTTTTGAAGGTGTTGTTTGAAATATCTTATTGCATTCTTATGAGAAATAAATTTTATTTTTGATAAGACTATAAGGGAGAAATAAGGTGTATAAGGGATAAATTTTTCTTGTAATGTTGAGAGTGTTTTGGTTGATTATGGAAATGAAAGCATGATTTTTTAAGGTTAAAATTGCTTCTTGTGTGAAGTTGTGAAACCTTAAGTGGGTAGCTTTGACATTGACATTTGCTTTCATTAAATTGGTAATAATCAAGCTATTCTTTACTTGGTTAAAGTGTTGGGCTTACTCCTTTGTTGATGATTTGAAAAGTTGTGTGTGCTCTTGTTGATTTGAGTTGGTGGATGCTTTTTGTTCAAACAATATTGGAGAGAAAATGAGTTCTACTTGTTTCATTTTTCTGATGTTAATTGTGAAATGCTTCAAGGTTGTGTTTTGATTTGAATGGTGTTGATTGAACCTTGTTTGATGAGCATTATTGTTGAAACCCTAATTAATGGTGAAAAGAACATGAGTATCATTGTTATGTGATTCTTTGCATAGTTGGCAATTGTTGGGGTTTCATGTTCTTGAAAGAAAGCATTCTATCCTATCCATTTCAGATATTGAGTTGAGTTTTCATATTTGAGATTGAGTTTGAGCTGAGTTGATGAGTATAGAAACTATTGAGTCTCTAACAATTCTCTTTATGTTTCTATGAGTTTGACAAATCACATTGGGTCTCTAACAATTCACCTTGTGATTTCCTACTAAGAAAGTTTTTTCTTGGTGAGCTTGCTGAGTTTTGGACAGGTTTCGATGGGGACTTGTGAGCAGTCTTGGACAGGTTCCGATGGGGACTTGTGAGTAGTTTTGGATAGGTTTCGGTGGGGACTTGTGAGCAGATTTGGACAGGTCATAGCAGAGGACTTGTGAGCTGAGTTTGATAGTTCTATCAGAGAACTTGAGGACAGAGGTGCATTGGTTCTTTGAGAAGAACTTGAGGATAGATTTGGCAAGTCTTTGAGAAGGCTTGTGTGCAGAGGATTGATTTGTTCAAGCTTAAGCATTGGACAGATCTGATAGACAGAGGAATACTTGTACTAGACCGACTGATCGTGTTTGGTGCAGGTTGCTGAGCTGTTGTGGACGTGATCATAGAAGGCAGAGGTCTCTTAGGCTAAGCATTGAGGATAGGAGGTCTTTAGTGGAAAGGAGTTCCATGTGCTGGAAAGAGGTAGAGGCAGTTGATATTCTGAGGGATTATTTCTAGAGCAGAGGGGAAGTTATCTCCTTTGAGGAGAGGCTCATAAATTATGATTGGGGAAGGTATCTCCTTTGGGCCGAGGCTCATAAACATTGTAATTGGGAAGGATTCCCAAAGAACTTTGAGATAACTTTTAGAGAAAAGTTTTTTGGATGTAGCCCAACCATTTTGGGTGAACCACGTTAAAATTGGTGTCACTTTGTGGATGATATTATGCATTGCTTTGATATTGCTTTGGGTATATTGCTTTACTGTTTTGAAGTATAAAGGAAAAAGTAAAAAGAGGTCTTATACTATTCACCCCCCCCTCTCAGTATAAGCTTGTGTTCTTCAGCTATTGATTGTTCATGAAATTAATTCCCCATATGTAAGATTAAAAGTAAAATATTGCTAATAAACTTTATGAAATACAAATATTTGAATTAAACCTTAGGAAAATGATTTAAATTAAATTATTCAGATAATTAATGTTGGAACTTTATAGTTATTTGAAAATTTTAATTAATTAAACTCTAATGTTTATTTCATGATATGAAATTCCAAGAGTTTAATAAGTGAAATAACATTTACCTTAATATCAAATTGAAACTTTGCATGAACTTAGGGTTTTGATTTTCCATTTAATTAATTAAACTCTAATGTTGATTTTAGAATATGAAATACTGAGAGTTTAATAAATGAAATAACATTTACCCTAATATAAAATTGAAACTTTGCATGAACTTAGGGTTTTGATTTTTCAATTTAATTAATTAAACTCTAATGTTGATTTTATAATATGAATACCCAAAGTTTAATAATTGAAATAACATTTACCCTAATATAATATTGAAAACTTTATATTAAGAATTAGGATTTTTATTTATACGTGAAATGAAATTAAATAAAATGAAAAATTTTAGGGTTAGGAAAATAAAAATAAAATATGCAAAAAATTGGAACAAATAAACATATTACTAAAATGAAATTTGTCAACCTTGCATTTATAGAAAAGAATTTCTTGAAAATCTTAACCTACTCTACCGTGATATGCATTTGCATTATTAATAGTAAAATAGATGCAATCTTCTAGGGTAATAACATGAATGACATATTAATAAAATCACCATCCGCATGCACAATTTTAATTAAATAAAACAATAAGGTCAAATGTGATTGATATTTCAATTAAATCCTCAATAGCCTTAGTCATAGCCTTAAAACAATAAGGAATCACAGAGCTTTTAAGGACACCAGTCATAGCATTAAAACAATCCTCAATAGAATCCTTGCCTTTGCAAAATAAAACATTAGTATCCTTGCTCAGGAGAACCGTATAATCCCTCACTAGGAAAGAAAAATTGCATTAACCTTAGGTATTGGGGAAAAGCCTTTAATCCCTCTACCCAATCCCAGAAATTGGGTCTCTTAGGAGCCATCCCTGAGGGGTTGGTTCAAATTAAACTTTGATGGTGCAACTAAGGAGAACCTGGGAAGAGCAGGAGCTGGAGGAGTAATCAGAGATCATTAAGGAAACCTGGTTAAGGCCTTCGCTAAACCATTAGGAATTAGAACTAATAATTAGGTGAAAGCTAGAAACCTTTTGAGAGGGTTAAAAGTTGCCTAGGAGACTCATGGAAATTTGATGATTGAAGGCAATTCCATGAATATCATCAACCTATTAACCAATGGTAGAAAACCTCCATGGAGGATTGAGGTTTTCATCCATGAGGCAAGGATCCTTTTTGCTGCAAGACATGACAGGAGGATTCACCATGTATTTCATGAGGCCAACAAAGTGGTTGACAAATTAGCCAAGGTGGGTATTGATGCGGGATGTTTGATGATGTGGACACAAGGGGTACCACATGAAGTGGAAGAAATTATTAGACATGAAAAAAATACTACTGATTAAGGAGAAATGTGGAAGGGTTCTTTTTTCCCAAGTTTTTCATGATAAGCATAGAGTTTTTTCTCTAAGTCAACTAAAATGGCTATCGCTATAAGTAATGTTAATTGTCATGTTGAACTATCTTTCTGCATTAAGTGTAAGGTGATGTAGGATAACTAGCACAATTTTTGAAAAGAATGTTCTAAGGATGACCAAGATCTGCAATCTCAGCATAAGGCTAGATTTTGTATTAGGTTTTGGGTTAACCTACAAAACCCAATAATTAATTACGACTTTTATTTACCAAAAAAAGTATTTCAATTAAATCATTAGACTTCAAAAAACCTGAAATTTGTAACAATGGATGACGTCCTTCCATGTATCAAATATGTTCTTCAATTCTCCAATATATCTTCTCTCCCAATATTATATTTCTAATATGTCCGACCCTTTTTCTTGGTTTCCAATGGCTTATTTATAATTATGTTCGTTCATTACATTCTATAATTTAAAATGGATTTTATAACCATATCATTCTCTTTGCTTTTCACTCCTTTGTTCGTTCATTTTGTTCTACATTATATTGAAAACCTGCAAAACCAACACAAAACTTTTTATAATAATGTACTTTAAATATTTTAATTAAAACATTTACAATACACTTTGAAATAAAAATATTCAAAATGAACTTTAAATATTTTAATTAAACTTTAAAATGAATGTTTTAAAACATTAAAATTATATACTTTAAATATTTTAATTAAAATATTTACAATACACTTTGAAATAAAAACATTAAAAATGAACATTAAATATTTTAATTAAACTTTTAAAATGAATGATTTAAAACATTAAAATTATACTCTAAAGTATTTTATTTAATGATTTTAAATGATTTATTTTAAACATTAAAATTAAAAGTTTTTAAAATTAAAACATTTAAAATCACACTTATCAAGTCTTAACATTTTCAAAATAATATCAACAAAACCAAAAAACAACCAATTGAATGATGTCAACACTTCAAAAACCAGAGCCACATGGACCACAAGATAGCCATCGCCATAAATCTAGCCAGTAGGTTCACTTCTCCAAGGCTGATTGGCCACGACGAGATGTGGTCCCAAAGCATGTCATATATGGAAGAAAGTAATTACCAAAGAATTATTAAGAGTAACTGTCAATACAGAGCTTGTGGGAGTTTTCTTCAGTACTCTGCTATGTGTGTCTGTAGCTTTTTGTTTCTCCACTATTTCAAGGAAGGGATATGTGTCTGTTTATTTTTTTGTAATTATGATGCAGGTGTATTTTCTCGGGGTATACCCAAAAATGTTGTATGAGAAGTTTCTTTTTGATAATAGGCTATGTCCCTTATCGTATGTAATGGCTTTGGCGGCATGCATATTTTATATATATAGGATCCTTAGTAAGGACATGTTCATCAACAACCCTTGGCTAATTTTTGTAAAAGGTTTTGGGTCAACCTGTAAAACCCGATATTAATGCTATAGTATATTATCTACAAAAAAAAACACTTCAAAAACAAGCATAGAAAGCTTTAAAAATTTAGTGGGTCCCTAATATATATATTTTTATTTGTGGAAAACATCCCAAAAGGGATGCCACTTTCGGGTAAGACCCAAGGAGGCAGGGGTATCTATTCGGCCAAAAACGCTCAGGACTCGAACCTGGCATACCACCTTTGACATACTCAAGGAGCAAACAAACACACAAAACCAATTTAAAAATAAAGTGGGTCCCTAATCTTGTGGTCGTTATAAAGTGGTCATAACAAATCACAACTCTGCTAGGAAATATTCTTGCACATTTCGGACTTAAGAACCTAATTTTAAAATCAATAAAACCCAAATATTATAATAATGAGCATCAATAATATCCAAAGAATGTGAATAGAGAACATCAATTAAAAAACAAAAACATTTGCCTCTCCTCGGTGTGTGCTCTGTGATTCATTTATTTTCTTGATACTATCCAGATTTCTATTATCAATTTTGCAGTTAGGCTATAAAAATTTACTCTTTTAAGTGCACTTCTACATTGCTCTCTTCAAGACATTGCTCTACTATTGGCCAGGCATTTATAGCCCCAATATTATCTGAATCTCCCAAATATTAGGTGAATTTTACATTTTGCATTTTCTTTATTTTAGTCTAGACCTAGCTCCACTGCCAATCAGGTGTCTATAGCCTTGGTGAAGGTTATCTAGACTATGGTGACTAATTTGGATTTACTTTCCATTGTATTTTATTTTATTGTGTTTTATTCAAGCTTGATGTTGCTTTGCAAAATTCACCTGCCACTTGGGTTAGAGATCAAGTAAGGCTAAAATTGAGTATATTGAATTTTCACCTTAATCTGCAAAACCAACAAACTTCATTCTTCTAGAATTTCAAGAGATATTATTTTAATGTGTTTAATTGTGGAGCATTTGCAAAATGATTTTAGTGTTTCAAACTTTACTGTCTTGATTCAAATTCATGAGGATATATATTAACCATCTCATTTTCTTTTTTTCAAGTTTTAGATGTTTTCAAAATAGGCAATTTTGTCCTAAATGACACAAGAACAAATACCAAACAAAATCATCAAGTGTTTATTGTAACTACCACAACTACCTCAATAGAAGAAAAAATACCAAAACTCTCCCAAACAACAAAATGACAACTTGAATACCAAAACTATGGCATAAGCTAGTATTATTGAAAAACAACAATGGAAACACATCCAATAATTTCACAAAACCAAAACATCAACAAACAAGCAAATAAAAAAATTTCATGAAACAACAAATTATGTACAAAACAAAACAAAAACACAAAAACCCAAAAAGCTATTTACAAAAAATATACACTATATACAAGATGATGCCAAATTTATGCTATCACTTCCCTGGATCCCAAATACGATTAGCACACTTTAGAAGACATATATCATGATATGCATGCCAATTTTTATAGAAATCCAACCAAAGTAAGATTAAACCAAACAATGTAAATTTCATTTTGCCTTTCTCATCCCACCAGTTTGATTCAAGTTTATAAGCAATTCCATGTTTAAGATTTGATTCATTAAAATTACAAGTGAAAACATGATTTTCAATTATCTTTTGCTTATTTAATGAGATGAAACTTTCAAAATATGATTTTTCACTTTGACTTAAGTTTTCATTTTCATGAGCATATAGGGCTTCTTTCAAATAAGAGGCTATTTCTAAAAATTTTAAAACAAAGTCATCATCTATGTCTTTAGGCCAATCATACTCATGCAATAATTTACAAGAATCTAGGATATTTACAAAATAAGAATCATTATAGTTTTGTATCCTAGATTGAATTGTTAGTTGTTGATGAACTTGGTTCAATGATTCAAGCATATCTTCTTTTTCATTTAGCAATGCAATATTATTTGTAGTGGGAATAGAAATCCACTCTATTTCTTCATCAACCTCCAATGGCATCTCATCATAAATAACATCAAAATCCAATAAATGATTATGCAAAATTTTACCTGATTCTTGAATGTTTAGACATAATGGATAATATTCTACCTTTTGTACACTTTCATTTACCACTACTTGATGATCCATTGTAGTATTTTCTTTCTCTTCATGGTCTCTATCATCATCATTTTGTATCTCTTTACCTTCATCAATGACCTGGTTTTCAAAAACATCAAAATTAGGCATCCAATCAAGAATATGTCTATCCTTTTCAAACCCTAAATCTTGTTGATCAAACAAAATAATATTTTCTTGAGGAGGAATAAAAAATTCTAATTCTTTATTTACCATACATGAAGTTTCTTCATTTGAATATTCAATACAATCATGAAAATTTTCACTCAAATATTCAGTATTCAAGAATGAAAGAAATTTTTTTACCTCTCCTTCATCTAAAATAGATGAATCATAAGAAACATTTACCATTTCTTCCTTTTCTATTTCAACAAGATGTTCCACAAACTCATATTTAAAATGATCAACTTTTGGAACATTTTCTATGTCTACAAATGGCTTGACATCTCTTAATTGAACTGAAATTGTAAGATCTTCATATGAAGTAGAACTTTCAGCATCCTGCATATCAAATGAAATAGAAATTTCATCAGTAGGAGTATGAGAAAATAATGATTTACCATACAAACCCCAACCATTATAATAATTCTCTTCTAAAATCGAAGGGTGATATCCTATCATGTCTTCAAACAACATATGATCTTTTGGTTGTATAGGAATTGTAGGTTCTTCATGTAAGATATCAAATTTAGTGTCCTGCATATAGTATGAAGAAACAATTATATCAGAAGGCATAAAAGAAACATATTTCTCATATCTTCGCCAACCATTATAATAGTTATCTTCTACAAATAAAGGGTGATATTCAACCATGTATTCTATATAATATTTAGATATTTCTATAGATTCATTTTCACATTTTCCTTCATCAATCACCTGATGTGAAAACCTACTAATTTCTTGTTGTATAGGTATTATAGAATCCTTAAATGAGATAAGGTTTTCATTTTCCTACACATCAATTGAAATAGAATCTTCTTTGGAAATTGTGAAAGAAGTGAATGATTCTTATTCATTATCTAAAATAAGGACATCATTATCCTTTTGAAACATCTGGTGAAATTACATTCTTTTTTTACGACATTTTCAGATTCATCTTCAAACTCATTTTCTTTAATTTCAAAAAAATCATCTTTTTCAGATTCATCCTCCTCAATTTCAAAGAATCATCTTTCTCAGATTCATCCTTTGGTGAGGCAAGGGTTTATTCAATGGGATCAATTTTTGTATTTTGTTTTATAAGATTATCCCAATCCTCCTTTGTGAATAATGGCTCTAAGCCAATTTCTACATTTTGGTTAACTTGATCATCACGATGTTCATTGATGGGTATTGAATTTAAAACCTGCACCTCATTCTCAACATCTAAGGTAGTTGTGACATCTAAACTATAAATATCAACCTGACTCATTTGTGATATTTGATTATGCATTTTAGGTCTAAGTATGTATAGTTTTTCCATATTAACACCTTGAGGTATCAACTGTTGTTCAAATGTTACTGCCTCATCGTACGCTCTAGGCAATGATGTAATTTTAAGATATTTATTCAAAAACATAGAAGTAACATGATCTAAGGCTCCCATGTATATTTGAGTAGCTATTTATTTTGAAATGATATAATGTATCCCCACCTCAATATACAACCTATGGAATTTATCATTAAATGATCTCATGGGTTCATTAAATTTTTTGTAGATAGAGACAAATTGATTTAACATCATAACTGGGTCATCCAAATTTCCAAAAATTTTGAGAAATGTTTCTTCTAGTTGAGCCCAAGAAGTGTTAGAACTTACAGGTAAATGTAGTTACCACTCAAACAAAACTTCATCTAATGGATAAGAAAACAACCTACAAGGAACATCTCCATGCATAAGCTGTAAATGAGTTAACACGCTCTTGTATCTCTGAATATGTTCCTTGGCTTGATCCACATCATGCCTAAACCTAGGTAAACAAACTTCTACACCTTCAGGAATTTGATGAATAGGCATGTTTAAATTGCTATAATAATCACCTATCCAAGATGCAACTCTTTTCTTTATTGAAGTAAACAACATCATTAGTGAATTTTAAAGAACACAAATTTAATGTCAATATTATTAGTCAAAGAAATGTATCTTGCAAATAAGCATGAAATGACTTACAATTAATCAAAAAATATGCATCAGATAAACCTTGGCATTAAATAATATCCTTCAATTTGCAATTTTTTTTAAACTAAGATATGAATGACTTCAAATGAAAATCAAATATTTACCTTTCATGCCTTCCTTCTAGCACCAATTATGTTGAGGTATAATTTCACCCAGTTGTGAAATCACACTCACAGTTAGGATTTTGGTTAGAAAACCCTCTCTTGCAAAGAAATATAAATTTCTCTAAGGTTCCTTTCACTTAATGTGTTTATATGTCATGAAAATGCATCAAAATAAGTGCTTTAGTGATTTACAAGCAACTATTAATAAGGGGCCTATTTCGTAATATTTTATTGCGTTATGCTATTGATTATTCATGAAATTAATTCCCCACATGTAATATTACAAATCAAATATTGCAAATAAACTTTATGAAATGTAAATATTTGAATTAAACCTTAGGAAAATTATTTAAATTAAATTATTCAAATAATTAATGTTGGAACTTTATAATTATTTGAAAAATATCATTAATTAAACTCTAATGTTTATTTAGAATATGAAATTTTGAGAGTTTAATAAGTGAAATAAAATTTATCCTAATATCCAATTGAAACTTTGCATGAACTTAGGGTTTTTATTTCCATTTAATTAATTAAAATCTAATGTTGATTTTAGAATTTGAAATACCAAGAGTTTAATAAATGAAATAACATTTACCCTAAGATCAATTTGAAACTTTGCATGAACTTAGCGTTTTGATTTTTCCATTTAATTAACTAAACTCTAATGTTGATTTTAGAATATGAAATATCAATAATTTAATAAATGAAATAACATTTACCCTAATATAAGATTGAAAAATTTATATTAAGAATTAGGGTTTTTATTTATACGTGAAAATGAAATTAAATAAAATGAAAAATATTTTAGGAAAATAAAAATAAAATGTGCAAAAAATTGGAACAAACATACATATTACTAAAATAATTTTTTTCAACCTTGCATTTACAGAAAATAATTTCTTGAAAATCTTAACTTACTCTACTGTGATTTGCATTCGTCAATAGTAAAATAGATGTAATATTCTAGGGTAATGAAATGAATGTCATATTAAATTATTTAATAAAATCACCATCCACATTCACAATTTTTATTAAATAAAAAAATAAAATCAAATGTGATTGATATTTCAATTAAAACATTAGACTTCAGAAAACCTGAACTTTGTAACAATGGATGACGTCCTTCAATGCAACAAATCTGTTCTTCAATTCTCCAATATATCTTCTCTCCCGATCTTATCTTTCCAATTTGTTCGACCCTTTTTCTTTGTTTCCAATGCTCTATTTATAATTATGTTCGTTCATTCAATTCTACAATTTAAAATGGATTTTATAACCATATCATTCTATTTACTTTCTACTCCTTTGTTTGTTCATTCCGTTCTACATTATAATGAAAACCTGCAAAACCAACACAAAACTTTTTATAATAATGTAATTTAAATATTTTAATTAAAACATTTACAATACACTTTGAAATAAAAATATTCAAAATGAACTTTAAATATTTTAATTGAACTTTAAAATGAATGTTTTAAAACATTAAAATTATATACTTTAAATATTTTAATTAAAACATTTACAATACACTTTGAAATAAAAACATTCAAAATGAACTTTAAATATTTTAATTAAACTTTTAAAATGAATGATTTAAAACATTAAAATTATACTCTAAAGTATTTTATTTAATGATTTTAAATGATTTATTTTAAATATTAAAATTAAAAGTTTTTAAAATTAAAACATTTAAAATCACACTTATCAAGTCTTAACATTTTTCAAAAGAAAAATGTTAAGACTTAACATTTTATCTTTAGCTCTTGGACCACCTCGGTCGATTTAGAAATCATGTAAATCCTCTTATACAAGGTTCAGGGACCTTTCAACACCTTTTCAACCAATAAAAAAAAAAAAACATTTTTCAAAAGAAGATCAACAAAACCAAAAAACAACCAATTGAATGATGTCAAAACTTCAAAAATAAGCATCGAAAGTTTTAAAAATTCAATGGGTCCCAAATATTGGGGTCGTTGTCAAGTGGTCACAATAGGTAGCTTTGGCCTCTTGAATTAGAAGAGAGCCTTGCCAACCTGCAAATTTTTTTATCATTATTTGGATGACATTGTTCCACATACTTTCATTGGGTTTGCCCTAGAAAATAGGTATACTAAGGTAAATGGAAGGGAATTTGAACATGGTGCAACCTAAGATTTTGGTGATTTTGATATGTCTATCATTGGGAGTGTTAAGGTCATGTATGTTATGATATTAGTGTAGTGTAAATATTTCTTTTTTTGACATTGGGTGAAAAAATAGGGTTTTGAAAGGACCCCTAACCCTTTTATAAGAAAGGTTTGATTATTTTAGAAAATAAAAACCACAGGCCAAAAAATGAGATCCTAGCAAAAATCACACACCTTTCCTTCTAGGAATGAATGATGCTAAAGATGTTACAATTTATTACATCATTTGGTGATGTTAGATTACTTTAGGGGAAAGTTATCTAGTTACTTCATGCAATGTAATAAATGTGCAAGTGTTAATGTGCAAGTGTCAATGTGCAAGCTGTATATGTGCAAGGTGTCCCTTGTAAATCTAGATAGAGTGTTCACCAATGAATCTATATTCCTATATAAATAGCCTCATATATCTACTTGAATGCTTCACTTACTATTCATGTAAAGAGATGTCTTATTATTCTGGTCTTTGCCTTGTGATGTAATGGAATGTTACTAAGGCTAACATTGGTATTAGAGCTATGGTCATTCCTATATAGGAATAGAGAAATATCTCACCACCATCACTTTTATAAGCTTCAAAATAAAAGACCTTGGGGAGGTCTCAATAATCATCCAGTAAAAGGCTTGGAGAGCCTTACTAAAAAAAATCATCAAAGAACTCATTGGAGAGATCCACTACCAAGGAGAAGCCTCTAATAGTTAAGGACTTGGGAAAATTATTGCCATCTGACAACAAGAACAAGAGAAGAATAATCTGTCAAGGAGCACCAAATCCTATAAGAAGATTCCAATGAAGACCTCAAGACATTCATAATCTCGAGAAAGAAAATCCTACTTAAAGTCAAAATTCGATAAGAAGACTTGAATACAGGAGAAGCCTGCAATGTCCAAGAGATTTTAATATTACCTCTCATATAAAGAAGACACCATATCAAAAAAATGTAAGCAATTATTGGTGCAAGTAGATTCATTAATTGGATTACTTATCAGATTTGTTAAAGCACCTTAATTTGGATTAAAATTGCAAAAAGGAGAATTGAATTACAGTATTCAAAAGTGCAAAAAGAGAATGTTCTTTTTAAGGTTCATTTGCACATTAGGAGTTGATTAGATTTCAAAATTATAACTATCTATCAACTACCTATCATCTACTTTGGAAAGCAAAATAAGACTAGCTCCTACTACCTTGCTTATAAGGAAATTGTAGAATAATTCTTGAAGATTCATTTCAAATTATTCTTGATTAGTTGTAGTAAATTGATTAAGTGTATTATTTTTGAGAGTTGATTGGAGTGATAAGGTGAAATTGTTAGTGCATTAAAAGTAAAAGATTATTAGATTTATTTTCACTATTCTATTGCTCTCAAAAATATTATTGTTTGTGTTCATGAGAAGAGCACAAAATCAAAATTTGTCAAAGTGTCTAAAGACACTGTTAGTGCACAAAAATCTACAATATTAAGTGGCCAAGAGAAGCCACCAAATCAGCTCAATCCTCCAAGCATTGGAGAAGAAAGTAGCCACCAAATATTAGCAAAGGAAGCCTCAAATCGAGACTTGGTGAGTCTCAAATTCAAAGCACAATAAGGTTTCTATTACAAAGAAATAGTGCAGGAATATACAAAAAAAGGAGCTTCTATCAAGTGGTTACAAGCTTGGGTTCATTTGTAAAATATCCAAGCAAAAATGGGAAGGTGTCTAATCAAAGAGACAACCTCAAAACCCCTACATTGCATTCAAAATTATTCCACAAAACCAGAAATTCAGATCTAAAAGGAGTGCAAAAGAAGGTGCAATAAAGGATATTTTATATATAAATACATTACATTGTATTGCACTATCCTAATCTAGTTTATACAAGGAAAGAAGGCAGATTTGAAGGTGCCTCAAAGGTACAATATTCACTAGAAAAACCAGCTGAAGGTGGTTGAATTCTAGCATCTATCCAAGCATAGAAAAATGAGCCACTCTAAGGGCTCATTCTCCTCACATCTTGGATGGTCGAACCTGCAAAAGATAAGGAGCAAAATCAAAGGAAGAAACAATGTTATTCGAGAGCAACATTGTCTACAAAAGGAGGATGTATAACAGGTGAGAAAAGAAGAAGATTAAAGCACCATTGGAGTGTTTCAAACTCCACATCCGCATTGCTCAAAATCGGTGCTCAAGCCTCCAAATCGTTGCTCCACATCCCAACTAAAAACATTGCAATTGAACAAAAGAGGAGTTGGGGATTTTACAAGGTTAAAAGAACCTCCAAAGGGTCCATTGAAGTAGTGATAGATAAGATGTCCATGCACAAGGAGGAAGTGACATTTGTCACTTGAGGTAAAACCCTAACGCTCCTCATGCGAGCACTCATCTTCAAGAAAGGAGTTACAAGCTATGGTTGGTGCATTGAGTGTATGAGATACACTTATCCATAAGGAAACCAAGCACTTTGCTAAAGAACGTAACATCCATATGTTACTCAAAGGAAGAAATAAGCATTTTTTAGCACCTTCTACTCCTCAAGATCTCAAGAAGAAAATGGAAATGCCACTTGGCACTTAATACAAGATTCTCCTCCATTTTAAGGGCATCAACGACCAAGCATTCAACAATATTTACATCTCTGCATTCAACACTTGGGGTCTGCATGCATAGGGCCGAGTTGCAGCATGTAAGGAAGGTGATAGAGCCTTCAATTTTGTGGTCAAGTAAGGTCAAAGGTAGAGACTAAAGGTAGCATATTTGGAACATTAAATACATGGAAGGTTCCAAGAAGCTCCATTGGAGGGTACAATCAAAGCATCAACATCAATATTGCAGCCCTTTCACATCTAAAATTAGCATCGATTATTGCTTGATATAAGGTAAGGTTTATTCCCATTTTTATGTGCTTTCATTTCTTGGGAGTTATAAGGTTAAACTTAGAGGAATTTAATCATATTGAAAGCCATACCTCAAAGGGAATAATTTATCAAATCAATATAATATTTGCAATATAAAACTTAGGAGTAATAAGGGTTTCTACTAGAAATTAATCTTAAATATTTGCAAATATTATTGTGGTCTAATTTTTCCAAAATTAGGGAGTTATAAGGGTTACTACATCAAATTAATTTATTGTAAATTAGATACACTTAAATTAATTCCTAAAGGGATATTAAAAAGAGAGGTTTATCAAAGCATTTCAAAGGTTGGAAATTTATAATATTATTGTCTCAAAATTCTCAAAAGAGACAAAAGAAATCCAACATTAAAACCTCTTTAAATTTGGGAAAAGTGCTTAGTTCAATAGGAGCAATAAGGGATAATAGAAGTTGATTTTGGTATTTACAAAACTTTACAAAATCAACCAAAATTGAACTACAATTTACAAAAGCACTATATTCATTTCAAAGCATACTTGGGAGACATAAGGTATTCCACAAATCCTGATAAAAATAACATCATGGATTATTGGTATATAGATTTAGGTGCAAGTAAGCATATGACAGGAAACATACATTGGTTCAAATATTTGAAGAAGATAAATGAAAATCTAGTTGTTGTAGCAGATAGAAAAATATATGAAGTAAAAGGAATTGGAAATATTCCAGTAAATCTTAAGGATGGAAGAGGTATAATAAAAAATGTATTGTATGTTCTAGGATTAACTACTAATCTTATTTTTGTTTCTCAACTCATGGATCAAGACTTAACTGTTGAGTTCAAGGTTCTCACTGGTAGAAAATAATGTCACATCTCTAGATAGGGAAGAATGATAGCATCAAGATCGTATAAAAATGGTCTATTTGTCCTAGACACTGCTATTCACTCAGCTCTTTCAACCAATGCTTCAGAACTATGGCACAAATGACTAGGACATACCAGTGAAACATCAATGAAGGAATTATTCAAATATCAAATGGTAGGACTACCCAATTTATCTCCAGAAACTACTGTATGTCTAGAATGCTTAGAAGGAAAACAACATAGAATTCCTTTCGAACTTTGTCAACACAGAGCTCAACATCCTCTAGAAATAATATATATAGATTTATGTGGACCAATGAAAGTTGATAGTGTTGGAGGACATAAATACTTTCAATTATTTGTTGATGATCACACTAGAAAAATGTGGGTATCTTTCATGAAGTACAAATCAAAAGCATTCAGTCATTTCAAACAGTTCAAACTTCAAGTGGAAAAAGAATCAGGGAAGACCATAAAAGCACTTCGTTCAGATAGAGGAGGAGAATTTGTTTCCAAAGAATTTGACTCATTTCTTGAAGAGAATGGAATTAAGAGATAACTTACTACAACATATTCACCTCAGCAAAATGGAATTGCAGAAAGAAGAAATAGATCAATAATGGAAATGGTAAGATGTATGTTAAAGGAAGCACAACTTGATCACAAATACTAGGCTAAAGCAGTACAAACAACAGTCTACATACAAAACAGACTACCAACAAGAGTACTCAAGCATATTACACTAGAAGAAGCATGGTCAAGACAAAAGCCCAACATAGAAAAACTAAAGATCTTCGGATGCAAAGCCTACATGCATGTTCCAAAATAAAAGAGGACTAAACTAGATGACAAAACTATGACAGGGATATTTGTTGGCTATGACAATGAATCTATAGGATACAAAATACTAGATCCATCTACAAAGAAAGTCTACATTAGTAGAGATGTGATCTTTGATGAAAAAGTCAAGATCGACATAGATAAATCTAGTGGTGACACAGAAGTCCTCATAAATCTATCTAAAGAAGACACAATGAGTATAGAGTCAGAATCAGAATCTCAAGAACAAGATACATAAGCATCAACAATACTGCCTAGAAAATAACCAATATGGCTCAGAGACACTCTCAAAGAATCAAATCTAGAAATAATGCCAGATCTCACTTCTATAGGACCTCAAACTCGTAGCATGACTAGAATAAACAAAGGAATGCTAAGTAACTCAGTAGAACCAACATCAACTTCTCAAGCACTGAAAGACTCACACTGGAAAGCAACTATAGAATCTGAATATGCATCACTCAAAAAGAATAAGACATGGAATCTAGTAAACCTACCTCCAGGAAATAAAATAGTGGGATGCAAGTGGGTTTACAAAATCAAATACAAAGTAGATGGAACACTTGACAAATACAAAGCTCGACTAGTAGCCAAAGGATATACTCAAACAAAGGGAATTGATTATGAAGAAACATTCACACCAATAGCTCAAATGACTACTATCCGAATAGTCTACACACTAGCAGCACATCATGGGTGGAAACTTCATCAAATGGATGTGAAAAGTGCATTCCTTAATGGTGACTTAGAAGAAGAAGTCTATATGACACAACCTAAAGGCTTTGTTATTCAAGGATAGGAAAACAAGGTATGCAAATTGAATAAATCTCTATATGGCTTGAAATAAGCTCCCAGAGCATGGAATATAAAGATCAATAATCACCTATTACATCATGATTTCAAAATGAGTTCATCAGATCCCAGTCTATATACCAAGAAAATTGGAAATGATATCTTGATCTGCATAGTATATGTTGATGACATAGTGATTACTGGAAGTTCAGAAAATTTAATAAGTGACATAAAAAAGGATCTAGAAAATGTATTTGAAATGACAGATCTAGGACTAATGAACTACTGCCTTGGTCTAGAGATTTATCAAGGAAAGGATAAAATAGTTATCACTCAATCAAAATATGCAAAAGCTCTTCTTGAAAAGTACATAATGACAGAATGTAAGCCCAAAGATACACCAATGGAACAAGGGATTCAACTATCCAAAAATGATAAAACACCATTGGTTTCAGCAATAATGTATCGTCAGTTGATTGGAAGTCTTCTATACTTAACAAATAACCGACCAGACATAGCATTTGCAGTAAATTATCTTTCACGGTTCATGCAAGAACCAAGGGAAAGTCATTGGAAAGCTACAAAAAGAATATTACAATATATCAAGAAGACTACAGACTATGGATTAACTTATATGAAGGATGTCAAAGATTTTTGTCTATAGGGATACTCAAATTTAGATTATGCTGGATCTATTGATGATAGGAAATCTACCTCAGGTTATGTCTTCTATCTCGGATCAGGACCCATATCTTGGCACAATAAGAAATAACATATAGTAGCACAATCATCAACTGAAGTAGAATATCGAGCAACAAGAGATACAACCTGTGAAGCTCTATGGTTACAATACATACTATCTGACATGGGAATCAAATGAACTCCCACTATGATATTCTGTGATAATCAAGGAGTACTGAATCTGATCAAGAATCCAATCATACATGAAAGAACAAAACATATTGAAGCTCAATGTCATTTCATCAAGGAACATTTTTAGAACAAGCATATCATCCTCAAGTATGTTCCTACAGAAGATCAGTTGGTAGACATCTTTACAAAGGCACTTGGAAAAATCAAGTTTCAAACATTCAGAGATCATCTATGTGATTCAAGAGAACTTCATACCAAATAATGTAATACATGGGGGTGTTAGAATATATTACATCATTTGGCTATGTTAGATTACTTTAGGGGAAGTTATCTAGTTACTTCATGCAATGTAATAAATGCACAAGTGTCAATGTGCAAGTTGTATATGTGCAAGGTGTCCCTTGTACAACTAGGTAGAGTGTTGGCCAAGGAATCCATCTTCCTATATAAAGAGCCTCATATCTCTACTCAAATGTATCACTCTCTATTCATGTAATGAGATGTTTTATTGTTCTGGTCTCTATCTTGTGATGTAATGGAATGCTGCTAAAGCTAGCAAAATATACACTAACAAAAAATGAATTACAAAGATACTACCTAGATAGAATAGACTCAAATTAAGCATTATCATTTAGTTCAATGACCTTGATAGAAACTGACAACACACTTCAATCAATTTTTGATATTATTCAATCTAACAAGATGACCTTCAGCCTCCAATGCAACTATTCTTTGTAATGATAGTGGAAAGTTGTCATACCAAATTATGTTGTAACCTCTATCCATCCCCAGATTGGCCATAACATTAGCAACATGATTACCTTATCTATAAATATGATCAATTACAACATCACTCATCTATTTTAGGATCCTTGAAGTGTCCTTTATAATGTTAAGTATAAACCTATTCTCTATTTCTCCTGATTTCAAGTCTCTAATAATGTTTAGAGAGTCCCTTTGGACCATAAATTATCTATAACCTCTATTATATAACTATTGAACTCCTAAAAAAATATCTTTGTATTCTACCATATGGTTGGTCTGAACTCCATAATCCTCTACATAAGTGCATAATATTTTACCTTTATCATTTCTAATCACTTTGCCCCCTCTTCCTCTTCATGGATTTCCTTTGGTTGCCCCATAAAAGTTAAGTATTATCCAAACTTATATTGTTTTCATCCATATTGTGTTCATTATTTTTTGGGTTGAGTCCATTATGTATGGTTTGGATTATTTTACCTTCCACCCTTCAATAATCATTATTTATTCTCTTTTCTCATACATTTTAACGTCTGGGAGAATGGATAATTTTTTTCAATACCATATTTTATTCTTTTAAATATATATACTCCATACTTCCTCTCATTCCTAAATATGTGTCTATTCCTTTCCCACCATATGCCCCATATATAGTGAGGGAGAATTGAGCTCCATAATATCGTTAAGCTCTCACTTTCAAAGGGAGATCTCCATTGGTTAAACAATTCTCTAAAGGTTTATGGCATGCTCCACTTGACTGAAAGAGAGTTCATTATAGACTAGAAAATTTTATTTGAACCCTCGCAATGGTTGAATAAGTGATCTAATGACTCAACATCCTTCTATCATAAACAACACATATTTCTCATTTCGTTTACTCTTAACCATTTTAATTTTAAAACATTATGCCTAGTAAATTTATCTTTGAGTCATACCAACAAAGGTCCCTTGAAGGAACAACTATCAACAACCTTTAGGTTTATCTACATTGGCCAAGACTTGGCATATGTGAACCTTGAGGGAAAAAATCTTTTCATTTCAAAAGAGAACATATCATTGTTCCAAGTATGTTGGCTTGCCCTTTATACACCAATAGTTGTATTTTACCTCTTTATCCCCAACAAACCTAGCAAGGGAGGGAAAAACCAAATTGGGTCATTTCAACAGTAACCTTATAGTAATATTAATCACAAAATAGTGCTCTTGTATATACATATACATATATATATATATATATATACCCATTAAAAAAAAATTCAATTTATATTTATTGAATTAAAAATATTTTTATATAAAATATGTTTAATTTTATAAATGTTTTTAATTTTTTTATATTATTAACATGTTTAAGAGTTTTTCATCTAGCTAGCTCCCCTAGTTGTAATTGAGGTAATATTTTTGAAAAAAAGGTTTCAATCTTTTAGAAGCCATATCTTTGTGTAAAGTTTTCTAATTCAAATAAATCTCATGTTATTTTGTGTCGAATTTGAAATTTTTTGAAATGAATGGTCATATGAAAGAATCCAATTATTATTGAGGGACATGCACCCATTTTTTAGAAAAAATATCTAATGGTTTAGGAACCATATATTTTTGAAGGGTTATCCAATTCATATGCTTCTTGGACAATTTGTGCATAATTTGAAGAGATTTAAAATGAGTGGTCATATAAAGAAATTAGAGTAGTATTGAGGGAGACATGACCCTATGAAGTCAACCATCTAGAATAAGGGAAATAACATTTTTTTATATCACAAGAAAACATAATTGTAGATATTTATCAAATAAGGTATTAATGATAAGAGGAGAAATTAAGGGATAGGAAAACAACATGATGGGTTTTTAAGCCTTAATAATACCACACATATCATAGGATCAAATATAATATAGTTACAATATAATAAGGTCAAAATAATAATACGAGAAAATTAATATGTAAATCAAGATTAATAATATATTAAATAACATTCAATAATAAATAAAACATGAATATAAATAGCCTAAGTCATACATGTACTAAGCATGTAGAACCACTTACAATATTAATTGATCAAAATGTATGCAATTTTTATTACTCCACTTTCTCATACAAATATGATAAGAAATTGCTCTCCTCTCTATAATGTAATGTGATACAATATATCTTGATGCATTCTTATGGAGTATATATCAATAGTAAAATGACTCTTTGGATACTTGACTATTCCTTTCCATATGCCAAGTCTCATGACTATTGGCTTCTCTACTTAGCACTTGCATACTTGATGAACACTTGACTCTATAATGTATGCACACCTATACATGACCCTTGAACATCACTTTGTACACTATAACCTAATACACTTGTGCACATCATTACATTACATATTTACACTCTTTCATATAAGACATGTGTGCACATAGACTTAAATTACACTTGTATATTCACTCACATCACACTTGTGCATTTCATACACATGCACACTTACATAAAAGGGGAAATAATACTCACACTTTAAACTATGACTCAACTCTAATATATTATTTACAATATGTACCTTGAAGGTATCATGAGGGTGTATTAGGATATACCAAATAGTGGAATATACTCCCACACCTCATTGCATTACATTATTTGGTTATTGAAGACTTTAGTCTTCAATCATGGTCTTCATATTGATCTTCAATATTCAAGTGACCTTGCAATGCATGTAATTTTCTACTTGAGCTTCATTAGCTTCTTCTTCTTCTCCTTTCTTGTTTTTTTTTGTGTTCATCATTATCTTCATGTTCTTCAATATTTCTAGCTTTAAGATTACAAGTCTCTTGAACTCTCTCATTGTCATCATATTCTTGCATTATAATTTTTCCTTTGCCTTTGTCTTTGGAATCACAATATTTTTTTTTTTCATATATAGTTACTTCTAAACATTCACTTAGAGCATAATAATAAATTTCTAATTTAGACGTACTTGTAATATCAACATTGCATGAAGAATGAAACATTTTTTTCTAAAAATGATTCATCAATTTTTACTTTTATCTCAAGGGATTTAACCAAATAGTATTGTTTCTCATTCTTACATTTATGAAACATAAGAAAAAGTAATGCCATGTAAATTATGCTACCTATATCTAAAGGTATCATAATACTATATTTTCCATCATCAATTGCTTCAACAATTCTTGCATGTAAATAGTATTCAAATGTTTCAAAATTTTCATCTATAGGTTCATTATAGATTAAATTTGAGAATAAATATATTTCTTCTGTAGACTTTTCAATCAAATTGTTAATCCCAAACTTTGTGACATATACTTTTTCTTTTCTAATAAAAGACTCCATATTGATATCCATAAAATTTGTAGATTCTAATTCTTTTTAAGTAGTCATCCTTATAATTACTAA
The DNA here is from genome assembly GCA_028583015.1 of Wollemia nobilis. NCBI lineage: Eukaryota > Viridiplantae > Streptophyta > Pinopsida > Araucariales > Araucariaceae > Wollemia > Wollemia nobilis. Next base: position 1,499,129 of record JAQPPZ010010331.1, on the reverse strand, counting down.
GTTAAAAATACACCAAAGTTTCTAAATTAACACCTTATGAAGTAGTATATCGTATGTCTCCCTAGTTCTAGAAACTAAAGAATAAATTTTGCATTTTTTATTTTCCTAATTTTGATGTTGAAATCCTTTTGTCTCCCAAATAATTAAATTTGTAAATATTAAAAAACTTTAAATTTCAATTTTTTTTCAAAAATAAAAACAAATCAAGCTTCAAATTTAAAAACTTCAAATTCACACAATTAACTTATCACTCCAAATTTTTTATAAAAACTTATTTCTACTACTTTCAAATATTTCTATAAAACCTTATTACTCCTAAAATAGAAAAACAATACTAAAACCTTATTACTCCTGATTTATAAAAACTTAATAAAGCTTATCACTCCGAAATAAATTTCAATTCTCAAATTGAAACTCTAACTTATCACTCTAAATATAATAACTTTAAATTTAACTTTATAAAAAAATAACTTTATATAACTTTATAAAACCCTAAATATATTTGCAAATGAATTACTTCACCAACCTTTGCAAATGAATTATTTCACCAAGCATTTGGAAATGAATTATTTCACCAAGCCTTTAGAAATGAACGATTTCACCAAGACTTTGTAAATGAATTATTTCACCAAGCCTTTACAAATGAACATATTCAAGCGTAAATTCTCTGTTGTGATTGAAATTGCTTTTTTTATGAATCCTCACATATGCTTTAATATTTTGCTATTTCTCCTTAAATGACACTTGTATCTATGCAAACATTATGATTTCTATTTTGTCTTTGGTTGGAATTGCCTTAGACATTACTTGTAGTAGATGTTGTCAATGAAATCCCTTTGGTCTCAACTATTACATTATTTGGGATACTTAGTCTTAGATGTTACATTGCTTGGCACACTTGGTATCAATTGTTATATTTCCTTTGAAACACCTGGAACTCATCTGCTCTCTTCCCTGGTAGCACTCAATATTGCTCTCTATCTACTTCCGAACAAATTCTCAAAAACTTGATTGCCTTCAATAAGGTGCTTATATTTTTATATTCTAATGAAGTTCTTAGATATTATTATATTTTGAAGCTATAAACTTATAATAAATGAAAACACAAGGATGGAAATAACCATGCAATGTTATATCTATGATAATAGCTAACTAATATGCATGAAAATATGATAAGAAACTTCTGAAATAACTCAATAAATAGCCATTAATGAAATCTCATGAAAATATACAATGTTATTCAATGGAGGTCACAACCTCTCCATCTTGCAAAAATTATCTACATTGTATCTACTACTACTCTACCTATACACTTCAAAATCCTCTCACACTTCTACTATATGAAGGCCTATTTATAATGATACATGCCTCCTTTCCTTCCACATTTCTATGACACCTCACTATTCTATTCTAAGGACTCATGTACGTGTGGACTACATGCATATTTACATCATTGCACATTCTAACATGTGCATTTATTACATTGCTTTAATAAAGTAATTAACTCCTAATACAATCCTAATCTAAATATGTACCCATGATCGTATATTAGAAAGAACAAAATAATGTAATATATTTCAACACCCCCCTGTATTACATTTTTTGGGTATTGAAGACTTTAGTATTCAATATGGATCTTCATCTTTCAGATATTATTTATCTTGATTAGGTCCTTCTTATTTAGTTTGTATATGGCCAAGTAGGGCGTAGTTTTTTTGACCTCTCATCCTCCTAATTTTGAATCTTCTAGTTATTTGTCTATATTTATGATATATTGGTTCATTTTTTGCAATTTGTTTCTCAAAGATATTAGCATTATTTTGGAATACAACATCTTGTGAGGTTCCAATTGTATCTAGTGCATATATGTTTCTATGGATTGATCCAGTGGCTTCTATCTCATATTGATTTATGATGAGACACCTATTGACTCCATTTGAGTATCTAAAATCAATTATCCTTTTGCTCTCTACTAGCTTTGCTACTGAAATAATATTAGATGATAATCCAGGAACATACATTACATTATGTAGCAAAAAAAATGGAAATGATTTACTAGGAGTTACACATCCATATCCATGTATATGATAGAATTTTCCATCTGTAATTTTCAACCTGTAATTATCAGTGACTTCAAGGCAATCAAACCATTGTAAGTTTCCTGTCATATGATGACTTGCACCTGAATCAATATACCAAATATCCTTTTCATTTTGACTTGTGAAATTTTTTGGGTTTGAAGTGATTTTACATATTTGATATGGTATATTGGATGGATTTTGATCTTGAGTCCTCTTGTAGTGAGTATTGTGATGAAATGTCCCTTTTGCCAATCTATCCATACTCTCAAAAATTGTAGTATTTCTTTTATCAATATGACCAAACTTTGATTAGAATTCCTTTTACCTCTAAAGAATAATTTTTATTCAAGTTTTATAACCTTTGAAGTTGTCAACCTTATGAATCCCTAGTGGTTGATAATATGACTAATTAATATATTTCAATTTGTAGAATCAATCTTGAAAAGACTTTTCTAATTTTCAAGTTTTGTAAAAGATATTTCTACCTTAAAAATAAATGAACTATGGATTTGATAGAATGCTTGGCTTTCAATATTTGAGTTTAATTCCTTTTGTCTCCCTAGTAATGTGATGATAAATTTAATATAATGTTTAACTCTTTAAAATAATTATTTCATCTCTCCTTGTGGAAAGTTTAAGGATGTAACTTTCACTTAATAAAAGTCTCAATTAAGATATTTGATAGAGAATAATGTAACTTGTTTTATTTCATAGTTTTTGTAATGGATAAGGTTCATAACCGTCAGCATTTAATGTAGTCTTATCTGATAGAAAGCTTTGTAATGTCTATTTATAGGCATGATTGGTAATACAAATCTTAAGTTTTTATTTGTGCAATTATTTCGTGTTTGTTTATAATTGTATCCACATTAGTTTGGTATTAGAGTCAAGCATAGGGTTTGGAGAGTATCCTCTTCCTTAGACCAGGTTTGGTTAAAAAAGGAATGAGAAATCCTCCCTGTGGATCTTGGTTTGGTGGTTTCATTTACCATTTGGTGAACACTTTTACATTTCTTTTATAGATATTTTGAAGCTTTGGCTTGCTTGCACTCTAATTGATTTGAAAACTCCACCATAGCTAGGGTTTGTGTTTTCTCAACCCTCTACCTTACCATTTCTACTTGTTACCACTTTGAACTTTAAGTTTGATGCCATGGTCAATTAGAAGCTTTATGAGGTCTCTCACAAACTTATAGATCTCCCCATGGAAATTTAGAAGAACCACATGCCTATGCTAACTGACTTTCAGTAGCTCCAAGCTGAAATGGTCGTAGTTGTTGTCAAAATTATTCTTGCTAATTAAAATTTTGTTCCAAAACTCATAGCAACACCTGGACTTGAACCAGGATCTGTGGACGAAATGCCCATCGACTTGCTGTTAGATGATGTTGCTAATGATATTGGATATTTTTCTATTGTTGATATTTTCAAATACAAACATATTTTTGAAGAAGAATTTCGTACCCCTTATCTTTATGGTGCCCAAGATGATTGTTTCTCTAGATTTGATGTTTCAATGCCAAAAAATAGCTTTCTACAACCACACCTTTGCACATTTGAAGCTCCTATTGCTTTGGTAGAAGAATTTTATCTCTCTACTACTATTATTATACTTGCTACACTTTGTCACCAAATTGTCCACAACCTCTTCACTATAGTTTTATCACTCGATGGTTCTTCTCTTGGATGTTGGTTTTCTATTCTCGATTGTGATCGCTTTGATTTATTATTTTACCTCTTTTACATTAGATCAAACTATTGAGCAGTAATATCTCACCTTTGTTAGACTTTGTTATTGAAGTTTTTACCTAGCAATTATTAAAAATAATGGTAGCCATAGCCCCAAATTGATTGTGTTGTCTGCACTGCTTTACGATCTACCTACAACCCATTGCTTTCATTAGATCTGTTTCACCACTACACAACCTGGACGCTATTTTCCTCCCACTTGATATCCACACCTCGAGCATGATTTTATAGTAGTCACATGCTAAATGCTTATGAGGCCATCATTCAACATTGAACTTTCTATCCTCCCATCGATCTGCAAACATACCACCAAATGTGCCACTTTTCGCACAGATCGAATGTTTTTCGGTGTTGATCTGGTCATGTTCAGTGTAAAACTATCCATTTTCGGTATTTTTCCATCCACAGTCCACCTAGATTTTCCTCTTGCCCACCCTCAACCATGGCCTCCACCATTAAATAAATTAAATTAAATTATTTTTAATTTAATTTAATTTTCCCTCCACCATTAAATAAATTAAATTAAATTATTTTTAATTTAATTTAATTTTCCCTCCACCATTAAATAAATTAAATTAAATTATTTTTAATTTAATTTAATTTTTCCCTCCACCATTAAATTAATTAAATTAAATTATTTTTAATTTAATTTACTTGCATGTATTCCCATCATTAAATTGCGCATACCCATCATTTGTGCACGGACCATCATTACCGCTCCATTAAATAAATTAAATTAAATTATTTTTAATTTAATTTAATTTTTGCCATCATTAAAACCAAAAATTTAATGCATGCCCCCTTTTTCATGCCGCTCTCATTAAATGCATTTCAAAAACTATTGTTTTCCTTACATGCAAGCCATTGTTACTGACTTTCCTTACATGCATTTTAAAACAAAACCAAAATCTAATACCATTTAATCCTAGCAATTGTTTCGTGTCTCTTTCAAGGAAGTTTCTCTTGCATGTTCTTTGTACTACCCATGTTGCTTTCTTCTATCGAATCAAGGGACCCATCCACCTATTTTCTTGTATAGGAATGTTTACAGTCATTGGAGAGCATTTTTCGAGCCTGATTCAATACCAACATTAATTTTTTGTTTTCTAAAGACCTGCTCAAGTTCATCAATTTTATCTTCTTATTTTATAACAAGAGTACATTTTTAGTTGTACCCGACACTCCGTATCTACCCATATTTCTCTTCCACACGTGTATGCATTTGGGACCAATGCTTTCTCAATGGGGAGGAATGATAGGGAATAATGTAACTTGTTTTTTTTCATAGTTGTTGTAACAGATAAGGTTCATAACCATCAACATTTAACGGAGTCTTATCCTATATAAAGCTTTGTAATGGCTATTTATAGACGTTATTGGTAAGATAAATCTTAAGTTTTTATTTGTGCAATTCTTTCGTATATGTTTGTAATGTTGTCCACATCAATATTCAAGTTGGATTCTCTATGTCCCTTAAATTTATCTATGAGACTAATAAAATCAATCTTCCAAATTTTAAATAAATCTAGAGTTTGACTTCCCTCTACCTTTGTATAATGAAGTTTCTAAATTTCTATGATTTCAATTTGATGTAGGATTCCTTGTATCTCCCAAGTTAGAAATTTAGAAAGACTAAATATTTACAAATTAATATTATGTCTCCTTGTTTATGGTTTGCAAATATTTGAAGCAATAATAATAAATATTTTAATGCTTCTAATTTCTACTTCTTTCTTAAGGCAATCAATATGCTTTCTAGGGTTTATTTTAACACCTTATTACTCCTATATTTCAATATCCCTAGAGTATAAAATTAATTGATATCAACCTTAATGTATATGCCTTAATTTCACCTTTGAAATTGCAATATATATGATGATAATTCTTAACTTCCAAGTGCTTAATTTTGAATTGCAAACTGACTGTAATCAACTCGATTTCTTGCATCTTAATGGTAGTTGACTCCTTGTCAACTTTGAGGTGCTATGTAGACCTCTCACTCCTCTTTGTCACCATATTATGTGCTCTTATTCAACATCAATATGCTATATTGCACACTTCTCTTCAACTAATGCACTCATTGTGTTCTTACTCCTCAATCTGTGTGCTACCTTATAGTCTTACATATTACCTTAAATTCATGACTCTTCTCTTTAATATTGGATTCTCTTTTTAAATGTGCTATATATGTTCTTAACATTGTGTAATATGGATGATGCCAAGTGGCACTTTCATTTTCCAACCTTCTTCAAAACAACTTTGTTGCACCTTCTTTCGATGCCTATAACAAATAGAGTTAGGAGGCAACTATTTTCTTCAACATATTTATCTATAATCAATGCTTCCTTGAGAGTATTATACCAATGATGTTATCGCTTAGGTAATTCCTCTTTTCTTTGTGTTTGAGTTATCTTCAACAACGTGGTGACTTCCCTCTTGCTTGCATGAAACACCTTCTTCCATGTGGTGTGTATCCTTCACCAATGTGCCCTAACTTCCTTTAGGCTATTCAATGTATTAGTCTCAATTAATTAATGCTCATTCACTGCACTTCTTACTATACTTTCAATGCTTCTATGTTAGTATTAAGATATTCTTCCAATTCTTCTATGGCAAGGATATGATAGCTATTCTTCTAATGCTTCTATTGAGTTCCAACCATGTCTATGTGATGGATTTAGGCAGTGATTAGCTCATTGAAATTGATTCAAAATTATTAATCCTTATTGTATTTTGATGTATCTCCTCCTTATCTTGATGATACAAGCTTAATGAGTTTACCTTACACCCTATAATGACTTCCATGTTGTATACCTAAGCTAAATGGAATGCTTGCTTTGGAGCAATATACTGTAATGATATGGGAAAACTAGAGGCTAGTCTAAGTGCTAACTAAGCTTCTTCTAATGTTGTTACATGGGTAGAATAGAGACTACATCCTATGATTCCTGCATAGTTGTGATGTACCATTCAATTTTATTGCTTAGAGGTAGACATTGTTGTGTTTCCCTGTGTTGCCTTCACCAAAGGCTACCGAATATGAAAGGTACCTTGCTTTTCCATCAAAGGTTTTTAGGTGTACCTTATCTTGCCTTCACCAAAGGCTTCTTAGATCCTAATCATACTTATATTAAAATCCTTAATGTAGCTATTTATCCCACCTTTTGCTTTTACCTTTCTTGTTGTCTTTTTCTTATAAGAAATATCTATTATTGCTAAGGTGATAATTGCAAATTGATGTTATCCAAACTATATCCCTTTTCCTTGGATATCCTTCACTTTTAGAGCTCTATTGAGTGGCTTAAATGAAGTAATTTGCAAATGTAGAATGCAATGATATAGATATTTACCCTTGTTTTTATTTCTCTCAAAATATATCTAACTTCTATTTTTATGTGTAGGTTTGAACCTTGTAGACTATAACTTTTGCACTACCTTGAAGACTTTAAATTGAAACTTATTTATGCAACCTTTAAACCTTGAAATTGGTGCTCATTAATTAATAAGGAACCAAATATAAAATTTCAACTAATGAACCATTTGCACCTTAGTTGCATACTATTGATTAGTGTTTTATACACACCCTGGGAAGAGTATATAAGAAACACCAATAACACATAAATGGGAATAAATTCCCTATCACTTTAGGATCTTGCTGGTTATCCAAGGTGTGAGTTACAGGGTTGGGTCGAATGTCCTTGCTCTTTTCCACTTCTAAAATAGTTTCAAGTAGACTGTCTGTGTACCTGCAAAGGGGTTCAAATTTTGTCAGGTGTTTTTTTGGTTTATGAATCATATTTATATTTTTGTGAATTGATCTAGCTCTTTGTATCTCAGCATATTAAACAAATAAAGATTTTTTAAAGAAAATAAAAATGGGAACCTTTCAAAAATAAAATAGAGAGGGTAAGGTAGGGTAGAAAAGAAAGGATGAAATACTGTAATTTTAATTGTTAACCATTATTTTAATTAAAACATGTTGTTGTGTTCACTAAGTGGGACAAATAGAATAACAAATTATCCAGATTTCTAAGATTAACTTGTTATCTAGCAAAGGGTAGAACAGGGAAATATAATAGAGTAACTTATTTAAATCATAATTTTCCTTAAAAATAACAGGATGAATTTGTAGATAGGCAACGCTCATGCACACAGACCAAAAGTATCAAATTTAGATCTTCAAACCAGATTATTTAAATAAATTTTAAGATAGTTTATCTCTTCTAAAATTTTAGACTTGTTGGGATTATTTTACCGGTAGCATAGCACACGCAGTAAAACTAGAGCCAATAGAAAAAGAAATTAATTTTAGAAATATTAAACTGCAATTTAGCTCTCAAAAAAACACCAACATACTAAAATCAATTAAATTCACAAAAATTAGAACCGTAATTATTTCAGTGAAAACAAGAATAAGGAAATGAGCACCGTTCAAGCTCAAGAAATATATTAGGCACCTAGCCACACCACTTCAGAGTAACAAAACCACAACAAATCCTATGTCGATAACAGAGGCTTTTCTAGAAAATAAATTTCATAAAAGAAAAAAACTTCTATTATAAATTCTTGCATCATTCTTTTACATTCAATGGGAGTATTTATAGAATCCAAACATACCCTGATATTTTTAAAAAATATCTAGCTTGCCGAAAATTAAAAACAATTTAAAATATCACTGTCAAAACGATTACAATATAAGAAATTTTTTAAATAGAGTTCTGATAAACTCTAACCACTTCAAAAATCTGCTCGGATATCTTGCCATAAATGGAGAAGATAAAATCTGATTTTATCTTCAATTAAAAGATAACTTTGTGCAAATATTTTCACTTTTCGGCAAGTTGGAGATGTACTTCATTAATTCTCTATCTATAAAATCTGGGTGTATCATCAATTTTACGCATCTTCTATCTCTGCACAATCACCTTTTTCTTGATTCGCAGTGAAATTCCAATCCCGCCATTACTTCCGTGATAAATGTGTTTGCCAACAAGCTCCTACAAATTTAAAAAAATTGAAAAGTTAGAACATTAGGTTTAAAATTAAATTAAATTAATTTAATTTTTTCTAAGGTTTCAGACATTAATTATTTAGGTTTTAAATTTTTAATCATTTTTCAAAGTTTGTCATGATTGATATTTTAATTCATTTTCTTAATATTATTTTAATTTTCTAGGGTTTGATATTGGCCACCATCAAAATTTCTAACTCCCTTGGAATGTCCCGAAATCGCGACATTTTAATTGCTTTTACTTCCTTCCGTGAGGATGTCGCGATATCGTGACACTTTAATTATCTCGAAGTCCAACCATTGCAAATTGTTTCTCCTAAGGAATACCGCACATTTTAATATTATGTTCTTCCAACACCATGGAACTTTGAAAATTTTCTATCCCGAATGGTGTCACAAAATCGCAATATTTTAATTGCCTCCATGCTAGTTTCTTGAGAATGTTGCGATATCACGACATTTTTATACTTTCCTTTCCTCCTCGGGTGAGATGTCGCGAAATAGCAACATTTTAATTTCCTTCTCTCCAACCCTAGAAATATCACGAAAACCAAAAATCAAACATCTTCTAATTTTCTCTCCTTGCTAGAAATGTCAGGGAATCGCGACATTTTAATAATATTTCGGTCTTTTCTTTAGAATGTCGTGATATCATGACATTTTTTTAAAAAACCTTAGCAATTAATTTAAATATTTCAAACCTTAGGAAACTATTGAAAATCAAAATTTCTGAAACACTTAACCATAAATAATACCATTAAAGCATAAATTTTTAGAAGAAATTGACTCAAATAAATGCACTTAGGCAAGCATTTTTGACACCTTGATGCAATGTTGGCAATTTTGGGTACCTTGAGTACATTGCCTTTGCTCAAGTATAGTTGTTGTCATTGATGTCAAGGAGCTCTTGGTAGTTGTTGTCTTTGATGTCAAGGAGTTCTTGAAGCAATTTGTTTCTATGTCTAAGTATGTGTTTTGATGAAGGTTTCAGCTGGTCAGTAAGTCTCCAAGAAAATCAGAGTAGCCCAGTTGCAAAAGATCCAGAAAAAGATAAGTTAGAAAAAGTTTGCAGGCGGTTGGAAAAACTGTCGCGATTTCGCGACATGTTTTAGGAGAGAGAAAGCACTGGCAAAACTGTCACGATTTCGTGACATGTTTGAGGAGAGAGAAATTTCTGGCAAAACTGTCACGATTTTGTGACATGTTGGAAGGCAGAGACGAAGCAGGCAAAACTGTCACGATTTCGCGACATGTCGCATTTTCGCGACTCGGGAAGCGCAGGAAGGCAGAGAAAGAAAAGTGTCACGATTTCGTGACACATTGCCAGGAAAGTTGTTCGGACGAGCAAGTGTCACGATTTCGTGACATGTTGCAGGAGAGAGAGTCCGAAAGGAAAAGTGTCACGATTTCGTGACATGTTGCAGAAGAGGAAGTCTGCAGTGTTAACTGTCACGATTTCGCGACAAGTTTGAAGAGAGAGAAAGTGATTCAGGAACTGTCATGATTTCGTGACATGCTGCAAAAGACAAAGTGAGGACTGTTGCGATTTCGTGACATGATGCAAAGTTCCAGTTGAGGACTATCACGATTTTGTGACATGCTAAAAAGCTCAAAGTGAGAACTGTCACGATTTCGTGACTTGCAGCAAAGAGAAGAGTCTGAAAGGAGAAGCGTCGCGATTTCATGACAGGCAGTGGAGAAAGCGTTCGAAAGCCAGAAGCATCACGATTTCGCGACAGGCTACAAAGAAGTTGTACGGATGCAAAAAGTGTCACGATTTCGCGACAGGTTGAGTTGGCAGCTTGCAGTTGCAGAAAGTGTCACGATTTCACGACAGGTTGAGTTGGCAGCTTGCAGTTGCAGAAAGTGTCACGATTTCATGACAGGTTGAGTTGGCAGCTTGCAGTTGTAGAAAGTGTCATGATTTCATGACAGGTTGAGTTGGCAGCTTGCAGTTGTAGAAAGTGTCATGATTTCATGACATAGTTGCAGATGACGTCAGCAAAAGCCGATGTGTCACGATTTCATGACAAAAGCTGAGAGGAAGGCCTTGAAGACGAAAGCGTCACGATTTCACGATAGAGTGAAGATGACATCAGCAAAAATCAAAAGTGTCACGATTTCATGATAGAAGCTGAGAGGAAGGGCATGAAGATAGAAGGGTCACGATTTCGTGACAGAAGAGAAGATGACGTCAGCAAAGACAGGAAGTGTCACGATTTCGTGACATAAGCGGTAAGGAGGTCGACAAAGGCAGTAGTGTCACGATTTCGTGACAACGAGCATAGAAGGTGTATGACAGGCAAAGATGTCACGATATCGCGACATGTTGTAGTTTCACGCCAGAAGCTACAGGGAGGCAGTGAAGTCGACAGAGTTAAATCTGGGCCGACGCAGCGTAGGGTTTTGCAGCCGACGTGATCAAAGGGTAAAACAGTCGACTAAGATCAAGGTTCTAATCTTGAGATTATGTGTATAAAAGGAGGGTTGTTTGAAGAGTTTCATCGATCATCCAAGTGTGCGTTCGAAGAGTGGCGTTCACAGATTTAGTGCGACAGTGAGGTTCGATCATCGAAAAAGCAGAGTGCGAAGATCGATTGCAGTATAAGAGTGCATTTCATCGAATCGTCTAAGTGTAGGAGACTGTAAGGACATAGAGTGCGCGAAGTCGATACTGCTGTGTTTGCACGGTTTATGCGAAGACTGTGTTGTTGTATGTGCGAAGACTGTGCTGCTGTGTTTTTGTAGAAGAGTATAAGTTGATCGAGTGCTATTGTGTTTGCGCAGACTGTGAAAAGTTGGTTTCAACCAAGTGCAACTGTAACAGAAAAGAAAAGAGGAAGAGGACAGATTTGTGCCAGATCGAAGGACTGTGTTTTGGTGTAGATAAGAGGACCAGCTTTGCGGTGACAGAGTTGAGGACAGAGATCTCCAGCCAGAGCAGGGAAGACAGGTGTCTTCTGTGGATAGAGTTCCACTTGCTAAGGGCAGAGGAGGTAGAGGTCTTCTAGAGGATCACCAACCAAAGCAGAATTAGGGGAAGGTGTCTCCTTTGAGCTGAGGCTCATAAACATTGTAATCGGGAAGGATTCCCAGAGGACTTTGATATTACTTTTAGAAGAAAAGTTTTATCCGTGGAGTAGCCCACCTTGGGTGAACCACGTAAATTGCTGTGTCACTTTGTGGATTGTATTTTGTGCATTGTTTTGATTACTATTGTTATTACTGCTATCTTTATTCTGCATGTTATTGATTTGAAAGCTATTTTGAAAGAAAAAGTTAAAAGTGGTCTTATACTGTTCACCCCCCCTCTCAGTATAAGCTTGTGTTCTTCAATTGGTATCAAAGCTAGTTCCTTTAGAAAAGTTTAACAGCTTGAAGGAAAAGCTTGCAAAGAACACAATGGATTATTCAAGTGGCAATGCAACACCTATTCTTGATGGATCAGATTTCGGTCTGTGGAGTGCAAGAATGAAAGTCTATCTTATGGCACTTGGTAATGAGGTATGGGAAGTTATTGAAGATGGGTACACCATTCCTGCAAATGGTCCTTATACTAAAGAAGATAGGCTCCTACATCACAACAACTCAAAAGCCATGAATGCAATCCTGAAGGGTTTACAGAAGGCTGATCTTACCAAAGTTATTCACTACAAGACAACTAGTGAAATGTGGAAACAATTGCAGGTTGTTCATACAGGTGATGCAAATGTCCGAAAGGCCAAGTTGAGACACTTCAAAGGTATGTTTGAACAGCTCAAGATGAATGATGATGAAAATATTAGTGACTATATGCTCCGTATGGATGAAGTTGTTAATTCTATGAAAGACTTAGGTCTTGAACTTGCTGAAAATGACGTGTGTGATAAGATTTTAAGATCTCTTCCTAATAGATTTAGTGAAAATATTTCTGCTATTGAGGAAGCTAAAGATTTAGATAAGTTGAAAAAGGATGAGCTCCATAGTATTCTTGCAGCATTTGAGCTGAGAACTCAAGTGAAAATTGATGTAAAGAAAGAGGCAGCTTTCAAAGCTACCAAGAAATCAAAAGGCAAACAGGTTCAAGAGAGTGATGAGTCTTCTAGTGAGGAAGAGGCATATTACAACAAGAAAGGCAAGTTCTCTAGAAAGCACAAAAGCAAGAAAAATATAAGATGTTTCAACTATGGAAAATTTGGTCATTATGCTACTGACTGTACTGTTTCCAAGAATGAAAGTGATGAAGATATACAGGATGTTAAGAGCAAGGATTCTAAAAAGCACAGGTATTACAGAAAGAACAAAGATGAGCACAACAATCAAGGAAAGAGATATTCACACAAGAACAAGAAGAGCTTCTATCTGGACAAAGCAAGTAAGTGTTCTAGCAGTGATAGTGAAAGTTCTTCTAGTGATGATGAAAATGAGATGTTGTTCATTTCAAAAAAAGAGGAAGAACCGAAACATAAATTTATTGTCATGAAATGTTTTAGATGTGGAAATTTTGGGCACCTTGAGGATGATTGCACAAGTAATGAATTGGTTGCTAGTATGTATGAGGATGCTTCAAAAAATGACAAAGAAGATGCTTGTATGGTTTTTGAAAAGGGTAGCACCTCTAGTGATAAGAAATCTGAAAAAGGCCTTGAGATTTCAAAATGCAATCAAATAGAGGTTCTTGAATGTGAACTTACTAATGCTCTTAGTGTTTTGAAAAAGGAAAGGAAGAAGAATGCTAGACTCAAGGATAAGTTAGATGAATGTTGTATGGAGAGAGATGAACTCATAGAAAGTCTTGACTTCTCTATAGCCAAAACACAGGAACTCAAGGATGAGTTAGAGTCTAAGATTCTTGAGTATAATGAGTTAGAGCAGAAAATGGTTTCTTTGAAAGAAGAAAATAAAGATTACAAGGATAAGCTCTACAGATTTTAGGATAGCTCCAAGAAGGTTAAGTCTCTCATCAAAAATCAAAGAAATCCAACAGATAAAATAGGTCTCGGTTTTGTTGAGCCGCACAAGAAACAGGTTGGGGAATCTAGCAAGAGATTTCAAAAGGAAGAAAGTTCTGATGAAGAAAGTACTTCAGATCATGAGTCCGTGAGTGATGAATGCACAGAAATAGAAAAAAGATTTCTGAATGTGAAGCAGAAGTTCTCGGGACCCAAGAGATCGATTAAAAGAATATTTCACGGTAGATGTTTTGCGTGTTACAGGTTTGGACACATGGCTGCACATTGCATGTCTCAAATGAAGAAGGTTAACAATAATTTTAGAAGTCGTAATTTATTTCAAGGGTATTGCTACTCTTGTAATCAGTTCGGGCACAAGGCAATTTTTTGCAATGCAAATAACAGGAACCGGGTTAGTCAGAACAGGCAGATTCAAAGAACAGCTATGCCTGAAAGAAATAATGTTGTTTGTTACAAGTGCAACAATACAGGTCACACAGCCAGACAGTGCAGAGCTGATCTTCCAAGGTACAGGAACAAAAACAGTGGTATAAATAGGTCCAAGGATCAAGGTGTGGACAAGAAAAGAGATGAGAACAAGAACAAGAAAAGTGCCAAGAACAGAAACATTAACAAAGAGCTCAAGAAAAGGCCCGACAAAGAAATTGTAGACACTGATGATGATGAGTGTCTAATGGGAGTTTCACTCCCAACCCTATTTTAAATCACCTCATCAGGAGGTGGGGGAGGGACTAAGCTAAGAGGCTCATTCTTAGTCCCAAGCCCCAAAGGTGACCCTTTGCCATTGATGACAAAGGGGGAGAGATTTGAGTAAGGGGGAGAGATATGAGTAAGGGGGAGAGCTTCAAGTGAAGAGGAAAGCTTCAAGTCAGGGGGAGCAAAACTTCAAAGAAATATTCTTAGTTGTCAGCTCAGATTAATTTCAGTTTTGGCTCTTGAAGATGTGTTGTTAGTAAAGGTTTGCCATCAATGACAAAGGGGGAGATTGTTGGCAATTTTGGGTACCTTGAGTACATTGCCTTTGCTCAAGTATAGTTGTTGTCATTGATGTCAAGGAGCTCTTGGTAGTTGTTGTCTTTGATGTCAAGGAGTTCTTGAAGCAATTTGTTTCTATGTCAAAGAATGTGTTTTGATGAAGGTTTCAGCTGGTCAGTAAGTCTCCAAGAAAATCAGAGTAGCCCAGTTGCAAAAGATCCAGAAAAAGATAAGTTAGAAAAAGTTTGCAGGTGGCTGGAAAAACTGTCACGATTTCGCGACATGTTTTAGGAGAGAGAAAGCACTGGCAAAACTGTCGCGATTTCACGACATGTTTGAGGAGAGAGAAAGTTTTGGCAAAACTGTCATGATTTCGTGACATGCTGGAAGGCAGAGACGAAGTAGGCAAAACTGTCACGATTTCGTGACATGTCGCATTTTCGCGACTCGGGAAGCGCAGGAAGGCAGAGAAAGAAAAGTGTCACGATTTCGCGACACATTGCCAGGAAAGTTGTTCGGACGAGCAAGTGTCACGATTTCGCGACATGTTGTAGGAGAGAGAGTCCGAAAGGAAAAGTGTCACGATTTCATGACATGTTG
This sequence comes from Wollemia nobilis, assembly GCA_028583015.1. Lineage (NCBI taxonomy): Eukaryota > Viridiplantae > Streptophyta > Pinopsida > Araucariales > Araucariaceae > Wollemia > Wollemia nobilis. The sequence goes on along the minus strand of JAQPPZ010010331.1, from coordinate 1,483,761 downwards.
CAGAAGAGGAAGTCTGCAGTGTTAACTATCATGATTTCATGACAAGTTTGAAGAGAGAGAAAGTGATTCAGGAACTGTCACGATTTCGTGACATGCTGCAAAAGACAAAGTGAGGACTATTGCGATTTCGTGACATGATGCAAAGTTCCAATTGAGGACTGTCATGATTTTGTGACATGCTGAAAATCTCGAAGTGAGAACTATCATGATTTCGTGACTTGCAACAAAGAGAAGAGTCTGAAAGGAGAAGCATCACGATTTCGCGACAGGCAGTGGAGAAAGCGTTCGAAAGCCAGAAGCATCACGATTTCATGATAGGCTTCAAAGAAGTTGTACAGATGTAGAAAGTGTCACGATTTCATGACAGGTTGAGTTGGTAGCTTGCAGTTGTAGAAAGTGTCACGATTTTGCAACAGGTTGAGTTGGCAGCTTGCAGTTGCAAAAAGTGTCACGATTTCGTGACAGGTTGAGTTGGCAGCTTGCAGTTGCAAAAAGTGTCACGATTTCATGACAGGTTGAGTTGGCAGCTTGCAGTTGCAGAAAGTGTCACGATTTCATGACATAGTTGCAGATGACGTCAGCAGAAGCCGATGTGTCACGATTTCATGACAAAAGCTGAGAGGAAGGCCATGAAGACGAAAGCGTCACGATTTTACGACAGAGTGAAGATGACGTCAGCAAAAATCAAAAGTGTCATGATTTCATGACAGAAGCTGAGAGGAAGGGCATGAAGATAGAAGGGTCACGATTTCACGACAGAAGAGAAGATGACGTCAGCAAAGACAGGAAGTGTCACGATTTCGCGACATAAGCGGTAAGGAGGTCGACAAAGGCAATAGTGTCACGATTTCACGACAACAAGCATAGAAGGTGTACGATAGGCAAAGATGTCGTGATATCGCGACATGTTGTAGTTTCATGCCAGAAGCTACAGGGAGGCAGTGAAGTCGACAGAGTTAAATCTGGGCCGACGCAACGCAAGGTTTTGCAACCGACGTGATCAAAGGGTAAAACAGCCGACTAAGATCAAGGTTCTAATCTTGAGATTATGTGTATAAAAGGAGGGTTGTTTGAAGAGTTTCATCGATCATCCAAGTGTGCGTTCGAAGAGTGGCGTTCACAGATTTAGTGCGACAGTGAGGTTCGATCATCGAAAAAGCAGAGTGCGAAGATCGATTGCAGTATAAGAGTGCATTTCGTCGAATCGTCTAAGTGTAGGAGACTATAAGGACACAGAGTGCATGAAGTCGATACTGCTGTGTTTGCACGGTTTATGCGAAGACTGTGCTGCTGTATGTGCGAAGACTGTGCTGCTATGTTTTTCGTAGAAGAGTAATAAGTTGATCGAGTGCTGCTGTGTTTGCATAGACTATGAAAAGTTGGTTTCGACCAAGTGCAACTGTAACAAAAAGAAAAGAGGAAGAGGACAGATTTGTGCCAGATCGAAGGACTATGTTTTGGTGCAGATAAGAGGACCAGCTTTGCGGTGACAGAGTTGAGGACAGAGATCTCCAGCCAGAGCAGGGAAGACAGGTGTCTTCTGTGGATAGAGTTCCACTTGCTAAGGGCAGAGGAGGTAGAGGTCTTCTAGAGGATCACCAGCCAAAGCAAAATTAGGGGAAGGTGTCTCCTTTGAGCTGAGGCTCATAAAAATTGTAATCGGGAAGGATTCCCAGAGGACTTTGATATTACTTTTAGAGGAAAGTTTTATCCGTGGAGTAGCCCACCTTGGGTGAACCACGTAAATTGTTGTGTCACTTTGTGGATGGTATTTTGTGCATTGTTTTGATTGCTGCTATTGTTACTGCTATCTTTATTCTGCATGTTATTGATTTGAAAGCTATTTTGAAAGAAAAAGTTAAAAGTGGTCTTTTACTGTTCACCCCCCCTCTCAGTATAAGTTTGTGTTCTTCATGCAGGTAAAATTTAATGACTTGATGCAAAACAAAACTTGGATTACAAAAAAATGAAAACTTCAAGAGGGTCCCCTTGGAAATAAAAATTAATCATTTCAAAGGAATCAAAATTTTATTTTTAGTAGGGGTGTGTTGCTTCTCAACAAATGGTGATGTCTGCGGGGAAATAGTAGCACTATTTAGAACCTAGAACTCTAGTTTTAAAATAATTTAAACCATGCATCCTACCTTGCCATAAATATTTTTAAAATATTTTAATAATTATTTGCTAATCTATTGAAATTTCCCAAGAACATACTAGGTGGAATAATTCAAGGAAAACTCTGGTGTGTGGTTGCAGTGCATAAATTCTTCCTCATAATATGACCAAGGCTTAGAATTCCTACTTAGGATTAACTAGACTATTTGGGCTGCAAAAGTTTATTTGAGTAGAGTTCTATTGCTAGTTTAGCCTTTTAGAGCCCCGATAGAGTTACTCTCAACTTTCTTTTTAAGACCTTGGTTCACAGCCATGAAGCATCTATAGCCTTGGTGAACATGTCTCAGATTTCTATTTCAAAAATCTCGGCTATTCCCCTATTATTATGGAACTCTTATTATTATATTTTTTTGAAACTCTCTTTCTCTTTTTTTTTTTAACTCCTTTTTTTTTTGGAACTCTCTTTTTTGAAAAGTACTAGCCGAGAAGCCTTACTGAAGGTTCGAAAGTTGCATTTTCCTTGATATTTCATTCACCAAATAGTCGATCAACTATCCATTTCAGTTTTCAAACACTAATGGTATCTTAAGAGTTATTAAAATGATCTTTGTGAATCAAAGTTCTCTCATGACCAACTTTTCTTGGATTTCCTAGGAGTTCTCTGGCTAAACAACATAACAACTCTTTTATGATTAAAATAATTACGGTAGAAAAGGTACAAAATTTAAACTATCTCTCTTCTATCAATCCAGATAACAAACATTACCACTTTATCCCTACTTAGAACATCCCTTTATTAAATCACCCCTCTTTGATTCATGAAACCAAGAGAAATACCCAAAAGAAAAAATAAAAGGAAAACAAATAAAAATAGGAGAAACTAATTTAAAGCTAAAAAGAAACAAACTAAATAAAAACACAGACACACTCTTTTTTTATATATATACATATGTACAAAGGTTCCTTCAATCACTCAAAAGATGTAGCAGATGGAAAAACAGAGAAATAGTGCCTTACAAAAAATTGACCATTTGCAGGTAGATTTAGAAAAATACCTTTCAGGTCCTGTTGACGAAATGCACTCCAGATTATGCTCCCCAAAATTTTTTGCTACCCGAGAAAGACTTGGTGTGTTTACCGTCTTCCCTTTTTTTTATGGACCTTGTCCTACAAAAACACCAAATCTGTAAGTCCGTCACCCTACAAATTAGTCAAATCATATAATAACATGAATGGTGAAGTTTTCAAAACCTGCTTATGTCTTATTCTATCAGTCCATAGTGCATACAATTTTTCTGCCTCCTTCAAAATCAAGGTATTAACATGTTTATGTTTCTGCTTGAAGGGTTTGCAGAATTATTTCAAAGGGATGGAATGTGAAAACCCTCTAGGATTAAATACCTTAAGGCCTTTATAGAACCAGATCATCACATATTTAGACTTATGTAAAAGCTCAAAGAGATCATATTTTATTTTTGTGTCACAGTTCTTAATAACTTGAACATTATGTGGTTGATCTATTGCTCCAATATCTAAGATTTCAATTTTTATCCCTCTAGTAGAATTTTCATAATTTTCTCTTTCACTTGATCCTTGCTTAGATTTAACCCCATCAATGTGTAATGTCCAAATATCATTGTTGTGATTGGTTGGAGCTATAACTAGTCTTACCTTCTCAGTTGTCAAATTATAAAATCCAATATCTGCATCAACACGGTTTATAACCTCTTTTTTGATATTATGTTCAGTGATCACATGCTTATACTGAGACTCTTTGTCTATTCTAAGTTGGTTGACCACATTCACATTTACTATTTTCTTCTCTGTATCGTTCCAAATTTTTTGCATCCTTACCTTTAGGCTATAGGATTTGTGCCCAGAAGGAGGATGGGGAAAGGATGGGACAATACCTTGGACTGAGAGGCCCTTTGAATGTCCCGCCTCTTGGGGGAGGGGTATTAAGATGATTTTTCGACGGATGGTGGGGTTCACCAGGAAACATTTAGTGGTAGTTTCCACGCCTAGGTTGGGAATGTGTTTAATGTATTCAGTTTTATCTTTAAACATCCAAGTCCTAGGTTTGGCCAAATGAATCTAAGTTGTTCTATTATGAAAATGCAGACTAAATGAATACAGAAAATAGATTTGAACAAAAAATAGAGAGAATAAGCTAGATTAAAGAGCCATACCTAATCCGGATGTCTGATGGAGGTTCTGATTCTTGAAGCAGTCAGGATCGTCTGGAATTTGATAGGATCATCTGAGATCTGACGAATTCATCAAACAAGTTCGTCAGAGACTTGCAAACAGATAAATAGATACAAAATACAGAGAATGCAGCTATTACAGCAGAGGGCAATGATGTAGAATGACAGTAATAATGTTAAAATGATAATAATAAACAAAAAACATGAGTGCATTACAATAATTTAATGACAAATCATGATTTTATTATGCATTAAGACTATATGGATGAACTCCAAGATGTAGAATAATAAATAATAATCATAATATTAACTAAATGTAGAATAATGCAGCAAAAAAGGATGAAGAAATGCAAACTCTGGGCACTGATTGCCCCCAATGTTGACTGTAGTCAAAATCATCTCGGATTGGTACGAAATCGTCTCGAATTGGACAGGATCGTCTGTGATGATCTAAGCTTGCTCTGGCTGAAGAATAACAAAGTTTCTACAAACAAACTTGGAAAAATAAGAAGTCAAATGGTGATTTAATATGATCTAATGCATATAGAATTCATGTTACAGGAAATTTCAGCCAAGAGGATGCCAAGGGGAGGGCCTAAGATTAAATAGGCATAGGAAAGAGGTTGGGAGGTTGGATATCATCCTAATATATAAGATATCCAATGGGGGAGGTCTCTAACGACGTAGACATGCTTTTGCTCATATTAGAGACATCATTGGAACATAGGCTAATTAAGCATAAATTAGTTTGGGACGAGATCGTCTAGACGTTCTGATTTAGACAAAATCATCCGATCTGAGGCGATATCGTCTTATTGGAGACGATATCATCAAAAGGACAAAACAAACTCTAAAAATGGCATGAAAAATGAGGAAACGAGCAGTTTTGGAGCAGTTTTGGGGTTGAAATTTGAATTTGAATTATTACTAAGGTAATTTTAATAATTTACTAAAATTTACTGTGCCAATTTTAGGGTGCTACATTTTGCCCCCTCTTTAGCAAATTTTTTTAGGAAAATGCGTTAAATATGAGTTCTTCTCAATCTACGAGAAGGCAAAAATTTATTCCCATTTTTAGGCGACGATTCTTGGTCGAATCGTACGACAGCTTACTATGGTGCCCCCTCCGTGTTTTTACCCAAATCGAACATTTGAGGTAAAAATGCAAAAAAAGAAAAATGTTTTTAATTTTTTTTTAATAAAATTAAGAAAAATAGGGAAAAACCCTAATTCATTTTTACTATTCATTTTCATTTTTTGGTTTTTGGAGCTCTACAAACAAAATGGTCGAGACAACGCACAGATCGACAGAGGTCCAGCGCGGGCTACGGGTAAGAGTCTAAACTTAGTTTAGAATGCTTTAATTTTGATTTTCTATGCTTTTTAGATTAATTTTGAATGATTTTTGAGCATCATGGCCATTTTTGGGCCGTCGACGTCGTCGAGACGAAATCATCTTTATTTCATCAAAATCGTCTCGATATCACCGATTTCGTCCATAGATGAAATCGACGAAATGGAGACGATTTCGTCAAAGAAGGGACGATTTCAGCTTGCAAAATCGAAGACGAATTTGCTCAAATTTAGGATGATATCGTCCAATAGTGGATGATATCATCATTTATGAAATTGAACTTGTTTTACTTGAATTTTTAATCAGTGTTTTATTAATGATTTTTATTGTTTTGTTGTTTATGTTGCAGAGAGGATTACTAAAGAGCAGAGAATGGAAATACGACAGGTTGAGGGATGACTTGGCCGCTCTATCTCAGGTAGAGCGAGATCAGCTAGCTCAGGTCAGCTTATAGCATGTGGTAGATATGCCATAGGTTTCTATAGATATGGGGCTATTGACAGCCCTAGCAGAGAGGTGGTATTCGGGTTCTTGTTTTCGATTACCGATAGGGGAGATGACTCCCACACTAGAGGATGTATGGAGGATTTTGAGAATCCCCATACAAGGATGGATAATTACTCTCGTAGCCAATCAATGCCACATGATGATGCGATTGTGTGGAGATCCAAGCTTTGCCCTTGAGAAGGGCGAAGTGAATATCGAGTCATTATGCCAGATGCCTGGGGCATCTAGACTGACACAGGTTTTGGCTAGGGTGGTAGGTGGTCTATTGCTATGCCATCAGAGTGGATGCAAAGTACCATGGCTACTAACAGATGTGGTCTATGACATGAGAGACCACAGGTACAGGTTTGCTTAGGGAAGCTTTGTACTATGTCAATTGTATAGGATCCTGCATGGGGTCGTATACAAGGGCGACCGATGTCTGGTTATAACATCACTACTGTAGGTTTGGTGCTGGGAGCACATCATAGTGTAGAGGCCAGTAGGGCTCCCACTGACAGGGATTATGAGGAGAGGCCTCGATATTTCTATTGGTGGCTTCGAAGAGGGTCACAATGGCGGATAGATCTGCCAATGTCTCAAAGACTACTTGACGACCTTGTCTCCGACCAGATCACCTGGAGGCCTTAGAAAGATCATCCAGGATGGGTCAAGGATGGACAGGAGCTGGCTCACATTAGACAAACCTACTGGCTAAGGATGGAGATGGGAGATGTGGGGCTCCACTGCTATGACCGAGTTTTGAAGCAGTTCGGTCTACAACAGGGGATCCCATCTCTTAGAGACTATGAGTTTTCTCAGACCGTCCGAGATAACACTACAGTTAGTGGGGCTCTAGATATATAGTGCTTCTAGAGTAAGGATGCAAATGATGCCCCCATTTAGCCAGTGGATGGGGACAACGCTGGAGTAGCCGACGGCTATGATGCCTGGTACACAGGCATCCACCCTCCTCGGATGACGAGGGCTCAGGGTCCGATTCATGCAGTTGTGCATCGGATGAGGAGGCAATGCTAGGAGGCCATTGAGGTAGCATAGGGTCATGACAGGAGAGAGCAGAGGAGGCCACAGGCTCAGCAAAGGCCACGATAATGAGAGATGAGGGAGGATAGACCCCCTTCTCCACGGAGGGAGAGGCCACCATCGCTCGATAAGGGCAAGGGTGTGGACACAGGAGAGAGTAGTGAAATGGCTACTCTCTGAGTGAAGACTATCCGTCTCTAGGCACAGGTGTAGACTTTACAGAATGAAGTTGCACACCATCGAGCCGAGGCTACACAGCTCAGATATGAGGTTGCACGCCTCAGAGCATGGAGCGGAGGAGCGAGCACTCGGGAGCTAATGCGGGCGATTGCTTAGAACATGTTCTACTAGGGTATCTACTTCCAGATGGTGCCAGAGGACCAGAGGGTATAGCTATCGGCTACCATTGCAGATTCAATCAGGACTGGGTCGTCGAGGAGTTCATCCCGATCGACAACTAGGACTCGCAGTACCACACATACTATGATGGGGCCACCTCGTCCACCTCAGGGTAGGGGAGGATATGAGGCTGAGAGCTCGAGGGGTTCTCGAGGCTAGCTGCTACAGATTGCATTGCACAGATTGATATATAAGGCTTATTATTTGTTGAGAGAGGATTGAGTATGCCAAGGTATAGATTGTGGCATACCGATCCAATTTTGGGATGATGTATATATGGTTGATATATATATATATATATATATGAGATTTTTGATCATATGACTTGTCTTATGCATTTGTATGATGCTTTAATGCTTTTGGTGTGATTAATTTGATGATTCATGTAATTATGTCATTTAGAAATATTATGGTTTGAATGTCATGCTTTTAAAATTTGAATAAAATAATTTGATGTAACAAATTGGTTGTTTGTGATGTGATAATTTGATAAAAATAAAATGGACTTCTAACAATAATTTCAAAGGACATTGTCACTATTATAGACCATTTCATGGAGTTGCCGCTCACTCGATCGTCAAGCTAATCCCAGTATAGAAATATTGTTAAAAGTAAAAGAGTGCTTAAGAGACTGTCTTAAGACTTTGTTGTGATGATGCAAATGATGATGATGATGATTTGTTTTCAGCTTTCCATGAAAAAATTATGCATGAAATATTTTTAGAAAATGATTTTTGCTAGGCATAAATTCCTAAGTGTGATAAAATTGTTGAATAATTCCCTAGGAATTATACCATCATTGCAAAATTTGCATGTTGACATAATGACATGAAATAGAATAAGTGTTTGTTTGTTTGTAAAGCATAATTGTGTAACATAATGATTTAAGTCATATGTTTTTATGATTTTAAATAAATGGGAAAATAAAATTAATACAATGGTTTGCGCTAGGCATAGAATATTTAGGTATAGACTTATACCATCATCGCGAAAATCCAGAGAAAAAATTTGATATAATAGTTTTATTGTATGGTTGATTTTTAATTTTTGAAAATAAACAGATAATATGAAGATGAGGACTTGCGCTAGGCATAAAACTCCCATTTAAGTTTTTGGAACTATACCATCATCGCGAAAGTCGATAATATATATATGATGTGATTTTATTGCATGTTTTGAAAGAAATTTTGATTTTTTTGAAAATGTGTGTAGTTATCTTTATACGAAACAACTGTTCTCAGATAAGAAAATGAAATTATTCCAGATAATTTGCAAAAATATTTCCAAGTATCTTAAAGACAAAAGTTAGATTTATAAGGAATCCCATGTGCATATGTGAGTTCATTTCCAATCTTGATTTATCATAATGATACACAAAATCTCTCAAATACAAATGTTCATTAACCATGATTTTGATACAAGTGATTTGAATGAACCAAATAAGTGTTCATTAACCATGATTTAGATGCATATAACCATACCAAACTACTATGTAAGGCGGGTTATCAAGAGCTAGCTAATCCATAAGCATACATAGGTCTGTACAAAAGAAGGTCGCTAATGTGACAGACATATCACCACGCTAGGAGTTACCCAAGGCCAAGCGGGTTGGGCACAAACCACCTGTTATGGGGCTTACCTCACAGTTTTTGAATAATTGAGAATTCCAGGGATTCAAGCTCATCAACCCTTCTTTTATTTTCAATGGGTAGGGAAAGGGATTTTATTGCTTTTGCTTTTGCTTCCTTTTGCTTTCTTTTTTTTTTCTTTCTTTTTTTTTTGTACTTTTGTATTTTGGTGTGATATTTGAGATAATGCTGAAATATTGTTGTAATGATACAAAATAACATTTTTATTTTTCTCTTTTTCTTGAACTTTGCTTTTCTTCCTATGCTAGGGATACTTGCTCGGATTAGCTGTAGAGCAAGGGATTTTTATTCTGGGTAAGGGTGAACTTGTCCTTCTGCCAATTCTCAAAGATTCTAGACCATGTGCATGATAGGATAGCAGGGGAAAATTTTAACTCAAGAAACCACTTCTACTATGTAGCATAGCATGGAAATTACAAATATAATCATTTTATTGTGGAAGGATATGCTTGGTTTAAGTAAATAACAAGATCAATTCTCTATGCTCAAACTTTATTTAATTGAATTTTGTGAACTTTGATATAAGAGAGATTAGTAATCATGCCAGATAAAATCAAGATATTTATTTTTATGTTTGTGAAATGTGAGGGATTCCAAATAAATGCTAATTTATCCAAAATAATTTGAAAATATAACTGCAATACTTGAAGAAGAAATATATACAACAAATATTTTTGAGGAGTTTGATGATCTTGACTCTCTCTTTCTCTCTTTATTTTGTTGGTTTCGAAAGAGTTAATAATATTGCTGTTTTTATTTTTATTTGTTTTTGTTTAAACAATTTTATATATTTTTAAAATAAGACAACATGCAAAATATGTACAAATGATGAAATGACCAAATTTTATGCGTAATATCGCTTAAGATGCATAGTATTCATAAGTTCTTTTAAATATTTACCATATAAGGTAGCTAATTTGTATGCTTTCGATTCAAATTTAGCAATGATAATGTATGGTCCAAGCCAGTTGGGCTCAAATTTACCTTTAAGGTCTTTAGTTGCATTAGTATTTTTTTTATTTTCTTTTAAAACAAGGTCACCGATCTCAAAGGATCGATGACGAACTTTCTTGGCATATGATCTTTTAAGCTTGTTTTGGTAGGCACGAAGATGCTCCAAAGCATTGATGCGCTTTTCATCTAGGATTTCCAGCTGACTGAGTTTGCCAGCTCGATATTCATCTCCTACTTCGGTATCTTGAAGTAGTAGAGCCAAAGAAGGAACTTCTAATTCAAAGGGAAAAATGGCTTCAGTGCCATAAACCAAGACAAAAGATGAAGTACCTGTGGGAGTTCGAACACTAGTTCGATAGGCCCACAAAGCTGGATATAATTAAATGTGCCAGTCGTGACCAGATTTATTGACCAATATTTTAAGTATTTTGATTAAGGTTTTGTTAGATGCTTCTGCTTGACCATTACCCTGAGGATAATAAGGAGTGGACCAACGATGTTGAATCTTATATTTTTGGCATAATTTCTTAACATCTTTATTTTTGAAACAAGTTCCATTGTCTAAGATGATATTTGCAGGAATTCTGAACCTATAAATGATTTGATTAAAAATAAATTTAGAGACTTGTGTTCCAGTGTAGGAAGCTAAAGGCATAGCTTCAACCCACTTCATGAAATATTCAGTGGCGGTTATGATGAATTTGTGTCCATCAGATGACACAGGGTTAATTTTGCCAATAATGTCTACACCCCATTTTGAAAAGGGCCAAGGAGACGAAATAGCCTGCAACTCTTGTGCAGGCGCATGGACAAGGTCAGCATGTTTCTGGCACTTGTCGCAATGGCGCACATAATCATGTGCATCCTTCTCCATGGTAGGCCAAAAGTAGCCTATCCTAAGGAGTTTTTTAGCAATGACATTACCACTGAAGTGTCCTCCACAAGATCCATCGTGGGCTTCACTTAAATCTGATTTGGATTCTTCTAGATTCAAACATCTCAATAGGATGCCTTCAAAATATCTCCTATATAAAGTATTGCCAATTATTACAAAGTGACTTGCTCGTCTACGTAATAACCGACACTGGTTTCTATTAGAACTAGAAGGGAAAGTCCCATTTTGAAGAAAAGAAAATATATCTATATACCAAGGTTCAAGAGTAGTTTCATTGATTAGAAACACATCCAAAGGTTCTAAGCATGAATTATTTGAAGTAGGTTCCTGGAGTCGACGAATAATGATGGTAGAATATTCGTCGTCTAGCTCCAAGGGTAGAAGAGATGTATCTGCGGCCATAGCATCAGCTGCACGGTTGCTAGTTCACGGAATAGCTTCCAAGGTAACTTGATCAAATAGAGATATTAATTGTAAAACATATGCTTTATATGGACGCAATTTATCATCTCTGGTATGATAAACTTCATTAATTTGGTTTATGACAAGTTGAGAGTCACCAAAAAATAATAGATGTTTAATTTTTAGTGCTAAGGCAGCACGTAATCCAAGGATTAGAGCTTCATATTCGACAGTATTATTGGTGCAAGCAAATGTTAATTTGAAGGATAGAGGAATAATATGTTTTTGTGGAGATATTAAAATAATACCCGCACTAGCCCCACTCATGCATCGGGATCCATCAAAGTATAAGGACCATTGTTCAACATGATCTGCCTCTAATTGAAGGCATTCATCAGGAAACTCAATGATGAGGGGATGGGTAGACTCTAAGGGTGCAGCAGCTAATTGATATGCTATGATTTTACCCTTAACAGACTTCTGTCCTATGAACGTGAGGTCAAACTTGCTTAGAGCAAGAACCCACTTGGCTGTACGACCCAATAAATAAGGTCGACTCATGAGATACCTCAAGGGATCATATTTAGCAATGACATACATTTTTTGACTGAGCATATAATGGTGTAATTTTTGCATAGAAAACACGACTGCTAGACATAGTTTTTCTAATGTTGTATAGTGGGTTTCATAACTGATGAGGGTTCGGCTAATGTAATAATTTGCACGTTCTTTCTTCTCATCATCAAGCTGAGCTAACATAGCTCCTAAAGCAAAATCTGAGGCTGAAATATACAGGAGAAACAGGCGATCAGGTCTAGGCAATGAAAGCACTAGTGGGTTAAGGAGGTATTGTTTAAGAAGTTCAAAAGCTTCTGTACATTTGTCGTCCCAATTAAAAGGGACATCCTTCTTAAGGAGCTTAAGAAAGGGACCAGTTTTGTCTGCCAACTTATCGATGAAGCGATGGATGGCTTGAAGCTTACCTTGTAAACTTCGTAACTCAGATATATTGGTAGGTGCGGGCATATCAGTGATAGCCACAATCTTGAGAGGGTCAATTTTGATACCACGTAAAGAAACTAAAACCCCTAATAGTTTACTGGACTTAACTCCGAATATGCATTTGGCTAGATTTAATCGAATAAGATATTCTCTTAACTAATTAAATACTTTTCTCAAATCATCTAAATGATCATATTCATTAATAGAGTGAGCTATAATATCATCTACATAATCATGTAGGATATCATGCATCATATCATGAAAGATATAAGTCATGGCTCGTTGATATGTTGCACCTACATTATTTAAACCAAATGGCATCACTTTCCAACAAAAGGTACCCCAAGGGGTAATAAAGGTTGTTTTAGCCTGATATTTAGGAGCTATCCTGATCTGATTATGGCCAGAAAAGCCATCCATTAGGGACATCATTTCACTTTCGGTAGTAAAATCAACGATTTGATCCATGTTGGGAAGAGGAAAATCATATTTAGGGCATGCAATGTTAATATATCTAAAGTCTGTGCAAACCCTAACTTTGGTAGCTTCTTTCTTGGTGACTGGAACTACATTTCAGATCCATTCAGCATAATCAATAGCTTGTATAAAAACAACATTCAAGAGTTTTTCCAACTCCCCTTTGACTAGCAAGGCCACTTTGGGATGCATTTTTTGAAGTTTCTGTTTAACAGGTTTAGCATCCGGATGGACTACTAGATAATGCATGACTATAGAAGGGTCTAAACCTGGCATATCTTCATATGTCCAAGTGAAGACATCTTCATACTCTTTAAGGAATGCAATGTATTGCTCTTGTTTTTCTTGACTTAATTCTGATCCAATATTGATTATGTGAGGATTATCCTTAGTTCCAATGTTAATTTTAATGATGTTTTCTACTTCCATGTGTAGATCTCTTTCAAAATTAGGTGGGGCGGGTGAAACACCCAATTCTTGTAATTGTTTTAAGGTTAACTTGGATAATTCATCTTGAGGAGTCGTGGACTCAAGTTGGGCTATAGTAGGTATAGAACCATCAAAATAAAAACCATTGTGTAACAACTCTTCAATGGATACATCATGGAAAATATCACCTTCCAACTCATCGTTGGATTCGACAATAATTTCAGGGTAGGCTATGGATAGCATATTGCAGGTAAAGGGATTACTCTTTGGACACAAAGAATCCTGTTTATATAGATAATCTTGATAACATATGAGTTGATCATCATCTTCAAAAGGGAAGGGTTGACCCTTACTAGGAAATATGCCCACACCACATCGGGAGGGCCATGGTTCTACCTCAATAGGTTATTTCATACCATTTTGGAAAGGTCCCAAGCCTTTTCCTTTATATCCCATTTTAAGCATTATGGGTTTAGCTTTAATATATTCATTAGCAAAATAGCATCGAGCATATCCATCACAATGCATTTTGATTTTCCTGGGTATTCTTCCCCAGTCATATCCTTTATAAATAAAAGCACAACTCCCGACTTGGTAAGTACTTCCCATAGGTTGTGGGAGGCCCAAGGTATGAGGAGATGGCAAAAATTTATTTAAAAGGATTGAATCTTGCATAGAAGCATTTGTTTTTGTTTATATTAAAATTTTAGATAAATCAGGTAAGATTTCATCAGAAAGAGCATAATATGTAGAAGGATCATTCCCTATATCTTTAGATGTGGGAGGTATGATAGATGTAGATAATGTGGAGGTGTTAATAAATGGGTCTATAGGTTTTGAAATTATAGGGATGGAACATGAAGGAGTGGTTGTAGATCTAAGATATTTTTGAGGTTGTAATGTGGTTTGTTCAGGTTGAGTTATATGTGAGGGTGAAATTAATGGATGAAAAATAGATGAAGTTGTAGGTGTGTGTTTCACACTTTTAGATGAAAAATAAGAATTAGGATGTGTGGATGACAGAACGGGGAAAAATTGCACTCCAAAAAGTTCTGCCAAAGCACACATATCAAAGGGTCTAGGGTCACCATGGATAGTGACCAACTGATTTTAAATTCGAATTTAACACATTGGTGTAAAGTTGAGGGAACCACTCGCATCGCGTTGATCCAAGGGCGACCCAAAAGTATATTGTACGATGTAGGGCAATGTACAATAAACACGATTGTATCTAGGGTTCTAGGACCAACTTGCAAGGGTATAGTAATGACTCCACATGTTTCTTGTGTTTCGTCATTGAAATATTTGATAATCATGTCAGTTTTCTTCATTTCATCACTTCTAAAGCCAAATCGTTGGTAGAAGTCAAAAGTGCATATGTTTAAAGATGACCCATTATCAATCAAGACTCGTTTAACAGCTACATCTCTAATTAGGGTAGTAATATATAATGGGTTATCCTTATGTAAGATATGTTGTGGTATATCTTTATCTCGGAAGTCAATACAATCAACTTCTCGAGTGATGATAGTATTGGACATGGCTTCGGGTTGAATATTTTGAGGTACCATCATTTGGCTTAATGTGAGCATTAACTCATCCCTATGGGTAGGAGAAGATCTTAAAAAATACAAAAGGGAAATTCTGGCTGTAGTATTAGATAATTGTTCATTAATATTGTAAGGAGGTTTTGGTTGAACATTAGACATATGATTTCCTTTATTGGGATTTTTCAAAACAAATGGAGCTGATCCATCATTCTGAGTCTGATCTTGTTGAGAGTTTTGAGCCTGTTGTCTGGTAACAACTCTAATGGTACCTACAATGTTATATTGAAGATGCTAAACTGGTCTTGGTTGAGCGTTTATGGCTTTTTCATTAGGAAGGAACTGATTAGAAGAGGGTCGAGTAGTAACTCTTCTAGGAAATGATTCTTCTAGAACCATAGCATCTGTGATAGGTTGAATCGGATATGATTCATTTTCAAAACTATTCGATTTATTTGAGGTGATGTCTATTTCACTTTCAGTATTCGATTCTATATCACTAGGATCTAGAGTTTGAATATTATGTAGGGGCCTAGTCGTGACCATGGATAAAGTTGTGCCAAATATTTGAGGATACTGAATAGGTAATTTTCTGCTAATAGTCCCTACATATCGAGTAGGAGGAGGAACATTATGATGTTCAATTTGCTTGGCCACTTCTTTACCATGCTGTGGTAAAGGATGTTGAAATATATCTAATGATTGATTAGCATTTTGATTCTAATTTTGGGGAATGTTCTTTTGAGCGTTATTAGAAGCATTTTTTTTAGGTTGGAAGGCTTGCACCTCCATTTCATTATTATCAATCAAGTCTTGTATTTTATGTTTCAATATTTTGCAAGAGTTTGTAGAGTTTCCAAGTCCTCTATGAAAATCACAATGTAAATCAGCTATGTATCTGGGTATAGTTGGATCAGGTTCCTGGATAGCTGGTAATTGAATCAAGCCTCTTTCGAGTAATTGGGATAGAATAGTTGATAATGGTTGATTGATTCTAGTAAATTCTCGAGGAGGTTTATTAGGAGGTTTCAATATAAATTTTTTTATTGTCTTCGTTGTATTGATATTAGCAACATTTCTGCTGTCAGTGACTCCGTCACCTACAACTTGTTTATTTTTATACTGATTTCTGGATGTTTTCTCATCATCTTTCTTTTTAATCTAACCTCTCCTAATGAGAGCATCTTCCACTCTTCGAGCTAAGTCTATATCTTGGTTGAAGGTGATCAAGGTATTAGTTGATAACTCATAGGATATTTGTTATTGTAAATTATTGATAAAAATATCCAACATTTCCCTATAAGGTAGCACAAAGTGCAGTTTTCCTGTCAACTGCCTCCATCTAGCTAAGAAATCAGCAAAACATTCATCTTTGTATTTTTTTAAGTTGTATAAATCTTTAATGGTTACATGCCTCTCTATGTAGGCACTAAATTTATGGACAAAAGATTCAGCTTTTTCTTCAAAGTTTCTCAAAGAATGAGTGGGCAATTGATAATACCACTCTAATGCCATTCCTCCTAAAATTTTCGGGAACATTTTTAGTAATAGCAAGTCATCATGTGATATATCATGACATGCTATCCTAAACATGTGAAGATGCTCTATGGGATCTTCAGTTCCTTTATATATAGGTAGGACGGGCATAGGGAAGTGTTTAGGATATGGTTGTGCTACAACTATGGGATCCAAAGGCTGACTACACATCTCTCGATAATTGTATGAGGGATGGTAGGGATCTATCTGGTCCATGCGGGAAGCTAACTGCTTCACCATGGCTTCTAGATTACTGGTTTGCCCACCATATTAGTTTGGTAGGGCATTAATATGGGATTTGTGAGCATATGATGGAGGGACATGAAGATGAGATTCTATATTGCTATTGTGTAAATTGTTGGTAGGAAGGGTGTTATGAAGAAGTCTTGTAGTTGTATTAGGTTGTATCCCAGATTGTTGAAAATTGGTGTTTGTCTTCATTTTGGATTTTTATCGATTTGAAGTATATTGATCAATAGTTTGGCGAAATAAAGCAGTGAATGAAGGTCTCTTTTGTGTGGGGTTCCTTAGGGGGTTGGGTAACCTGTTGTTTTTGCATGTTCTGAATCATAGTGACCATATCTCGATTAGATGGTCCAGCCTTATCACTTTCTTGATCAACAAAGGACAAGGGATTAGTGTGTATGTTACACATATCTTCCATGGCTGCTTGAGTGTCACTAATTTTTCCTTTATCAATATGAACTACCATATTAAGAGCATGAATGTTATTATTGAAAAATTTCCAGAAATGGTCTAAGTTATCAAAAACAATAGTTCTGTCTGGAGCTATTCTAGGGGATGAGGATCCTTCCTCTTTGAGATTTTCTTGTTGTTCATTGTCTTCAACTAGGTCATCTTCTAGATGTTCTAGTGTTTCTCCTTCTGGAACTGGATCCTCAAGAAGGGCATTTGGGTTTTTTGTTTTGTCTCCTAACCAATATTCTTTTCTTCTTCAGTTTGTTTACCATTCCTAAGTCTAGGCGTTATGCTTAAAATTAAATTTCAGCAAATATATATATACTTATATATATATATATATATATGCAACAAGCTTTAAGAGGTATATATTTTAATTATATACCTACTATAATATTTAAAATAAAATGTTTTTGGTTTTGTTATGTTTTTGGTTTTTCTTGTTTTATATTTTGATAACAATATTATAAAGATAACAAACAACACAATAAATGCAAGAAATAATAATACTAAAAGCAATGATCTAGTTTTCTATAAACAATTTAAAAACATCATTAACGGGCTCGAGTTCTTCAGGAGTCATGAAGTTTTCTTCTTCAAATTGAAAATTTTCTTTCAAGAATTTAATGAAGTGTGCTATAGCAATACCATGTATTTAAGATTATGGTTGATAATAATAATTCTCATAACAATATTCATGATATAACATAGCTCTAGGAACTCTATTCCATCTTTTTCTAATCATAAGATCAGTTTCTTGGACTTCTATATGAACTAGAAATTGGCGTACCATAGCTGTGTTCTCGAGGTATTCCTCGAAGGTGAACAATTCTGAAGACACAAGAGCTCTCCTATAAGCTAACCACCTATGGCAGGCTCTCTAAAGTTCATGATAAAAAATGAGTTGAGGAGGATCCAGGATTCTATCTAGGACAAGCCTCTTGATTTGTCTAAGTTCTGTTGACCTAGATGAAATGATACCTAGTCTCTTATCAAGTTCTTTCCACAAAAGTTGGTTTCTATCTGTTTTGGGCACACTAAGCACATAATTAACTTCTATGGCTGCTAATTAGTTTTCAACATTTATAACAACTGCTAGTCTTTTCTTAGGAGCTACCATCTAAACATGATATGCAACTTAGTAGTTTTTTAATTATTTTAAATGCATCTATATTTTTGTTTTTTGTTTTTTTTTGTTTTCAAAAGGTTTTAGTTTCATGTCGGGTTCACCAAAATGTATCATTCCAAATTTTTTGCATCCTTACCTTCAAGCTATAGGATCCGTGCCCGGAAGGAGGATGGGAAAAGGATGGGACAATACCTCGGACTGAGAGGCCCTTTGAAGGTATCGCCTCTCGGGGGATGGGTATTAAGGTGATTTTTTGACGGATGGTGGGGTTCACCAGGAAACATTTAGTGGCAGTTTCCACGCCTAGGTTGGGATTGTGTTTAATGTATTCAATTTTATCTTTAAACATCCAAGTCCTAGGTTTGGCCAAATGAATCTAAGTTGTTCTATTATGAAAATGCAGACTAAATGAATACATAAAACATATTTGAATAGAAAATAGAGAGAATAAGCTATATTAAAGAGCCATACCTGATCCGGATGTCTGATGGAGGTTATGATTCTTGAAGAAGTCAGGATCATTTGGAATTTGATAGGATCATCTCCTATCTGACAGGATCATCTGAGATCTGACGAATTCATCAGACGAGTTCATCAGAGACCTACAAACAGATAAATAGATACAAAATATAGAGAATGCAACTATGAAAGCAGAGGGCAATGATGTAGAATGACAGTAATAATGTTAAAATGATAATAATAAACAAAAAACATGAGTGCATTATAATAATTTAATGACAAATCATGATTTTATTATGCATTAAGACTATATGGGTGAACTCCAAGATGCAGAATAATAAATAATAATCATAATATTAACTAAATGCAAAATAATACAGCAAAAAAGGATGAAGAAACACAAACTCTGGGCACTGATTGCCCCCAATGTTGACTGTAGTCGAAATCATCTCGAATTGGTATGAAATCGTCTCAAATTGGATAGGATTGTCTGCGACGATTTGAGCTTGCTCCGGTTGAAGAATAACAAAGTTTCTACAAACAAACTTGGAAAAAATACGAAGGCAAATGGTGATTTAAGATGGTCTAATGCATATAGAATTTGTGTTACAGTAAATTTCAGCCAAGGGGATGCCAAGGGGAGGGCCTAAGAATAAATAGGCATAGGAAAGAGGTTGGGAGGTTGGAGATCATCCTAATATGGAAGATCTCCAATGGGGGAGGTCTCTAACGATGTAGACATGCTTCTGCTCAGATTAGAGACACCATTTGAACAGAGGCTAATTAAGCACAAATCAGTTTGGGATGAGATCATCTGGATGTTCTGATCCATACGAAATCATCTGATCTGAGGTGATATCGTCTTATCAGAGATGATATCGTCAAACGGACAAAACAAACTCTAAAGATGGCACAAAAAACAAGGAAATGGGTAGCAGACGGTTTTGGAGAGGTTTTGGGATTGAAATTTGAATTTGAATTATTACTAAGGTAATTTTAACAATTTACTAAAGTTTACTATGCCAATTTTAGGGTGCTACATTCTCATTTTCTTGAAATTCAACAGGTGGCCCAGAGTAAGTTTCAATCAAGTTATCCTTTCAATCAAGTTATCCTTTTGTTCAGCAATCTGAGCCAACTCATGGAGAGTGATGTTAGTCTTAATTTTCTTCGTATCCTCAATGATGTTATACTCCTTCCTAGTTACTTCTCTATAGTGATCTTGAATCTTATTTTCATTACCCTTTTGTGGGGGAGGATAATTATTAGAAGTAGGTTCTAGATTCTCACATCTCAAATTATAATTGTCCCTTTGGAACTGTTGAAAACCCTACACTTCATCCATGGGAATTTTTACAACATTTTCTAACTCATTCGAAAAGGTGAATGAATTTGAAACCATAGTCGTACTATTTTTGGATGAACCAGAACTATCAATATTTCTCTAATTTTTAGGAAAATTTAACTCACTAGGAAAAGCTTCAAAGTTGGGTAATGCTAGGTCACATATGTTTACTTTAGGCACTTCCACGTTGAACTTTTCAGAATATTTCTCTACATTTTGCACATGCTGAGTGTGTGTCATAGTTAATGGAGTTTCCTTGGGTATAGCGTGACATGTTGCCACTAACTCATGATGTGGAATGGGATTCAAAATAGGTAAGTTTTGTGTAACATAGGATATTAAAGGATTGCTCAAAATTTGAGGTCCTAATTGTCTTTCAAGAATTAAAGCTTCCTTATAAACTCCTACTAGGGTTGTGATATTGATGTCTCTCTTGAGAAAAATAGAGGTCATTGGATCCAAGTTATTCTTATAGATTTCTAAGGCCATATTTGCACTTGGGATGTAATGACCAGTCATTTTACCATAATATTTTTGGAACCTCACATTGAAAGACCTGATAGTTTCATTGGACTCTCTTTTAATGCTGGAAAATTGTTGATACAACATGTTGGGATCAATCACTTGACCGAATTGGGAAATGAAAGCAGTTTCTAATTCATCCCAACTATTGATAGAGTCATTGGTAAGATTCAAAAACCAATCATATGCAACTTCTTGCAGAATAAATGAGAATAACCTACAAGCAACATCTTCATAAAGGACATTTAATAATTTAAGAGCATTTTTTAAGGCAACCATTTACTCTTCAGCTATCCTGGAACCATCATGTTTGTAGGTTGGAAGATATTTCTCATGATTCTTGGGTAAATCATGGGTTGCACCACGAATATTCAAAGTAGTGGAACCCAAACAGTTGGCCATGACTGTTGGATTAATGACCCATGAAAGAAAAAAACACAATGTAAAATTGTATTTCTCATTTTAAACACACCATGTCAAACACACCAAGAACGTAAGTGGCCCTCCTTCTAGCACCAAAACAATGTTGATTTGTGTTTTATTGTTTAGGCAAAACTCAAACAAACAGGATTTGAAAGCTAAAGAGGAGGGAAAAAGGCCACCAGTTAAAGATAAATTTGCATAGACCTCAAAAGACAAAACATAGTACTTTAAACACAACATACAATCATATTTCTTAACTCAAACCCACTAGGAACGTAAGTTCGGGCCCTCCTTCTAGCGCCAAAACAATGTTGATTAGTGTTTTATACACACCTTGAGAAGAGTATACAAGAAACACCAATAACACATAAATGGGAATAAATTCCCTCTCACTTTAGGATATTGTTGGTTATCCAAGGTGTGAGTTATAGGGTTGGGTCAAACGTCCTCGCTCTTTTTCACTTCTGAAATAGTTTCAAGTAGATTGCATGTGTACCTGCAATGGGGTTCAACTTTTGTCTGGTGTTTTTTGGTTTATCAATTAGATTTGTATTTTTGTGAATTGATCTAGCTCTTTGTATCTCAACAGATTAAACAAATAAAGAATTTTTAAAGAAAATAAAAATGGGAACCTTTTAGAAATAAAACAAAGAGGGTAAGGTAGGGCAAAAAAGAAAGGATGAAATACTACAATTTTAATTGTTAACCATTCTTTTAATTAAAACATGTTGATGTGTTCACTAAGTGGGACAAATAGAATAACAAATTATCTAGATTTCTAAGATTAATTTGTTATCTAGCAAAGAGCAGAATAGGGGAATATAATAGAGTAACTTATTTAAATCAGAATTTTCCTTAAAATTAACAGGATGAATCTACAGATAGCCAACGCTCATGCACATAGACCAGAACTATCAAATTTAGATCTTCAAACTAGATGATTTAAATAATTCTTAAGATAGTTTATCTCTTCTAAAATTTCAAACTTGCTAGGATTATTTTACCGGTAGCATAGCACACTCAGTAAAACTAGAGCCAGTAGGAAAAAAAAAAAAAATTAGAAATATTAAACTGCAATTTAGCTCTCAAAAAAACACCAACAACATACTAAAATCAGTTGAATTTGCAAAAATTAGAACCATAGATATTTCAGTGAAAACAAGAATAAGGAAATGAGCACAGTTCAAGCTCAAGAAACAAATTAGGCACCTGGCCATGCGACTTCAGAGTAACAAAACCACAATAAATCCTATGTCGATAACAGAGGCTTTTCTAGAAAATAAATTTCAAGAAAAGAACTTCTATTATAAATTTTTGCATCATTATTTTACATTCAATGGGAGTATTTATAGACTTGGGACATGCCCTGATCTTTTTAAAAAATATCTAGCTTCCCGAGAATTAAAAACAATTTAAAATATCATCGTCGAAGCGGTTACAATATAAGGTATTTTTTAAATAGAGTTCTGATAAACTCTAACCACTTCAAAAATTTTCTTGGATATCTTGCCATAAATGGAGAAGATAAAATCTGATTTTATCTTCAATTAAAAGATAACTTTGTGCAAATATTTTTGCTTTTCAGCAAGATGGAGATGTACTTCATTAATTCTCGATCTGTAAAATTTGGGCGTATCATCAATTTTACGCATCTTCTATATCTGCACAATCACCTTTTGCTTGATTTGCGGTGAAATTCCAATCCCGCCATTACTTCCATGATAAATGTGTTTGCCAGCAAGCTCCTACAAATTAAAAAAAAAAACAAAAGTTAGAACATTAGGTTTAAAATTAAATTAAATTAATTTAATTTTTTCTAAGGTTTCGGACTTTAATTCTTTAGGTTTTAAATTTTTAATCATTTTTCAAAGTTTGCCGTGATTGAGATTTTAATTGATTTTCTTAATATTATTTTAATTTGCTAGGGTTTGATATTGGCCACCATCAAAATTTCTAACTCCCTGGGAATGTCCCAAAATCGTGACATTTTAATTGCCTTTACTTCCGTGAGGATGTCGCGATATCGCGACACTTTAATTATCTCTAAGTCCAACCATTGCAAATTGTTTCTCCCAAGGAATGCCACACATTTTAATATTATGTTCTTCCAACACCATGGAACTTTAAAAATTTTCTATCCCGAATGGTGTTGTGAAATCGCAATATTTTAATTGCCTCCATGCTATATTCTTGAGAATGTTGCGATATCACGACATTTTTATACTTTCCTTTGCTCCTCGGGTGAGATGTCGCGAAATCGTGACATTTTAATTTCCTTCTCTCCAACCCTAGAAATATCATGGAAACCAAAAATCAAACATCTTCTAATTTTCTCTCTCTTTGCTAGAAATGTCACGGAATCACAACATTTAATAATGATCTTTCGCTCTTTTCATTAGAATGTCGTGATATCACGACATTTTTTTTCTTTGTTTCCTCTTGGAAATGTCGCGAAATCGCGACTTTTATTATCTCTTCCATCACTTAGAAAAATTTAATTTTTATCTTCCGAAACTATGACATTCTTTGGTGACATTTTTATCTTCCTAAGCTTGTCCCGAAATCGCGACACTTTAATATCTCTCTCCTTTTTTGAGGATGTCACGATATCGCGACATCTTTGATTATTTCTTCCAACACTATTGGGAATGTCGCGAAATTGCGACATTTCTTCATTTCTCTTTGGCCTCTTCTTCCAACACTTAGAAAAATTTCCATTCATGAAATAATGACCATTTCCAACACTTACAAATTTCAACTCGCGAGGGCACTTTGTAAAATTTCTAAAAAATTCAAACATGGATTCCAATGACCCGACCTTTGCATATTGGCATTTTAAAATATTGTGAAGGACTCTTCATTCTCAGAAATAATTTTCAAATACTATAAAATGAATTTTAATTGCCCGAAAGTTGCTAGTTTCATGTGGTGTAAAATTTAGGGCAAAAATAAAAGTACTCATAATTAAACGAAACTTTTTAGGAATTCGATTGACCCAAATGGGTGTCTGAATATGCAGATAAATATTGAAAATTCACTTCGGATCAGAAGATATTGCATTAATAAGTTCGCTGGCCAGAAATAGAAACTGCTATTTATGGAAGGTGAATCATGTCTGAAAATATAAAAATTTGGTACTATTGGAAAGGTAAGCTTGAGATATTTCACCCAGAATTTGAATCACTCAAAATGGATTTTTGTGGCAGAAGATATTGTATTTCCAAGATTGAAGTAAACATTAGGGCAACATGAAAAAATTTCAAAGAACCTTAGCAATTAATTTAAATATTTCAAACCTTAGGAAACTATTGAAAATCAAAATTTCTGAAACACTTAACCAGAAATAATACCATTGAAGCATAAATTTTCAGAAGAAATTGACTCAAATCAATGCGCTTAGGCAAGCATTTTTGACACCTTGATGCAGGTAAAATTTAAAGACTTGATGCAAAACAAAACTTGGATTACAAAAAAATAAAAACTTCAAGAGGGTCCCCTTGGAAATAAAAATTAATCATTTCAAAGGAATCAAAATTTTATTTTCAGTAGGGGTGTGTTGCTTCTCAACACATACCTTTTCTACCTTTGTAGATGGTGATGATGTTGATGATTTGAATCACCTAAATGTTGCCTAGTAGTAGATAAATTTGCAACTCTTCTAGGATGTCCAAAACAACTCTTTATCTCACCTATTTTTACCTTAGAGGCTCCTCTAATGTTTTGCCCAATATTGTAGTTTAGTGGCTTAAATTATTCTTCAAAATGCACTTTGCAAGTCTAAAGTTTTATAGCTGGTAACGTTGTCCTAATTGCTACCCTTTCATAGTCAATATCTTCACTGAAATGCTATCCTTGAACCTCAAAAATTTGGTAGGGAACTCGTCCAAATTGTAATTGATTTTTTCCTCAAGAACTCTTCAGTAATCTACTATAGAAACTAGCAAATCTCCTATCTCTAAAATAACCTTCAATCCTTCAATAGCAATAACCAGATATCTTAGATATGATGGCTTCTATATCTCCTTTATACTTGAATATTCTTGTATAATTTTGACTTCAATATTGGCCTATCTAATGGCTTTCTTCTCAATATTCTAACTATCTTGAGGTTTTCACTATTCTCCTCCAAAATTTCACAAGATTCTTTCCAAATCCTTCTCTCTTGGGCTTTTTGTCAAATGGTGACAATTGTCACAAGTTCTTTATCAAAAAATTCTCCTTGAGTTCTCCTCAAATCTTCTCCAATAAGTTCTAAGAACTCCTTCAATAGTATTATCCTTTAATGAGGCTCTTCAAGCCTTCTCCTTGTTTCTCCCTAATATCTCTTCTCTAGGTTCTTCACTCTTGTAGCTTCTCTGGTCTTCCTAATGAGACATTTTATTCAACTTTCTACTATGAAAGTTTGGCAATGAGATCTCCCTTTAAGATCTCTAAAATATGCAATGGGACTTTTTCTAGTCCTTCTCAATATTCAATCTTCCAAATGTGGAAGTTCTTCAATGGGAACTCCTATGGGTCTCTTCTTCAATGTGAAGTTTTCAATATTCAATGGATATCACCAATATCTAATATTCACTAGGACTCTTCTCCTTGAGTTTTTTCTTCCTTAAATGGGGTATCCTTTCTAGGATCTCCTCTTTGATTTTTAGTCTTCAATGTGGCTTCCTTGGCCACTAGATCTCTCCTCAATTTATAACTTGAAGTATTCAATCTACAAATCTTGTAATGGGACCTTTCTCCATAGGCCTCCAAATATTCAATCTCCAACTTATTGCTTCATGTACCAGATTGATTCCAAAGAAGATATTCCTCTTAGATCTTGTAGGAAGCTTCCAAAATTTATTTGAATATCCTTTTTCTGCAACAAAGTATTATGAAATGATAATATAAATTTCTATAAATACATAAAATTTTTCTTCATGTTAGGAATAATAATGTGAGCAATAAATAAGCTTGTAGTCCAAGATTTGTTTTTGGTTAATGTCCATGTTTAATGTATTTAAAGAGTGTTGTATTTTAGTTAGGTCAATGGGCTTATTGTTCTTTCAAAGGGTTTTGTGTTTGATGAGGTGGATAAGTCCATTTTATTGGTTTTATTTTCGAATGTGTTGAATTAAATCAATTTAAAATTTGAAATTAATCAAATCAAATAAAAATTTATAAAATAAATAAATAAATTATATATATATATATATTATATATTATATATATGTATATATAGTATACACTAATAAAAATGATAAAAACTAAAATAAAAGAAATAATAAAACAAAAATAAAAAGGGAAAAGAGATACTAATAAAGATTTAGGTGCATTTTCTAGTACATCATAATTGCTTAGGTTATCGTAGATTATAATTATGATTGTCATAGCTGATGTAGTTATGGTTCTTTGTTTATATATAAATATAGCCTCACTAAATATTGGTGGGCCATGTAGGTAATCATAAAGTAGTTGGCATAGATAAGAGGTAAGCATATACCAACCGGTCAATAGGAGAGATATCCTAGGTTGGACCCACACAATGACATGGAAATAAATACGTAATAAGAGACACTATGAATGTGGATTGCATGTGTCTAGGATGATAGAGATGGTTATGTCATGGACTTGGACTAGTGATAGCCAGATAGTTAGAGCGACGTGGTTATGTAGATGTTGACGTGGATTGTGCAATAGATTATAACTCAATGGATGACAATGGGGCAGCTACATAGAGTGTGTTATGGAACTGGTGTGCAATGTATGGTTCTAGGGGATAGTGCAACTAACACATATGTATGGATCTCAACATCGTCTAAGGAGACCTTTGGAGCATCCCACATGCAAAGAAGAGGGGTTTCAGCCCAATAAATATTCCCGAGCATGGCTATATGTGGTAAGGTGGTAATGGGACCCAACTTTCTATTCAGTGTCAACCATGAGCTTGTTATACCCACACCCATAGAGACGTGGAGTGTGTATCCAAAGCTACGTCTTCAGTAGGTAATATGGACCAAACATGATACAAGTAAATATAGGAATTGGGTATGTCTGAGATGAATATATTGATTTGAAATTATGATTATGTCATAGGTAGAATCCATTTCCACATTTGACCCAGGTGATGTGTATGGGTGGAGAGAACATTTCCACATTTGACCAAGGTGATGTGTATATGGGACCATTATGTTAGCTAAAAATGAGACCATGGTGGTTGGTAGTAGTGAATTATATATTTTTTGAACCTATACGAAGAGGATCAACGACAACATCATCGATAGATGGTCAAAAGATAGCCCTGCATCATGTCCTTATGGTTAATAATGAAATAGTAATGAATTTGGTGGATATAGTGTAACACAATTGTGATGAACATTAAAACAACATGATGCTATGGTAGACGCATAGTCTGTAGCAGCTAGTACCAAAAAAAATCCATGCGATTGTGACCAAAGTGGGAAATATTGAAGAACAAACACCCAAGTGTACATTTCATATAAGTGGAGGATGTTTTGGTCAACCATAAAATTAATTGAGGGGTAGGTACATGCAACATTTTAAAAGAATAGCAAATAT
Organism: Wollemia nobilis; assembly: GCA_028583015.1. Lineage (NCBI taxonomy): Eukaryota > Viridiplantae > Streptophyta > Pinopsida > Araucariales > Araucariaceae > Wollemia > Wollemia nobilis. Next base: position 1,456,130 of record JAQPPZ010010331.1, on the reverse strand, counting down.
GTACATAAGTTAGCAGTGGAGTAGGAACCTATAGTTTTGTTAAAAAAAAATTGTTTTCCTTTTGTGAACCTAAATGGTAGAAGAGTGATACAGAGAGTCATCTATAGTCCAACTGGTTGAGCATGCTAGTGTCCTTGAAATTAAGGATTCATTGGGACCATGATCAGGTAAATGGTTTTGTCAAGTACCTCTTATGACATGGAAAATTCCAGGGTGAAAATCCACATTGAGGAATAAGCATGCTACTTAATGCATTATTTAGTGAAGGCACATACCTTTCAGTGGTGGTTGTTGTTGATTGAATAGGGTCTTTTTTATGGGAGATGAAGTAGAAGCGCATTGAATTTGTGATGGCATTTGTGTATACTCACTATACGTTGTATTTTGTAATACTTGCTCCTATGATAAGATATTTGTAGGATATCCCAAGTATTGGTAGGATATTCGAGTTAGGATGCATCCCAAGTACATTTTTAGTGGTGAAAAACTTGTTAAATAGAAGGGCACAAGTTAAATACAAGGGTAGGAATGATGAATAATTACTAGAAAATGTTCATTACTAGATATATATTTTGAACATCAAATAAAATTTTATCATTAAGAATATTGCATGCAGATAAAGGGGTGAAATATTATTTAAGCACATTAGTTACTAATAGAGTTGATATAAGTTGTAATTTAAATATTGTAGTTGCAGTTTGAAAGGAAAGGAGAATGCATCATTGAAAATAAATAGTTGAGAATCCCAAATGAAATGAGACGAGTGAAGAGCGAATGGGGAGGTCTATTGGAAAATCTTAAATACGCATCAAAATACAGAAAGAGGGCTGGAAATTTATGGAAAAACAAGAACATTATTTTTTTTAATGCAAATGCTATGTAAACTTACACCTTGTAATTAGAATAATAGGAGAGGTATTTTTAGAGTGTTTTGGGATAACATTTTATCTTTCCCTTCCATACTTTTAGGTTTATATAGTGTTTAATGCAGTTTAACGATTGCACTATTGAATGTTTAGAAACGTGGAGTTTATTTTTGTTTCCTCGTAATATTGGATCTAGTTTAGTTTAGACAGTATGAATGCAACTTGGATTAAATTAGGTTACATTCAAAAATTCTCACATCTCTAGTTTTGCAGGATAGGGTAGCATTATACTGATAGTAGTTTTTCATTTAACATTTTTAGCATTTACCTTTGTTGTTTATTTATTTTGCTTCATTTTATTCATTTTTCTTCCAAAGCATTATCAAATACTCATAATCCCAAGGTTTTATTTTACCCATAAATTCAACCAGGGGATTTTGTAGTCACTAATCATCTAGGTAATTAGTTTTAAAAGGCATCAAGGTAGAGACATATTTTCATTTCAAGGGTTAAAATGAACTCATTTTGCACAAGTTTTAGCACTCATTAAATATCAAGATAAAATTTGTGCTCAAAGGGAGGGTCTACTAACCTATAATTTCACATTAATGCTCAAATAAAATGAAGTGGATCTTCCACAACATTTCCTAACTTTCACACCCTAATCTGAAGATAAAAGGAATTGTTGACTTTACTAACCTTCAATCTCATATTAATGCTCATATAAAATGAAGTGGATATTCCACATCATTTCCTAACTTTCAGACCATAATCTGAATATAAAAGGAATTACTAATTTTACTAACCTTCAATATCACATTAAGGCACAGATAAAATGAAGTGGATTCTCCACAACACCTTCTAACTTTCATAGTTTAATATAAAGTAAAAGGAATCCACTAACATGGTTTTTAGGGATAAGTCACATTAATCCAAAGATAAAAGGAATTAGGAGTAGTCTCATTCATCATTTATTTATATATATAAGGGAAATCAAGCCCTTTTAATCAATGAACAATAAAAACATGTCAAAAATCACATAAACCACAGGCCCCTTGTTAATATTTTACTTGCAATCACTAAGGTATTTTTAGCATTAATTTTATACAGACTTACATATTTGCATATATTATCAAGAACATATTTGTTTATGCTAAAAGGAACCTTGGAGGAATTTCATATTTCTTTGCAAGAGAGGGTTTTCATTTCAATACCCTGACTGTGAGGGTGATTTTGCAATTGGGCAAAATTACCACTCAACATAATTACTACTAGAAGAGGGTCTGATTGAGTGCTTTGTGATTTATTTACTGGATGTTTCTTACATTTGACATTGCTATTTTGATGCAATATTTTCATTTTTTTTTTTGATAGCTAATGTGTAGGTTTAATGGTTTTATTTTGTTTTTATGGAGGTTTTTGATATGAAATATGTTTTTTCTAAAAATAGTGAGAGTTTCAAAAGTTCTTTTTGAATGATTGCATCTCCAACCTAGATCCACCTCAATATATCATTATTAGATCCCAATCCATTGGGGATACTATTTTTCAAAGTCTATCTCCAACTCATAGAAATAGAAAAGTTGAGATTCAAATTGAGGTTATCCCACCTAGTGTACTTATACTTGGCGTACCTCCTATTTCTAGTGAAGCTAGTGTGTCTTTACCTATTGACTCTATTACTCCTAGTTTCTCTTTAAGGACACCTCCATTGAATATGATGGCTCAAAATTTTTCTTGGTATGGAGCACACACTACTCTATTGAACATAGCTAGGGATGTCCATGATGTACACAAAAATATTTAAAAGTTCTTGGCCAAGTATAAGCATGATGGTCCTAGATCATCCAAATAACACATCCAGGCTTATAAGGATGTCTTGATTAGATCATGAGTTGAACATGAAGTTTTGGCTTCTAGATTATTTCCTTTGAGTCTAAATGAAATGATATATGATTGGTATATCAGTCTACATGTTGGTTCTATTACCTATCAAATCCAATTAGAGGTTGCTTTTGTCAATCAAATCAATTCACCCTTAGATCCTACCATTATATATCATCAATTTGTGACTTGTAAAAGGGGACCTAATGATCCAATAAGGATGTTCAATTCTAGATTTCAGAAACTCTACATGAGATTGACTCGTCATTTCATTGTTGATGCTAATGTGTCTCTTCAAATATACTGTGATGTGTTAGATCCCATGACTGTAATGTTTTCTAAGAGGAACCCTTAGGTTACTACCCTTGCCCTAGCTTACAGCGAGGCCATGACCATTGAGCAAAAAATGACATCGTAAGGTGTTGGGATAACTCAATTACCTATGGTAGGGTAGCTTGGTCCTTACAATTAGATCCCTAAGATGAACGAGGCTATGAAACCACATATTTTTATATTGAATACCTTACCTTACAATCATCCTTGTCCATCTATGCCCACTCAGTCATCCATGATCACATATCCGAACACATCCATTCCTACAACTACTCCTTTTATTCTAGAGAATTAATTGGCTATTCAAGGAGTCACTACAACTAATATTTAGGCCTTGGCCTCATTTTCCATACCCACACCTTTATAGAGTGTGAATCCATTATTGAGTTCAAGTTACCAAAACCAAAACATGATGCTAAATCAGAATATTGCAGGTTTTGGGAACCCAACTTGTCCTACCATCGTGCCTCAACCAAAAGAGTTAGATTCAAAGGTTGAGGAACTACAAAATATTATCCAAAATATAAGTAGGGACATGGTTCAGATGCAAAAGTAGGGTTTCAAAATCCTTAATAAAATTAAAATTTTAGTTTTTAGAGGAAACAATTGAATACAAGACCAAATAATGGAGGTGTGCCTACTCCTGTTACTAAGCAAGCCAATGCTTCCACAAGCTCTAGTCAGTTCAATATGATTGTCAATATTTTAGACTTGAATATGAAAAATTGGTGTAGGTTACATATCACTAAGGAGCATAGCAAGAAAGAGTGTCCAAAATTTATGTCATCTGTGAATATTCTATAGGAATAAGTAGATGAATTAGAGTGGGTTTGTAATTATGGTTTTATTAATTTATTATTTGTTACAACTCTAGGAAGTAAGTATATGAATTAGAGTGGGTGTATAATTCATCAGAGACAGTAAGAAAAATAAGCACTTTTGCCTTGTTATCTATCTTATCAATTTTTTTCTAATCAGTAGAGAGAGTTGTGACTCCAGGTGTAGATGAAGGTCTCACTATTGTTCCAGACACAACATCCCAAAGATCATCCATCTCTAGGATTACCTTCATTTTGTTTTTCCATGGTGTATAGTTTGGACCTTTCAACAACTGATGAGCATCAGTCATTAGTTTTGCAAACATTGTGAAGGTTCCTTATAACACCAAATGGTCCCCCCTTCGATATACCTTAATGTGAGTCTATTATACTATACAAAATACCTACCCTTACATGAGGGAGACTGCAGGTAATTTTAATGATTTATACGATACGTGGCACTTAGGCGGTACTGACAAGGAATCACCTCATTGATGGCATCAACCTTAGAAAGTCTTAATCCTAATGTGTGTGGCGTAACTTCCCCTAAACACTTTATATATCCAAAAATTCATCTGTATTTAAGCCTAAACATGAGAGTGATTGGGGTAGTAGATGGAGTAAAAAAATAGCAAAATAATGGTAAACTTATCTCTCCCCAATGATTAATAGAGAACTAGCTCATACATCATTTTGGTAGTTATATTAGGTGGTGGATACAGTAGCGCAATAATGATAGCTTTACCTGTAAGTGTTTCCCAGAGGTATCACAAATATTGAATGTTGTAGTGCAATAAATTGCACGGATGGGTTTTAATTATTTTTGGGACTTAAGGAGTGAATTTGATTTTAACTTAAATGATGTAGTGCAAAAGAAAGAAAAAATGCAACATACAACATAAAAGTGCCCATAGAAATAACCCACTAGGTTTCAGGCATAGTCGAAAATGCACCTTTACAATAATGCCAAAAAATTTACCTTTTCAAAAAATTACTCTCAATCCCCCCTTGATTTTTCCAAAAAAAATGACTCCCCCCTTTAAAATTTCTCTTTATAAAGCATTTTAAAACATTCTTGTATAACTAAAGTTAAAAAAAATAACTTTATCTTACATAGTAAAAAATTATTTAAAAAAAAATTTCTCTCCAACGGCGGACTCTCATCCTTGTCGCGATATCGCGACCATTTTTCTCTCCAACGGAGGTCTTCTTTTTTGTTGCAATTTCGCGACACCTTTTATTCTTGGTAGCAGGCTTCCACTTTCGTCGCGATTTCGGGGCTCATTTTCTATTTCGGCTATGGTCTGCATTCTTGTCGTGATTTCGTGACACCTTTTCTCTTTGGCAATGTCTTCAATTCTTGTAGCGATTTTGTGACTTCTTTTTCTTGTCGCGATTCTACGACTCTTCTTCTCGACCGGCTCCAACCCTGCAACTTGTCACGATATCGCGACACTTTGCAACATGTCACGATATCATGACTTCTTTCCTTCTTCGGCTTCGATGGCGATTCTTGTCGTGTTTTCATGATTTCTTTTCTTCCTTCGGCTTCTACGGTGCTTCTTGTCACGATTTTGTGACATCACCATTTTGGTCGTGATTTCGCGACACCTTCCCTAGGGTGGAGGTTCGCCAACTTTCTATTCCTCTCTTCTTGGACCACCTCGGTCGATTTGGATCTATTGTAATCTCTCTTGTTCAAGGTTCAGGGACCTTTCAAAACCCTTTCTACCAATCAAAAAAAAAAAAAAAATTATTTAAAAAAAAATAACCTTAAACTATTATAAAATAAATTAAAATGATATTTAATTTTAACTTTAATTAAAGAATATTAAAAAAAAATTAATAAAAATGAAAATTTGTATACCTTTGGGGGGGGGTGGGAGGTCGATGGGACTCGAACCCATGACTTGAGGCTCCCGGAGCCTTAACCACTTGACTCACCACAAGGTGAGTCAGTGGGATGATCTACACAGATCAGGCTCTACACCTCCTTTAAGGAGCCCCCGAAGGCGTAATAGCCTCCGCGGTGGTGCTCCCTCCACCACCACCACTCAGGCGAAGCATAGGTGGCACTGCTCAAGTAGATCCACCGATGGCTCATGGGTGGCATAGAGGTGGCGGGCTCACAGAGAGCCAAAAAACGTACTCAAATCACACAAAATTTATCTCTCCCAAATCGTGTTTCTACGGTAGGAAGATACAACACCAAAATTATCCTTAAAAACTATAGAAATATGGAGAAATCACCTAATTGATGGCTGCCATTGATGCCTAGTGTGAGAAAAAATAGTTTTGGAGGGTTTGGAAGGGCTTAGATCAAATTCTGATCCAGCCAATCTGCTCCGATTGGCTTCTACTTTCATGGAAAATCACTCATAAAACAAAGGCAACCAAGTTTGATTAATTTGACGAAGTATAAATAATACATTAGGGCCAGGATTAGTCCGGAGGTTGTGGAACCACCCGAGACCAATATAGGCGGAGTTGTAACAAATAACAACTAGCCTAAATTAATCAATCTAACAATATAAGATTGTTACGATTGAATTAATTAATAAAGGAAATATTGAAATATATTCTAACATCCCCCCTTATTACAATATTTTAGGAAACATATAACTATTAGCTATACTAGCATCCCCCCATTATTTTGAAATACATAGAGAATTGCGAAACAATTCAAATTTGACACGTGCAAGTGCCTTAGTGAATATGTCTGCAACCTGATCATGGGTGGAGATGTACTGAAGCTGAATGTGGTGCCTTGGTACTTCGTCTCGAATAAAGTGGCATTGTGTATCAATGTGTTTGGTTTTTTCATGATGCACTGGATTCTTAACAAGGTTCAAAACACCCATGTTGTCGCAGAACAAGTGTATTGGAGATTTTTATGGAAGACCCATACTTGTCAAGATGCGACGCAACCATATCACTTCGCACATAGCTTCACGTGCGGCATGATACTCTGCCTCTGTTGATGAGATAGCAACCACCTGTTGCTTCTTGTTGTGCCAAGAGACAGGACCAGATCCAAGATGAAACAAATATCCTGAAGTTGATTTACGATCATCAAATGATCCGGCATAGTCGGAGTCCATGTATCCCTGTAAGAAGAATTTGTTGTTCTTCTTGTATTCTAGGCCATATTCCATTGTGCCATGGACATAGTGAAGAACTCGCTTTGCTGCTTTCCAATGTGTAGTCTTAGGTTCTTGCATGAACCTCGAAAGATAATTGATAACAAATATGATATCTGGCCTAGTGTTGGTCAGATATATGAGACTCCCAATCAGCTGATGATAGAGAGTAGCATCTACCTGAGGTGATTTGTCATATCGTGATAACTGAAGACCTATTTCCATTGGTGTTGCCATCGGCTTGCAGTCAGTCATGCGATATTTTTCTAGTAGTGTCTTGGCATATTTTTTCTGGGACACTTTGATGTAGTGCTCCTTCTGGTTCACTTCCAGGCCAAGACAATAATGGAGAAGTCCGAGATCTATCATTTCAAAATATTTTCTCAAATCCTGTTTGATAGAAGAGATCATTGTTTCTGAACTCCCTGTTATGAGTAGATCATCAACATAGAGTACAAGCAACACTATTTCAGAGCCTTGCTTCTTGAAATAGAGGTTTGCATCCGACGGACATCTCTTAAATCCATGTTGCAGTAGGTGATTATCCATTTTTATGTACCAAGCCCGAGGGGCCTATTTCAAACCATATAAGGATTTGACCAATTTGCAAACTTTCTGTTGTTGGCCTTCCACTTCAAATCCTTCCGGTTGAGTCATGTAGACTTCCTCTTGGAGATCACCATTTAGAAAGGCACTCTTGACATCCATTTGGTGCACTTTCCACCCATACTGTGTTGCCATAGCACAAAGAACTCGAATGGTTGTCATCCGAGCAGTAGGTGCAAAAGTTTCCTCGTAGTCAATGCCTTCTCTTTGAGCATAGCCCTTTGCAACAAGTCGGGCCTTATGCTTATCTATTGTCCCATCTACCTTGTACTTGACTTTGTACACCCATTTGCAGCCTATGGGCTTCTTTTCGTATGGCAGATCGACAAGCTTCCAAGTTTTGTTTTTCATCAGAGACTTATACTCTGCATCCATAGCGGCCTTCCACTGAGGCTCACCAAGAGCATCTTGCACTGATGCAGGTTCAAGTTCATCTATTGAGGACATAAACACCCTGTCATCATCAATATCCATATCTTCTGTATCTCTCTCTGGATCTACAGAAAGTTCCTCAAAATATTGACATAGATCATCAACCCCAGTAATCTCTGTTGCAGCTTTCTCCTATCGAGCCATGCTGTGAGTACGAGGCCTATCCAATGTCAAATCTGGTGGAGTGGATAGCTTAGAGTCTCTAATTGTACTTGTATACCACTTTGGATTCTTCTTCTATGGTGATGAAGAAGATGAAGAAGGACCTCCAACCTTTGATGAAGGAGACTTCTCAACCTTAGTTTCCACAAGGTCTAGGTATACATCTGATGTGTTTTCTGATGTGAAAGCCTCATCAAAAACTACATCTCTACTGATGTGTATCTTCTTGGTTAAGGGATCAATCAATCGATAACCCTTAGAGTGCTCATCATACCCAAGAAGAATGCACTTCAATGTCTTCTCATCTAGCTTCTTCCTCTTTTCTTTCGGTATGTGCATGAATGCTTTACAACCAAAAATGCGTAGATGAGAGATGGAGGGTTTCCTACCACTCCATGCTTCCTATGGAGTCATTCCTTGTAGGGCCTTAGTGGGTGCCCTATTCAATAGATATACTACTATGGTGACAGCTTCTACCCAATATTGTTGCCCAATTCTAGCTCCTGTGAGCATGCAACGAACCATTTCCATGATGGAACGGTTCCTCCTTTCAACAACTCCATTTTGTTGAGGAGTATAAGCAGTAGTCAACTATCATGTGATCCCATTTTTAGTCAAGAATTCAAAAAATTCTTTAGAGGTGAACTCCCCCCCTCGATCTGAGCGGAGGGTCTTTATAGAAGTCCCTGACTCCTTTTCAACAGATTTCTTGAATTGCTGAAAGAAGCCAAATGCTTCAGATTTTAGTTGAAGAAAGAATACCCACACCTTTCATGAGTAATCATCCATGAATAACTAAAAATACCTCTTACCCCCACAACTGTTGGGTGTTAAAGGACCGCACAGATCGGTGTGAACCAACTCCAGAGGTTTCTTTGCTCTTGTAGAGCTCCTTTCAAAAGGTACTCTATGTTGCTTTCCTACCAAGCAGTCAGAGCAAACTGGCAATGTGGTAGAAAGGGAAGGAAGACCCTTTACCATTTCATACTTACTTAACTCAAGTAAGTAACCAGAACTCATATGTCCATATCTCTTGTGCCATAGGGAAGTTGCCTCCTTTGTAGAGACAATCATGGCTACATCTGGAGAAGAGATAGTATCTAGGGCAAATAAGCCATGCTTATATGAAGTGGTTGCAATGTTCTTACCCCTCCTGGTGATAGAACAACACTTCTTGCCCCCCTCAACACTAAAGTTTACAACCATATTTTTGTCCAGAATTTGTGTGACTGACAACAAGTTGTTCGCCAATCCTGGAACATAGAGAACCTTCTCAATCTGACACTTGCCATCAGGAAGAGAAACATAAATTGTTCCTTCTCCCTGAACCTTGTAGGTTTTATCATCGACAATAGTGACAGGTTTGCCCTCTTTGGCCTCAAAAGACTCAAACCATGATTTGTCACCAGTCATGTGCTTACTGGCTCCAGAATCGACATACCAAATAGGATTCGTCTGTTTGGATATTATGGTAGTCATGAGCACTTTGTGTGCTCTCTCAGAATCCATGTCAGATTCCTCAACAGCAACATTCACTTGCTGTTGTTTGTTCTTTTGTGGTTTGTTCTGGCCTTTCTATTTTTATTGTTTATTCTTATGCCAACATCTGTTTGTATCATGACCTTCTTTGTCATAGATCTTGCAATATCTCTTAGTTTGTTGAGGTTGTTGAGTTTGTTTCCCTTTTGAATCCTTTTGAGAACTACCTCCCTTCTAAAAATTACCCTTCTTCTTGTTTTGCCCCTTCCTGTTTGTGTAGAGGGCAGTGTTAGAAGAATCATCTCGTTGTAGTTGGCGTGCCTCCTCTTCTTGAAGCATATTTACCAACTCAACATAGGTAACTTGTCTCTGTGATACATGAAGTGAGGTAATCAACACTCTAAAAGAATCAGGAAGAGCTCTCATTACCACTGAGGTAAGGAGCTTATCATCAACTGGTGCTGCTAAGGAATTTAATTTTCCTTTCAACTCAGACACTCTGCAAAGAAAGTTTTCAACTGTCTCTCCCTGTTTCATGCTTAGACTGTGTAATTGAGACTGAAGAAATAGAATGGTGGAGTCATTCTTCCCTTCATATATAGTTTTAAGGGCATCCCATGCCGCTTTACTATTTGGACAGTCAACAATATGAGGTTGAACTTCATCAGAAACAACAAGCAAAATGAGCACTTTTGCTTTGCTATCTTTCTTGTCAAAGTCTTTCTGATCAGCAGATAGAGTTGTGGCTCCAACTAAAGATGAAGGTCTTATTGTTGTTCCAGACATAATTTCCCAAAGATCATCCATCTCTAGGATTGCCTTCATTTTGTTTTTCCATGGTGTATAGTTTGGACCTTTCAATAACTGATGAGCATCAGTCATTAGTTTTGCAGACATTGTGAAGGTTCCTTATAACACCAAATGGTCCCCCCTTCGATATACCTTAATTCCAGGCCATTATACCATACAAAATACCCGCCCTTACGTGAGGGAGACTATAGGTATTTTGAAAAACCAAAAAAATTACCCGCCCTTACGTGAGGGAGACTATAGGTAATTTTAATGATTATACGATACGTGGTACTTAGGCGGTACTGAAAGGGAATCACCTCGTTGATGGCACCGACCTTAGAAAGTCTTCAATCCTCATGCGTGGGGCGTAACCTCCCCTAAACACTTTGGATATCCGAACTTTCATCTGGATTTAAGCCTAAACACGAGAGTGATTGGGGTAGTGGATGGAGTAAAAAAATAGCAAAATGGTAAACTTATCTCTCCCCGATGATTAATAGAGAACAAGCTCAGACGTCATTGTGGCAGCTATATTAGGCGGCGGATACAGTAGCACAATCACGACAGCTTTACTTGTAAGTGCTGGCCAGAGGTATCACAAATACCGAACGTTGCAGTGCAATAAATTGCATGGATGGGTTTTAATTATTCCGGGGACTTAGGGAGTGAATTTGATTTTAACTTAAATGATGTAGTGCAAAAGAAGGAAAAAATGCAACATACAACATAAAAGTGCCCACAGAAATAACCCACTAGGTGTCGGGCACAGCCGAAAATGCACCTTTACAATAATGCCAAAATTTGCTTTTTCAAAAAATTACTCTCAATCCCCCCTTGATTTTTCGAAAAAAAATTACTCCCCCTTTAAAATTTCTCTTTATAAAGCATTTTAAAACATTCTTTTATAACTAAAGTTAAAAAAAATAACTTTATCTTACATAGTAAAAAATTATTTAAAAAAAAAATAACCTTAAACTATTATAAAATAAATTAAAATGATATTTAATTTTAACTTTAATTAAAGAATATTAAAAAAAAACTTTAAAAAAATGAAAATTTTTATACCTTTGAGGGGGGGGTCGACGGGACTCGAACCCGCGACCTGAGGCTCCCGGAGCCTTAACCACTCGACTCACCGCCAGGTGAGCCAGTGGGCTGATCTACCACAGATCAGGCTCCACGCAGTCTTAAGGAGCCCCCGAAGGCGTAATAGCCCCCGCGGTGGTGCTCCCTCCTCGTCCACCACTTGGGCGGAGCGTAGGTGGCGCTGCTGTGGCGGATACACCGACGGCTCGTGGGTGGCGCAGAGGTGGCGAGGCTCATAGAGAGCCAAAATTTTCTCAAATCATGCCAAACCTTGATCCTTTCGGATCGTTTCTCTGCTGCAGTGAGATACAAGACCAAAATGCACCTTAAAAACTATAGAAATGAAGGAGAATCACCTGATAGATGTCAGCCATTGACGCCCTGTGTGAGGAAAAAACTAGTTTTGGAGGGTTTTGAAAAAATTAGATCAATTTCTAATCCAGCCAATCTGCTCCGATTGGCTTCTTTCTTCCAAAAAATCACTCAAAAATCCAAAGCACTGCAACCAGTGATAAGGAAAAATAGGAAGTGATTAACAGGTTTGACGCCAAAATTTGCAGGTGACGGTGAATATTCTCCAGGTGACGCGCGTGGTTGAATTTCCTCGTTCGAGGCAGATTGCGGTATATCCCACATGGATGGGATCGTCAGTAGGTAAGGGTAATAAAAGGTTCTTTACTCCACAATGGAGTATAGCCTCTCGGGGAGAGGCTCTCACCCGAGAGGGTCATGGGGAAGCCTCGGTGTTGGCTCCCATGACATATGCACTCTATGCCTTGCCCTTTCGACCGTGCGGTCGATTGCCTCGAATTTCCTCTTGGTCGATCGCTTCGAATTCTTTCTTTCGAATTGCTCCTTCGGTCGATCGCCTCTTCGACCGTATGGTCGATCCAACTTTTCAAAAAAAATTCTCTATTCTGAGAAAAAAAAATTCTCAAACTTTCAAAGAATTATTCCCAATTGAGATTTAAAAAAAAATCTCCGCTCGTTTGCTCCGCTACTACGAGATCACTTCGAGAGAAATGAGAGTGGCAGAGGAAGAGCTCTGATACCATGTGAGAAGCGGAACAACATTTGATTAATTTGACGAAGTATAAATAATACATTAGGGCCAGGATTAGTCCGGAGGTTGTGGAACCACCCGAGACCAATATAGGCGGAGTTGTAACAAATAACAACTAGCCTAAATTAATCAATCTAACAATATAAGATTGTTACGATTGAATTAATTAATAAAGGAAATATTGAAATATATTCTAACAGCCTCAACAACCCAAGTGTAATGGAACTACCCTAGTTGTTGAGACCTTATTTCTAGAGGAAGAAGTAGAATAAGTGGAAGAAGAGGAGAATGATGATACCCTAGGATTGGAAGTTCAATCCTTTAGGAAATTTCAAAATGGGAATCATGGTTATCACTTGAGGAATAGATCCAAAACCTCAAATACTTCCTCTACCCCTCCAAAAAACTTTGTTCTTCCACCTAGTGCCAAGGCCAAAAATAATCCGCCTCCTCCATATTCCATTGAGTCATCTAAACCAGTTTAGAAGATGCAAAATTTGGACAGAACTTCCTATAATATCATTGAGGATATGAAGAAAACTAAATCCAATATCACCTTGTTTGAGGTTGCTCAATTGAAAAATAAAAAATATGCCTTGATTAAGGCACTTGCTCCATCCAACAAAACTAATGATAGAAAAGCTACTGAGTCACACCTTGTCTTGAGAAAGGATAATGGAGAGGTTCCTCCTTTTCTCTTAATAATTAGGATTGTAGATAATAACTTACACAATTATCTAGTAGACTCACGTGCATCAGTCAATATCATACCTTATATGATTTGTCAAAGGTTAGGCTTGAAGCCTACTCCCTCAAATGTTATTGTGGTTCAATTAGATAGGTCTAAAGTGAATGTGGTAGGCATGCTCCATAATATTCATATCAAGATTCCTTATGAGCCTAGGATACAATAATTTATTGAGATCCATGTGGATGACATTCTAGATAAATATGGCATGTTATTGGCCAGATATTGGAGCAGTAATTTAAATGGCTATATGGCCACAAATTTCTCTCATATGTGGCTAGCTTAGAAAGGGGTGGCCAACCAAATTCAGGTTGATGGGGAGCCTAGGCTCAAAGAAATGATTACCGACTATAACAAAACCAATAAAACTATATCATAGAGTCGAAACTGGGGGTCTACACCATAGATATAAAAGGGGCCACCAATAAACCTAAATATGAAATACTTTCTAGTAGCCCATTTCATGATGATAATATTGTGTGGATACTTAAGTTTGATGGATCTAGGTCAAAACAGGGTTTTGGGACTGATATTGAGCTCACTTGTCCTAGAGGTGAACCTTTTCTTGCTGCCTATTTATTGCAATTTCCATTCACCTATAACGTAGTAGAGTATGAAGCTCTAATTTTTGGATTACAACTAGCTTTGAGTAAGGACATCAAATGCTTGAAGGTCTTAGGTGACTCAGATTTAGTGGTCAAACAAGTCAAGGGATAGTACACTTGTCATGATAAAATATTAAGTCATTACAAAAATAGGATTAGAGATCTAATTGATGTGTGATGCTTTTAATATTTCTCTAATTTCTAGAAAAGGTAATCGTGTGGTTGATTCCTTGGTAGTTGATGTAGGTATTTTGAGACCCATTGATAATAGAAAGTTTAATTTTTTTTCAATTGAATTAGTCCCCTATCCTTCCATACCTGATAATGTTAACAATTTGTAGGTATTTAAAAGTGACAAGCATATATTTAAATTTGTGACTAATTCAAGTATTTTTGAAAATCAGGTGATCGATGAGGATAAACGATGGCAAGAAAAGGGAGAAAAAGAGAATGAGACAACTCAAAAAATGAACAATATCCCAAAGAGGGTTATTTCAATTGAGAAGTTATTTGACATTGACTATGAAATTAAGAGGTGTGATAAAATTCCTCTCCCAAAATATTCTTGTGATGTAGTTAACCTTGGGAGTAAAGAAAATCCACATGAGGTAATTATAGCCAAAGCATGCACACACCAAGAGAAAGAGGGGATAGATCATTCCCTCAGAGACTATGTAGATTGCATTGCATGGAGTTATGAGGACTTAAATACCTATAATAAAAATATCACCATGCACACTATCCCACTAAAACTAGATTCTAGGCCTTTTAGGCAGAAACAATGATCGACCAACCCACTGTTAGAATCCCTAATAGAGAAAGAAGTTAAGATATTGCTTGATGCAAAAATTATATTTCCTATTAAACATTCTACTTGGGTTGCTAATATTGTGCTTGTTAGGAAGGAGAGTAGGGAGATCAGATTATGTATTGACTTCAAAAATCTCAAGAAAGCATCACAAAAGGATAATTACCCTTTGCCTTCTATTGATGAAATATTACAAATGGTAAATGGTTTAGAGATGATGTCCTTTTTGGATGGTTATTCAGGGTATAACTAGATTCTTATTCACCCTAATGATAGAATGAAAACTACCTTTACCACTAAGTGGGGAACATTTGCCTATAAAAGGATGCCTTTTGGTTTACTCAATGCAGACATAACATTCCAACGTGCCATGGACTATGCCTTTAAAGGTCTCATAGGCAAATAAATAATTTTTTATATTGATGACATTTCGATTTTCTCAAAGAAAAGAGAAGATCACATCAAGCACTTGAGAAAAGTACTTCAAATATGTAGGGGATAGGGGATTTCTCTCAATCCAAAAAAGATGCATCTTTGGGGTAGCTGAGGGAAAGCTATTGGGGCATGTGATATTGAAATAAGGAATTTCCATAGACCTTGTAAGAGTAGAATCAATATAAAAAATCACCCTCCCATGTAGTAAACAAGAGCTAAGGCCATTCTTTGGTAAAATCAATTTTATGAGGAAATTTATTTCTGGATTTGCAAAAATAGTAAGGCCATTGAATGATATGATAAGAAAGGATGTCAATGTAAGTTGGACAAGTGAGATAAGGTAAGCGTTTTAGAACATTAAATATGCTATCTCTAGTGCATCGGTATTGGTAAATCTTGACTATACAAAGTCGTTCTACATTTACACATTTGCATCTGATCATTCATTTGCAAGTGTGTTGACTCAAAAGAGTGAAGGTAATTCCGAAAATCCCATTTCTTTTATGAGTTCTCCATTAAAGGATGCACAATTTAGGTATACTACTTTGGACAAACAAATGTATGCTTTATTTAAAATGGTAAAAAAATTTAGACATTATATTTTGCATAGTAGAATTTTTGCTATTGTGCCTGACCCAACAATTAAAACTATTTTTTTTGTAGAACAAACTAGAAGAAAACTTAGGAAATGGATCTCCACCATAAAATAATTTGACCTTGAGATTCAACTAATGAAACTAGTTCGAGGTCAAGGCGTAATGAAAATGATTGCAAAAATTGATCCCCAAATCTCATGTCAACAATATAATGTAGGGGACATCACACATGACAATTGGTATGTGGACATTGTCTATTTTATTTTAAATGGTAAGTGTCCCTCTCACATTAAATCTAAATAGAGGAGATATCTCAGGTTAACATCTATAAACTATATGATTAAATATGGTGCTTTGTATAGGAATAATCACAAAGGGATTTTTCTTCATTGTTTGAACAAGGAAGAAGTTACCCAAATATTACATGAATTCCATGGTAAGTATGGAATGAGATATAGATATGTGAATGCTACAACACACTATATTCTTATAGTAGGATACTATTGGCCCCATATCTTCAAGGATGCCCATTACCATGTGCATTCTTGTCACATCTATCAAGTGGCAACCAATAAAGAAAGAAATGTGGCTATGCCTTTACAACTAGTAGTGGAAATGAAACCATTTTCCCAATGGGTTAGAATTTGTAGGGGTTATCAATCCCAATTATTTTTCTTCTCATAATATCATCCTTACCACCATTGATTATTGTACTAGATGGATTGAGGAAATCCCCACAAAGAATTCCACTAGTGAAGTTGTTATTCAATTTCTAGAGGATCATATTGTAACCAGATTTGGAATACCTAATTCAATTGTTTGTGATAATGGTTCTACTTTTTCTTCAATTCATTTTGTATATTGGGCTTACGATAACAAGGTGAACATTAAATTTTCATTCAATTATTATCCTTAAGGTAATGGTTTGACTGAATATTCTAATAAAAACTTGATGTCTATTATTAAGAAATTGCTTGAACAAAATCCTCATGATTGGAATAACAAATTGAAATTCATGCTATAATTAGACAAAATAAGAATCAAATATGATGTGTCATCGTTAAGAACATAATTAAATCTCAAAGATCTTATCAATCCGGGGTGGTGTCCAAGGCTGTCTACAATAGAAGGCTAGGGCAGAGTACAATTTAGGCATTTAGATTTCAAATATTTATTGGGTGAGATAGGTTTGGTTTAGCATTTTGGTGTCACACTAAACCTAATCTACAGAATGGAAACTTATAAAAAATAAAAACTAATTCTAATTTAAAAAAATTAAAGTTAACTACAATTGCATGAATTGAAATTGCAGAATTGAAATCTAATCTACTTTTGCAGAATTGAAATAACAGAATTGAAATTGCTAAATTGAAATGTTGCTAAAATGCAATCCTAAATTACACTTGCAAAATTGTAACCTATTTTACTCTTGTATAATGGAAGTGATGCTTGGAAATAAAACACCTATCAATGCCCTGCCACAAAAGGTTTTCAAGCTTCTACTGTAGGAATTGTTAGTGAAATGAAATCTACTAGAAATTGAAAGCTGTTGAAACATAAAAATAACAGAACATGGAAAGCAAAGGAAACAAGAAATAAATGTTTAATCTAATTTGTCAAATAACACACACATAAATATTGTACACAAACATAATAGAAAACATCAATCACATAATACAAAATAAAAACAAGAAAATGAAATATGGCAAACAATCTATAAATTTTGCTATAGCAAAATTACATATTAAAACTTATCATAAAATCCCTCCTTCTAGATCTAAAAGTGAGCCCATACTTCCTGATCTAGAAGGAGGTGAAAATAACTCCATAACTAATTAACACTTAGAACAAAAAATGATAAAATAACTGCACTTTTATTGATGACAAAACATGCTGAAAACTATTACAGAAAATTGGTGTACAGTCCTAATTGTTGCTATTGAAAACTCTCCTCTATTCTAATTCCTAACTGGCCCCAACAAGGAGGGAGTTGTGTTATTTATATAAATATTTACAACATATCCCATGCCCAAATCAGCCTATGTGCTACTTTACAATGATTTGCCAATAATTTTGGATCTGAAATAAATGCAAATCTGGACAGTTTGTGTTGCAGTAGTAGTCATTGGCCCTTAGAAAGCATCTTCAGTGGTGGGAGTACGTGGGAGGAGTCTAGAAATATCTCACACATATTTCTCCACTTCATAATATGCCATTTATATCTTGTAAACAACTTCCTATTATGTTGTAGTTTTTCGGGGTTTATCCTATAAGAGGATCAAAATTGATCTTTTCCATGAATGGTGGCTTTGGATGACAAGGACGGAAAATTCAGATGGGAGATATTTTGCTTTAACATTTTCAACATTCTTTCCCTTTTTCCACCGTCAAAAAATAGTCAAAAAGCACTTTCTGTTCTCATTCCGAAGATAAGTGGCTCATTTCGAAGAGACTGTATTTCTCATCTCGAAGATGTCTACTCATTTCGAAGAGACTATATTTCTAATTTCGAAGTGTCTGCTCATTTCAAAGATCTTCAGAATGAAAAACTATGTGCTCTTCAAGTGATTTCATCTATATTTTTTAGGTGGGTTAGCTCTCAGGATCAGATTGCAATAGCCTTCATTCCTCTCCATGTGTGAATTCCATGCCTTGCCATTCATTGGTAGCTTGTTGGAATTTACATGGTAAATTACTGCATTTTCCAACTCTACTGCACAGTTGTAAAATATTGGCATTTCTTAAAAATTCAAACAAATTAGAACATGGAAAAATTATTCAAATATCAACATGAAGAAGTACATCAAGTTGCTACTGAATTTATATACTTCATTCACCAAGTAACCATGCTGAAATAGTGCAATAGTGCTGCACAATTGTCCATGCTCTGTTATACCCTATTGATGCCTATTTATACCATGTGTGAATGCTTCTAAATAGGCTATATGTCTTTTGTAGTCCTTCTGAAATCATTCCATCCATATCCTCATGCTTTTCTTGACAACTTCAAGGTGTTCCTATAAAGTGACAGCTTGCTGATTTTTATATGGTTGTTTTTTTCAGATTTTCAGATTTATGACAGTCCTAAAATTTTGGCTTCAATGTGGATTTGAAACAATTTGAAGGGTAGGAAAACATTCAAAAACCATTTAGAATTTAATGGATATCAGCATACCACATTTGGTTAATTGAAATGCATGTTTTTACTTGCTACTTAATCAAACAAAATCAGTCATAAAATGCTGAAAATAGTCAAAAACAGAGATATAGTATTCCTAACATAAAATCATGCAAACACTTAACAAATAGTATATTTTAGTCAACTATTTGGAAATTAACTTATCATATGGTAGTCAAACATTGTGCAATAATGAGGCATTTTTGGGCCTCATCAAAAGAGTTTATTGGGACATCCCCTTATCATTTGGTATATGGGCAATATCTTATTTTTCCTGCAAATCTAAAATTGTAAACATTATAATTTATGAAAGAATATCTTGAAACTGATAATAAAATTGAAGTTCATTTAACTCACATAATGCATATAGATGAAAAGTGAGAAGAGTCTTTGCTTCATCTTAACAAACATCAAGACATTGTAAAACGATGGTTTGAAAAAAGAGCTAAAATTAAAACTTTCAATATTTTTATTTAGTGTTATTGTGGGATAAGGCTCATGAAAATAAAGGTGATCATGATAAGTTGGATTTTTTGTGGCTTGGTCCTGAACAAATTTTTGAAATCCTAGGTGAAAATAATTTTAGGTTGAAAACTTTGAATGGAGATGATATTCACTTACCTGTGAATGGAAAATTTCTCAAGCACTACTTTCACCCATGAGGCAACCAAATGCTTTTAATATTTTTACAATGCTTGTATATTATGTAGATTTGGGGTTTTGTATTTTTTCTTTTATGATTGTCTTGGTTTGGCATTTTTTGTGCATAAGGTTGCAAGTTTACTTCTTGCTTTCTTATCAGCTTTCATTTAGTATAGGGTGTTGCTTTTCATTTTCTCATGTTGGTTTTCTCCCTTTGTTTGTGGTAATGTTTGGTGAAGGGCACTAAATCTTGGTTCCTTGGTTGGTAGTTGGTCCTTTGTTAAGTAGGTTGGACTACCTAGTTTGAAAATAGGTGAAATTGAGGAAAAGGGGGATGAAATTGCTTAGTGATCATTCTTAGATTTTGGGACCAAAATGGTGGAAAGTGGAATAATGAAATATTGCACTAAATATCCACATATATCTCACATGTTAAAGTACATTCTATGAAATATTAAAGGATGAAATTACTCTAGTGTGTAAATTAAGGCAAAAATACAACACACTCTATTTGTAGCTTCAAATACTTTCTAACCCATGTGGTGCATAATATTTTGCAAAGCCATTTAGAACAAAGGCTTTGCAAAATATATAAGAAATTTGAACATAATTCCCATTTATATGAAATGATTAAATAATACAATTGAGCCTTAGAATAGCCCGAAGGTTACGGAACTACCAAGGCGTTGAATAGCGGTGGTTACAAAAAGTCTAACAAAAGACTAATAATATAATAACTAACCAAAGCTACGCTAACATCCCCCCTTTATTAAATTATTTTGAAATACATAGAGAGTTATGAAACAATTCAAATTTGACATGTGCAAGTGCCTTTGTGAAAATATCTACAACTTGAGCATTGGTGGGAATGTACTGAATCTGAATTTGGTGCCTTAGAACTTCATATCGAATTAAGTGACATTGTGTGTCAATGTGCTTGGTTTTCTCATGATGCACTGTATTCTTAACAAGGTTCAAAACTCCTTGGTTATCGCAAAACAAGTGTATTGGAGAATTTTATGGATGACCCATACTTGTCAAAATGCGATGCAACCATGTGACTTTGCACATAGCTTTACGTGCGATGCGATACTCTGCCTTTGTAGATGAGATATCAAAAAGTTGTTGCTTCTTTTTGTGCCAGGAGACAGGATCGGATCCAAGATAAAATATATATATTGACGTTGACTTACAGTCATAATATGACTCGGCATAGTCAAAGTTCATGTATCCTTGCAAGAATAATTTCTTATTCTTCTTGTATTCTAGGCCATATTCCATTGTGCCACGGATATAGTGAAGAACATGTTTTGTTGCTTTCTAGTGAGTAGTCTTAGGTTCCTACATGAACCTCAAAAGATAGTTGACAACAAATACAATATCTAGCCTAGTATTAGTCAGATATATGAGACTCCCAATCAGTTTTTGATAGAGAGTACCATCTACCTAAGGTGAATCATCATATCATGATAACTGAAGTCCTGATTCCATTGGAGTCGCCATCGACTTGCAATCAATCATACGATATTTTTCTAACAGTGTCTTGGCATTTTTTTCCTGAGTCACTTTGATGTAGTGCTCCTTCTAGATCACTTCTAGACCAAGAAAATAATGGAGAATCCTGAGATATATCATATCAAAATATTTACATAAGTCTCTTTTTATTGCAGAGATCATTGTTTTTGAACTCCCTGTAATGAGCATATCATCAACATAGAGTATAAGAAACACTATCTCAAAACCTTTGTTTCTTGAAATAGAGGTTTGCATCTGATGGACATCTTTTACATCCATGTTTTAGGATTTTATTATCCATTTTTATATACCAAGCTTGAGGAGCTTGTTTTAAACCATACAAGGATTTGACCAACTTGCACACAATCTGCTCTTGGCCTTCCACTTCAAATCCTTCAGGTTGTGTCATGCAGACTTCCACTTGGAGATAACCATTCAAAAAATCACTCTTGACATCCATATGGTGAACTTTCCACCCATAATGTGTTGCCATAGCACAAAGAACTCGAATTATGGTCATCCGAGCAATAGGTGAAAAAGTTTTCTCATAGTCAATGTCTTCCTTTTGTGCATAGCCCTTTGCAACAAGACGTGCCTTATGCTTATCAATTGTCCCATATACCTTGTACTTAAATTTGTACACCCATTTGTAGCCAAGGGGCTTCTTTTCGTGTGGCAGATAGATAAGCTCCCAAGTTTTGTTCTTTTTCAAAGACTTATACTCAGCATCCATAGCAGCCTTCCATTGTGGCTCACTAAGAGCATCTTGTACAAAAGTAGGTTCATGTTCATTCATTGAAGACATAAACACCCTGTCATCATCTATATCCATATCCTTTGTTTCTCTCTCTAGATCTATAGAAAGTTCCTCAAAATATTGACAAATATCATCAACATCAGTAGTCTATGTTGCTGCTCTTTCTTGTCGATCCATACTGCGAGTACAAGGTCTATCCAAAGTCAAATCTAGTGGTGTGGATAACTTTAAGTCTCTAATAGTTCTTGTATACCATTTTAGATTCTTATTTTGTGGTGATTAATAAGAATTAGAAGGACTTCTATTATGTGGTGATGAAAGGAACTTCTCATCTTTATATTCCACAATATCTAGGTATACATCAGATGTGCTTTGATATGTGAAATCCTTAACAAAAACAATATATCTACTAACATGAATCTTCTTGGTTAAGGGATCAATCAAACAATAACCCTTAGAGTGCTCATCATAGTCAAGAAGAATACATTTCAATGTATTCTCATCTAGTTTCTTCCTTTTCTATTTTGGTATGTGCATAAAAGTTTTACATCCAAAAATGTGAAGATGAGAGATGGAGGGTTTTTGACCACTCCATGCTTTTTGTGGAGTCATTCCTTTTAGGGCCTTTTTGGGTGCCCTATTCAACAGATATACTATAGTGGTGACAACTTCTACCCAAAATTGTTACCCAATACTAGCTCCTGTGAGCATATAACAAACCATTTCCATGATAGAATGGTTCCTCCTATCAGCAACTCCATTTTGCTAAGGAGTGTAAGTAGTAGTTAACTATATCATGATTCCATGTGCAGAGGATTTTTATAGAAGTTCCTGACTCCTCAATAGATTTATTGAATTGCTAGAAGAAACTAAAGGCTTCAGATTTCATATTAAGAAAGAACACCCACATCTTGCATGAGTAGTCATCCACAAACAACTAAAAATACCTCTTCCCCACACAACTAATTGATGTGAAAGGACCGCATAGATCGGTGTGAATCAACTCTAGAGTTTTATTTGCTCTTGTAGAGATCTTCTCAAAAGGTACTCTATGTTGCTTTTCTACCAAGAAGTCAGAGCACACTAGCAATATGGAAGAAAGGGAAGGAAGACCCTTTACCATATCATACTTACTTAGCTCAAGTAAGTAGCTAGAACTAATATACCCATATCTCTTGTGCCATAGGGAATTTGCCTCCTTTGTAGAGACTATCATGGCAACATGGGGAGTAGAGATAACATCTAAGGCAAATAAGCCATGCTTATATGAAGTTGTTGCAATGTTCTTACCCCTCCTGGTAATAGAACAACACTTCTTTCCATCCTCAACATGAAATTTCACAACCATATCTTTATCCAAAATTTGTGTGACTGAAAACAAATTGTTTTCCAATCCTAGAACATAGAGGACTTTGTCAATGACACTTGCCATTAGGAAGAGTGACTAAAATTGTACCTTCTCCCTGAACCTTGTAGGTTTTGTCATCGACAATAGTGATAGGTTTTCCCTCCTTGGCATCAAATGATTCAAACCATGATTTGTCTCCAGTCATGTGCTTACTAGCACCAGAATCGACATACCATACAAGATCCTTCTACTTGGAGGTTGTGGTAGTCATGAGAACCTTGTGTGCCCACTCAGAATACAATTCAAATTCTTCAACAACACATTCACCTTAGGTTACTTTTTCTTTTTTTGTGGTTCATTCTAGCCTTTCTGTTTAGGTTGCTTATTCTTGTGCCAACACCTATTTGTGTCATGGCTATCTTTGTCATAAATTTTGCAATATCTCTTTGTTTTTTGAGGTTGTTTCCCTTTTTAATATTTGTGATAATTTCCTCCCTTCTAAAAATTACCCTTATTATTAGAACCCTTCCTATTGGAATAGAGGGTTGTATTAGAAGAATCATCTTTCTCAAGTTGGCGTGCCTCCTCTTCTTGAAGCAGATTGACCAAATAAACAAAGGTAAATTTTCTTTGTGACACTTGAAGTGAGGTGATAAACACCCTATAAGAATAAGGCAAATATCTCAATACAACTAAAGTAAGGAGCTTGTCATCTATAGGTTCTCCCAAAGAATTCAATTTTACTTTCAACTCAGACACTCTGCATAGAAAGAGTTCAAATATATCACCCTGCTTCATACTCAAACTGTGAAGTTGATATTGAAGGTAAAGAATGGTGGAATCATTCTTTCCCTCATAAATGGTTTGAAGGGCATCCCATGCCTCTTTACCATGTTATTTGTTAGCTATGTGAGGTTGAACTTCATCTGAAACAACTAGTAGGATGAGCACTCTTGCCTTGCTATCTTTCTTGTCAAATTATATCTGATCAATAGTTGGAGGTGTAGCTACTATTGATCCATCTATTGGTGAAGGTATTTTTTTTGCTCTAGAAACAACATCCCATAAGTCTTCCATGACAAGGACTACCTTCATATTATTTTTCCATGGTGTGTAATTAGGACCTTTCAATAACTGATGAGCATCTGTCATAAACTTTGCAACCATAGTGAGGGTTCCTTATAACACCAAATGGTCTCCCTTTCTATATACCTTTGTGTCAGGTCTTTATACCATACAAAATACCCGCCCTTACGTGAGGGAGACTATAGGTATTTTGAAAAATCAGAAAATTACCCGCTATAGTGCAATAAATTGCATGAATGGGTTTCAATTTTTGGAACTTAGGAGTGTTTTGTTTTTACTTAATGAAGTAGTGAAGAAAAATAAAGTGCATCATACATCATAAAGAATCCAAAAAAATGAAACTTAAGGTGTCGTTTTCCATCGCAAATGCACCTTTTTACAATTTGTCAATTTTGAAGAAATTCTGAAAATTTTCTTTCACTCTCCCCACTAGATTTTGCAATTTTGAGAATCTTGCTCATTTGGAAAAAATTACCCCCTTTTCACTTTTGTAGAAATTTTTTTTTGGCCCCCTTGTTAAGTTTGAAAAAAAAATCCTCCTAAATGTTTAATTTTTTTTTGAAGTTTAATTAAATATTTTTTTTGAAAAAAAATTAATTAATTAAACTTAAAAAAAATATTTAAACATTAAATTTTTTAATTAATTTTTTTTTTTAAGTTTAATTAAATATTTTTTTGCCAAAAAAAATATTATTTCAAATATTCATTTTTATTTAAAATAACTTTTTTTTTCAAAAAAATAAAAAATTTAATTAAACTAAGAAAAAAATTAAAAAAACATATTAAAATAAAAAAAAAATTACCTTTTAATCAAGGCGTGGGGGGAGGTCAGAGGGAGTCAATCCCCCAACCTTGGGATTGAGCGCCTTAGCACCTAGGCTGCCAGCCAGGTGATCTAGGTTGTTCGATGAGAGTAAGGGAAAGACTCCCCTTAACTTCTTCCTAGGCAACGGGCTTGGAAGAGCATCGCTCGGTCGTGGCTCCTCTATGGTGATGCAGAAACAACGATGGCTCCTTCTACAGCTAGTCCTCAAATGAACCAGCAACCTCACCTCTCCACCAGCAAACTTCTGGGGTCAACAACCGATGATAATTGATCCTCTGCAAATGCCTCAATCGATCCCTAGCAAACTGCTTAAACCACCTCCTCCTATGCGTCTGTGACGGTATGTGTGGGAAAAATGGCTAATTTGAAGACATCTAAGGGCTAGAAAAAAAATTTAATCCCCCAAATTGGCTAAAAATAATTGTTAGATCACTCCAGGGCAAGAATAAATGATTCGAATGTTACAAGAGGTAATAAAAAATTGAAAGCAGTTGCAGTATTAATGCCACGGGGAGGGAGGTGACGAGGTTTTAAAAAAAATTGCTTAATTTTTATCCCACATGCATGGGTTTGGGCACATTTTAGAGGTTTATAAGGTTCAACCCTCACCTATGAGGGTGTCTCCTCTCAGGGAGACTATACCCAAGAGGTGGTGGAGCCTCACCCGCATGGGGCTACCTTGGCTGCCATGCTTGGGGGGCCGCCACATTGTTTACCTCTCGTTTCTTGTATTGCACCCTATTCTCACCTTATGGTCTATTTCTTTCCTTACCTCCCATGCTCACCTTATGCTCTGTTGTCTGTTCGATTGACCAAAGTTTTGGTCGGTCGATTCAGATGTCCAGGTCGAGTTAGGTCGAGTCTGCCTGGGTGGTGTCCAAGTCGATTCAGGTGTCCTCTCGTCGAGTGTAGTTAGTCCTCTCGTTGAGTCTAGGTCAGGTCCTTGATTCAGTCTCAAAAAACATGCCCAGTTTAGTCAGTCAATCTCAAAAATTGAGTCTCAATCCTCCTTGAAGATCTAGCCTCCTCCAAGGCTCTAATACCATATAAGAAATTAAAACATAATTCCCATTGATATGAAATGATTAAATAATACAATCGAGCCTTAGAATAGCCCAAAGGTTACAAAACTACCAAGGCGTTGAATAGTGGTGGTTACAAAAAGTTTAACAAAAGACTAATAATGTAATAACTAACCAAAGCTACACTAACAAAATGTCAATTAAACATAAGGGCGATTTATATAAACTCTACCGTGGCTATAGATGTTTTACTAGAAGTAGGGCTCTATCTATAAAATTTATTTTTGTAAGCGATACTTCATAGCCTAAATGTAAAATAGATGATGGAATCCAAATTGTTGTAAGAGTACAAAACGAATCACTTTCCACACACTAAGTAAAGACAAATGGTTTACTATTTTTATTTAAAGCTATTTATCCCTATTTCCTTTGGATATTGCTAGGTGACATATATTCTTCTAATATTTGCTTTTTGTGGTTTCAGATCGGGTTCTTCATCTGAAATGCTCAAAAGCTTTTCCCAATAGAGTCACCATTTGTTGTTACCTTTGCACAACTTTCCCCAAACTTGGGGACCCACCTTTAACTTTTAAAGTTTTGGGTAGTTTGATTTGGTTTGAGTTAATATTTTAGCTGGGTGCTACCCATGAGCTTGTAGTCCAGGGTTTACTTTTGGTTAATGTCCCTTTTTTAGTGTGTTTAAAGAGTGTTGTGTTTTATTTATGTCAATAGGCTTATTATTCTTTTGAAGGGTGTTGTGTTTGGTGAGGTGGATAAGTCCATTTTATTGGTTTTAGTTTTGAATGTGTTGATTTTGTTCGTATGTTTGGTTAATTTTAATGTGTTGAATTAAATCAATTTAAAATTTGAAATTAATCAAATCAAATGAACATATATAAAATAAAAAATAATATATATATATATATATATATATATATATATATATATATATATGTGTGTGTGTGTGTGTGTGTGTGTGTGTGTAGTGTACTATAATAAAAATGATAGAAAAAAATAATAAAACAAAAATAAAATGGGAAAAGAGATACTAATAAATGTTTAGGTGCATTTTATAGTACATCCTAATTGCTTAGGTTATTATAGATTATAATTATAATTGGCATAGCTTATGTGGTTAAGGTTATTTGTTTATATATAAAGATAGCCTCACTAATCGTTGGTGGGCCATGTAGGTAATCAAAAATAAGTTGGCATAGTTAAGAGGTAAGCTTCTACCAACTGGTCAACAAGAGAGATGTCCTGGGTTGGATCCACATGATGATGTGGAAATCAGTATGTAACACAAGACAATATGGACATGGATTGCATGTGTCTAGGATGAAAGAGGTGGTGAAATAATGGACTTGGACCAGTGATAGCTAGACAAGCAAAGCGATGTGGCTATGCAAATGTTGATGTGGATTATGCGATAGATTGTGACTCGATGGACGACAACGGAGCAACTACGTAGAGTGTATGATGAAGCTAGTGTATAATGTATAGTTCTAGAAGGTAGTGTAGCTAACACATATGGATGGACCTCAACACTATCTAAGGAGACCTTTGGATCATCCCACACATGAAGAAGAGGGATTTTGGCCCAACAGAGCTTCCCAAGCATGGCTATATGTGGTATGGTGGTAGTGGGACTCAAATTTCTATTTTATGCCAATAGTGAGTTCATTCTACCCATGCCTCAAGAGACGTGTAATGTGCAGCTAGAGTTGTATCATAAATAGGCAATATGGAGAAAACACAACATATATAAATATAGGAATTGGGTCTGTTAGAGATGAATATATTGGTTTAAAATTATGGTTATGTCATAGGTAAAAGCCATGTGGGTGGAGAGAATATTGTTGTATTTTACCAAAGTGATGTGTAGATGGGACCATTATGTTAGCTACCAGTGAGACCATGGTGGTTGGAAGTAGTGAATTGTACATTTTTATGAACCTATACGAAGAGGATCAGTGATAATATCACTAATGGATAGCCGAAAGATAGCTCTGCACCATGCCATTATGATTAATAGTGAAAGAGTAATAAAGTTGGTGGATACAATGTAACATAGTCATGATGAATAATAAAAAACATGATATTAGGATATACACACAGTTTTTAGTAGCCAATGCAACAAAAAATCCATGCAGTTATGACCAAAGTGGGAAATATTGAATAATGGACACCCAAGTGTACACGTCACATAAGTGAAGGATGTTTCAGTTAGCCATAATGTTCATCTAGGAGCAAGTATGCATGAAATTTATGAAATAATAGCAAAGGTGTACATAAGTTAGACATGGAGTAGGAGCCTCCAACTTTGAAAAAATAGTTCATTCTCCTTTTGTGAATGTAAATGGTGGTAGAGTGCTATAGAGAGTCATCTACAGTCCAACTAGTCGAGTGTATTATCGACCTTGAAATTAAGGAGTCATTAGGACCATGATGGGGTAAATGGTTTTGTTAGATACATCGTACAATAAGGAAAATGCCAAGGTGGAAATCCCCATTTTGGACTAAGTATGTTGCCTGATGCATTATTTAGTGAATGCACATGCCTTTTGGTGGTGATTGTTGTTAATTGAAGAGGGTCTTTTCGATGGGAGATGAAGTAGAAGAGCATTTAAGTTGCGATGATAGTGGTTTATACTCATTGTACATTGTATTTTGCATACTTGCTTCTAATCACAAGATATTTATAGGATATCCCTAGATTTTGGTAGGATCTTCGAGGTAGGATGCATCCCAAGTACATTTTTAGTCATGAAAAACCTATTAACATGGTGCTCATGCATGGTATCCAGTGGCTAGGTACAAGACAAACAGAAGGGTAGGAATGATGAATATTTATTGGATAATGTTCATTATTAAATATATCTTCTAAACATAAAAGAAAATTTCATCATTAAGAATATTGCATGCAAACAAAGGGGTGAAATATTAATTAAGCACATCAATTACTAATAAAGTTGATATAAGTTGTAACGTAAATACTATAGTTACGGATTGAAAGGAAAGGAGAATGCATCATTGGAAAATCTTAAATACCCATAAAAATATAAAAAGAGGGTTGGAAATTTTTGGAAAAATATAAACATTATTTGTTTTTAATGCAAATGCTTTAGAAACTTACATCTTGTAAGTAGAATCAGAGAAGTATTTTCTAAGTTTTTGGGGCTAACAATTCCCCTTCCATGATTTTAGGCTTATATATAGTGTTTAATGTAGTTTAATGGTTGCACTATTGAATGTTTAGAAACATGGAGTTTATTTTTGTTTCCTTAGAATATTGCACCTAGTTTATTTTGGACCGTGCGAATGCATCTTTGATTAGATTAGGTTACATTAAAAAATTCTCACATCTTTGGTTTTGTCGGATAGGGTAGCATTATACTTATAATAGCTTGTCATTTAACATTTTTAGAATTTACCTTTGTTGTTTATTCATTTTGCTTCATTTTATTCATTTTTATTCCAAAGAATTATCAAATACTCAAAATCCCATGGTTTTATTTTACCCATAAATTCAACCAGGGGATTTTTCAGTCACTAATCATCCAAGTAATTAGTTTTAAAAGGCATCAAGGCAAATTATTATCTGGACATATTTTCATTTCAAGGGTTAAAATGAACTCATTCTGCACAAGTTTTAGCACTCATTAAAGATCAAGATAAAATTTGTGCTCAAAGGGAGGGTCTACTAACCTACAAGTTCACATTAATGCTCAAATAAAATGAAGTGGATCTTCCACAACATTTCCTAAATTTTACACCCTAATATGAAGATAAAAGGAATTGCTAACTTTACTAACCTTAAATCTCATATTAATGCTCAGATAAAATGAAATGAATATTCCACAACATTTCCTAACTTTCACACCTAATATGAATATAAAAGGAATTGTTGACTATACTATCCTTCAATATCACATTATGGCATGGATAAAATGAAGTGGATTCTCCACAACACTTTCTAATTTTCACAATTTAATATGAAGTAAAAGGAATCCACTAACAGGGTTTTTAGGGATAAGTCACATTAATCCAAAGATAAAAGAAATTAGGAGCAGCCTCATTCATCATTTATTTCTATATATAAGGGAAATCAAGCCCTTTTAATCAATGAACAATAAAAACATGTCAAAAATCACATAAACCACAAGCCCCTTGTTAATAGTTTACTTGCAATCACTGAGGTATTTTTAGCATTAAGTTTATATAGACTTACATATTTGCATATATTATCAAACACATATTTGTTTATGCTAAAAGGAACTTTGGAGGAATTTCGTATTTCTTTGCAAGAGAGAGTTTTCATTTCAATACCCTAACTATAAGGGTGATTTTACAATTGGGTAAAATTACCTCTCAACATGTAGTTTCACCTAAAGTAAAGACATACCTTGTGGTTATCCTTATGCTAACTATATCACCTGCCATGTGTGTATCAACATATCCCTGTAGAACAATGTGAGAACCTCCAAAAAATAATACCTGAGTGATAGTACCTCTTAAATACCTTAGAATCTACTTCACTACCTTCCAATGCTCTTTTCTTCGGTTGTTCATAAACCTACTCACAACTCCCATTGCATGTGCTATATCTGGCCTTGTGCAAACCACTACATACATCAAACTACCAACTACCGAAGAATAAGGAACCTTGGACATGTAGTCTATATTATTTTATATTTTGGGATACCTCTCTTTAATTAGTTTGAAATATTTGGCCAAAGGTGTAGTAACAGGCTTTGCATCCTGCATATTAAATATTTCCAATACCTTCTCAATGTACTCACCCTAAAAAAATGTTAATTTATGATTTTTCATATATCTTGTTATTATCATACCAAGGATTTGATTTGTAGCACCCAAATCCTTCATTGCAAATGAATTTGCTAATTTTATTTTGAGCACATTTATATCCTACATGTTAGACCCTCCAATAAGCATATCATCTACATATAATAAAAAAATAATATAGTTACCATTATCTAATCTCTTAAAGTAAACACAATGGTCAGAATAACATCAACTATAACCTTTTTCTATCATAAACCTATTAAATTTTAGATACCACTACTATGGAGCTTGCTTCAGGCCATACAAGCTCTTTTTCAACCTCCATAATAAATCCTTCCCTTTGACCTCATACCCCTGTGGTTGTTGCATATAAATATCTTCCTCCAAATCCCCATGGAAAAAAAGTTGTTTTTACATCTAACTATTCAATATGCAAATCCTCTACAACCACTAGACTTAAAATAGTTTTAATTGAATTCATTTTCATAATAGAAGAAAATATTTCATCCAAATATATACCTTTCTTCTGTGCAAATCCCTTTACAAAAAGTCTAGCCTTATACCTCTTTTTGCATCCATATTCTTCCTTCACCCTGTAAACCCATTTATTCTACAATGTTCATTTTTATACAGGAAACCAAACTAAATCCCAAGTCTAGTTATGTACCAAATATTCAATCCCCTCTTTCACGCCTTGCTCCCATTTATTTATGGTTTCTACTTGAATTATTTCTTCATATATTTTTGGTACACTAGAATCAGTCAACAATAAATGATACAATGAAGAAGAGTAACGTTCAAGGGGTCTACTTAACCTAGTAGATCTTCTAAAAATACTTACAAGAGTTTGACATGATTGCTACTACTGTTGTTGAATATTTTGGTTTTCTAGCACCTTTGGAGTTTCATTTTTTATGATTTCATCAAGCACTGTGTATTCTATGTTTACCTTTTCTTGTTTATTTCTCTATAACTTATCTTTATACATGACCTTCTCATTGAATACCACATCTCTACTCTTGATGATTTTGTGATTTTCATAATTCCAAAAGTGATAACCAAAATTATTAACTTCATATCCAGTGAAAGTACACTTCTTAGATTTTATCTCAAGTTTTGTTATATTTTCTTTATCAATATGAACAAATGCTTCACAACTGAAGTCTTTAAAAATGAGTAGTTAATAGGTTTACTTGTCCATACCTCTTATATAATACCACTATCCAGGGAACTTGAAGGTCCTCTATTTATTAAGTAAACAACAATATCCACAACCTTTGCCAACAATTGTAAGCACAATCCTGCATGTAATATTATACACCTACCACATTCCATGATTATATTTTTAATCCTTTATGATACACCATTTTCTTGTGGTGTTCTTGGAATTGTCTTCACTCTACAAATGTTAGTATCTCATCCTAACATCATTTTGTAATTCTCATTATTATGTAATGACCCACTTCCAACGTGGGGATCCCATCTATAATGTTATTTTGCAATATTTTGTAATGTATGTGGTAAGTTAGTATCCTAGCCAAGTGGGGCCATTTGATGTAATTTTTATCAACATTGTAACTGATGTTTGGTAGAATATTCTAGCTTGAGTGGCATTTTTAATATAAGCCAACTCTTGAGCTTAGGGTTAGGGTTGTATGAAGTCTTCTTTAAAATCTATGAAGCCACACACGAGTGTATCTTTTTGTAAGTGAATGAAATATTGAAGGAGGTTGCCCACTCAAAAAGTTTTGCAATTTAACGTTTATTTTTAGAGTGTTTAATTTTGCATTTACATTCCACATTGTGTTATTGCATGATTTTTTGCTTAATTTTAGTATTTTTTGTGAGCTTTCTTAATTTTAATAGTATATTTCTAACAAGTGGTATCAGAGTGCTTTCGAGGATCAAGTTCTACTATGCCTGTGATAATTCTTGCTTAGTCATTTTCTCCTATTAGGTATAATTTTCCATGTTTTTCATATAGTCTTCCTTTATTTAAAAACCAAAAATATATGCAAAAACCTAAAAAGGCAAAAAAATACAATATTTTTTTTTTCAGTAGTTGAGTAGGCTAGAAACCTTGTGCTGAGGGTTTTAAAATATCATAAAGGAGCTATAATTATTGGCTAAGATAGACAACCCATAAATAATTTATTTAAGTGAGGGGTGATTAGGCTCCAATACCTAAGCCTTAGACAACACTCACACATGAAATTGAGCTCCCATACATCTTCAGGTGTATCAGGAGACCATTCTAGAGTTAAATAAAATTTTATTCAGTAGGAAGCTTTTTGGCCTTGTATAATCCATAGTACATAGGACACAACATCCCAGATGATTATCCTCCTATTTAGATAAGAAGATAGTGTGCTCAAGGGTATGTGTGGAATCATCCTTGGTTAGTGGCCTAAAATATTGGTCTAAGCACTATTTTTCATCACTCTAGTATAACAGAGGGCCTATAGGTATTACATACTCCTCTACCTAGTGTACCCTAGTTTTTTCAAAAAATTTAACATATAAAAACATCTTCCTGTTATACTAAACCTATATTCATGGACCCCAAAAATGATCATATGAATAAGGACTTTCCTATCATAGAAGAACAAAATTGCATGCACCAAAAAATCTGGATAGAGTCTAAAAGTGTCTCTCATAGTCTAAAAAATTCCAATAATAGTTGGGTCAATGATAGTAACTATCAAGACATTGACAATAAAAGTTAGGTCATTGATAGTACCAGTTTGGTCGATAGTGATAGTAATAGTCATCTATAGCAGTTAAAAATTATAGGTGGTTAGGGTTAAAAATAGCATTACCCATGTTAGTAATTGCATAGTACAAAGGATCCCAGGTCAATAATGTACATAGTATCAGTAACTGTAGTTTAGGAGATAGAGACAAAGATACGGTGGATAGTCAACATACTGCACAAGTCAGTGACAGTTGATCGAGTACCCTACTTTTGAACCGTATCTCTGAATCAAAAATTGACCACACCTATAGACTCATCAAAACAAAGGATAAAAACAAATCCATGTTTAGGGATATAGATCATTATGACCATATTTTTGAGCTGATAATTTTTATATATAATACCTAAGAAATGTTTTGGACTCCTTACTAAAATTAATAACTCCCAGAACCACAATTTTATTTTTATTAATTCAATAAAAGAGGTTCAAGACTATCCAAAATGGTTGGTGGTACTGTTGGTCCAAAATCTGCCACAGGAAAGGATTTTACAAATGCACCCTAGACCTGGCCAACATTGAAAGGCTGGAAGCAAGAAATGGCTCCCAGACCAATCTCCAGAGTGGGCTGGTTCCCTTCACTATTCTAAAATCTGGTTTTAAGATAAGGGTTACAGGAAAGAGATTTAAAAAGTTGCGAAAAGAAATGGGAAATATGGCCACAGGCCGAAGTGATGGGATCAAAAAAACAACAGCAGGAAACTACAAATGCAACAACAGCAAGTAACATGAGAAATCAGCTTAATCTTCGCACAATCACATGCAGCAAATCCCTCCAAACCCACATTCCAGAAATCGTACCCTGACAGCAATATTTAAATCCAAAGGCAGAATTTAAATGTAACAGCAATACAAGAGTATGAATGCTATTAGAAATGCAAAAAAATAGAAAGCAAATTCATCCATGCGACGCTTGAAAATTTAGAAGTCGATCCTTGTATTCCCGCAAATGCACTTCCAGTATCTAGCAGCAAGTTTTCCAACCCCTTTGAAATGAAGCTTACATTGGTTTTTATAGAGGTCCGTCCTCTTTGCAGCATTTAATGTTTGACACCGACCATCTCGTGATCTACAATTGTGCCTTGGAAACCAAGAACACGACCCCTTGATTACAGCCTCGAAGAAACAAAAATTAAATGCAATGAAATGTTCGCGGTCTTCTTCATTAAATTCGATTCTTTGAACATGTGCATGAAACCGTTACGACAATCCACGAACAACAGCCTCGAATGCATTAAATCTTCAATATTGGTGGCCTGGGCGCGTCTTTTACTTTGAATGCCTTGGAAATCCGCAAATCATTAAATTCGGGTCAGCATTAAATCATCGAAAATCAAAAAATCTCCTCGGGCGTTCATACTATGTTCTGGCGGGAAACTGTCGCAGGTCGCGAAAACGCGACGGGTCACGAAATCGTGACATGTTTTAACTCCGTACACTTTGACCACCTTTG
This sequence comes from Wollemia nobilis, assembly GCA_028583015.1. Lineage (NCBI taxonomy): Eukaryota > Viridiplantae > Streptophyta > Pinopsida > Araucariales > Araucariaceae > Wollemia > Wollemia nobilis. The sequence continues at coordinate 1,420,891 of JAQPPZ010010331.1, read as the reverse complement.
ACCCGTGAAAATGGCACCTGTAGCGATATCGCTACGTCTTCGGCTTCCTCTTCTCCATCGCTAGCTTATTCACGCGAAAACGGCACATGTAGCGATATCGCTACATGTTTTGGGCACTTTGTACGGCTTCATGGACGGGTCGCGAAAATGGAACACTTCTTGCCCTTTGTTTGATTCTCTTCGCACTCCGCCTTGTCACCCAGAACTTGCAGCGAATCGCTACATTTTCTATGCCTTTGTGAAAACAATCGGTGATACTCGCCTTGTCGCCCAGAACTTGCAGCGAATCGCTACATTTTCTATGCCTTTTGCGAAAACAGTCAGCGCATCGCTGCACTTTTGAACACTGAAACCCTTGAAGCCAAACGCCACGAAAATGGAACATGTAGCGATATCGCTACATGTTTCAGGCACCTTGTACGGCCTTGAAGACGGTCCGTGAAAACATAACACCTTTTGCACTTGAATGCCTTCAATTCTTCCTTGTCTCCATTTCGCTACCAATTTGAGCACTTAATCATTTTTTAACGAGGCATCATGGAATTGCTACCATTTCCATGCTTTTTGATCAATTTTCATCCCTTGCATGATTTCGCTGCATATTCATGTCAGTTGGCCTTATTGTTGATATTGCAGCGAATCGCTACAACTTACTGCTCTTTCGCTTCTTGGACCAAAATGGCCACGATTTTGAAGCATGTAGCGATATCGCTACGTTTTGCTCCTTCCGTACCAATTGCCACTTTGCCATCGCGAAAATGCTACAGGTAGCGCGTCGCTGCAACTTTCCCATGGCTTCCTCTTCTTAACAAACATGCAGCGAATCGCTGCAACTTTTAACCTTGGGTCTTCGAAGCCAAACACCGCGCGAAAATGAGACGTCGGCGCATCGCTGCAACTTTTGCTTTGTGTCTTCGGCTGGACTTTTTGTCGCGATTTCGCGACATTTTGTCGCTGCTCCTCCTTTGCTTTCCGAAAGTCACGAAAATGGAACACGTCGCGATATCGCGACGGTTCCGCCCAACCTGCCTGCGTTGACTGCGTTGACCGCGATTTCGCGACATGTCAGCGAATCGCTGCAGTTTTTAGACTTAGTCATTTTTTGCTCATTTTTTCTCCTTTTTTCGCCAAAGCTGCATCAAAGCTGATATCAAAGGTCAGATTTTCAACAATACACTAATGCATTAATCAATGAGAATCAATGTGGCAAAAATGCCAACATTCTTGGCGGCTCGCGGGGTATACAACTCATTGTATGCAAGAATCCAGGCCTTAGTCCATTGGGCACAGAGTCATATCAGAACAGGAAGGTTGGCTGCTGCAAAACATGTCAGAGGGCTCTTGCAAAACTTCTTCCCGCTGAAAACTAGAACCGGAAGAACCTGCATAGAAGCGGTTATAAACTGAAGAAATGGAATGTGATGGTGGAGTGAGCTCCTGCGATTGCACAAGCGGTGACTGCAATGGAGTGGTGTGAATAATAAAATGATGGAGCAAAAGTGACGTAGTAGACATAACAACAGCATGTTGCTACACTACCAGCGGCAATAGATGGAATGAACGAATGGATGGAACAGAAATGGAAGTTTTTGAAGCGTGAAATGAAAATGAACTAAGCTGGAAAATAAATGCTTTTAAAAAAAACCAAACTGAGAAGAAAGGGATAAGAAGAAATGGGGAAAATAGAAAAGGGGAGAAGAAACAACAGCCGTGGCTTATTCTTTTTGTTTTTTATATTGCAGGAAGAAAGAAACAAAAGAAGGAAGAGGAAGATGAAGAAAGGAAATAGAAAGCAGGGGAGGGAAAAGAAGAATTCTTTGGAAGCCACAAACTATCGGGAAAGGAAGGACAAAAGGGAAACAAACACCTACAGCCCACAAGCAACAAGAGCCAAGGTGACAACAAAAGGCAAAACATATATACATACTCTTTTCTTCTTCTCCACTTCCTCTTTTTATATATATATATATATATATATTTATATATTATATACAAACTCAAATTGAACTTGCGAAGTCATGAAAAGTAGGCTTTCAAATGAAAGCCATTAACTGAAATTGGAAGTGGGCTACCATCCATGTCTTCCAAATAGAAAGAATTAGCTGCATCTGTGCTGGAAATGCGGAAGGGACCCTCCCAGAATGCGTCAAACTTCTTATGATTGCCAGGTTTAGCTTTATTCTCATTCCATTTCAGCACCAAATCTCCTGTCTTGAATGTACGGGCTGCAGAATGCTTATAAAACCACTTCAAAATCCCTTGCGTGTGCTTGTCAAATTCATTATATGCTTTGGAACGCTGCTCCTCTAATTCCAACAACTGTGCTATTCGCAGATCCAAGGAACTCAAGTCTGTCTCATCATCTTGAAAAGACTGCAAATGCTGTAATACTGGCAACTCAAGATGAACCGGCAACCTTGCTTCTTTGCCATAGACTAGGGCATATGGTGAGGTTTTAATGGACTTCTTGACGGAAATCCTGTCTGCCCATAACGCCTGATTCAATAACAAGTGCCATGATCTTTTGTTCTCTCCCAATGACCTCTTCAAAATTCCGAGCAAATTTTTGTTCGTTGACTCTGCCAAGCCATTTCCCTGTGGATAGTAATTGGAAGACGTCTTAAGGAAAATGCCAAACTTGTTAGCAAACTCGGCCGGTTTAGCTCCAATGAATGGAGTTCAATTATCTGTAATGATGGCGTCTGGAACACCAAAACGTGTAATCAAACTCTCAACAAAAGAAATCACTACGGATTGATTGGCCATCTTTGTAGGTATGGCTTCAGACCACCTTGTGAAATAATCTGTAGCTGTTAAGATGTATCTGTGACCAGCTGAGGAATTAGGATCAATTATTCCAATAAAATCCAACCCCCATTGCTGAAAGGGTGCTTCAACCTGAACTGGATGCAAAGGCAGAGCTGCATTCCTTACTCTTCCTGCGTATCTTTGACACTTATCACAGGCTTGTGCAATCTTGAAAGAATCTGAGAACAGGGTCGGCCAGTAGTAACCAGCTCGAATGATTTTCAAGGCCATCGGTCTTCCTGCATAGTGACCTCCTGAGAGACCTGAATGAAACTCTTCCAAGATCCTATCCTTGTCTGCTTGTTTAACACACTTCAAAAGAACACCATCAATATTTTTAAAAAATAAACCATCTGAAAACAAAACATACCGCGAGCTTGCAACCGAAATCTCCTCCTCTGAGAAGCATTCAATTGTGATGGACATCTTCCAGTTGTGAAGTAATCAATCAGGTCCTCTGTCCAATCTTTTTCCAGAATTAAGAAATTCATTAAATTGTCATTACCAGCAAGAGCTTCTTCCTGATCTTCGCATACATCAAATGCTGCCATCTTTGCTAACTGCTGGCACAGAGCTTTACCACGCACTAATTTAGTTGGGTGAATTTCTACATCAAATTCCTGGATCTTGGTGACCCAGCCAACACGTTTATCACCCAACTCTCCTTGAAGAATGAAATTTCTCACATCTGGGTGAATAACATAAACAAATGTCCTGCTCTGGGAAATAAAATGTTTGAATTTCTTCAGGGATTTCATCACAGCATATACTTGTTTCTCAATAAAATTGTACTTTGCTTCATGAGGTAAAATGACTTGGCTCAGAAAAGCAATGGGCCTTTCATTCCCATCATCTCCCTTTTGCGTCAAAGCTGCAGCATAACTGTCATCTTCTCCAACTGCATATAAGATGAAATCCTTGGAGTAGTCAGGATTAATCAGGACAAGGGCCTGCACTATTCTTTCCTTGATCTCCTGAAATGCTTCCTTTCTTTGAGCTGTCCATTGGAAAACTGCATCTTTCTTCAACAATTCGGTCATTGGTTTAACAACCTGAGCAAAATCAGCAATGAACTTTCTAATGAAATTTATCTGTCCAAAGAAAGATTGAAGTTCCTTCTTGTTTGCAGGGAGTGTCAATTTCTTCAAAGCTTCAACACGGGCTGGATCAATTGCTAATCCATCTTCAGAAATCACATGACCCAGAAGCTTACCTTCTTTTACAGCAAACACAGACTTCTTCGGATTAATGGAGATTCCGAATTCTCTGCATTTCTCAAAAATCAGCCTCAGGTGAGAACAATGGTCTTCCCTTCTATGTGAAAATACTGTCATGTCGTCAAGGTATATTACAATGATCCTATTCAATAAATCCTTGAAAGCAATATCCATTGCTCTTTGGAAGGTAGCTCCAGCATTTGACAGTCCAAAGGGCATTCGCTGATATGCAAAAGTACCCCACTTCGTGGTGAATGCTTGTCTTAAACTGATCTTCATCTTTTACCCAGATCTGGTTATACCCAGAAAATCCATCCAACAAAGAAAAACGTTGTGCCCCAGCCACAACATGCAATATTTGATCTATTCTTGGCAAAGGATAATGATCTTTTAATGAAGCACGGTTCAAATTCCTGAAATCAACGCACAATCTAATATCTCCATTCTTCTTACGGACTGGGACCAGATTGGCGACCCATGTGGAGTGCTTGATCGGATAGATGATCTTAGCTTGCAGCATTTTAACAAGCTCAGCCTTCATCAACGCCTCAATCTTTGGATTTACAGGTCTCTGTTTCTGCCGAAAAGGCCTAACTCCTTCTTCCAGTTCAATTGTATGTTGTATAATCTGCTTGTTGTAGCCTTTCAAGTCTTCATAGCTCCAAGCTATAATATCAGAAAACTCTTTACAGAGCTGCCTGATTTTTTGCAGTTCTTCTGGGGTTGAGTCAGTGCCAACCTTAATCACTTTGTCAGGCTGAAGCTCTAACTCCATGTATTCCTTTCTATCAATCTCCATTCGAGGCTTTTTGGAACGATCATGTTGGTCAAACAAGCTCTCCAGAGTTATTAGACCCTTTGGAATATGGTTATTCCTTAATTGAATAAGACCTTCGGCTTCCTCATCTTCCAAAGTTCTGCCTTCAACAGCTGCAGCTTCATGTATCAGGAAATTAACAATCTGCTCATCGGTTTCAAAGACCTGCCAGAAAGTTTCCTTGTCTGGCACACTGGGTCTGTATACCATTCTCACTGTCTTGGGCTTGTTCACAACTTGATCAGCAGGAGAAAAGTTAGCTCCAAGAGATGCTAATAAGTCAGCATGTTTATTCATCTCTCTGGAAACAGCTTGAATATTAAGCGCAGTGAAAAGTTCAAACAAATCCCAAACCTGATTACGATATGCTTTCAGATAATGCTGCTTTGAGATGCATCTATTTGTGACCTGATTTACAATAAGCTCGGAATCACCAAAAATATTGAGCTGTTCTATTCCTAACTTCTTTGCTTTCTTCAGACCCAAGCACAATGCTTCGTATTCAGCAGCGTTATTTGTGCAACTCCATGTAAGTCGATAAGAATAAGTCCTTTGTACACCAGAGGGAGAAATTAACACAATACCTACTCCGGCACCATTCCTGCATCTAGCTCCATCGAAATACAGTTGCCATAACTGATCTGTAACCTCAGTCTGATCAACTGGGTTAGACCATTCCTGCTTTGTCTCAGTCTCAGGTTTTTGAATGGCATAGCAACCAATCTCTGTCTCCATCATGGCATTAAAGTTAAGCATTGAAAACTGGTCTTCCAACTGAAGATTGTTTAAAACTTCACTCATTAAAACAACATCTTGAGACTCTTCAGTGAGCATATGGACCGACTGCATGTCTTTTCCAACATCTTCCAACTTCTCAATGTGAAAAGGGGAAGGCTTTTCATTCTGTATTCCGAGACGTCTATTCTTAAAAGGAATTTCCAGATAACCCCCTAATTTTGCAGTAAATTCCCTGGATAAACACATGCTAAAATAGGGCTCTAAATCTACTACAACAATTTCTTGAATAATAGTGATCTGGGGCATTGTATGCAGGACAATGGGTACATCTTTAATGACACCTACTATTTTTACAGGAGTACCATCTAATTGCAGGACTCCAGGACTACTCCGGGTATACTCCATTCCCATAGCTTCATAGACTCCCTTGGGCATGACAGTGGTTGCGGCTCCAGAATCAATCATACAATTGTGTACAACCCAACCTTCTATTTGCAATGACAAGTAAAAAGGAGGAGGTCTGTTCTTACCAGTAACAGAGGTGGTTAAAGTTTGGGCATAGACGGTCTGGGTAGGCCCTTTTTCACTCTCCTTCATAGATTTCAATGACTCTTGTAATAAATCTACTTGACCGAGGTAATTGCAAAGCGTCATAAAGGCTTACCTTAGCGGGGGTCTTCTTAAGATCATCAACAATATTGTATGAAACTGCAGCAGAATTTTTCTTCTCGACAGGTTGCTCAAATCTGGTTCTGTACTTCTTGTGTAGCTTCCACTCTTAACCTCTTGGTCAGTGATGGATATTTCAATTTTTCACGTGCCTGCTCCTCTGCTTCTGATCTTACTGGTGCAGCTGCTGCCTTTTCTTGAACTCTGTTAAAATCTGGATCTTTGGGCAAAGACTTTGGAGCTGGCACAGGAGCTTTCACTGGCCTCTTCACTTCAGCCGGTACTCTTAACGGCTCTAAGTCAACAGGATCAACATTCATAGGCTTCTTTCCAGTCCTTGTTAGAACTGAAACTTGGTCTTCCACTGCAGTCATCAAACTATGACCAGCTTCTGAGATCATATTAACATGGTCACCTGAAGAGCTAGCCGCCAAGGTCTGCACATAATTTAAGTGAACCATACATGTATCCTCTCCATGAGGATCATTACAAGTGGAGCACCAATATACTCCATCTGCATGGGCTGCATCTTCATTTGCTAGAACAGCTAAGCCCTTTTCAGGTGCTTTGCTTGTGGAGGCAACTTGATCTCTAGTAATTTGAGGAGGTTGAAATCTCCTTGGCTGGAAATCTCTCTCAGCCTGCTTCCTCTCAATGAGTGTGATCTTATTTCCCATGGCTCTAATGGCAGAATTTGCAGACTTCACCTCTTGCAATAATGCTGTATATGGATCAGGGTTTGCAGGTGCTGGTAAGGGCAAAGGAGCTGGTGGTGCTTGGCAAAGCTGGAAATGCGGTGGAAACGGGAGATGGTTGAATGTTTGGGTGCGGGGAGCGGTAAAGGAGTTAAAGCTGGCAACTGAGAAACTGGGACAGGTGCAACTTGAGGTGCTTTAGAGCTCCATGATGGTGTAGGATACATAGCTGGCATGGGGTGTGGTTGTGAACCATATAAATATTGAGGCAAATCTGGAATAAGAGGCATAGTTACCTTTGGAGGCAGTCTTCCTACAGCAACCAGATCAGCTTCCGCTTTAATTGCTTGTTCAAATATTTTTGGAAACGTTATCACATTAGATTGCCGAACCGCCCAGCCGATATCTGAGTGAAACGCTCTGAGGTAGTACATCGCAGCTAATTCATCAACAGGCCGAATACCATCAGGAATCCTTTGCCAAGTTTTGGTAAACCGGACATTAAAATCAGGTATCTCTTCTTGTGGATGTCTCTGTATGACAGTAAACTGATTTAACAATGAGAAAGGGTCAGCCTGTTCATGAAAATGTTTCACCAGCAAATCACCAAACTGATCCCATGATGTTAGGGTTCCGGGAGGCAGAGTTCTGTACCAAAACAGTAGTTTACCTCTCAAAGAACATACTAACAATTTGATCATCACATCTTCATCGGTAATGTCATGGATAGCAGCCAGGGAAGCCACATCATTTATGTGCTCATAGGCTATTTTACCAGTACCGTCGTAAGTGGGCAAAGCCTTCAGTGCAGCCTGAGGTACTGGATTCTGAGCCTGCCGATTCAAGGCTCCAGTGCTATTCCATGCCAAGAATTTTTTGGGTGGAGGAAATTGTGCCATTGGTGGAACTTGTAGGGGTGCAACACTAGCAACAATACTAGGTATTTGTACAGCAGAAGATGGAAGGGATGAGGAAACTAATCTAGAATGCTCACCACTTCTCGAACTATCGAGCTCAAAAAACTGAACAAGATCGCCAAATTTCTTTGACTGTGATCTTGTGATCATGAAGTATTTATGGGTCCAGCAGGGTCACCAAAAACAACGGAGTCACCAAATGCTCTAATTTACAGTCTGAAGGCGAACATTAAACCTTCGACCCTATGGGATCTTTTAGAGACAAATAAAATTTGTCCCACCGGGCGTGCCAAAAACTGTTGGTCCAAAATCTGCCACAGGAAAGGATTTTACAAATGCACCCTAGACCCGGCCAACATTGAAAGGCTGGAAGCAAGAAATGGCTCCCAGACCAATCTCCAGAGTGGGCTGGTTCCCTTCACTATTCTAAAATCTGGTTTTAAGATAAGGGTTACAGGAAAGAGATTTAAAAAGTTGCAGAAAGAAATGGGAAATATGGCCACAGGCCGAAGTGATGGGATCAGAAAAACAACAACAGGAAACTACAAACGCAATAACAACAAGTAACATGAGAAATCAGCTTAATCTTCGCACAATCACATGCAGCAAATCCCTCCAAACCCACATTCCAGAAATCGTACCCTGACAGCAATATTTAAATCCAAAGGCAGAATTTAAATGTAACAGCAATACAGGAGTATGAATGCTATTAGAAATGCAGAAAAACAGAAAGCAAATTCATCCATGCGACGCTTGAAAATTTAGAAGTCGATCCTTGTATTCCCGCAAATGCACTTCCAGTCTCTAGCAGCAAGTTTTTCCAACCTTTTGAAATGAAGTTTACATTGGTTTTTATAGAGGTCCGTCCTCTTTGCAGCATTTAATGTTTGAAACTGACCATATCGTGATCTACAATTGTGCCTTGGAAATTATGCACACGATCCCTTGATTACAGCCTCGAAGAAACAAAAATTAAATGCAATTAAACGTTCGCGGTCTTCTTCATTAAATTTGATTCTTCGAACATGTGCATGAAACCGTTACGACAATCCACGAACAGCAGCCTCGAATGCATTAAATCTTCAATCTTGGTGGCTTGGGCGCGTCTTTTACTTTGAATGCCTTGGAAATCCGCAAATCATTAAATTCGGGTCAGCATTAAATCATCGGAAATCAAAAAAATCTCCTCGGGCGTTCATACTATGTTCTGGCGGGAAACTGTCGCAGGTCGCGAAAACGCGACGGGTCGCGAAATCGTGACATGTTTTAACTCCGTACACTTTGACCACCTTTGACCCGTGAAAATGGCACCTGTAGCGATATCGCTACGTCTTCGGCTTCCTCTTCTCCATCGCTAGCTTATTCACGAAAATGGAACATGTAGCGATATCGCTACATGTTTTGGGCACTTTGTACGGCTTCATGGACGGGTCGCGAAAATGGAACACTTCTTGCCCTTTGTTTGATTCTCTTCGCACTCCGCCTTGTCACCCAGAACTTGCAGCGAATCGCTACATTTTCTATGCCTTTTGTGAAAAGGTGGCATCGCTCCCTTGTCCAGAACTTGGCGAATCGCTACATTTTCTATGCCTTTTGCTAAAATAGTCAGCGCATCGCTGCACTTTTGAACACTGAAACCCTTGAAGCCAAACGCCACGAAAATGGAACATGTAGCGATATCGCTACATGTTTCAGGCACCTTGTACGGCCTTGCTGACGGTCCGCGAAAACATAACACCTTTTGCCCTTGAATGCCTTCAATTCTTCCTTGTCTCCATTTCGCTACCAATTTGAGCACTTAATCATTTTTTAACGAGGCATCATGGAATTGCTACCATTTCCATGCTTTTTGATCAATTTTCATCCCTTGCATGATTTCGTTGCATATTCATGTCAGTTGGCCTTATTGTTGATATTGCAGCGAATCGCTACAACTTACTGCTCTTTTGCTTCTTGGACCAAAATGGCCGCGATTTTGAAGCATGTAGCGATATCGCTACGTTTTGCTCCTTCCGTACCAATTGCCACTTTGCCATCGCGAAAATGCTACAGGTAGCGCGTCGCTGCAACTTTCCCATGGCTTCCTCCTCTTAACAAACATGCAGCGAATCGCTGCAGCTTTTAACCTTGGGTCTTCGAAGCCAAACACCGCGCGAAAATGAGACGTCGGCGCTGCGCTGCAACTTTTGCTTTGTGTCTTCGGCTGGACTTTTTGTCGCGATTTCGTGACATTTTGTCGCTGTTCCTCCTTTGCCTTTCGAAAGTCGCGAAAATGGAACACGTCGCGATATCGCGACGGTTCCGCCCAACCTGCCTGCGTTGACTGCGTTGACCGCGATTTCGCGACATGTCAGCGAATCGCTGCAGTTTTTAGACTTAGTCATTTTTTGCTCATTTTTTCTCCTTTTTTCGCCAAAGCTGCATCAAAGCTGATATCAAAGGTCAGATTTTCAACAATACACTAATGCATTAATCAATGAGAATCAATGTGGCAAAAATGCCAACAGGTACTCATGGAAAACAAAAATAAATAGATTAGGTCACCTCATTGTTGGAAAAACTATAAAGCACCATTGAAAACATGCAACTTTCAAATCAAACCATGATGATAGAGCTTCAAAATATTAGAATTGATCACGCTACCTCCAGAACCCACATAGAAGAACAACGTGCATAATTTGAGTCCAAATTGTAAGGTGGTCCAAGCAAGACTGAGTACTATATTGAACCTTCACATTTTATAGACGTAAAAAAGGACAATAGATGACTCTTATCCTCACTATGATGAAGATCCTATCTTTAATATGCCTAAAGTAGTCTTTTCTAATCTTAATGGGAAGGATGTGGATGGGTGGTTATGTCATGTTGCTCAATTATTTACCTTTGCAAGGTAAGGTCCCCATATATTCCTTCAACTTGGAATCTGAAGTTTTACAGTGGTACCAATGGTTGTAGAAAACTACCCCTAATCCTTCTTGGGAATACTTTGAATACTTGATGTTTTTAGAGGATAATTGATAAATTTTCAACAAACCTTGATAGTTTAATATTACCAAATACAATTTAAAAAATTGGCCAACAAAAATATGGTAATGAATAAAAGGTTATTTATGAGTTATTTTATTAGTTTCTTGAGGAAATATCTCCAAGATAATGTCACAATGTTTAAACCAAAATCCATGATGTAGGCTATCGAGTTGGCTTGTTTGGCCAAATCCAAATTTTTAGCTTAGAGACAGATATCTAAATTTCTATAGGCTAGACCCTCTTTTCCTCGTAGATTTCAAAATTAGAATGAATAGTAAACTTTTCCACCCACTTCTATACCCAAATAACTAACTACCACCGAAATGGATGTGCAATAAGCCCAAGGGTTGTGCGACAATTGTGATGAAATTTTTTCTCATGGGCATAGGTTTACCCAAAAGAAGTTGTTCCTCATAGATGCTGATGAATCTGACAATAACAACCAAAGTTATGATGATGCAAAACTAGTAGAGGAACCTCCTAACCCAGAGGAGGAACACCATGCTGATCCATAGGCTAAAAATTTTGTTCATGCTTTTGTTGGTATTACTACTCCCCACACCATGAAAATTGTGGGTTATTTCAAAGGCCTGCGTCTTACCATATTAATTGATTTTGGTAATACACACAACTTTATTGATTCTCGCATTGCCAAATAGACCGATTACTATGTCCATACATGTAATTCCTTTGAGGTTATGGTAGCCAATGGTGGGACCTTACCTTGCAAAGGTAAATATCATAATGTTAAGGTAAAAATTGAGGACTATGAGCTCAAACATGATATTTTTGTGCTTCAACTAGGGGGATGTAATATCGTGTTGGGATCTCAATGGTTGGCTACATTGGGAACCATCTCATGGAACTTTACTAAACTCTGGATGCAATTTTCATAGAATGGACAATTCTACACTCTCCATGGGTCAAAATTAGGGCATTCATAGATTATTAGTTCAATATGAATGGAGAAGTTGTTAAAAAAATCATCTTGAGGCATCATAGCTAAGATATTTTCAATCCAACCTCACCCTTCTGAGGAGGATTTTGTTCCTACTAATTTGTAACTTGTTTTGGCCAAGCATAATTTTGTTTTTATTAAACCATCAAAATTACCACCTTGTTGCTCTCATGACCATGCTATTCCTTTATTACCTAGCTATTTACCATTCAATGTTTGATCATACCACTATTATCATGCTCTTAAGTTATAAATCAATAAGTTAATATAAGAGTTGTTAAAAGCTAGCATAATTCGACCAAGCAACAATCCTTACTCTTATCCAATTTTACTAGTCTGCAAGAAAGATGGGTTCTAGCAGTTGTGTATCAATTATCGTGAGCTCAATAAACTCATCCTTAAAGATAATATTCCTATATCGGTGGTGGATGAGTTATTGGATGAACTACATAGGACTATGTACTTTTTCAAATTAGACCTTTGTTGTAGGTATCATCAAATTAGACTCAAGGATGAGGATATTTTGAAGACTGTATTCCACACTCATGAAGGTCACTATGAGTTTTTGGTCATGCCATTTAACTTGACTAATTATCCTTCCACTTTTTAAATCCTCATGAACAACATTTTTTGCCCATTCCTTCAAAAATTCATCCTAGTTTTCTTTGATGATAATTTGGTGTAGAGTCATTCATGGGGAGAGCATATTGTTCATGTGTATCAAACTCTACAACAATTGGCACAATATCAACTCTATCCTAAGTTGTCCAAGTGATATTTTGGATTAATATAAGTGGAGTATTTGGGACACATTGTTACCAAGGATGGTATCAAATTTGACCCCAAGAAGATCCAGGTAGTGCAAGAATGGTCGAAACCTCACACTATCAAGAATTTTTAGGGATTTTTAGGAATTACAGGTTATTATCATAAATTTATTTGTAACTATGGTAAAATTGTAGCTCCCCTCACTTCCATGTTAAAGAAGGATTCTTTTATGTGGATGATACCTACTAAATATTATTTTCTAGAATTAAAGCATGCTATGACCACCACTCTAGTCTTAGCCATAAATAATTTTTCCAAATATTTTGTCATAGAAAGCGATGCTTCTATTTATGGTATTAGTACAGTGTTGATGCAAGAAGTGTGGCCCTTGGCTTTCACTAGTAAAGCTCTCTGTAATCATAATTTGGAAAAATCCACTTATGCAAAGGAGATGATGGCTATTATTCTTGTGATCACCTATTGGCAACCGTATATTATTGGGTGTCATTTATCCATTAAAAAAACCATCAAAGTCTTAGATAATTTTTGGAGCAATGGTTTTCCACCCTAAAACAACAAAAATGTGTCTCTAAACTCATGGGATATAATTATGATATCACCTATAATAAGGGCAAGGAGAATATTATGGTTGATGCTCTCTCCTACCAATTTGAGGCTCTCAGTATGTTGTGTACAATTTCATTTCCTGTTCCTCAATGGATCAATTCCTTACATCAGGAGGTACTTCAATATTATGATTTGTAAACTTTGGTTGTATCCCTCCACATTGAGCCTACTTCGTGCTCGGGATACACATGGTATGTCCATGATTTGCATTACCACCAACACCTTGTTGTTCCACACATATATCTACTTTGGGAACTTCTCTTGAAAGAACTTGAAGAACACAAGCTTATACTAAGAGGGGGGTGAACAGTATAAGACCTCTTTTTACTTTTTCCTTTATACTTCAAAACAGTAAAGCAATATACCCAAAGCAATATCAAAGCAATGCACAATATCATCCACAAAGTGACACCAATTTTAACGTGGTTCACCCAGAATGGCTGGGCTACGTCCACAAAACTTTTCTCTAAAAGTTATCTCAAAGTTCTTTGGGAAACCTTCCCAATTACAATTTTTATGAGCCTCAGCCCAAAGGAGATACCTTCCCCTCTATCTGAATTTATGAGCCTCTGCTCAAAGGATATACCTTCCCCTCTGCTCTGGATATGATCCCTCAGAATATCAACTGTCTCTACCTCTTGCTAGCATGTGGAACTCCTTTCCACCGAAGACCTCCTATCCTCAATGCTTAGCCTAAGAGACCTCTGCCTTCTATGATCAAGTCCATACCATCTCAGCAACCTATACCAAACACAGTCAGTCGGTCTAGTACAAGTCTTCCTCTGTCTGTCAGATCTGTCCAACACTTGAACAAATCAATCCTCTGCACACAAGCCTTCTCAAAGACTTTCCAAATCTGTCCTCAGATTCTTCTCAAATAACCAATGCACCTCTATCCTCAAGTTATCTGATAGAACTCTCAAAAATCAGCATACAAGTCCTCTACTAGGACCTGTCCAAATCTGCTCACAATTCCCCATCGGAACCTGTCCAAAACTGCTCACAAGTTCCCACTGGAACCTGTCCAAAACTTGCTCATAAGTCCCCATCGGAACCTGTCCAAAACTGCTCACAAGTCCCCATCGAAACCTGTCCAAATCAGCTCACAAGTTCATCAAGAAAAACTTTCTTAGCATGAACCCACAAAGAGAATTGTTAGAGACCCAATGTGATTCATCAACCTCATAGAAGCATAAAGAGAATTGTTAGAGACTCAATATGTTCTATACTTAACTCCCAATCTCAATCTCAAATCTCATAGAAACATAAAGAGAATTGTTAGAGACTCAATATGTTCTATACTTAACTCCCAATATCAATCTCAACTCAATCTCAATCTCAAAATAATAAGATAGATGTAGTATGCTTTTCTCAAGAACATGAAACACAACCCAACAATTGCCAACCATGCAATATCTCATATAACAATGATACTCATGTTCTTTCCACAACCAATATCTTTTCTCAACCAATTAGGGCTTTAACAACAATGCTTATAGACAAGGTTTAACCAACATCATTCAACTCAACATTAACCTTGAAGCATCCAACCAATCACTACATGAAAAGGAAACTAGTAGACATCCTTTTCCCTCCAAAGGTATTTGAACAAAACAACCACCAACATAAATCACCAATGCAAAGAATAACTTGCTCAAATCAATCTCAATAAAGTAATCCCAAATCATGTATCAAGTAAAGCACTAACTTGATAAAAACAACCTCTATGGAAGCAACTCAACCATCAATATCAAAACAACCAACTAAGGGTTTCACCATCTCAATGCATGTAGCAAGACTTACTAACATAAACCCTAGTGCAAAAATGCTTCCTCTTCCTCAACCAGAATTATGCATTCACCCAAAAACTCATCAATGATTTTAATGCATAAACAATCTTCAATATCCAAAAAATGGGATTTACACCAACAAGAATACCTAGTAGACAACATTTTCACTCCAAAATCAATTTCAGAAAATACACCATCAACAATAATAACCATAGAAGAATGTGCCCATACCTTTACTTTGATGAAGAAGGAGAACTCAAAACCTATCACAACACTTGGCCAACCTTAGTTCTCCAACCTTTGGAGAAAATGAATAACACCACCACAAATGCTAAACCACTTTCATTGCTGCTATCCTCGTGCATCATGACCAAAATGAAGTTGCCCACAACATGGGTCAAACTTGGCACCTCTGCCCAATGATTCTTCACTCAACACACCACCACCATTAGAGCACAAGTGCCCAATGAAAAATATAATGTAATCCTATGTGTTTTCTTCCTTCAATTGCCAAGGATTTGAAAACGTATACGTTTTCCTCAAGCCAACACCATCATCATGAGCGCTGTCCAAAAACGTAACTCCCAGAAAACATAGTTTGCAGTCTTATCAAATGTCAGAGAAACACAATCTTTCGGACGTCAAGCACAAGGGCAATTCAATATGGAAGGACAACGAAATACAGCGAAAAACATCACTTTTTTGGAGGACACAAAGCTACAAAATTACATCGATCGGTGGTGCACTTACTTTCAAAAATCATCCCCACTTATATAGCCATTTCTCCTTAATTGTTTGACGTCGGTGCTCCTCCAACGATGGCAACACGTTGGCGAATGAATTATTTATGTGTGTCGCTTAAGGGTTAAAATACCCTTTAATAATAATTAAAATAATAATTATTATTATTTTATTAATAATAAATTAAACTTAGACCTTTGTCAAAGGTTTGAGTTAATTTAATTATTAATAATAAACATGGACCTTTAAGGTTTTTCAAGAAGTAAAAACCTTTGCATTAAGTTAAGCTTGGTTTTAATAAAAACCCTTAATGAGTCCAAATGGTTTTAAGAAAAACCTTTAACCTTGTCACCATGGTTTTAATAAAACCCTTTAACATTATGAAGCTTCTCAAGATATTTTTGACATCACACTCTTTTTGATATCAACACAAAAATGCCTTTTGACATCAATGACAACTTATACATTTTAGCAAAGGCAATGTACCCAAAGTACCCAAAATTTCCAACAATCTCCCCCTTTGTCATTGATGGCAAACCTTTACTAAAAACACTTCTCAAGAGCCAAAACTGAAATCAACTGTGCTAACAACTGAGAGACTGTGCCCATAACTGAGAATCTTCCTTTGAAGTTTTTCTCCCCCTGACTTGAAGCTTTCCTCTTCACTTTGAAGCTCTCCCCCTTACTCATATCTCTCCCCCTTTGTCATCAATGGCAAAGGGTCACCTTTGGGGCTCGAGACTAAGAATGAGCCTCTTAGCTTAGTCCCTCCCCCACCTCCCCGATGAGGTGATTAATTTTGGGGTGGGAGTAAAACTCCCATTAGGCACTGATCATCATCAACGTCTATAACTTCCTTTTCAGGCCTTATCTTGAACTCTTTGTCCATATTCCTATCCTTGTCACTGTTCTTGTTCTTGTTCTCATCCCTGTTATTGTCCAATCCTTGATCCTTGGACCTGATCATGCCACTGTTCCTGTTTTTGTATTCTAGAATTTTAGCTCTACACTGTTTGATTATGTGACCTTCATTGTTGCACTTGAAACACTTAACGATGTTGTTTCTCTGAGGTAAACCTAATCTTTTAATCCACCTGTTCTGACCAAACCTGTTCTGGCCAAACCTGTTCTGACCAAACCTATTCTGACCAAACCTGTTCTAACCAAATTCTGTTCTGGCCAAACCTGTTCCTGTTATTTGCCTTGCAATAAACTGCCTTGTGCCCAAACTATTTACAAGAGTAGCAATACCCTTGAAAGAAACTAGCACTTCTGAAATTGTCATTTACCTTCTTCACTTGAGCCATGCAATGTGAAGCCATGTGACCAAACCTATGACAAGCAAAACATCTGCCTTGAAACTTTCCTTTATTTGACCTCTTGGGTCCTGAAAACTTCTTCTTCTCATTCTGAATTCTATTTTCCATTTCTGTGCATCTATCATTCAAGGAATCATGATCTGAAATACTTTCCTCATTAGAATTCTCTTCCTTTTGGATTCTCTTACTAGACTCTCCAACTTGTTCCTTGTGTGGCTTAACAAAACCAAGGCCTATTTTATTTGTTGTCTTTCTTTGACCTTTGATGAGTGACTTAACCTTTTTGGAGCTATCTTGAAACCTGTAAAGCTTATCCTTGTACTCTTTAGTTTCCTCTTTCAAAGAAGCCATTTTTTTTTCTAACTCACTATACTCAAGAACCTTAGACTCTAACTCATCCTTGAGTTATTGTGTCTTAGCTATAAAGAAATCAAGATTTTCTATAATATCATCTCTCTCCATACAACATTCATCTAACTTATCCTTGAGTCTAGCATTCTTCTTTCTTTCCTTTTTCAAAGCACTAAGAGCATTAATAAGTTCACTTTCAAGATCCTTTATTTGATTGCTTTTTGAATCATCAAAGCCATTTTCAGATTTCTTATCACTAGAGGTGCTACCTTTTTCAAAGACCATACAAGCATCTTCCTTATAGTTTTTTGAAGCATCCTCATACATACTATAAACCAAACCATTATTTGTGCAATCATCCTAAAGGTGACCAAAATTTCCACATCTAAGACATTTCATGATAATGAATCTATGTTTCGGTTCTTCCTCCTTTTTTGATATGAACAACATCTCATTTTCATTATCACTTGAAGAAATTTCACTATCACTACTAGAACACTTACTTGATTTGTCTAGGTAGAAATTCTTCTTGTTCTTGTGAGAATACCTCTTTCCTTGATTGTTGTGCTCATCTTTGATCTTCCTGTGATGCTTGTGCTTTTCAGAATCCTTGATCTTAGAATCTTGTTTATCTTCATCACTTTCATTCTTGGAAATAGTACAGTCAGTAGCATAATGACCAAACTTTAAAGCTTCAAGGTTTTCTGGAATAAAAAGTTATTGATAAAACCTTGCTTTATAAGCATTATTTTTTAGGTGATTAAGTTGAGTGAACTTGAACTAGGGTTTGCAAATATCATGAGTATCATTGTTATGTGAGATTTATTAATGAGCATTTTTGGAAACATTTGAGTGAATATTCATGAGTTGGGACTAGGGTTTGTGAGCAAGGATTATTTCATTGAGTAATTGGTTGAGTAGAGTTGGTTGAGCCTAGTCAAGTGGATGTGTTAAAGTGATAGTTCAAATTCTATGAAAAAAAATGTTCTATATTCTGAATTAATTTGAGAAAAATGTTGAGTGTTGATGAGTGTGAAACATATTGAGTCTCTAACAATTCTCTATATGTTTATGTGATAAAATATATATTGAAAGTAATTGAGATTTTGTGAGTGTGAAGCATATTGAGTCTCTAACAATTCTCTATATGTTTCTAAAAGAGTGATTGAAAGTAATTGAACATTGTGATAAGTGTGAAGCATATTGAGTCTCTAAAAATTCTATTTATGTTTCTATGAGTTTGTATAAGTTCTATTGAGAACTTATTGATCATATTTGGACAAGTTCTAGTGAGGACTTGTTGAGAAGATTTAAGGCAAGTCTTAGTGAAGACATGAGAGTAGATTATGTAAGTTGTAAGAGAGGACTTGTGAACAGATTAGTGTGAGCTTTTGTGGAAGCTTACAAGGTATATTTTAGACAAGTCTTTGAGAAGAATTGTGAGTAGATTTGATTGATTGATTTGTTAAAACCTTGAGTTAAGGTTTGGGGTAAACCTAGTGTTGAGTGGTGTTTTAACCCGATTGTGAAAACACACTCTCTTGTAGGATCCGAGTCCTAAATCCTCTGCTTGCAAAGAAAAATGATTTCTCCAAGGTTCTTATTATGCTAATTATTGATTATCAAGGATGCTGTTTAAAATGAAATGCTAAGAACACCTTAGGGTTTGCAAGTGGATGTTAACAAGGGGCACTGTGGTTTATTAATTTGAACTTTCAATGGACTCAAAATGAATAAAATTTGTTTTAACATTTAATTCTAATGGATTTTTAGTGATTTATTCAAACACAGTAATTAAACTACTAAAAATAAAATATGGGTTTAAAAAGCAAAGCAAAATAAATAAAAACGTAAAATAAATTACAGTCAGAAAGCTGTCATTAATCGGATGAAATCGAAGATACCGAGGCTTTCTACATGCAACCTAACCTAATGAACCCGCACATCCACACAATCCAAATAGGCCAGGTGCGAGTCTCGAGGGTTTCTGTGGTAATTCCAGATTCAGGCATTCGCATGAAGCAACCAAAAGATCTTGCATTAAACTTCACCTAGAAACCTAAGAAATCTGGAAAGGAAAGATAGACATTAAATCATGCATGTAGAAGTAACTCCTTCTTTCTCATCCAAAAGATGCCAACTCTTTGTATTTTGTATTAAAGAATATTTCGATTACATCAAAAAAAATATGTTCCAGGTGTAAAATTCCAGAACAAAAAGAAGGAAATTACCCAAGTACGGGCCCAGAATAGCACAAAGCTTTCGTCTCTGCAACTCCGTATTCCCCCTCCTTCGATTTGCATTTTTGGTCTTATAATGTTTGACACGGCTCTTCGATCTTCTTTGTCACTTCATTTCACCTTCCTGCACATGACCCCTCAAATTCCTATTTTTTCCCGCTTTGATTCATGCTCAAATTTGAAAATGCTTCGAAATTCATCTCTGCATGTAACACCTCTGCAAGTTTGACACCTGTGCGCCACGTGTCCTATTTTTCCTGCGTCCTATGTAACGCTTTCCTGTGAAAGAACCCGAAAAAACTGCAAGTCCGCCTGTTCACCTTCCCGACCGCGAAATCGTGACATGTCGCGATATCGTGACGTCTTTCTCGTCCGTACGCGTCCAACGGCTTTTCGTAGCGATATCGCTACTATTTTCAGCTTTGAGTCTTCTTTCCAAATATGGCAACGATATCGCTACCGTTTCTCTGTCGGGCCTCCTTGGCAACTTTACGTCACGACATCGCGACCATTATCATTCTCTTGCCCTCTTTCGACAAACCGTCGCGATATCGCTACCGCTTTTATTTCCGAACCTGCTTGCCACAAACCGTCGCGATATCGCTACCGCTTTTATCTTCCGTACGCCTTGGCAAAACCTGTCGCGATATCGCGACGTTTTTCCCCCTCGGACCTTCATGCAGCTTTCTGTCGCGATATCGCTACCGCTTTTTCTTTCCGTATGCCTCCCCGAAACACGTCACGAAATCGTGACCATTTTTCTGTTCCGCACGCCTTGGCAAAACTTGTCGCGATATCGTGACGTTTTTCTCCGTCCATACAGTTTGCCAAAACACGTCACAAAATCGTGACCATTTTATCCGTCCGTACACCTTTGCTGCAATCGGTCGCGAAATCACGACGTCTCTCCTCTTCGAGTCCTTTAGTTGTTTCCTATCGCGATATCGCGACGTTTTTCTGCTTTCGTACACCTTTCCAAAACAAGTCACAAAATTGTGACACTTTTCATCACCCATACGCTTCGGCAAAACACGTCGCGAAATCGCGACACTTCTCTGCTTCGAGCCTGATTTTCATTTCTATCGCGATTTCGCGACATCTTCCTTGTACCGTACAACTTTGCCAAAATGCATCGCGAAATCGCTACACCTTTCATCATCCGTACGTTTCTACAAAACTCGTCGTGAAATCGCGACCATTCTCATCCTTTTCCAACGGCGTGTCGCGATTTCGCTACATCATTTATTTTCTTCTCAACGACATGTCACGATTTCGCGACACCTTTTCTTTTCTTCTTAGCTGAATGTCACGATTTGGTGACATCCTTTTCATCCTGGTCACCAACACGTTGCGATTTCGTGACACTTTTTCTATTTTGTTGCTGTTGACCGCGTTGACCGTGATTTTCCGACACGTAGTGATTTCGCTACCGCTTTCCGGCTTCGGTCGCGATTTCGCGACATGTCGCGATTTCGCGACATGTCGTGATTTCGCTACCTGTCACGATTTCGCGACCCCTTTCTACACTTGGGCATTTTTTCTCTTTTCTTCAATTTTGGCATCTGGGTCACTAAGATCCTTCCCTGCAAGCCTGCAAAAAGGTGGGTCCCCAATTTTGGGGTGTGTTGTGGATCAACCACAACACCTAGCAGAGTTTATTTGAGCTTATTGAGGATAAATTTATGCTATACCGAAGGACTGTGCTTAGTGTAGATCATAGGACAGATATTGGGGATAGATTTGTGCTAGACCAAAGGACTATGTTTAGTATAGATTAGAGGATAGAGTTTGGTATAGATTTAAGGACAATTTTGTGCCATATCAGAGATAAATATTGAGTAGATTTATGCTAGACCAAAGGACTCTGTTTAGTGTATATTTGAGATAGATCTTTGAATATGACAAAGTATAGAGGACGATATTATCTAGTGGATATAGATCCATTAGCCAGGGCAGTGAGTACAGGTGTATTTAATGGATAGATATCCATTAGCTAGAGTAGTACGGATAATAGTTCATCTAGAAGATCACCAACTATAGTAAGAGGATAAAGGAGTTATCTTGTGGATATAGATCGATGAACTTGATTAGGGGATTGGTGTCTCCTTTGTACAAAGATCCATAAACATTGTAAAAGGGAAACGATTCCCAAAAGATTGATTGAGAAAATTTTAGTGAAATATTTTCTCCGTGGAGTAGCCCACATTGGGTGAACCATGTAAAATTGGTGTATCTATTGTGTGTGGATTTGTGCATTGCTTTTATTACTATTTTTTATATTTCTATCTATACATTGCATAATATTGATTGGGGAAGAAAAGTAAAAAGTGGTCTTATATTGTTCACCCCCCATCTCAGTATAAGTTTGTGTTATTCAATTGGTATCAGAGTGGGTTCCTTCGGAAGGGTTTAAAAGCTTGAAGGAAAAGATTTCAAGAACAAAATAGATTCTAAGAATGTGTCCTCAGATAATTCAACACCAGTATTTGATGTAAGTGATTATGTATTTTGGAGTATGAGAATGAATATTCACCTTATGGCACTTGGCAATGAAATTTGGGAAGCAGTTGAAAATGGATACGTACCACCAGTTGATCCACCTACAGATAAGGAAGGTAAGATTCTACAACATTACAATTCAAAATAAATACGTGCAATTTTGAGAGGTTTTCATAGAATAAAATCAATAAAAGTTATGCATTGTAAATATGCAAAAGGAATTTGTGATAAGTTGCAAAGCATATATGAAGGAGATAAAAGTTTCAAAAAGGCAAATATACAAAATATCAAAGGAAATTTTGAAAAATTAATAATGAAGTATGAGGAAAATATTAGTACTTATCTACTTCAGGTAGATGAGATTGTTAATGCTATGCAAGGACTTGGACTCAATCTTGAAGAATCAGATGTTTGTGACAAGGTCTTAAGATCTCTTTCAAAAATATGTAGTGAAAATATTTTTGCTATAAGAGGAATCAAAAGATGGTTATTATTTGACAAGAGATATGTTACTTGGTATTTGATGAGCATCAGAAATACTCATATTTTGTACACATTTTTTTATTATTATGCGGCTGTATAATACAGATTGCATATGTTTATGAGTGATTATATAATTATTTTATGAAATTATGCGTGTTATCTAATTCATGTGTTTTCAATGTTTTTTTATGGAATTGCAGTTAATTTAGTCAGATTTGGATCAGTCGAGGTATTTTCATGGGCCTGGCACTTTGATTTTTTTAGAATCAACATAGAGAAGGTAGGTGCCTTCCTCTTCCAGGAAGGTGCCAATTGTAAGTAGGCACCTTCCTCTTCCAGGAAGGTGCCAAGCATAAGTAGGCACCTTCCCCTTCCAGGAAGGCACCAAGGAAAGACAAGCACCTTCCTCTCCCAGGAAGATGCCAATAGAAGGCCAGTGCCTTCCTCTTCCAGGAAGGCGCCAAAGGAAAACAAGTGCCTTCCTCTCATAAGGAAGGCACCGATAGGAAGGTGCCACTAGAAGGCAAGCACCTTCCTCTCATAGGAAGGCATCGATAGTAAGGCACCACTAGAAGACCGACAGGAAGGCACCACTAGAAGGCAAGTGGCTTCCTCTGACAGGAAGGCACTGATAGGAAGGCACCACTAGAATGCCGACAGGAAGGTGCCACTAGAATGCAAGAGCCTTCCTCTCATAAGGAAGGCACCGAAAGTAAGGCACCACTAGAAGGAAATTGCCTTCCTCTCATAGGAAGGTGCCAACAAAAGATAAGCACCTTCCTCTTCTAGGAATGTGCCAACGGTAGTAAGTCGCCTTCCTCATAGAGAAGGTGCTCGACATACTTAGGCACCTTCTTCATAGGGAAGGTGCCCCTATTCTTCACCCATTGACCATACAAGCATGATGTGGACAATACACATTGGTGCAGTTCCAACTCTACATCATGTAGAGTTAAATTAGGGATCACACCGACGTATGGGAACGTCCTACCAATTTCAGGTAGAGAACAAACCAATCAGTGAACATGCCATCGTTAGAAATGAATATCAGTTTTAGCAGATGTCGATCATATTTACCAGACTATCTTAGTTTAGTCTGGAATGAATCGACTATTATAACTTCTTTGTAATAGAAGATCTGCGAGTGTGCTATATAAACACACACAGACCTCTTTGAGGATATATAGAATATTTTAGTAAATGTAGAGAGATATACAGAAGAAGCATTGTAATACTTTGATAATTATAATATAGTTCTAAGAGTTTCTAAGTGCATGTTTAGCTAGGAGGAAGCTACTGGAGCCTGGGCCCACTCCAAGCCAGTATTTCTTCCTCTATTTTTCCTGTGTTTTCTAGATTAGTTTACTGCTTTTATAAGATTGTTTATTGCATTATTATTTATCGTATTGCAATAGGTGTATTTCTAGAATGCATGAATATTTCCTTCTTGTAGATTTAAATGTTTTTACATAAATTATTGAGGAGTGTATGAATTATTGATGACCGTTGAAACACCCCCCAATCATAGAACTAGTGGACTCATCTCAAGTGGTATTGTAAGCAATCTTGTTCAAGACCCTTCACAATTTTACGAAGCTCCCTGGGTTGATAAATTAAATGCATGGGCATGTGACAAAAGTAGGAAAGAAGTTAACCTTGTTTGGCCCACAAATTTTGGCATCATTTTTGGGGAAGCGTCTCAACTAGATTATTTACAATACCTAGAAACCTTCCATCTGACCTTGTATGAGTTCTTAAAGAAGAAGAGGACCTAACGGTCGATTTATAAAAACCAATCCACCAGAACCTAAGTCAGCTGAACATTCTAAATTTGAATTAGAATCGCTCGACCCACCACCAACAATCCATTGGAGTGAGGATCTGCACTTCGTACAAAGTGCCTCCTCATCCCATCAACTTGGGGAAGAATGAATCATCATAAATCCCTTTTTTAATAAGACACCCTTAGAGGAAGCCCTATTATGGAAAGCTATAGAAGATCGGATGATAACACCAAACAACCTTAGAGCCTTGAATTAGAAAGTCTTAAATGATTGTAAGGCCATAAATACTGCATTAGAGACCACATTTCCTAAAAAAATAGCTGACAACAAAGAAGTCTCATCTAGCTTTAGTTTCTCGATTGATGAAGGAGTAGGAGATACCAAAATGAAAAACATATCCCCTGTTCACCTTTCGACCTTCAGAGGATACCCAAATGAGGACCCTAACTTATTTTTATTTAAGTTTGATGTCTTATGTAGGTCTGTCAACTACAAATATGATACACAAAAGCTAAAACTCTTTCCCTCCACATTGGACAATGTAGCTTTGCAATGGTTCATCAATCTGTGAGACAAACACATTGCCACTTGGGATAAAATGAAGAAGCTCTTTTTACAACAATACCAAGATTTTAGGAGAGCAAGAGACTCCAGAGAAGAGGTCCTGAGCATGACATAGAAATAATATGAGTCTCTCAAGGAATACTAGGAGAGATTCAACTTCAATCTTCAATGATATCCTCACATGAAACTATCTGATAAGTCCCTCAAAAGCATATTTTTGAGAGGACTTACCAATGAATCACTAGAGGCTCTTAACATGATTTCTAGAGGTGATGTCTACCAGCACACTATGGAATACATCTAACAACTATGCCAAAACTACTCAAGAAGGAGAGGTAAGACCACTTCTAGAACCATGAAAGCAATTGGTTCGGTCATGAAGACAAAAATATGTAACATGTTGGAAGATTTAAAGAGCGAAATGCTCTCATCTCTTGCATTGTAGATGGATACGCTACTGTTAGAGAAAAATAAGCAAGAAAATGAAGCAGCATTGGCTTATTTCTATCCAAAATGTAGAGGGAAGCATGTAAATAATGCATGCCTAGAGAAAAAAATCAGAGTATGCATAGTTTGTAGGTTGAACCATAAAACTCGATTATGCCCACAACTTCCTAGTAATCAGGAGGATGTTGAAAGTGTAGTTTCCTATTTCATAGGCAATCAGAAGAAAATTCCAACCAAAATGCCATCATATGGGGGAGGACTATACATGCCCCAAGGCCCACCTCACCCACCTAACATGGGGTGGTGGGGGCCATCACCCTGGTCCAACGCACCCCTAGTAGCATTCCCAAACCAACAGCCATGGATGCCATATCCATATCCTTGGAAACAGTGGAGAGGCCACACAACATGGAATTAGGATCCATAGAATGTAGCACCAACTCACCCCCAATAGAATTTATCGATGTTGCCAGTAGTGAGACCTGCGCAGCTACCCGCACAACTAATGGCAAATACTAATAACAGAGTGAACCAACCAGCATACAATGTGGAGGGTGAGATGTATCCGATGTACCATATTTAGCTTAGGTCTGGTAGATAGCTAGGAGTAGGAATGCCTCCACTAGTAGAAGAGGAGGAAGAGGTAGGAGAAACACCTCTTGTAGAAGAGGTGATAGAAGAAACGCCTGAGAGAGCAAAGGCTCCATTTCCCAACCGGCTGTAAGAACAAAGGAAAGTAATGCAGCTAGAGTTTGATATCTTGTCTAGCTTGAAGAACCTCATCATGACAATTCCATTATTTCAAGCCATCTGATATGTTTCAATATATACCAAGGTGATAAGAGAGATGTTTCTAAGGAATCCAGGACAAAGAGCAACCCAGACTATCAATGTCATGGGTAAACTAGCAGATTTTATGATGGGCAAAATGTACCATCCTAAGTATGCAGACCCAGGTAGCCCGATGCTGACTGTAAAAATTGAGGGACATTCCTTGTCCAATATGTTGGTCGATCTCAGAGTGGACATAAACGTAATGCCTCATGATACCGTGCAAAGTCTACAACTCATGAACCTAAAACCCACTACGACAGTGCTATAGTTGGTCGATCGATCGATCGTGGCACTGAAAGGAATGTTGGAAGACATAATAGTGACAATCAGCTCATGGGAATACCCAACCAATTTTTTAGTCTTGCAATCTAAAACTAGGCTAGGCGATTACCCGCTCATCTTGGGAAGGCCATGGATGGCAACAACCGATGCTTACATTAGCTATCGGGATGGGTTGATGACCATCTCTAATGGATGAAACATTAAAAGATTGACTATTTCACCCCCAGTGCAATCCTTCAACTCAGTAAAAGAACCCATGTTGATCGAGCATTAAAATCCTGAGCTATCCATGATCCAACCGGTGATGACGTTGGATGAGTTGGTAGAAGAAGATGAAGATGGTGCTATTATGGAGTTCCTCCATGGGGAGTCCTCCATCTCTGCACCTAGATCATCGTTGGCTGGTGCCCAAGATCACCATATTCAACAGATACATGTTAGGCCAGGAAGAATGTTGAATGTCAGCAGTGGGTTGACTCCCACATAATTAACGAAAGTAGAAGAGCTCTTGGTCAGACACCAATCAAAATTTACATGGAATTACTCAGATATGAAGGGTATCATCCCAGATATCTGTACCCATCGTATATACCTAGATGATCAAGCAACTCCAAGTAGGAAACCATAGAGAATAATGAATCTGATAATGAAAGACATTGTCAAGGAAGAATTGCAAAAAATATTGACTATCGGATTCATCTATCCAATTTTTGATAGCGAGTGGGTATCACCATTAGTGGTAGTCCCTAAAAAGAAAGGGAAGTGGTGAATTTGTGTGGACTACAGAGCGTTAAACAAAGCAACCAAGAAGGACCACTTCTTGCTCCTGTTCATTGATCAAGTCTTGGCTACACTCTCTGGGAGGAAGTATTTCTCCTTCATGGATGGATTTAGTGGATACAATCAGATCCAGATAGGAGAAGAGGATCAGGATAAGACAACGTTCACCTACCCATGGGGAACATTTTCCTATCGGGTATTACCTTTCGGATTATGCAATGCACCTACCACCTTTCAAAGGGTGGTGCTTAGCATATTTTCAGACATGATGGGAGATGCGGTCGAAGTATACATGGATGACTTCACCGTCTATGGAGAAACCTTTGACGAAGCAATGACGAACTTGGAAAGAGTGCTCGAAAGAAGCAAGGAAAACAATTTATCCCTGAGCAACAAGAAATGCTTTATGATGATGCAAGAAAGCATCGTAATGGGACACCACCTCTCCGCAAAAGGAATAAAGGTTAATAAAAGGAAAATTGAGGTCATCAGAGACCTACCCAGCCCCATAATGCAGAGAGAGGTGAGGATTTTTCTTCGATCAGCCAGGTACTACCAGCAATTTATCGTCAAATTTAGCAAAATTGCAAAACCATTGTGCACTCTATTATCTAAATATGTGGAGTTCAATTGGACGGAATATTATGAAGAAGCATTTTAGTTGCTTAAAGAGAAACTAATATCCACACCGATTTTAAGAGGACCAAATTGGGCCATACCATTCCATATCTACTATGATGCATCCAACAATGCGATTGGAGCAGTCCTCGAACAGAAGGATGGTGAAGAATTTTATGCCATCTACTATGTCAGCAAAAACTTGGCAAGAGTTGAGCTCAACTACACGGTGACAGAGGAGTTCCTTGCAGTTGTGCAAGCCATAAACAAATTCTGCCATTATATCATCGGGTATAGGGTATTTTTCCACATGGACCACGTAGCCATCAGATACTTGATTAGCAAGCCAGCCATTGGAAGAAGAATTATCAAGTGGCTCATGTTACTACAGGAATTTGACATCACAATTGTCGACAAACCAGGCAAAGACAACATTGTAGCATATTTTCTATCTAGATTGATACTTATAGACCATACAGTAGTGGAAGACTAGTTTTTGGATGAACATTTATTCACCATTAGTGAGAAAATCCCATGGTACATGATATAGCCAATTACTTGGCCATCGAAATAACCTCACATGCTCTCTCTTTCTGAGAAAAGTAGGTGGTCATAGAGAAAAGTGCATCATTCCTATGGATTGATGGCCTCCTATTAAAAATAGGATGTGAATAGATTATAAGGAGATGCATAGCATAACAGTTCTTAGTACTCAAAGCATGTCATGATGAACCATGCGAAGGACACTTTGTAGGGAAATGAACTTCCTATAAAATCCTATAGGCTGGGTACTTTTGGCCCACTCTATTCAAGGATGCGGCTGTGTATGCCAGCAAGTGTGATGAATGCCAAAGAATGGGTAGACCAACCCATCGAGATGAAATGCCCCTCTAGCCTTAGGTACACCTGGAACCCTTTGATAAGTGGGGCATGGACTTCATGGGACCAATTAATCCACCTTCAATAGGGAGGAGGTTTATTTTGGTCTGTATAGATTACGTCACCAAATGGGTTGAAGTTCAAGATTTGAGAGATTCAAAAGAAAACAGTCGTTTATTTCTTATTTTCCCACATTTTTACATGATTTGGGTCCCTAGAGAGATAACAACAGACCAAGGGCCTTAATTTATCTCCAATTTGATCAAGGAACTGATAGAGCAATACATATTTTGGCACAATAAAACTACACCCTACCATCCATAGGCAAATGGGCAAGTGGAAGTGACAAACAGAGAAATAGAGAACATCCTAACGAAGACCGTGCAGCAACACAAAAAATATTGGGCTACACAGTTTCCAGAGGTAGTCTGGGCATATAATACCATGTGGAAATCCACCACAGGCTTCACACCCTTCCAACTGATCTATGGGAAGAGTGCGATGATGCCCATTGAATTTGAAATCAAGACATTGAGGACAACTTCAGAATTGAACTTGAGCTTGGATGACACTCAAAAATAAAGGATTCGATAGCTAGATCAGCTAGATGAAATCCGAATGGATGCTTTGCAGAGAAAGAAAATCATACAAAAGCAAAGAAAGCAGTGGCATGATCGCCACATTAAACTGAAGCAGTTCCAAGAAGGAGAATGGGTTTTGTTGTATGATTCTTGATTCCAAGAAATAAAAGGTAAATTAATGCAAATATGGATGGGACCGTATGAGGTGGTAGAGCTCATCAAGAACGGGGTAGTGCACATTAGAATAATTTATGGTAGCAACATCGTGTTAACGGTCAATGGCCACTGACTACACCCCTATAACACATCTGAAACATTACAGGTGGAATCTAGAATAGACATGGGGGAGACCTCATCTTGTTAGATCCATACCAAACTATTAATAGGAAAAACAGTGGGCATGGACGTGCTCACCAAAATTAGTTAATTTTGTTTTTTTCTTACAGTGTGTTTTGCAGGGATGACGCCCATATGCAATCTGTAGGCATCCTAATCCAGGGCCTAACATGCATGGAATGCATCTAACTGCCTTTATTTTTATTTCTTTTCATTTTATTTTTGCAGGTGGAAGACCTAACAACATGAGGAATAGGTATCTGGGAAACCAGGCCTGATTCGGCTCAGCATTCTGACATCGACACTCGTAGGTAGAGGCCGAGGCAACATGAAGTGAGACTAAGAAGGCTTGATCACCCTTTCCCAGTCAATCACAACATGATTGACCAAGAATAAAGTGCCTTCCACATCGAGAAGGTGTAGAAGAAGGTGCCTTCCTTATAAAGAAGGCACTAAGCCAGAAGAAGGCACCTTCCTTATAAAGAATGCGCCCAGCCAGAAGAAGGCGCCTTCCATATGAAGAATGCGCCCTACCAAAAGAAGGTGCATTCCTTATAAAGATGATTTCTAGCCATAATAAGGCACCTTCCTTATGAAGAAGGCACACAAAAAAAAAATTAGGCACCTTCCTTGGCGGGAAGGCACCACAAAAAAAAAAAAAAAAAAAGCCCAAGGTGCCTTCCACATCAGGAAGGCGCATATAGATCGAGGTGCCTTCCACCCTAGGAAGGTGCAGGTATACAGTGGTGTTTTCCACCCGAGGAAGGAGTAGGTATTCAGTAGCACCTTCCACATTAGGAAGGTGCACCCATTCAGAAGCACCTTCCATAGCAGGAAGGTGCCATCATCAAAAAGGTACCTTCCACCATCAGAAGGCACATCCAATCAGAGACGCCTTCCACCATCGGAAGGCAAATCCATTCAAAGAGCACCGACAACATCAGGAAGACACCATATAAGTGCCTTCCACATCATAAAGGTGCCACACAAGTGCCTTCCATAGAAGGTACCAAAGAGTGCCTTCTGCATATAGCCAACACTTAAGTCTCATAGATGCCTCTATCGTAATGAAACACGAACAAGCAGCATTAGATTACCATACCCCTCCCCCATGTCACAAATCAACAAATCAATGCTCTTCACAATACATGAAACACCAAATAAGGTACGTGCATACTAACTCAAATATTTATATAATTATTCATAAATTATGCAGTACCAAAAAAAACATTGTCGTCATAAAAATCATATACCCCCATGGCCAAAACCACGTGCCAATGATATGGCTCGAAAGGTGTACCCTAGAATTAAATGCTAGGGTTAGGCACCTTCCCTATAAGAAGGCACCTTCCTAAAGAAGTAAGACAGAAAAAAACATAATAGTAAGGGAAGGTGCCATGGGAGGAAGGTCGAAGAATCATGCGATGAAAAAGAATGAGCCGAGTGATACGAAAGGAATCAGGGGGACAGTAAAAACACAGTTCAAGGTTAAGGGATGGTTTGAATATTGTACACTGGTCAGTCAGGGCCAGGATATGGAGGAAGATAAGGAATTTGCTACCTCCTTGAGGGATGATGTAGCTCAAGTGTGAGGGGTAGAAATTTTTGTCACCACCGAATACATCTCATAGGCGACTGGATTGTCCCTCATAGGTGAATGCATATACAAAGGTGAAATGCTGAAGTTGTATGCTGAAGTGCTGCTGCTAGGAGAAAATGTGTAGATAGATAAGGAAGGGCTACCCAAAAGTATCCTTCCCATGAATCTGTGGAAGATATTCGAGCAAGTTGCTTGATTCTTTACATGCACCGGGAAGTATACCCATTTGCACACTAACCATGTGCAATTTCTAAATCACCTGGTGCATGTAAGGAAGTTGAACGTGCCATTCTACCTAGGAAATGACCTAAAGGAAGAAGTGGCTAGGTACCAGAAGGGAGTATCATTTTCCTTGGCCCACCATGGGCTAATATCAATACTAGTTCGCCATACAGAATCGTAGAGGTAGAACCACGACGTAGAGGGAGATGATGACCAAGAAATGCAATAGGATGTTGTTGCTGAAATAGGGAAAGAAGAGGGAAGCCCTACAGAGGAGATGGCAAGTATCGGGCAATTGGCATTGCCCAATTTCACAGAAGAAAGAGGGAATTCACTAGTGGCTGAATGCACAGAGGAAAGAGGGCATTCCCTAGTTCTTGAGTTAGTTATTCGTAGATGACTACTCACGAAATATGTGGGTTTTCTTTCTCCAACTGAAATTTGAAGCTTTCGCATTCTTCCAGCAGTTCAAGAAATCCGTTGAGAAGGAGTCAGGAGCTTCTATTAAAACCCTCCACTCAGATCGAGGGGGAGAGTTTACCTCTAATGAATTTTCTGCATTCTTAGATAAGCATGGAATCAAGAGACAGTTAACAACTGCCTATACTCCTCAGAAAAATGGAGTTGCTAAGAGAAGGAACCGTTCTATCATGGAAATGGTTCGTTGTATGCTCACAGGAGCTACTCTTGGGCAACAATATTGGGCAGAAGTTGTCACCACTGCAGTATATCTGTTGAATAGGGCACCCACAAAGGCCCTAAAAGGAATGACTCCATAGGAAGCATGGAGTGGTCGAAAACCCTCCATATCTCATCTACGTATTTTCGGATGTCACGCTTTCATGCACATACCGAAAGAGAAAAGGAAGAAGCTAGATGAGAAAACACTGAGATGTATTTTTCTTGGTTATGATGAGCACTCTAAAGGATATCATTTGATATATCCTTTGACCAAGAAAATTCATGTCAGCAGATATGTTGTCTTTGATGAAGCTTTCACATCACAGAGCACATCTAAAGTACACCTAGATATTGTGGAATCTAAGGAAGAGAAGATTCCTTCGTCAACACAGACAGGAGGTCCTTCTACATCTTCTTCACCACCACCGAAGAAGAACCCAAAATGGTGTACAAATACAATCAGAGACACAAATTTATCCACTCCTCCCAATTTGAACTTGGATAGACCTCGTACACGCAGTATGGCTCAAAAGGAAAAAGAAGCCAAAGAAACTGGTGAGGTTGATGATCTTTGTCAATCTTTTGAGGAACTTTCTGTAACTCCAAGTACAGAAGTAGAAGATATGGATATTGATGATGACAGGGCATTCATGTCTACCATAGATGATCTTGAACCTGCATCAGTGCAAGATGCTCTTAGTGAGCCTCAGTGGAAGGCCGCTATGGATACAGAGTATGAGTCTTTGATGAAAAATAAAACTTGGAAGCTTGTTGATCTGCCGCATGGAAAGAAACCCATTGGCTGCAAATGGGTATATAAAGTCAAGTACAAGGTAGATGGAACAATTGATAAGCATAAGGCCCGACTTGTTGCAAAAGGCTATGCTCAAAAAGAAGGCATTGACTACGAGGAAACTTTTGCACCTACTGCTCGGATGACCACAATTCGGGTTATGTGTGCTATGGCAGCACAATATGGGTGGAAAGTTCACCAGATGGATGTCAAAAGTGCCTTTCTAAATGGTGATCTCTAAGAAGAAGTCTACATGACTCAGCCAAAAGGATTTGAAGTGGAAGGCCAAGAGCAGAAAGTTTGCAAATTGGTCAAATCCTTATATGGTCTGAAACAAGCTCCTCGAGCTTGGTATATAAAAATGGACAATCACCTTATGCAGCATGGATTTAAGAGATGTCCGTTAGATGCAAACTTATATTTCAAGAAACAGGGTTCTAAGATAGTGTTGCTTGTACTCTATGTGGATGATCTGCTCATTACAGGGAGTTCAAAAACTATGATCTCTACTGTCAAAAGAAACTTGTGCAAATATTTTGAGATGACAGATCTCGGACTTCTCCATTATTGTCTTGGCCTGGAATTCAGCCAGAAGGAGCACTCCATCAAAGTGTCTCAGAAAAAATATGCCAAGACATTACTGGAAAAATATCTCATGACTGATTGCAAGCCAATGGCAACTCCGATGGAGAATGGACTTCAGTTATCACGATATGATGATTCACCTCAGGTAGATGGTACTCTCTATCGACAGTTGATTGGGAGTCTCATATATCTGACCAATACTAGGCCAGATCTCATATTTGCTGTCAACTATCTTTTGAGGTTCATGTAGGATCCTAAGACCACTCATTGGAAAGCAGCAAAACGTGTTCTTCACTATGTCCATTGTACTATGGAATATGGCCTAAAATACAAGAGGAACAACAAATTCTTCTTGCAAGGATACACGGACTCTGACTATGCCGGATCATTTGATGATCGCAAGTCAACTTCTGGATACATTTTTCATCTGGGATCCGGTCCTGTCTCTTGGCATAGCAAGAAGCAATAGGTGGTTGCTATTTCATCAACAGAGGTAGAATATCGCGCCGCACGTGAAGCTGTGTGCGAAGTGATATGGTTGTGTTGCATTCTGACAAGTATGGGCCATCCATAAAAATCTCCAATACACTTGTTTTGCGAAAATCAGGGTGTTCTGAACCTCGTCAAGAATCCATTCCATCATGAAAGAACAAAGCACATTGAAACAAAATGTCATTTCATTCGAGATGAAGTTCCAAAGCACCGAATTCAGCTTCAGCACATTCCCACCGATGCTCAAGTTGCAGACATTTTCACTAAGGCACTTGGATGTGTCAAATTTGAATTGTTTCACAACTCTCTTTGTATTGCAAAATGATGTAAGGGGATGTTAGTATAGCTATTAGTTATTACATTACCCAAATAATGTAATAAAGGGGGATGTTAGCGTACTATTACTATTTTTGTTTATATTACATCATTTAGGCATATTGTTGTTACACTGTTACAACTCCGTAACAGTTCAGTTTACGTCGGTGTGCTATTCCCGGCTGTTGCTGTATTATTTAAACGCTGCTGAACAATAATACAAAGAACAGCCGAGAATAGCACACCGGCATAAATTGAACTGTTACGGAGTTGTAACAGTGTAACAACAATATGCCTAAATGATGTAATATAAACAAAAATAGTAATAGTACGCTAACACATGTAAGGAAGTTGAACGTGCCATTCTACCTAGGAAATGACCTAAAGGAAGAAGTGGCTAGGTACCAGAAGGGAGTATCATTTGCCTTGGCCCACCATGGGCTGATATCAACACTAGTTCGCCATGCAGAATCGTAGAGGTAGAACCCCAACGTAGAGGGAGATGACGACCAAGAAATGCAATAGGATGTTGTTGCTGAAATAGGGCAAGAAGAGGGAAGCCCTACAGAGGAGATGGCAAGTATCTGGCAATTGGCATTGCCCAATTTCGTAGAAGAAAGAGGGCATTCACTAGTGGCTGAATGCACAGAGGAAAGAGGGCATTCCCCAGTTCTTGAGTATGAAGAGGAAGAAGCACCGCTTATTTGTAGTGAGGCCAAGTTCTGGCTGTCATAACCTGTCCCTAGGATAAAATGCCTATGGTGACTCAAAATTTGATGTGGCAGCCCAAACCCTTTGAGAATTGACAAATCAAAGCCCAAAAAATGTAGGGACTTTTGAGAGCAATGATCAGGTCAATGCAACCTTGGAGGAAGCACTGGAGTGGCAGATCAATTGCTGGATGGCCCAAAAAATTTTAGAGGATTACCATAATGAGCATAAAGGGGAATTGAAAGAATGAGAAAGATGAATAACCCAGCTCAAGCAGCTGGTCCAGTAGTTGCAGGATGAGAACTAGCTACTCCAGGATAGGGGAACAGAAAGAAGGGATGCATCAACCCAAATTTACTGGGCAACAAAAGTCCTGATGAATTCTCCCACATCTGTAGAATGAGTATTCCCTATGGGAGAATTTTTATCGAACGCCCAATAGAGCAGCCCGAAGGTAGGGGAGAATTCCTTTATTTTTGGGAGTGAAGGAGAAAGAAGTCCTACAACACTCCCTGTTATCAACCTAAGGGATACAGAGCAACAGACAGGACATGGGGATAAGGAATAACTCCCTAGACCTAAGAAATATATAGAAGAACCTAAGGGGTCAGCACAAGACAAATAGGGAGGCAAATAGGTATGGTAGCACAGGTCCCCCAGAGTGAATAAAACACTCCAGGGACCACAGAGTAGGCCCCTTGGAGCAAGAGAACGTCCGCCAGGGAGAAAGGGAAACCCCTGTTCGAGCCATCACATTTTCCATAGAGGCCAAAGTAAAATGGCCCAGGATAGCTCAAAAGAAGGCGAAGGTGACCTTTGTCGAGCCAGAAGAAGATGAGTGGGATATGTAGCCATTCACAAAGAAGAAAAAATAGTTTGAACAATTACTCAAAGATATGACAATAGCTAAGGAGACCAAGAAGGCAACCTCAAGGATGCAAGGGGACTCTGGTATCTATGTTAATCTGGTAGAGGACAACTAGTTCTAGAAGATTTACAGGTCATATTTGGGATGGCCTTCCAAGATAAGAAGGTATTTTCAATGATGGGGGATATATGGCTCTGAGTTGGAATCCGCTGCCATTACAAAGGAGAATGCAGGGCTTACTCTTGAAGTAGCCCTATTGTACAAAGCCCAAGTAGTTCATCTCAGGAGGAATAACTCAGATATCCCTCTTGCAGTAGTCAGACCTCCAGATGCTAACCTATGGCAAGCTACAAAAGCTACATTTTAGGTAGTAGAGATGACATTGGTTAGATCATCTCCGATAGAGGCCAAGACGAGGAAAGCAAAGCCAACAGCAGCACCCACAACCTCGCATAGAAAAAGAGGGGCCACACCTCCAGATGCTAGCATGCAAAAGAGGTAGACACGGGCCATAGGTACAGCCGGATCCACCAAGAAATGGCAATGATGAGGGGTCAATAGGGCTACCTACAGTTTTGATTCCATGAGGGCATGGCATATGTTAGGCATGGGGGGATGATGAGCATCACAAATACTCATATTTTGTACACATTTTCTTGATTATTATGCGGTTGTATAATACGGATTGCATATTTTATGAATGATTATATAATTATTTGATGAAATTATGCATGTTATCTAATTTATGTGTTTTTAGTGTGTTTTTGTGGAATTGCAGTTGATTTAGTCAAATTTGGATTAGTCAAGGTCTTTTCATGGACCTGGAACTTTATTTATTTTGAAATCAATGCAGAGAAGGTAGGCGCCTTCCTCTTCCATGAAGATGCCAAACATAAGTAGGTGCCTTCCTCTTCTAGGAAGGTGCCAAGCGTAAGTAGGTACCTTCCCCTTCTAGAAAGGCACCAAGGAAACACAAGCGCATTCCTCTCCTAGGAAGGCACCAATAGAAGGCCAACACCTTCCTCTTCCAGGAAGGTACCAAAGGAAAACAAGCACCTTCCTCTCATAAGGAAGGCACCGACAGGAAGGCACCACTAGAAGGCAAGTGCCTTCCTCTCATAGGAAGGCACCGACAGGAAGGCGCCACTAGAAGGTCAACAGGAAGGCACCACTAGAAGGCAAGCACCTTCCTCTCATAGGAAGGTGCCGACAGGAAAGCACCACTAGAAGTCTGACAGGAAGGTGCCACTAGAAGGTAAGTGCCTTCCTCTCATAAGGAAGGCATCGACAGGAAGGCACCACTAGAAGGCAAGCACCTTCCTCTCATAGGAAGGTGCCAACAAAAGATAATCACCTTCCTCTTCCAAGAAGGCACCAAAGGCAGTAAGTCACCTTCCGCATAGAGAAGGCGCTTGACATACTTAGGCACCTTCCTCATAGGGAAGGTGCACCTGTTCTTCGCTCGTTGACCAGATAAGCATGATGTGGACAATAGACATTGGTGTAGTTCCAAATCTACGTCATGTAGAGTTAAATTGGGGATCGCACTGATGTATGGGAACGTACTACCAATGTTAGGTGGAGCATAAACCAATCAATGAAAATGCCACCATTAGAAACGAATGCCAGTTTTAGTAGACGTCAATCACATTTACCAGACTATCTTATTTTAGTCTGGAATGAATTGACTGTTATAACTTATTTGTAACAGAAGATCTATGGGTGTGCTATATAAACACACACAAACCTCTCTGAGGATATATAGAATATTTTAGTAAATGTAGAGAGATATACAGAAGAAGCATTGTAATAATTTGATCATTATAATATAGTTCTAAGAGTTTCTAAGTGTGTTTTCAGCTAGGAGGAAGCTACTGGAGCCTGGGCCCACTCCAAGCTAGTATTTCTTCCCCTATTTTTCCTATGTTTTCTATATTAGTTTACCGCTTTTATAATATTGTTTATCACATTGTTATTTCTCGTATTATAATAGGTTTATTTCCAAAATGTGTGAATATTTCCTTTCTGTAGATTTAATTGTTTTTACGTAAATTATTGAGGAGTGTATGAATGATTGACGATCATTGAAACACCCCCCAATCGTAGAACTAGTGGACTCATCTCAAGTGGTATTGTAAGCAATCTTGTTCAAGACCCTTTGTAAGTTTACGAAGCTCCCTGGGTTGATAAATTAAATGCATGGGCATGTGACAAAAGTAGGAAATAAGTTAACCTTGTTTGGCCCGCAACATTTTGGGACCATTTTTGGGGAAGTGTCTCAACTAGATTATTTATAATACCTAGAAACCTTCCATCTAACCTTGTATGAGTTCTTCGAGAAGAGGACCTGATGGTCGGTTTATAAAAACTAACCCACTAGAACCTGAGTTAGCCGAACATTCTAAATTTGAATTAGACTCGCCCGACCCACCACCAACAATCCATTTTAGTGAGGATCTGTACTTTGTACAAAGTGCCTCCTCATTCAATCAACTTGGGGAAGAACGAATCATCATAAATACTATGTTTAATAGGACACCCTTAGAGTAAGCCCTATTGTGGAAAGCTGTAGAAGATCGTATGATAACACCAGAAAACCTTAGAGCCTTGACTCAAAAAGTATTAAGTGATTTTAAGGCCATAAATACTGCATTAGAGATCACATTTCCTAAAAAAATGGCTTACAATGAAGAAGTATCATCTAGCTTTAGTTTCCCAATTGAAGGAGTAGTTGATACCAAAATGAAAAACATATCCCCTGCTCACCTTCTGACCTTTAGAGGATACCCAACTGAGGACCCTGACCTATTTGTATTTAAGTTTGATATCTTATGCAGGTCTGTGGACTACAAATATGATACATAGAAGTTGAAACTCTTTCCTTCCACATTGAACGATGCAGCTCTACAGTGGTTCATCGATCTGGGAGACAAACACATTGCCACTTGGGATGAAATGAAGAAGATCTTTTTAGAGCAATACCAAGATTTTGGGATAGCAAGAGACTCCATAGAAGAGGTCCTGAGCATGATGCAGAAAGAATATGAGTCTCTCGAGGAATACTGGGAGAGATTCAACTTCAATATTCAACGATCTCCTCACATGAAACTATCTGATAAGTCCCTCAAAAGCATCTTTTTGAGAGGACTTACCAATGAATCACTAGAGGCTCTTAACATGATTTCTAGAGGTGATGTCTACTAGCACACT
Organism: Wollemia nobilis; assembly: GCA_028583015.1. Classification (NCBI taxonomy): domain Eukaryota; kingdom Viridiplantae; phylum Streptophyta; class Pinopsida; order Araucariales; family Araucariaceae; genus Wollemia; species Wollemia nobilis. The sequence continues at coordinate 1,381,645 of JAQPPZ010010331.1, read as the reverse complement.
ATGGAAGACATCTGACAACTATGCCAGAACTAGTCAATAAGGAGAGGCAAGACCACTTCTATAACCATGAAAGCGACTGCTTTAGTCATGAAGACAGAAATAGGTAACATGTTGGAAGATTTAAAGAGTGAAATGCTCTCATCTCTAGCATTGTAGATGGATACGCTACTATTAGAGAAAAATAAGCAAGAAAATGAAGCAGCATTGGCTTATTTCTATCCAAAATGCAAAGGGAAGCATGCAAAGAATTCATACCTAGAGAACAAAGTCAGAGTATGCACAGTTTGTAGGCTGAACCATAAAACTCAATTGTGCCCGCAACTACCCAGTAATTACGAGGATTCTGAAAGCACAGATGCCTATTTCATAGGCAATCAAAATAATATGCCAACCAAAATGAAGTCATATGGGGGAGGACCATACATGCCCCAAGTCCCGTCTCAACCACCTAACATGGGATGGTGGGGGCCATCACCCTAGTCCAACGCACCCCTACCAACATTCCCAAACTAGCAGCCATGGATGCCATATCCATATCTTGGGAAGCAGTGGAGAGGCCACACTACATGGAATCAGGCTCCACAAAATGTAGCACCAGCTCACCCCCAACAAAATTTATCGGCATTATCAGTAGTGAGACCTGTGCAACTACCCGCACAATCAACAACAAATCCTAATAATAGGGTGAACCAGGTAGCATACAACATGGAGGGTGAGATGTATTTGAAGTACCATATTCAACTTAGGTCTGGTAGACAACTAGGAGTAGGAATGCCTCCACTGGTAGAAGAGTAGGAAGAGGTAGGAGAAACACCTCTCATAGAAGAGGTGATAGAAGAAAATCCTGAGAGAGCAAAAGCTCCATTTCCGAACCGGCTGCAAGAACAAATAAAAGAAACACAACCAAAGTTTGATATCTTGTCTAGCTTGAAGAACCTCACCGTGACAATTCCATTATTTCAAGCCATCTGAGATGTTCCTATATATACCAAGATGATAAGAGATATGTATCTAAGGAAGATAGGACGAAGAGCAACCCAGAATATCAATGTCATGGGTAAACTAGCAGATTTGATGATGGACAAAATGTGCCATCCTAAGTATGCAAACTCGGGTATCCTGATGTTGACTATAAAAATCGAAGGATATTCCTTGTCCAATACGTTGGTCGATCTTGAAACAGCCATCAATGTAATGCCTCAAGATACCATGCAGAGGCTATAGCTCATGAACCTAAAACCCACTATGATAATGCTTTAACTGGTCGATCGATCGACCATGGCACCGAAAGGAATTTTGGAAGACATAATAGTGACAATCAGCACATGGGAATACCCAGCCGAATTTTTAGTCTTGCAATATAAAACTAGGTTGGGCGGTTACCCGCTCATCTTGGGAAGGCCATGGCTGGCAATAGATGACACTTACATCAGCTATCGGGATGGTCTGATGACTATCTCTGATGGAAAAAATATTAAAAGGTTGACTATTTCACCCCAGCATAGTTCGTCGACTCGGTAGGAGAACCCATGTTGACTAAGCATGAAAATCCTAAGCTATCCATGATCCAGTCGATGATGATGTTGGATGAATTGGTAGAAGAAGATGAAGATGGTGCTATTGTGGAGTTCCTCCATGGGGAGTCCTCCATATTCGCACCTAGATTGTCGTTGGCTGGTGCCCAAGATCACCACATTCAACAGATACATGTCGGGCCAGGAAGAACATTGAATGTCAGTAATGGGTTGACTCCCACATAATTGACAAAAGTAGAAGAGCTCCTGGTTAGACACCAACAAGCATTTTCCTGGGATTACTCGGATATGAAGGGTATCAACCCAAAGATCTATATCCATCGTATATAACCAGATGATCAAGCAACTCCAATCAAGCAACCACAGAGAAGAATGAATCCGAAAATGAAAGACATTTTCAAGGAAGAATTGCAAAAACTCTTAACTACCAAATTCATCTATCCAATTTCTGACAGTGAGTGGGTATCACCGTTAGTGGCAGTCCCTAAAAAAAATGGGAAGTGGTAAATCTGTGTGGACTATAGAGCATTAAACAAAGTGACCAAGAAGGACCACTTCCCGCTCTCGTTCATTGATCAAGTCTTGGATACACTCTCCAAGAGGAAGTATTTCTACTTCTTGGATGGATTTAGTGGATACAACCAGATACAGATAGGAGAAGAGGATTAGGATAAGACAACATTCACCTACCCATGGGGAACATTTTCCTATTGGGTATTACCTTTTGTATTATGCAATGCACCTGCCACCTTTCAAAGGGCGGTGCTTAGCATATTTTTAGACATTATGGGAGATGCGGTCGAAGTACACATGGATGACTTCACCGTCTATGGAGAAACCTTTGACGAAGCAATGATGAACTTGGAAAGAGTGCTCAAAATAATAAAGGAAAACAATTGATCCCTGAGCAACAATAAATGCTTTATGATGATGCAAGAAGGCATCGTACTGGGACACCACCTCTCTACAGAAGGAATAAAGGTTGATAAAAGGAAAATTGAGGTCATCAAAGACCTACCCAACCCTAGAACGTAGAGAGATATGAGGATTTTTATTAGATCAACCGGGTACTATCGGTGATTTATCATCGAGTTCAACAAAATTGCAAAACCACTGCACACTCTATTATCTAAAGATGTGGAGTTCAATTGGACGAAAGATTGCGAAGAAGCATTTAAGTTGCTTAAAGAGAAACTGATATCCACACCAATTTTAAGAGGACCAAATTGGGCCATACCATTCCATATCTACTATGATGCATCAAACAATGCAATTGGAGCAGTCCTCGGACAGAAGGATGGTGAAGAATTTTACGCCATCTACTATGTCAATAAAAACTTGGCAGGAGCTGAGCTCAACTACATGGTGACGGAGAAGGAGTTCCTTGCAGTTGTGCACACCATAAACAAATTCTGCCATTATATCATCGGGTATAAGGTATTTTTCCACATGGACCATGCGGCCATCAAATACTTGATGAGCAATTCAGCCATTGGCAGAAGAATTATCAGATGGTTCTTGTTACTATAGGAATTCAATATCACAATAGTCGACAAACCAGGAAAAGAAAACATCGTAGCAAATTTTCTATCCAGATTGATACTGGTAGACCATACAATAGTGGAAGACTAGTTTTCGAATGAACATTTATTCACCATTAGTGAGTAAATCTCGTGGTACATAGATATAGCCAATTGCTTGGCCACTGAAAGAACCTCACCTGCTCTCTCTTTCTGAGAAAATTAAGTGGTCATAGATAAAAGCACATCATTCCTATGGATTGATGGCCTCCTATTCAAAATAGGACATGACCAGATTATAAGGAGATGCATAGCAAAATAGGAGTTCTTAGAAGTACTCAAAGTGTGTCATGATGAACCATGCAGAGGACACTTTGCAGGGAAATTAATTACCTACAAAATCCTACAGGCTGGGTACTTTTGGCCCACTCTATTCAAGGATGTGGCTACGTATGCCAGTAAGTGTTATGAATGCCAAATAATGGGCATACCAACCTATCAATATGAAATGCCCCTCCAGCATTAGGTGCACCTGGAACCCTTTGATAAGTGGGGCATGGACTTTGTGGGACCAATTAATCCACCTTTAATATGGAGGAGGTTTATTTTGGTATGTACAAATTATGTCACCAAATGGGTTGAAGTTCAAGCATTGAGATATTCAAAAGAAATAACAGTCATCGATTTCTTATTTGCCCACATTTTTACATGATTTGGGGTCCCTAGAGAGATAACAACAGACCAAGGGCCTCAATTTACCTCCAAGTTGATCAAGGAGCTGATGGAGCAATACAGATTTCGGCATAATAAAACTACAGCCTACCATCCATAATAAAATGGGTAAGTGGAAGTGACGAATAGAGAAATAGAGAATATCCTAACAAAGACCATGCAAAAACACATAAAATATTGGGCTACACGGTTGTCGAAAGTAGTCTGGGCTTATAATACCACGTGGAAATCCAAGATTCACACCTTTCCAATTGGTCTATGGGAAGAGTGTGATGATTCCCATTGAATTTGAAATCAAGACATTGAGGACAACTTTAAAATTGAACTTGAGCTTGGATGACACTCAAAAATAAAGGATTTGGCAGCTAGATCAGCCGAAAGAAATCCGAATGGACGTTTTGCAGAGAACAAAAATCATACAAAAGAAAAGAAATCGGTGGCATGATCGCCACATTAAACTAAAGTGGTTTCAAGAAGGAGAATGGGTGCTATTGTACAATTCTCATTTCCAAGAAAGAAAAGGTAAATTAATGCAAATATGGATGGGACCGTATTAGGTGGTAGAGCTCATCAAGAATGAGGCAGTGTGTGTTAGAACAATTGATGGTAGCAACACTGTGTTAATGGTCAATGGCCATCAATTGCGCCCCTATAACACATATGAAACCTTACAGGTGGAATCCATAATAGACATGGGGAAGACCCCATATTGTTAGATCTAGACCAAAATCTTAATAGGCAAAATGGTGGGCATGGAGGTGCTCACAAAAATCAGTTAATTTAGTTTTTTTCTTACAGTGTGTTTTACAGGGACGACTCCCACATGCAAGCCATAGGCATCCTAATCCAGGGCCTAATATGTCTAACTACCTTTATTTTTCTTTCTTTTCATTTTATTTTTGTCGGTGGAGGACCTGACAACACTAGAAATAGGTATATGGAAAACCAAGCCTGATTCGGCTCAACATTCTGACACCGACACTCGTAGGTAGAGGCTGGAGTAGCGTGAAGCGAGACTAAGAAGGCTTGATCACCCTTTCCCAGTCAATCACAACATGATTGACCAAGAATAAAGTGCCTTCCACATTAAGAAGGTGCAGAAGAAGGCACCTTCCTTATAAAGAAGACACCCAGCCAGAAGAAGGCGCCTTCCTTATAAAGAAGGTGCCCAGCCAAAAGAAGGCATCTTCTGTATAAATAAGGCACCTAGCAAGAATAAGGCACCTTCCGTATGAATAAGGCACCCTACCAGAAGAAGGCACCTTACTTATAAATAAGGTGCCCAACCATAATAAGGCGCCTTCCATACAAAGAAGGCGCACAAAAAAAAAAAAATTAGGCAACTTTCGTGTCGAGAAGGCGCCACAAAAAAAAAGAAAAAAAAATCCTAAGGTGCCTTCCACATCAGGAAGGCACATACAGACAGAGGCACCTTCCACCCCAAGAAGGCATAGGTATACAACGGTGCCTTCCACCCCAAGAAGGCACAGGTATTCAGCAGTGCCTTCCACATCAGGAAGGCACACCCATTCAAAAGCACCTTACATAGTAGGAAGGCACCATCATTAAAAAGGCGCCTTCCACCACCGAAAGGTGCATCCAATCAGAGATGCCTTCCACCATCGAAAGGTGCATCCATTCAAAGAGCATCAAAAACATCGGTAAGGCACCATATAAGTGCCTTCCACATCGAGAAGGCACCATATAAGCACCTTCCACATAGGGAAGGCACCACATAAGCGCCTTCCACATTGGGAAGGTACCAAAGAGCCCCTTCCGTGTACAACCAGCACTTAAGTCTCGTAGATGCCTCGATCATAACAAAATCACTACATGAACGAGCGGTATCAAATTACCATACCCCTCCCTATGTCACAAATTAGTGAATCAATGCTGTTCACAACGCATGAAACACCAAATAAGGTACGCGCATACTAACTCAAATATTTATATAATTATTCATAAATTATGTAGTACCAAAAAAATTATTGTCATTATAAAAATAATATACCCCCATGCCCGAAACCACGTGCCAATGATATGGCTCGAAAGGTGTACCCTAGAATTAAATGTTATGGTTAGGTACCTTCCATATAAGAAGGCGCCTTCCTAAAGAAGTAAGACAGAAAAAAAGCATAGTAGTAAGGGAAGGCACCATGGGAGGAAGGTCGAAGAATCATGCAATGAAAAAGAATGAGTCGAGTGATACGGAAGGAATTAGGGGGATGGTAAAAACATAGTTCAAGGTCGAGGGATGGCTTGAATACTATACCCTGGTCAGTTAGGGCCAAGATATGGAGGCAACCAAGGAATTCACTGCCTCCTTGAGGGGAAACATAGCTTAGGTGCAAGGGGTAGAAATTATGGTCACCCCTGAATATATCTCGTAGGTGATTGGATTGCCCCTAATAGGTGAATGCATATACAAAGGCGAAATGCTAAAGCCGTACACTAAAGTGCTACTACCAGGAGAAAATGTGTAGATAGATAAGGAAGGGCTACCAAAAACCAGCCTTCCTATGAATCTGCGAAAGATATTCGAGCAGGTTACTCAATTCTTTACATGCACCGTGAAATATACCCATTTGCACACTAACCATGTGTAGTTTTTGAATCACCTAGTGCATGGAAGGAAGTTGAACGTGCCCTTCTACCTATAAAATACCCTTAAGGAAGAAGTAGATACGTACCAGAAGGGAGCACCATTCACCTTGGCCCACCATGGTCTGATATCAGCACTGGTCTACCATGCAAAAGCATAGAGGTAGAACCCTAACGCAGGGGGAGATGACGACCAAGAAAGGCAATAGGATGCTATTGCTAAAATAGGGCAAGAAGAGGGAAAACTTGCAAAGGAGATGGCAAGTATCAGGCAATTGGAATTGCCCTATTTCATGAAAGAAAGATGGCATTCACCAGTGCTTGAATGCATAGAGGAAAGAGGGCATTCCCTAGTGCCTAAGTATGAAGAGGAAGGAGCGTTGCTTATTAGCAGTGAGGCCAATTTCCAGCCGTAAGAACTAGTCCCCAAGAGGAAACACCTATGAAGACTACTCCTCTCGATAGATGAAGAAGAGAATGACTCGAAAGTCAATGTGGCAGCCCAAACCCTCTAAGAATTGACAAACCAGAGCCCACAAAATGCAAGGACTTTCAGGAGCAATGATCAGGTCGACATAGCCTTGGAGGAAGCATTGGAGTGGCAGATAAATTACTGGATGCCCCAAAATTTTTTGGAGTATTACCAGAACGAGCATAGAGGGGAATTGGAAGAACAAGAAATATGAATCACACAGCTTGAGTAGCTGGTCTAGCAGTTGTGGTAGGAGAACCAGCTACACTAGGACAAGGGAATAGAAAGAAGGGACGCATCAACCCAAACTAACTGGGCAACAGAAGTCCCAAAAAATTCTCCCACATATGCAGAACAAGTATTCTCTTCAGGAGAATTTTGATCGGATGCTCGATAGAGCAGCCTGGAGGCAGGGGAGAATTCCTCTATTTTTGGTAGTGAAGGGGAAAGAAGTCCCACAACACCCCCTGTTATCGACCTGAGTGATACAGAGTAGCATACAAGATCGAGGGATAAGGAAGAACTCCCCAGAACTAAGGAAGATAGAGAATAACCTGAGGGGTCAGTATAGGATAGATAGGGGGGCAAAGAAGCACCCTTAGGGATGGCAGTACAGGTCCCCCAGAGTGAAGAAAACACTCCAAGGACCATAGATCAGAACACTCGAAGCGAGAGAACTTTCACTAGGGAGAAAGGGAAAACCCCTATTCGAGCCACCACATTTTTTGTAGAGGCCAAAGGAAAAGGGCCTAGGATGGCTCGATAGAAGCCGAAGGTGACATTCGTCGAGCTAGAAGAATATGAGTGGGATATGCAGTTGTTCACAAAGAAGCAAAAATAGTTCGAATGACTACTCAAAGAGATGACAGTAGCCAAGGAGACCAAGAGTGCAACCTTGAGGATGTAGAGGGACTCTGGTATCTACGTCAATATGATAGAGGACAACCCATTCTGGGAGATTTACGGGTCATCCTAGGGATGGCCCTCCAAGATAAGAAGGTATTTTTAATGATGGGAGGTATATGGCCTCGAGTTGGAAGTTGTTGCCATTGTAAAGGAGAACTTAGGGCTTACTCCTGAAGTAACCCGATTGTACAAAGCCCAAGTAGTTCATCTTAGAAGGGATAACTCAGATATCCCTCTTGTAGTGGTCAAACCTCCAGACGCTAACCTATGGCAAGCTATAGAAGCTGCATTTCAGGCAGTAGAGACGACACTGGTTATATCACCTTTGATAGCAGCGAGGATGAGGAAAGCAAAGATGACAGTAGCACCCATAGAACCATGTATAAAAAGAGGGGCCACACCTCCAGATGCTAGCACATAGAAGAGGCAGATAGGAACCACAGGTACAGTCGGATCCACCAAGAAATGACAATTATGATGGGTCAACAGGGCTACCTGTAGTTTTTATGCCATGAGGGCATGGCATCTGTTAGGCATGGGGGGATGATGAGTATCAGAAATACTCATATTTTGTACACATTTTCTTGATTATTATGCGGTTGTATAATACGAATTGTATATGTTTATGAATGATTATATAATTATTTGATGAAATTATGCGTGTTATCTAATTCATGTGTTTTAGTGTGTTTTTGTGGAATTACAGTTGATTTAGTCATATTTGGATCAATCGAGGTCTTTTCATTGACCTGGAACTTTGTTTCTTTTGGAATCAACATAGATAAGGTAGGCGCATTCCTCTTCTAGGAAGGTGCAAAGCGTAAGTAGGCACATTCCTCTTCCAAGAAGGCACCAAGCGTAACTAGGCACCTTCCCCTTCAAGGAAGGCACCAAGGAAATACAAGCACCTTCCTCTCCCAAGAAGGCACCAATATAAGGCTAGCGCCTTCCTCTTCCAGGAAGGCACCAAAGTAAAATAAGCATCTTCCTCTCATAAATAAGGTGCCGATGGGAAGGCGCCACTAGAAGGCAAGTGCCAAGCATCTTCCTCTCACAAGAAAGTGTTGATAGGAAGGTGCCACTATAAGGTTGATAGAAAGGTACCACTAGAAGGCAAGCACCTTCCTCTCTCAGAAAGGCACCGATAGGAAGGCGCCACTAGAAGGCTGACAGGAAGGCACCACTAGAAGGCAAGTGCCTTCCTCTCATATCGAAGGCATCGACAGGAAGGTGCCACTAGAAGGCAAGCGCATTCCTATCACAGGAAGGTGCCAATAGAAGATAAGTACCTTCCTCTTCCAAGAATGTGCCAATGGTAGTAAGGTGCCTTCCACATAGAGAAGGTGCCCGACATACTTAGGCACCTTCCTCATAGGGAAGGTGCCCATGTTCTTCGCCCATTGACCAGACAAGCATGACGTGGAAAACAGAGACTGGTGCAGTTCCAACTCTATGTCATTTAGAGTTAAATTAGGGATCGCACCAACGTATGGGAATGTCCTACCAATGTTAGGCGAAGCACAAACCAATTAGTGAAAACACCATCGTTAGAAACGAATGCCAATTTTAGTAGACATCGATCACATTTACTATACTGTCTTAGTTTAGTCTGGAAAGAATCAACTATTATAACTTCTTTGTAACAAAATATCTATGGGTGTGCTATATAAACACACGCAGACCTCTCTGAGGAGATGTAGAATATTTTAGTAAATGTAGAGAGATATATAGAAGAAGCATTGTAATACTTTGATAATTATAATACAGTTTTAAGAGTTTCTAAGTGCGTGTTCAGCTAGGAGGAAGATGTTGGAGCCTGGGGCCACTCCAAGCTAGTATTTCTTCCCCTATTTTTCTTTCAAAATCAATGTAGAGAAGGTTGGCACCTTCCTCTTCCAGGAAGGTGCCAAGCATAAGTAGGCACCTTCCTCTTCTAGGAAGGTACAAAGCGTAAGTAGGCACCTTCCCCTTCTAGAAAGGCACCAAGGAAAGACAAGTGCCTTCCTCTCTCAGGAAGGCACCAATAGAAGGCCAACGACTTCCTCTTCCAGGAAGGCACCAAAGGAAAACAAGCACCTTCCTCTCATAAGTAAGGCACCGACAGGAAGGCACCACTAGAAGGCAAGTGCCTTCCTCTCATAGGAAGGCACCGACAGGAAGGCAACACTAGAAGGCCGACAAGAAAGTGCCACTAGAAGGCAAGTGACTTCCTCTCACAGGAAGGCACCTACAAGAAGGCACCACTAGAAGGCCGAAAGGAAGGTGCCACTAGAAGGCAAGAGCCTTCCTCTCATAAGGAAAGCACTGATAGGAAGGCACCACTAGAAGGCAAGCGCCTTCTTCTCATAGGAAGGTGCCAATATAATATAAGCACCTTCCTCTTCCAGGAATGTGCCAACGATAGTAAGTCACCTTCCGCATAGAGAAGGCGCTCGACATACTTCGACACCTTACCTATGAAGAAGGTGCCCCTATTATTCACCCGTTGACCAGACAAGCATGATGTGGACAATAGACACTGGTGCAGTTCCAACTCTACGTCATGTAGAGTTAAATTGGGGATCGCATCGATGTATGGGAATGTCCTACCAATGTTAGGTGGAGCATAAACCAATCAGTGAACATGCCACCATTAGAAAAAAATGCCAGTTTTAGTAAACATCAATCACATTTACTAGACTGTCTTAGTTTAGTCTGGAATGAATCGATTATTATAACTTCTTTGTAACAGAAGATCTGTGGGTGTGCTATATAAACACACATAGACCTCTATGAGGAGATATAGAATATTTTAGTAAATGTAGAGAGATATACAAAAGAAGCATTGTAATAATTTGATCATTATAATATAGTTCTAAGAGTTTCTAAGTGTGTTTTCAGCTAGGAGGAAGCTACTGGAGCCTGGGCCCACTCCAAGCCAGTATTTCTTCCCCTATTTTTCCTATGTTTTCTATATTAGTTTATCACTTTTATAATATTGTTTATCGCATTGTTATTTCTCGTATTATAATAGGTTTATTTCCAAAATGCGTGAATATTTCATTTCTATAGATTTAATTATTTTTACGTAAATTATTGAGGAGTGTATGAATGATTGACGACCGTTGAAACACCCCCCAATCGTAGAACTAGTGGACTCATCTCAAGTGGTATTGTAAGCAATCTTGTTCAAGACCCTTTGTAAGTTTACGAAGCTCCTTGGTTTAATAAATTAAATGCATGGGCATGTGACAAAAGTAGGAAATAAGTTAACCTTGTTTGGCCCGTAAAAGTATTCTTATAGCTTTTGAGTCAATAACAAAAGAGGAACCTAATTCCTGGAAGGAATACAAATTCAAATATACTAATAAGATAAAGTGTAAAAAGTCAAATTCAAGCAATGAGTCATCCAGTGATGAAGAAGCTAATAATGGTAGAAGGAATAAGGATTCAAGAATATTTAAATATGCAAAAATTGTTAGGTGTTTTAATTGTGGAAAGTATGGTCACTATGCAACTGATTTTCAAGAAGCTAAAAATAATAATGATGAAGAAAAATAGGATCATAGGAATAGGGAATCAGAAAGAAACAAGTACCAAAATAAAGGTAAGGATGGACAAGGCAAACAAGGAAAGAAGTTTTTCAAAGACAAAAAAGGAGCTACTATGCAGACAAGGTAATTAAGTACTCAAGTGATAGTGATAATACTTTCTTAGACAATGATAAAGATGAAGTCCTATTTCTAATTGAAGAAAAAGAAGAAGTTAAGAAAAGGTCACCAATAATTCTCAAGTGTTTTAGATGTTGTAATTTTTGACATTATATAAGACAAGTCAGAAAAGAATGAAGATGTTCTCAAATATAAACAAATAGAGGAAGAATAAAAAAAATGAGTTGATATAGAGGGAGAGCTTTTTTATGCTCTTAAAACTTTAAAGAAGGTAAGAAAGCAAAATTCCCAACTTGAGTTTCATTTTCAAGAATGTGATGAAGAGAGAGGAAAGTTTATAGATGATCTAAACAAGCCAATGACTAAGACAAAGAAGTTCAAGGATAATCTAGAAGCAAAGTTCTTAAAATATGAAAGGTTAGAAAATGATGTAGCTCTACTAAAGAAAGAATTAGAAAATTCCAAGGACAAGATACACAGGTTTTGGAAGAGCTCAAAGATTATAGATAATATGATCAAGGTACATACAAGGTCAACAAATAAAATAGGTCTTGGTTTTGAACAGGCTCAAAAGAAACAAGAAGAAGATTCAAACTCAAGTTCTTCAGAAGAAGACAATGTAAGAGAAAATGAGACTTTTGAGGATGAGTTGGACAACAGAAAGTTCAACAAGGAAAGGAAAAATGCACAAAGAAGAAACAGATGGAACAGGAACCAACATAGAGAAAAAGATACTAAGAGACCAATGAGGTCAAGGAAAGGAAATTTTAATGGACGATGTTTCTCATGTCACATATTTGGGTACATGGCTTCACAATGCAGGACACGTGAAAGACAAGAATAGGGGAACTTCAAAAGTAAGCAATTTTTTTATGGGTATTGCTACTCATGTAATTAGTTTGGTCACAAGGCAATAAATTGTAGGGTTCATGATAGGAACATATATGGCTTCACAAGGAGAAATCCCAAATTATTTGCACCTCCAAGTAATAATAACATTAAGAATTATAAGTGTAATAATGATGGACATACAACAAAGTGGTGTAGAGAAGACATTCCATAATCAAGCAGGAACATGAATAGGAATAGGAATAGGAATATGAACATGAAAAAGAATAGGAACATGAATATGAATAGGAATAGGAATATGGACATGAGCAGGAATAAGAATATGGATAGGATCATGAACATGGATATGAACAGGAAGATGGACGTGAATAGGAACAATCAAAGGAATCAGAAGGATTAAATAAAAATTAAATAGGACAAAGGTAAAGACTAGTGCTTACTGGGAGTAGAAATACTCCCACCCCAGAATTAACCACCTCAAGAGGAGTGGGAGAGGGGCTAAGCTAAGAGACTCATTCTTAGTGCCAAGCTCCAAAGGTGACCCTTTGCCATTGATGTAAAGGGGGAGAGATTTGAGTAAGAGGAAGAGATTTGGTTTAAGGAGAGAGCATTGAGTCAAGGGGAGCAATTTCCCAAGGGGAGCAGAATAAGAAAAATATCAAGTTTTTGTAAAAAGAATTTGGGTTGCCATCAATGAAAAAGGGTGATATTGTTGGACATTTTGAGTAGATGAGTTTTCATTGATGTCAAGAGTGAGTGGTCATTGATGTCAAGCTTTCAACACCAGTCAATGGCAGTTTCAGTGGGCAACATCAGTTTCAATATCTCCAATAAGTGCAAAAGGATAGTTTGCCTTTAGTTGATCAAGACCCATTCCAGGAAGTCAGATGAGGTCCAAAGGGCAAAGAAGAGGCCTAGGAAAATAATATTATAATAGTCTATTATAATATTAAAAAGGAAATTTAAATTAATTATAAATTAATTAATAAAATTTTATTATAAATTAATTTATTAATTAATTTAATTAACTTTCATGTTACTTAAATTAATTATAAGTTAATTTTAATTTAATTATAAATTAATTTTTATTAATTTAATAAACGGGTTATAAAGCAAAGTTTATAAATCAAATTTAAAATTCAATTTGAAGCACCGACGTGTTATAACATCAAGGCACTGTGTATATATGAAGGCAAAACCTTTGCCTTAGTCCCTCATGCAATTTATTTGAATGCCCCTAAGTTTGAAAATGAGTTTAGAAAGGATGCAACATTTTCACATTGAAAATTTTTCGAGGCATAGGAACAAAAAATAGGAGCTAGGCTTGTCTTACCTTGCACAAGCGCCACATAAAAAAGTTGGCGATGACGAAAGGAGTTAAGACGCTTGCTGGCAGGGAGGATGCAGGTTCGAATCCCGTGGAGTTCACATTTTGTAAGGCAGAAAGGTCATATTTTTTGGAAGCAAAACCAACAAGGTGATAAAGGGGGGAAAGCACCTTACCCTCCTCATGGGAGCGCCTATCCCACGTGGTGGGCTAGTGCCTTGGTAAGGTGCTCGACGAAGAGGTTTCGGGGTCAAAACCCATTTGAGGACATTTTAGTGGTTGATACAAAGGTATACGTTGATGATTGTTCGGTTTATCGCTTAAATTGGAATGCGCTAAGGTTGAAGAAAAATTAAAAATAGTTTTCTGTGCCTAAGGTTGAAAAATAATTTTTTGATGGTTTGTAAGATTTAATATTTGCCTAAATTAAAATTGGTTATTAAGTGTTTTAAGGGAGATAAAAGGTTAGGCAATTATTATTTCTATAGGGTTATTTTTGAAAGTTTGATTTATTAAATTGGAGATTATAAGGAGCATTTTGAGTGATTATTTTTATGTGTAATTTGATGATTGCTAATTTCAAGGAGTAATAAGGTGTATTTGGGATTGATTATTTTTGTGTTTGAGAAATATTTTGAAAGAGAGTTAGTGTGATATTTTGTCATCTAACCATTGAAATTGAAAAATAAGAAAATTATGATTAAGATAGGTTTTTCCTATGGGCACTTCTACATCAAACAAAAGGTATGGGCACATACTAGTGAGTGATTGTTGAATGTTGTGAATGCAAATTTGGAGTGAAAAGGATTGTTTGGTAAGCATTGTTGAGTGTGTTTTGAATTAAAGCTTCAAGGTTTTCTGGAATAAAGAGTTGTTGATAAATACTTGCTTTATAAGCATTATTGTTGAGGTGATTAAGTTGAGTGAACTTGAACTAGGGTTTGCAAAGATCATGAGTATCATTGTTATGTGAGATTTTTTTATGAGCATTGTTGGAAATATTTGAGTGAATGTTCATGAATTGGGACTAGGGTTTGTGAGCAAGGATTATTTCATTGAGTAATTGGTTGAGTAGAGTTGGTTGAGCCTAGTCAAGTGGATGTGTTAAAGTGATAGTTCAAGTTCTATGAAACAAATTGTTCTATATTCTGAATTTATTTGAGAAAGAGGTTGAGTGTTGATGAGTGTGAAACATATTGAGTCTCTAATAATTCTCTATATGTTTTTGTGATAAAAGAGAGACTAAAAGTGATTGAGAGTTTGTGAGTGTGAAGTATATTGAGTCTCTAACAATTCTCTATATGTTTGTAAAAGAGTGATTGAATGTAATTGAGAATTATGATAAGTTTGAAGCATATTGATTCTCTAACAATTCTCTTTATGTTTCTATGAGATTGGATAAGTTCTAGTGAGGACTTCTTGAAGATATTTGGAAAAGTTCTAGTGAGGACTTGTTTAGCATATTTGAGGTAAGTCTTAGTGAATACTTGAGAGCATATTAGGCAAGTTGTAATAAAGTACTTGTGAAAAATTAGTGTGAGATTTTGTGGAAGCTTACAAGGCATATTTGAGATAAGTCTTTGAGAAGACATGTGAGTAGAGTTGTTTGATTTATTTGTTCAAACATTAACTAGGTTTGGGGTAGATCTAGTAGAGTTGATTTGAGATTGAGTCAAGCTTTGTGTTAAGGCTTGAGGATAGAGAGTGAGGATATATTTGTGGTAGAATGAAGAACCATGTTTAGTGCAGATCAGAGGATAGAGATTGAGGATATATTTGTGCTAGACCGAAGGAATATTTTTAGGACATATTTTAGGATAGAGTTTGGTGCAGATTTGAGGACAAGTTTATGCCAAACCAGAGATAGGGATTGAACAAATTTATGCTAGATTGAAGGACTATGTTTAGTGCAAATTTGAGACAAATATTTGAAGGTGATAGATTATAGAGGACGATAGTCTCCAATGATAAAGATCCATTAGCCAAGGCAGTGAGGATAGGTGTATTCAGTGGATAAAGATCCATTAGCCAGAGTAGTGGGGACAACAGTTCTTCTAGAATATCACCAACCAGAGCAAGACAATAAATGAGTTGTCCTATGGATAGATATCATTGAACTTGATTAGGGTATTGGTGTCTCTTTTGGACAGATATCCATAAACATTGTAAAAGGGAAAGTATTCCACAAATATTGATTGAGAAAATTTTAGTGAAATATTTTCTCCGTGGAGTAGCCCATATTGGGTGAACCATGTAAAATTGGTGTCTCTATTGTGTGTGTGGATTTGTGCATTGATTTGATTACTTTTGTTGATATTTTTATATATACATTGCATAATATTGATTGGGAAAGAAAAATAAAAGGTGGTCTTATATTTTTCAGCCCCTTAGTATAAGCTTGTGTTCTTCAAAGTTAGGACATTGAAGATCTCCATTGCTATATTGAGAACTTCATAGAATAAGAAAAGGCCATAGAAGCTTTGATCTAAAAGAAAAGTCCTAGAAGCCTTTATGTAGAAAAATAGGCTATAAAAGCCTTGATCCATAAGAAAATGATGTTAGGATTAAATAATAAAACACAAGCAATAATTAAATGTGGAAATAAAACATAAAAGAATAAAGCAATACACGAGACACAAATTTACATGGTTCATCCAATGTGGGCTACATCCATGAAGAAAATAACCAAGCCTTATTATTCCATCCAACAAATCTCAAAGGGATACAACCTACAAAAAATCTATCATACTTCCTCTTTGATCTCACAATTACAGTCTCTCTTCCTTCTTCACTTCCTTCACACCCTTCACACTACAATCTCCAATGTTGTACAACATCCTCTTATAAAATAAGGGTTACAATTTTAGGGTAAATTATTAAGACCCCAAAATAAAAAAAAGAATTACTATTTTCGACAAATTATATTTTCTCTCACAATTTGGCATTTCTAGTAATTACTATTTTCTGAAAATTATTTTTCGTCAAAAAAATTTCTATTTTTAGTCATTATTTTCTTTTCAAAAAATTATTTTTTATCAAAAAAATTCCATTTTTAGTAATTACTATTTTTGGAAAATTATTTTTTATCAAAAAAATTCTGAAAATAGTAATACACAAAAAAACTCAGATTAACATGCAATTTATCACACAATTACATAAATTCCATATCCTTTTGTAGAGTGGATCTAAATGTGGCTAAAACAAGACCTCCAAATTAGAATTGGGCTCTACAACCAATAATCTCTCACTTTGAGACTGATCACAGTAAATCCATCGCTACTGCACGTGTTGGACTATGCTTCAACTTTGGACCTGGAAATTTTCTCACCTTTTACTATAATGTTTTAAGAACAACTAAAACTAAACAAGAGCTCAATTTCTCCCTAGTTACTATCTTTGTGAATAAAATTGCAAGGTTCTGGCTAATGTGTATCATCTCCAGTTTTAACTATCCATCTTTCAACATTGAGCGTATGAAATGGTACTTGGTTTGTATATGTTTAATCCTTGAATGAAATGCTGAATTCTTAGCAAGATGAATGGCACTCTTACTATCACTGTATAATATGTTATTCTCCTACTTATTTCCCAACTCCTCCATAAACCTTTGTAACCAAATCATCTCCTTACTAGCCTCTATAACAACAACATACTCTACTTCTATTGTTGAAAGTGCAACAACCTTCTATAGTTTTGAAATCCAAATTACTATAGTTCCACCTATAGTAAAAACATAACCTGTGATACTCCTCATGTTGTCTATATCATCTACCATATCTCAATCAAAATATCCCTATAAAGTAGTGTTAGAACCTCCAAATCATAATACTTGAGTGATAGTACCTCTCAAATACCTAAGAATCCACTTCACTACCTCCCAATGTTGTTTTCCTAGATTGTTCATAAACCTGCTCACAAATCCCACTACATGTGCAATATCTAGTCTTGTGCACACCATTGCATATATCAAACTGCCAAATTCTGATGAATAAGGAACCATGGATATATATACAATCTCCTTGTGTATCTTGGGACACATATATTTGGTAAACTTGAAATGATTGACCAAAGGTGTACTAATAAGTTTGGCATCCTGCATATTAAATATTTCAAATACCTTCTCAATGTATTCACCCTAAGATAATATTAATTTACATTTTTCTTATCTCTTGTTATTCTCATATCAAGGATTTTCTTTGCAACACCTAAATCCTTCATTGCAAATGAATCTACAAATTTTATTTTGAGCACAATTATATCATGCATGTTAGACCCTATAATAAGCATGTCGCCTACATACATTAATAGGATAATATAGTTATCATTATCCAATCTCTTAAAATAAATACAATGGTCAAAATAACATCTACTATAACTTTGTTCTAACATAAACCTAACAAATTTCATATACCACTACCTTGGAGCTTGATTCAGGCCATACAAGCTCTTTTTCAAAATGCATACTAATTCCTCCTTCCCTTTGACCTCATACCCTTATGGTTGTTGCATATAAATCTCTTCCTCCAAATCCCCATGGAGAAAAGTTATTTTTACATCTAACTATTCAAGATGCAAATCCTCTATAGCCACTAGGCTTAAAACAATTCTAATTGAAGTCATTTTAACAATAGGAGAAAAAATTTCATCATAATCAATACATTCTTCTATATAAATCCCTTTACAACCAATCTAGAATTATACATATTTTTACCTCCATCTTCTTCTTTCACCCTATAAACCCGTTTATTCTATAATGCTCTTTTTCCTATAGGTAACCAAACCAGGTCCCATGTCTGATTGTGTAACAAGAAGTCCATACTACTCTTTCATGCCTTGCTCCCACTTCTTCCTGGTTTCTACCTACATTACTTATTCATATGTTTTTGGTTCATCGAAGTTGGAAAATAATACATAATATAATGAAGAAGAGTAATGATCAAGAGGTCTACTTATCCTGGTAGATTTTTTAACAACAATTGCAGGAGATTGAGG
Source organism: Wollemia nobilis (assembly GCA_028583015.1). Taxonomy (NCBI): domain Eukaryota; kingdom Viridiplantae; phylum Streptophyta; class Pinopsida; order Araucariales; family Araucariaceae; genus Wollemia; species Wollemia nobilis. The sequence goes on along the minus strand of JAQPPZ010010331.1, from coordinate 1,363,061 downwards.
TGCTTGCTACTGATGTTGTTAATTTCTAGCACCTTTGGAGTTTCAATTTCATCAAGCACTGTGTATTATGTGTTTACCTTTTCTTGTTTCTTTTGTTGCAAGTGGTATTTATACATTTCTCATTGAATACCACATCTCTACTCCTAATGATTTTGTAATTATTATAATCTCAAAAATGATAACCAAACTAATTAAGTCCATATCCAATGAAAGTGCACTTCTTAGATTTTACCTCAAGTTTAGTTCTATTTTATTTATCAATATGCATGAATGCTTCACAACCGAAAGTCTTCAAAAATGAGTAGTTAATTGGCTTACCTGTCCATACCTATTTTTGAATCCCACCACCCAGGGAACTTGAAGGCCCTCTATTTATTAAATAAATTGCAATATCCACAACATCTACCCAAAACTATAAGGGCAATCATCCATGCAATCTCATACACCTAGCACGTTCCATGATAGTTTTTTTTTTTCTTATTTGTGGAAAACATCCCAAAAGTGATGCCACTTTCGGGTAAGACCCAAGGATGCAAGGGTATCCTCATTCCATGATAGTCTTGTTCATCCTTTCTACCACACCATTTTCTTGTAGATTTCTTATAACTGTCTTCACTCTATGAATCCCATGGTATGAACAGTAACTATTAAACTCTTGACTACAGTACTCACCTCCATTATTTGATTTGAGACACTTCAACTTATTTGCTATCTCATTCTCAACCAAAGCTTTCCATTTCTTAAAAGTATTAAAGACATCTGATTTATTTTGAATACAATAAACATAATTTTTTCTAGTTGCATCATTAATAAATGTAAGATAATAATAAGAGCCGCCAAGATATGATACCTAAAATGGTCCCTATATGTCTATATGCATAAGCTCTAGATTTTCACTCTTTTTTTATTTTTCAACTCTGAGAAATATAACTCTTTTTTGTTTTCCATAAATGCAATTCTCACAAAAATCCAAATCAACCTGCTTCAAACATGGTAACAAATTTCTTGAGTGGAGAATTTGCATCCCCTTCTCACTCATATGCCCAAGCCTATGATACCACAAAACTGTATTCACTCCTATAGAAGCTAAAGCAATAGAAAGATCAGTATTACCAGTACATACATACACTGCATCTTCCTTATTTCCTTATGCTAATAACAATGATCCTTTAGAAACATTCCACAAATTTACTAAGAATGAAACTATACATCCTTCGCTATCCAAATGCCCTATGGAAATTATATTTCTTCTCAAATTAGGAATATGCCTCATCTCTTTCAACAACCATTGGTTTCCATTTGGTAGTTTTATTTATATCTTACCCTTTCCAACAATATTACATGGTCTATCATCACCCAAATAGACCTATCCAAAATCACCTTGAACATAATATAGAAAATATTTTCTATGAGGTGTGGCATGATATAAAGCCCCTGATTCTAGAACCCAATAATAATTAATATTATCTAGTGAAAGGATTAAAGCATATTGCAATACATCACCTGCTATGTTTACTTCCTGATTACCTTGTTTTTCTTCTCCCTATTTTTATTTTTGAGTCCAACAGTTTATTTTTTAGGTTTCCTTTCTTTTCGCAACGCCAACATTTCAACTACTTCCCTTTGGATTTGGATCTGCCTTTCATTGATTTTCTATTTTTTCCTGGACTCTTTCCTCTCTCCTTTTATCTACCCCTATTTTCCATAGTCAATGCATTACCATATGTCTTACATATGCTTTTCCATCGTATTTACTCACTAAGGATAACACCAATAACATCATCAAATTTTAAATTATTTGAACCAAAAATAGAATTAATCATAGCCATGGCCAAGACATTATAGATTTCTAGCAATAAGCATAAGATCAAAAGATCCCTAACCTCATCATAAAAATTTACTCCAAAAGAATTTAACTTATTAGTAATCGTGTTAAACTCATTTAAGTGATCAGTAACAGACCCACCTTCAGACATTTGCATATTAAATAAATACTTCATAAGAAATACCTTGTTTTAAGCTGAGGGTTTTCATACAGTTTATTCAATGCATTCATTAAACCCTCTATTATATTTTTTGCTATTATGATGAGATCACCTGTGCTATAACTGATATCTACCATAGAAATTAGGAGGTCACTTGTATCACAACAATCATTGGCCATCATGCCTCAAGGTCACATGTGTCACAACAAGCATTTGCCACCATGGGTTGAAGGTCGCTTATGTCACTACAAGCATCGACCATTAGGGGTTTGACCTATGTTTCGTTATGAAAGTCTCTGTAAACTTTACTTTGGGCAATATCAAGAGAAATCAATGATATGTAGACTGCCCTTATGATGCCTATAGGTATTTTAACACCATTCTTCTGAAGATCTTTAGAATCTTTAGAATATTTGAGAATGGATTTTACACCACTACGTAGTGTAGAATATTTTTCATCCTCATAAAAATCCATTCCTTCCATCTTTGGTGGAAAATAAGGACCTTTAACTGATTTTTCAACAACATCAGTTTGTTTAGGGGCTTGCTTTTTCTTTGATATGCCCATTTTTAAGGTGTCGGTCTCTACTAAAAATGCACCTTTTACAATGAATTTTGCAAAAGTAATCTGACTAAGGTGTCGATCACTGTCGAAAATCCACCCTTATAAGTCTTCCCCCTTTGTTTTTGCAAAATTATATCTCTCATGTTTGCAATATTGGATATGGTCGAGAGAAAAAATTTATCCCCCCTTTTAGTGCAAAAAATATGCAACTATGAAGCCTCAAAAGGCTCTTACAAAGAGTGCTTTTGAAGGCAAATCGTAAACAATGTCACCACAAAAAAATCCCCCCTCAAATATAAATACTTCAAACAAAAAATAAATTTGCTATTTATGAAGCCTTGAGAAAGAGATGTGAGTAGGATGACTATTGTGTTTCGTATTGCCTTTTGCAAAAAAAAATTCCCTTTGTAATTGATTTTTGTTATTGCAAAAATATATATTTTTAATAAATTAAATTAATAATAATTTATAATAAGCTTTAAAAAAATCAAATAATTGAGATTAATGCTTTAAGAAAATAAATTATTAAGTAAATAATTGAAAAATATATATTAATTTTTGAATAATAAAAAAATCAAGGTAAACAATTATACCTTCGGCTGCTGTCAACGGGATTGGATCCCCCAACCTCCTAGTAGCAAGCACCATAGTGATGGGTGGCCTACCACCCTGGCTACCACTAGCAATGGTAATCAAATGGGAAGATCCCCTATTTGGAAAAGAGTCACACCTGAGCTGCTATCAATGGGCAACACTACTACCACCTCACGACACTACCACTTCTGAGCGGCTCTTCCACCTCTCACGGTGGTGCATCTCTTTGGTTGGTGTTTGCAAATGTATACCAAACTAGCTGCTAAAAATGACACTTCCACATCAGATGAAAATGAACCAGCTACCTGCTCCTTAATTGAAGATATTTTGAAAAACAACGCTAATATTTGTGTACTTTTTATTATTATTTGCAAATATTGCTTATGCAAACAAGGATCACCGTCTACTGGTAAATTGTCACTCGTTCTCCACTATCGATACCACCTACAAAATTAAAACTTTGCAATTCAGGCTACAAATGCTTAGTGGTCTATAAATCGCCAGATTTGTCCAATGTGACTGTTTTGAGCTACACAACTCTTCTCCATAGTGGTGATGGTGATGGTGCTTCAGTGATCTATGGATCACGATGACGTCTATAAATTTCACCATGCACAATCGATTTGAACCAAAACTAGATCTATGCATACTTTATGAGGTTATTAAGCTTCAAAAAAGCATCACACATTAGGTTCATACACCGTTGGTCCTTAGATTTATCCTAGATCGATCTATAGTGCTGTGTAGGGCTATGATTATTGACTGCAACACCATTACAAGAATCCTCGAGTTACGCTACTTGACCTTGATCAATCGGGCGATCAATCGACATCCAGAATTACAAAAATAAATGTACGTGCACCCTTCAAAGAGTGATGATCTTTGTCTAGTCTACTAATCAATTTCACATGACAATAGTCATCATATCAGTGCGAGGAGTTGAGGACAACCACCATCGGGATGATCTAGTGCTCGATCTGATTGCTAAAGTAGTTAACCAAGCATCAGGAGTTTGTAGTGTTTTTTTAAACAAACGAGCAATTATCCCACATTCGTAGGCATATGAACATAGAAAAGGTTTAAAATAACAAAATCACACATAGTGCTATGTCTACCTTTCGATAGACTATGCTACTCGTTGTGCTCTTGCAAGTTGCCTCCAACATGAGCAATAAATAAATGCATAAATAAAATACATGTAAATAAAGCAAAACACAAGATATAGATTTACAAGGTTCACCCAATGTGGGCTACATCTATGAAGAAAATAACTAGGCCTTATTATTCCATCCAACAAATCTCAAAGGGATACAACCTATAGCAAACCCATCATACTTTTTATTTGATCTCACAATTACAATCTCTCTTCCTTCTTCACTTCCTTCACACCCTTCACACTACAATATTCAATTTCATACAACATCCTCTTATAAAATGAGGGTTACAATTCTAGGGTAAATCATTAAGACCCCAAAATAAAAAAAAATTACTATTTTTGGTAAATTATATTTTTTGTCGTAATTGGCCATTTTTAGTAATTACTATTTTCAAAAAATTATTTTTAGTCAAACAATTTTTGTTTTTAGTAATTACTATTTTTGAAAAATTATTTTTCATCAAAAATTTTTTGTTTTTAGTAATTACTATTTTCGGAAATTATTTTTCATCAAAAAATTTCAAAAATATTAATTCACAAAAAAACTCGAATTAACATGTAATTTTTCACACAATTACTTAGCATCCATATCCTTTCATAGAGTGGGTCGAAACACAACTAAAATAAGACCTTCAAAATAGAATCAGGCTCCACAACCAACAAATGCCACAAAAGCCTTATTCCTAAAGAAAAGGCCATAGAAGCTTTGATCCAAAAAATGCCATAGAAGCCTTGCTATTGAAAAAAAAGCCACATAAACCTTGATATTAAATAAAATACCATAGAAAATGTCACAAAAGGCCTTGATCCTAAATAAGACTCTAGAAGAGAGTATCTAATTTGAAAATAGATTAATATTTTAGTACTAATACTTTGTTATAGGGGAAGGGGATTCAGTGAGTTGGGAAACTTCCTACAAGAAAGCTAGGAAGAGTATATATTTTTAGAATCAATCCAACACTAGAAGAAAAATTGAAAGTAAAGATATTAGGAGAAGATCTCATTGAAGAACTTCTAGTCTTGGAATAAGAAAAAGGACTAAGAGAGTCCTGCTCGAATCCAAAAGCAATAGAATGTGAGATCTAGAAGAAGATCTCACCATCAACACTCCCAGGAGCAGAAGTTTGAAGAAAATGTCTAAAGAAAGATCAAAATAAGCTACAAGAAAAAAGACCTCAGGGAGGTCTCAATGAGCATCCAGTAAAATGCTTTGAGAGCCTTAGTAAATAAATCATTAAAGGAGAACTCATTGAATAAATTCACTATAGAAGATAGTGAGAAATTTGGGACAATTATCACCATATAACAACAAGCCCAAAATAAGAATAAGAATTTGGAAAGGAGTGCTAAATATTAGAATACCTCAAGACATTCAAAATCTTGAGAAGAAGATCTTTTTTGAAGTTAGAATTTGACAAGAAGACTTGAAGATAGAAAAAGTTTGCCAAATCCAGGAGATTTGAAGATTGTCTCTCACAACAAGAAGCATTATTTTCTGAGATAAATACTTCAAAAGAATCTACAACAAAAATGAGGAGACTAAAAAAGGAGAACAAGCCACCAAATACTAGGCTTGTGAAAAAAATTTCGAGACCATATTTTGGTGAAGTATTTGTTTAGAACAACCTACAAAAAGTAGCAAGATCCTACTCAAAGCAACAACTTGGTGATCTTATATACCAAGATCTACATCCTCTAAAAAAGTGTAAAAAGATATAAAAAAGCTTTCAAAAAGGTAAGCAACTATTGGTGCAAGTAGATATATTAATTGGATTACTTATTAGATTTGTTAAAGCACCTTAATTTGGATTAAAGTTACAATAAGGAAAATTGGATTACAGTCTTCAAAAGTGTAAAAGGAGAAAAGTTCATTTTAAGGTTCATTTGCACATTAGTTAGGCAATGATTAGATTTTATAACTACATCTATCAACTACCTATCATCTACTTTGGGAAAATAAAAAGAAGACTAAGTCCTACAATATTAATTGTAGTGAAATTGTAGAATAACTCTTGAAGATTCATTTCAGATTATTCTTGATTAGCTGTAGTAAATTGATTAAGTGCATTATTTTAAAATTTTATTAGAGTTATAAGGTGAAATTTTCATTAAAAGTGAAGTATTATTAGATTCATTTGCACTATTCTATTGTTCTCATAAATATTATTGTTTGTGTTCTTGAGAAAGACACAAAATTAGAATTTGACAAAGTGTCTAAAGACAATATTAGTGCACAGAAATTTTCAACACATAGTGGCCAAGTGAAGCCACAAAAATAGGTTATAATCCTCCAAAATCTTGGAGAAGAAGAAAACTAACCAAAATCATAAATAGAAGCTTCAAATATTGAGACTTGGTGAGTCTCAAATCCAAAGCATTATAGGGTTAGTTGCAAGGAGAAAAGTGTAGAAAATTGCATCAAATAAGGAGCTTCTATATACTTCTATATAAGCTTGGATTTGTCATAAAGTATCCAAGATAAAAGGGGAAGGTGTCTAATAAAAGAGACAAACTCAAAACCCCTACATTGCTTTAAAAAATTCTGCCACAAAAACAAAAATTCAGACCTAAAAAAAGGAGTGCAAAAGAAGGTGCAATAAAGGTTATTTTATACACATATTTGTTACATTGTATTGCACTATCCCAAAATTGTTTATACAGTATAGAAAGAAGATTTGAAGGTGTTTCAAAGGCACAATATCCTTAGAGTAAACAAGCCAAAGGTGGTCGAATGCTATCACTCTCCAAGCATAGCAAAAGGAGCCACTTTAAGGGCTCATACTCCTCATATCTTGGATGACCAAACCTGCAAAAGACAAGGCACAAAACAAAGGGAGAAACAACATTATATTCAAGATAAACATTGTATAAAAAATAATGACATATAAAAAGTATTAAAATAAGAAGAATAAGGCACCATTGGGTGTTTCAAACTCCACATTTTTTTTATAAAAATCGGTGCTCAAGCCTCCAAATCCTTGCTTCTCATTCTAGTTGGAAAAAACTCACAAGCAAGTGCCATTGAATGAAGGAGGAGCTAGAAATTGTATTAGGTTTAAAGAACATTCAAAGGATATGTTGAAGAAGAATTATAGAAGACATCCATGCACAAGGAGGGAGTGAAACTTTTCATTTTAAGAAAAACCCTAACACTGCTCATGTGAGCACTCATTTTGATTGAGAAATGAGTTACTAAACATAGGTTGGTGCATTGAGAATATAATAGGTTGGTGCATTGAGAATATAAGAGACACCTGTCGACAAAGAGACCAAGCACTCCACTAAATAATGTAATGTTCATACATTACTCAAAGGAAGATGCAAGTGTTTTCTAGAACCTTCTACTCCTTAAGCACTCAAGAATAAAATAAACATGTCAATTGTCACTTAATACAAGATTCTCCTCCATTTTAATGGTGTCAAATACCAAGCATTCAGGAAGCATTCATGCATCCACATTCAACACTCTAGAGTCTTTGCACACAGGGCTAAGGTACAACATGTAAGCAAAGTGGAAGAGCCTCTAATTCTATGGTCAAAGGAGGTCAAAGACAGATATTAAAGGCACCATATTTGGAGCATTAAATCCAAGGATATTTCTAAGCATTCTATTGGAGGGAACAGAAAAAGTAGAGATATTAATATTGTTGCCCTTTCACACCCAAAATTAGCACTGATTATTATGGTCTTTGTATAGTGCAAGGTAATATTTATCCCAATTTTAAATGTGCTTTAATTTATTGGGAGTTATAAGGTTGATAAATCAAGGTTAAATTAGAATAATTTAACCATATTGAAAGCCATATATCAAAGGAAATAATTTATCAAATTAATATAATATTTGCAATATTAATCTTAGGAGTAATAAAGGTTTCTGCTAGAAATTGATTTTAAAAATTTTGCAACTAGTATTGTGTTCTAATATTTTTATATTTGGGAGCTATAAGGATTACAACACCAAATTAGATTATTGAAAATTAGAAACACAAATAAAATTCAAATATTTAGGATTTTATTTTAGTGTTGTTTCAAATCCAAAAACATTTTGGAGCAATGGGTTGCCACCCTCGAACAATAAAAATGGGTCACTAAAATCATGGGCTATGATTATGATATCACCTATAATAATGGCAATGAGAATATTATGGCTGATGCTCTCTCTTGCAAATTTGAGGCTCTCAGTATATTATATGCCATTTCATCACCTGTTCCCTAATGGATCGATTCCTTATGCCATGAGGTACTTTAGGATTCTGATTTACAAACTTTGGTTACCTCCCTCCACACTGAGCCTACTCCATGCCCTAGATACACATGGGATGGCTATAATTTGCATTACCACCAACACCTTGTTGTTCTACACACATATCTAATTTGGGAACTTCTCATCAAATAACTGCATTTCACCCCATCTATAGGTCATTCAAGATTTATCAAAATATATGAACAACTTAAGCACACTTTTTTCTAGAAGGGTATGAAAAATTACATTCATTATTTTATGGTGTCTTGTGATACCTTCCAACAAATGAAAGGTAAAACAATACATTCTCTAGGTACTCTTCAACCCTTGCCCATTCCTTCTTAGGTTTGGATGGATATTTCCATGGATTTTATTGAAGGGTTACCCAAGTATCAAGGCAAATCTATTATCTTCGTGGTAGTGGATCATCTTTTGAAGTATGCTCACTTGTGTTCCATATCCCATCCTTACACAACCTCCACATTGCCCAAATTTTACTTGGTTCTATTTTCCACCTTCTTGGTATGCCTACCTTCATCATGTTTGACCATGACCCAACCTTTACTAGTCATTTTTAAAAATAGATTATATTACATCATTTGGGTCATATAAATGTACCTTCCTAATTACATACTTAGGATATTAGATTAATTTAGAGGGAATTTATCTAGTTACTTCATCCAATGCAATAAATGCACAAGTGTTAATGTGCAAGATGTCCATTCCACAACTAGGTACAATGTTGGCCAAGGAATCTATCTTCCTATATAAAAAGGGCCTCATTGTAACAAGTAGGATATAAAATATCAAAGCATATTCATAGGTATTAGCATAGTGCTATTTATATCACCATATATTTGTGATAGGTGTAATGTAGTTTAGTAGCTTGTTCATAGAGTGTCCATTTCCTCCATAGCTACATTGTATTCATTTTCGTCATTTCTATTTATAGCATATTTTAGTCATCTCATGGATTTAATTTCTTTCATATTATTTTACGTCTTGTGATTTCTATCTCCCATTGCACACTACATCAAAATCTAAAAATGGTATTAGAGCCACAATAGATCAATAGGAAAACCACCATTATCATTAAGCCAAAGTTTTTTGTCAACCTAACACACTACTGGACCACCCACTATCAAAACTCTTAGAAGAGTCAAGGTGGTAGAATTAGGGAGATCCACAAGTGAGGTATAAAAGAAATATTAGTTCCAAAAATACTAAGATTAAATTTGACTAGATTTTTTCCATAGATTTGCAAGAAAATCTCGTGAAGACTAGGACTCAACATTCATTCCACTCGATTGACAAATCAACTACTGAACATCATTCAGGATATTTGAAATTTGTTAACTATTATCCAAAGTTTCTTTTGTTGTAGAAAATTAATTCTTAGATTATTGGGAAACATCCTACAACATAAATCTAGGAGAATTCAACTTCCTTGCCTAAAGGTCAACATGTCTTTATAGTGAAAAAATTAGTTCCTTGTGCAAGAAATGAGTTTTATGAAAGAAGACTACTGGACAAGATTTGTGGTGAAGTTAGGAGACTGGAGATCTCCATTGCTAGGTTGAGAACTTCATAGAAGAAGAAAATGCCACAAAAGCCTTGATATAGAAGAAAATACCACAGAAACCTTAATCAAGAAGAAAATACCATAAAATCCTTGCTCCAGAAGAAAAGACCACAAAAGCCTTATTCCTGAAGAAAAGGCCATATAAGTCTTGATCCAAAAACAAAAAGGCCACAAAAGCCTTGATATTGAAAAAATGCCACAGAAGCCTTGATACTGAATAAAAGGCCACATAAGCCTTGATACTGATGAAAAGGTCATAGAAGCCTTGATACTGAAGAAAATACCACAAAAGCCTTGATACTAAAAAGGCCACATAAGCCTTGATCCTAAAGAATACTCTAGAAAAGAGTATTTGATTTGAAAGTAGATTAAGATTTTAGTACTAATACATTTTTACAGGGAAATGAGATTCAATGAGTTGGGAAACTTCCTATAAGAAAGGAAGACTATATTTTTCAGAATCAATCCAACACCTGAAGCAAAATTAAGGGTAAAGAGATTAGGAGAATATCTCATTGAATAAATTCAAGTCTTGGAAGAAGAAGAAGGACTAGGAGAGTCCTCGAATATAGAAGTACTAGAATCAAAGATACGTAAGAAGATCTCACCACCAACACTTCCAAGAGTAGAAGGTTTAATAAAAGGTCTCAAGGAATATAATAATAATCTACAAGATCAAAGACCTTAGGGAGGTCTCAATGAGCATCTAGTAAAAACCTTGGAGAGCCTTATTGAGTAAATCATCAAAGGAGAACTCATTTGAGAATTTCACTATAGAAGATAGTGAAAAGTTTGGGATAATTGTCACCATAAGAAAACAATTGTAAAATAAGAAAAAGAATTTGGAAAGGAGTGCCAAATATTATAAGACCTCAAGACATTCAGAATCTTGAGAAGAAGATCCTTCTCGAAGTTAGAATTTGATAATAAGACTTGAAGATAGAAGAATCTTGTTAAATACGAGAGATTTAAATATTATCTCTCACAGTAAGAAGACATTATTTGTTGATATAAATACCTCAAAATCATCTACAACAAAAATGAGGATACTAAAATAGGAGTACAAGCCACGAAATCCTAGGCTCGTGAAAGAAATTTTGAGACCATCTTTTGGTGAAGAAGGAGCTCTTTAGGACAACCTGCAAAAAGCAACAAGATCCAACTCAAAGTAGAAACTTAGTGATCTTAAACACCAAGATCTAAATACTCTATAGAAGTGGAAAAAGAGCTAAAAAATATTTCAAAAAGGTAAGAAACTATTGGTGCAAGCATATTTATTAATTGGATTACTTATTAGATTTGTTAAAGCACCTTAATCTGGATTAAAGTTGTACGAAGAAGTATTTGATTACAATATTCAAAAGTGCAAAAATAGAAAAGTTCCTTTTAAGGTTCATTTACACATTAGTTAGGATTTTATTATATTTTAGAACTACATTTATAAACTACCTATAATCTACTTTGAAAAAATAAAAAGAACACTAAGTCCTACAATATTAATTGTATTGAAATTGCAAAATAACTTTTGAAGATTCATTTTAGATAATTCTTGATTAGTTATAGTAAATTTATTAAATGCATTATTTTGATATTTTATTGGAGTGATAAGGTAAAATTGTTAGTGCATTACAAGTAAAATATTATTATATTCATTTTCACTATTCTATTGCTCTCAAAAAGATTATTTTTTGTGTTCTTGAGAATGGCACAAATCAGAATTTGACAAAGTGTCTAAATACATTATTAGTGCACAAAAAATTGTAATAAATAGTGGCCAAGTGAAGCCACAAAAATAGGTTATAATCTTCCAAAACATTTGAGAAGAAGACAACTAACCAAAATCAGAAATAGAAGATTCAAATATTGAGACTTGGTGAGTCTCAAATCCAAAGCATTACAGGGTTAGTTGGATGAAGAAAAGTGTAAAAAATTGCATCAAATAAGGATCTTTTGTCTAATTCTATCTAAGATTGGATTTGTCATAAAAGTATCCAAGAAAAAAGGGAAAGGTGTCTAATAAAAGAGAAAACCTCAAAACCCCTACATTACATTTAAATTTTTTACCACAAAACCAGAAATTCAGACTTGAAAAAAGGAGTGCAAAAGAGGGTGCAATAAAGGTTATTTTATACATAAATTTATTACATTGTATTGCACTATACTAATCTAGTTTATATAGGAAAGAAATTGGATTTTAAGGTTCCTCAAAGGCACAATATCCTTAGGGTAAACCATGCAAAGGTAGTAAAATGCTAGCACTCTTCAAGCATAGTAAAAGGAGCCATTTTGAGGGTTCATACTCCTCATATCTTGGACGGACAAACCTGCAAAAGAAAATGCATAAAACAAAGGGAGAAACAACATTATATTCAAGAGAAAATTTGTCTACATAAGGAGTACATATAATAGGTGTGAAAAGAAGAAGAAGAATAAGGCACCATTGGAGTGTTTTAAAATTCAAATTTGTATTTCTCAAAATCGGTGCTCAAGCCTCCAAATCATTGCTCCTCATTCTAGCTGGAAACAAATCACAAGAAAGTTCCATTGAATTAAGGAGGAGCTAGAAATTTTACAAGGTTTAAATAATATCCAAAGTGTATGTTGAAGTATTAGAGAAGACATCCATGCACAAGGAGGGAGTGACACTTGTCACTTGAGGTAAAACCCTAACGATCCTCACATGAGCACTCATATTGACCAATAAATGAGTTACTAAAAATAGGTTGGTGCATTGAGAATATGAGAGACACTTTTCCACAAAGATATCAAGAACTCCACTAAAGAATGTAATGGTCATATATTACTCAAAGGAAGATACAAGTGTTTTCTTTCACCTTCTATTCCTCAAGAACTCAAGACAAAAATGAATATGCCACTTGGCACTTAATACAAGATTCTCCTCCATTTTAAGGGTTTAAAAGAACAAGCATTCAGGAAGCATTCATGCATCCACATTCAACACTTCAAATTCTTTGTGCACAGGGCCAAGTTGCAACATGGAAGAAAGATGGAGGAGCCTTTAATGCTTTGGTCAAGGGTAATCAAAGGTAGAGATTAAAGGTACCATATTTGGAGCATTAAATCCAAGGAGGGTTCCAAGAATTCTATTGGAGGGAACAAACAAAGAAGAGACATTAATATTGCAGCCCTTGCACACCCAAAATTAGCATCGATTATTGTGGTCTTTGTATAGTGCAAGGTAATATTTATTCCCATTTTAAATGTGCTTTCATTTCTTAGGAGTTATAAGGTTGATAAATCAAGGTTAAACTTAGAATAATTTAACCATTTTAAAAGACATACCTCAAAGGGAATAATTTATCAAATAAAAATAATATTTGCAATATTAAACTTAAGAGTAATAAGGTTTTCTACTAGAAATTGATTTTAAAATATTTGTAAATATTATTGTGTTCTAAGTTTTCTATATTTGGGAGCTATAAGGATTACAAACGAAATTAGGTTATTGAAAATTAGAAACACTAAAATCAATTCCTAAGAACTTTTCTATTGAAGAGCTTTTAATGTTGGATTTCTTTTGTCCCTTTTGTGAAATTTTGAGATAAGGGATAAAAGTGATCCAAAATTAAAACCTCGTCAAAATTAGAAAAAAATTTAGTCCAATAGGAGTAATAAGGTGTTAGAGAAGTTGATTTTGATATTTACAAAACATTAGAAAATTAACCCAAAATTGAACTACAATTTATAAAAGCACTATATTCGTATTATATTGTTAGCATATCTCTATTTTTTTACATTATTAGGTTAGTTGTTAGTATAGTTGTAACTACTACCTATTAGCAACTTGTTGGCTTTGTTGGTTACGGGCTAGTCTGGTAATCTACTATTTATCTGAAATGGTATACTGATGCTTTCAACTCGATAGTAGCCTGAGAGCTAAGATTTGAGAGGAGCATCCCTCGACTGAGCTATGTAGACGTACCTATATGGACCCCTAACAGCTAGACCTGCCAGTGCCAGAGTATGATGAAGGAATGCTACGTACATAGACGTACCTAGATGAACCCCTAACGGCTAGACCTGCCAATTCCAGAGTATGACGAAGTATTTCTACCTGATGCAGATCATAATAGTGGTATTCTTAATGGATCTCCTGATCTATTGGATGCAAAATCCAAGGTCATATACCTCATTTCCCATCTACTTCCAGTTCCTCAAATCGGATCGCTAGATGAACTAGCATGACTGATCCAGCACAAGGTGGACAAGCGAAGTGGAATGCTAGAGATACATGCTAGACAACTAAAGCCATAATCAGACGACCAGACACAACTACACATGGATAGATAAGGCTATGTAACCTGGTGATTTTGGATGGACAAGGAGGAGCGTGAGAAATCCTAGACTAATGTAGGTGGACAAGTGAAGTGGAACGCTAGAGATACATGCTAGACAACTAAAGCCATAATCAGACCACCAGACACAACTACACATGGATAGATAAGGCTATGTAACCTGGTGATTTTGGATGGACAAGGAGGAGCGTGAGAAATCCTAGACTAACATGGATGGATAAAAGGGGCAACTTCCTGCAATGCAACATGGTGGAGGCAACTTGCAAGAGCACAACGGGTGGCATAGTCTATCGAAAGGTAGACATACCACTATGTGTGATTTTGTTATTTTAAACCTTTTTTGTGTTCATATGCCTACGAATGTGGGATAATTGCTCGTTTGTTTAAAAAAACACTACAAACTCCTGATGCTTTGTTAACTACTTTAGCAATCAGATCGAGCACTAGATCATCCCGATGGTGGTTGTCCTCAACTCCTCGCACTGATATGATGACTATTGTCATGTGAAATTGATTTGTAGACTAGACAAAGATCATCGCTCTTTGAAGGGTGCACGTACATTTATTTTTGTAATTCTGGATGTCGATTGATCGCCCGATTGATCAAGGTCAAGTAGCATAACTCGAGGATTCTTGTAATGGTGTTGCAGGCAATAATCATAGCCCTACACAGCATTGTAGATCGATCTAGGATCAATATAAGGACCAACGGTGTACGAACCTAATGTGTGATGCTTTTTTGAAGCTTAATAACCTCATAAAGTATGCACAGATCTAGTTTTGGTTCAAATCGACTGTGCATGGTGAAATTTATAGATGTCATCGTGATCCATAGATCACTGAAGCACCATCGCCATCACCACTATGGAGAAGAGTTGTGTAGCTCGAAACAGTCACATTGGCCAAATCTAGCGATTTATAGACCACTAAGCATTTATAGCCTGAATTGCAAAGTTTTAATTTTGTAGGCAGTATCGATAGTGGAGAACGAGTGACAATTTACTAGTAGACGGTGATCCTTGTTTGCATAAGCAATATTTGCAAATAATAAAAAAAAGTACACAAATATTAGCGTTTTTTTTCAAAATATCTTCAATTAAGGAGCAGGTAGCTGGTTCATTTTCATCTGATGCGAAAGTGTCATTTTTAGCAGCTAGTTTGGTATACATTTGCAAACACCAACCAAAGAGATGCACCACCGTGAGAGGTGGAAGAGCCGCTCAGAAGTGGTAGTGTCGTGAGGTGGCAGTAGTGTTGCCCATTGATAGCAGCTCAGGTGTGACTCTTTTCCAAATAGGGGATCTTCCCCTTTGATTACCATTGGTAGTGGTATCCAGGGTGGTAGGCCACCCATCGCTATGGTGCTTGCTGCTAGGAGGTTGGGGGATCCAATCCCGTTGACAGCAACCGAAGGTATAATTGTTTACCTTGATTTTTTTATTATTCAAAAATTAATATATTTTTTTCAATTATTTACTTAATAATTTATTTTCTTAAAGCATTAATCTCAATTAGTTGATTTTTTTAAAGCTTATTATAAATTATTATTAATTTAATTGATTAAAAAAATATATTTTTGCAATAACAAAAATCAATTACAAAGGGAATTTTTTTTGCAAAAGGCAATACGAAACACAATAGTCATCCTACTCACATCTCTTTCTCAAGGCTTCATAAATAGCAAATTTATTTTTTGTTTGAAGTATTTATATTTGAGGGGGGATTTTTTTGTGGTGACATTGTTTACGATTTGCCTTCAAAAGCACTCTTTGTAAGAGCCTTTTGAGGCTTCATAGTTGCATATTTTTTGCACTAAAAGGGGGGATAATTTTTTTCTCTCGACCATATCCAATCTTGCAAACATGAGAGATATAATTTTGCAAAAACAAAGGGGGAAGACTTATAAGGGTGGATTTTCGGCAGTGACCGACACCTTAGTCAGATTACTTTTGCAAAATTCATTGTAAAAGGTGCATTTTTAGTAGAGACTGACATCTTAAAAATGGGCATATCAAAGAAAAAGCAAGCCCCTAAACAAACTAATGTTGTTGAAAAATCATTTAAAGGTCCTTATTTTCCACCAAATATGGAAGAAATAGATTTTTATGAGGATGAAAAATATTCTACACTACGTAGTGGTGTAAAATCCATTCTCAAATATTATAAAGATTCTGAAGATCTTCAGAAGAATGGTGTTAAAATACCTATAGGCATCATAAGGGCAGTCTACATATCATTGATTTCTCTTGATATTGCCCAAAGTAAATTTTACAGAGACTTTCATGACGAAACATAGGTCAAACCCCTAATGGTCGATGCTTGTAGTGACATAAGCGACCTTCAACCCATGGTGGCTAATGCTTGTTGTGACACATGTGCCCTTGAGGCATGATGGCCAATGATTGTTGTGATACAAGTGACCTCCTACTTTCTATGGTAGATATTAGTTATAGCACATGTGATCTCATCATAATAGCAGATTTTGTTTGTGACACTAGTGACTTAAAAACTGAACCTCCTAAAAATGAACTCTATAATCTCATCAATAGTGACATTTCATCATTGATGAAGATGATGAAATTTTATGTTTTAAAAAATACACCAAAGGACATGGATCCAAAATGATAAAGAAAATGGGATTCAATGGTGAGATATTAGGTAAACAGGAACAATGCATTAAAACTCCTATAATGCTAAATGTCAGGGCAAAGCATGAAGGCCTTGGCTATACTGGATGATGAGGCCTGAAAATGCCTCATTTTTACACTATGTTTGACATATAAAAACTGTCATATTATTAAGTTAAATGCCAAATAGTTGATTAGAATATATATTTGTTAAGTGTTTGCATGATTTTATGTTAGGAATACTATATCTCTATTTTTGACTATTTTCAGCATTTTGTGACTGATTTTGCTTGATTAAGTAGCAAGTAAAAACATGCATTTCAATTAACCAAATGTGGTATGCTGATATCCATTAAATTCACAATGGTTTATGAATGTTTTCCTGCCCTTCAACTTATTTGAAGTCCACATTGAAGCCAAATTATTAGGACTGTCATAAATCTGAAAATCTAAAAAAAATAGCCATATAAAAATCAGCAAGTTGTCACTTTATAGGAACACCTTGAAGTTGTCAAGCAAAGCATGAGGATATGGATGGAATGAGTTCAGAAGGACTACAGAAGACATCTGACCTATTTAGAAGCATTCCCACATGGTCTAAATAGGCAGCAATAGGGTATAACAGAGAAAGGGACAATTGTGCAAAGACTCGTTGCACTATTTCAGCATTGTTACTTGGTGAATGAAGTGTATAAATTCAGTAGCAACTTGATGTAATCCTTCATGTTGATATTTGAATAATTTTTCCATGTTCTAATTTGTTTGAATTTGCAAGAAATGCCAATATTTTACAACTGTGCAGTAGAATTGGAAAATGCAGTAATTTACCATGTAAATTCCAACAAGCTACAAATGAATGGCAAGGCATGGAATTCACACATGGAGAGGAATGAAGGCTATTGCAATCTGATCCTAAGAGCTAATCCACCTGAGAAATGCAGCTAAAATCACTTGAAGAGCACACAATTGTTCATTCTGAAGATCTTCGAAATGAGCAGACATCTTCGGAATGAGAAATACAGTCTCTTCGGAATGAGCGGACATCTTCGGAATGAGAAATACAGTCTCTTCGGAATGAGCCACTTATCTTCGAAATGAGAACAGAAAGTGCTTTTTGACTTTTTGACTGATTTTTGACGATGGAAAAAGGGAAAGAAGGTTGAAAATATTAAAGGAAAATATCTCCCATCTGACTTTGCCGTCCTTGCCGTCCAAAGCCACCATTCATGGAAAAGATCAATTTTGATCCTCTTCTAGGATAAACACAAAAATAACTGCAGCATAATAGGAAATTGTTTGCAAGATAGAAAGGGCATATTCTGAAGTGAAGAAAGATATGTGAGATATTTCTAGACTTCTCCCACGTACTCCCACCATTGAAGATGCTTTCTAAAGGGCCAATGACTACTACTGCAACACAAACTGTCCAGATTTGCATTTATTTCAGATCCAAAATTATTGGCAAATCACTGAAAAGCAGCACATAGGCTGATTTGAGCATGGGATATGTTGTAAATTTCTATATAAATAACACAGACTCCCTCCTTGGTTGAGCTTGGAATTAGAATTAGAATAGAGGAGAGTTTTCAATAGCAGCAATTAGGACTGTACAACAATTTTTTGTAACAGTTTTCAGCATGTTTTGTCATCAATAAAAGTGCAGCTATTTTATCATTTTCTGTTCTGAGTGTTAATTAGTTAAGGAGTGCTTTTCACCTCCTTCTAGATCAGGAAGTATGGGCCCACTTTCAGATCTAGAAGGAGGGATTTTATGGCAGGTTTTAATCTGTAATTTTGTCTGTAGCAGAATTAATAGATTGCTTGCCAGATTTCATTTTCTTGTTTTTATTTTGTATTATGTGATTTATGTTTTCTATTATGTTTGTGTACAACATTTGTGTGTATGTCAGCTGAAAAATTATATTAAGCATTTTTCCTTTGCTTTCTATATTTGCCCTGCTTTTTTGTTTTAACAACTTTTCATTTTTAGCATATTTCATTTTGCTGTCAATTCCTGTAGCAGAAGCTTGACGACCTTTTGTGGCAGGGCATTGACAGGTGTTTTATTTCCAAGCATCACTTCCATTCTACAAGAGTAAAATAGGTTTCAATTTTGCAAGTGTAATTTAGGATTTCATTTTAGCAACATTTCAATTTAGCAATTTCAATTCTGTTATTTCAATTCTGCAAAAGTAGATTAGATTTCAATTCAACAATTTCAATTCATGCAATTGTAGTTAACTGTTAATTTTTGAAAATTAGAATTAGTTTTTATTTCTTGCAAGTTTCCATTCTGCAGATTAGGTTTAGTGTGACACCAAAAGGCTAAACCAAAATCTATCTCACCCAATAAATGCTTGAAATATGAATGCCTAAATTGTACTCTGCCCTAGCCTTCTATCGTAGACAACCTTGGACACCACCCCGGATTGATAAATCATTGAGATTAAATGATGAGACTCAACGACACTCATCATTTTGGCACCATTTTCGGGGATCATGGTGTTGTTAGAGGGTAAAAGCAGTCAAATAATTATTATTGTGCTAACTTATGAAGTTTAGAGTAAAATATGAATGAAATAGTTGGTATAAATAATAATTATTGATAGTTGCATTTCAGTCCATTTAGAAAACAAGCAACCACAGGGAGGTGATCTTCACACTTGGGGGTTAAATTGCCTATGTTTGAAATTCTTGATAAAAATAGAAAGAATTCATCATCCTCATTATCAAGAAACATAAGATCTCTTAAAAAAATTTAGAAGAGCCATCTGCTAGTACTGCCCTTTTTATATCCATATCATCAGGGTAGTATAAACAAATTTGTACTAGGTGTTGGAAAGATATCATGGTAGATATACAAGACTATCCCTTGAACAAAATAGCCATATTAGCTACTTGTAGCATTTGTTCACAAGGACATATCATTGATGAATGCCATTTACTTCCACAACTCAGAGATACAAAATTTGTTGCCTAATCTGAATTCTTCTCAAAGAGAGATCCCAACAACAACAAATAGGGCAAGTAAATCAACCACCACCTTCAGCCCAACCTATGGCCAATATGAATAATACAGGACAGGCAACCCCTGTCCATGTAAGCTGAATCTATTAAAAAAAAAATCACAAAAACTTTTGCACAATCAAAATAGGAGTTTACAACTTAATGATGATCCTAGAGTTTTCCATTATTACTTAAATATTGTTAGGATTTTACCGCGCTAAACCACAACCTAGCAATTCTTAGCCTACATAGACAATAGTTGATCTCATTAGAGGTGATCCTACCTGACAAGTAGTTGATCTGCTAAAGTTGTACACTTCTTGTCTTATTGTGCAAACCAAAAATATTTCTTTTTTAGCCCAACCTGTGATCAGTCTGAATAATACAGGATAGGCATCCCCTGTCTATGTAGCTGAATCTGTAAAAAAAAAAAAAATTGCAGGAAATGTTATTGACCGCAACAACATCCAACTGTGCTCAAACAAGAACTTACCCGAGCTTGAAGAGACAAAAATCAATGGAGATACACAGAAAACCTTTAGTCCAAACACACAAAAATTAGCCTTGGATAAAGGAGAAAAACTAGAAAAATTGCACATAGAAAATTTACTTCCATTGAACTCCTTAGTAAGAAATTACAAAGGGGTAAATTTTGTCCTCCTAGGAATGAAACAAATTGAAGTGCAGCCAAGAAAATTCTTGAACATTATTAGCTGGCCGACTTATAAACAAAAAGCAAAATTGTTGCTATTTTGAAACAATATTTCAATCCCTTTACATGGAATTACAAGGGTATATCAAGATTTTATCTTGATGTAAGCACTTAACATCTTTTGGGAATTGGTATTTAATTGTTTCAAGAATAGATTGACAAGATTTTGCAGACTAGGAGGCATGGACAACACTTGATTGAAGAAGTTTTCAGATATGGAGCAAGTGCTTCTTTCTCCCATTGGTAATTCATGGAGGATGTTAGTGGTGAATGGACATTGCCTTCGGGTATACCATGCACCATTAACTAAGGAGGAGTTCTTGAAGGAGATTCCATTGGATGTACACATAATGGAAGAGAATTTCTCTTCAATATCAGATTCAGAGTAATGATAAAAAGTTTGACAAAAAGAAAAAAATACAAGAAAAGCAAAAAGAAGAATAGTCTTGTTTGTGAACTTCCTTCTTGGGTACAAGCAAGACAAGAAAAATTGAAAAAAAAAGAGAAAAAAAAAGATTTGCAGCAGAGGCATGTCCCACAAAATGGGGATACATGAGGACAAGCATCAATTTCAGCAAGGAAGAGGAACAATGAAGCCAATACTTCATTTCTAGCAATAAGGAGGCAATTATGATGTAAGAAGATTCTTACTGCTCATTTAGAAAGGAAGGTTGCATCAATGTTGCAGGTTTCAACAAAAAGAGATGGTGTTTTCATACAACAATTGACATGTTTTTGCAGAATAAGGATTGGTCTTATCCAAATAAGAGTGAGAGATGTTCTCTCTCATTGAAGCACTTGAAAAAAAAAAAGGACAGAAGTTGGTTGAAAACCAGAAATGGCAGCCTCTTCTGATGAAAAAAAATAGATGAAAAAAAAATGAAAAAAAAGAAAAAAAAATAATAAAAAAATGATGAAAAAAAAAATGAATAATTCAGTAGTGAAAACCTTCTTGGAGGCGCTACTGAGTTGGCTTGCATGAAAACCGATTTTTCGGCATGCATTGCCTTGTTGATCTACCCATCATTATTCCACCATTGTACAAATCTCACACTGCACATGTGTTATTTTTATGTTTTTAGATAGCCTGCTAACAATCATCAGAAGCAGCTTGTAAGGTGCATGATTAATTTTCAGGACAGTAAGGTATGTGTTTCTTGCATTTAAGTCATAGTAAGCATTTAGCATTTAATGTATGATAATCGGTATTTGGCATAAACTATTCATACAATATTGGCAAGTTGAAAATGGAACATGTTCAAGATGTCAAGAAACACCCCCTTATGCCCTTAATTGCATGGAAATTCCAAAACTGTGCAAAAACCTGATTTTGGGACAGACATGGCAGCAATTCTATTTCAATTTGTAGGGCAA
This sequence comes from Wollemia nobilis, assembly GCA_028583015.1. Lineage (NCBI taxonomy): Eukaryota > Viridiplantae > Streptophyta > Pinopsida > Araucariales > Araucariaceae > Wollemia > Wollemia nobilis. The sequence continues at coordinate 1,340,901 of JAQPPZ010010331.1, read as the reverse complement.
GTTTCAGAAGGAGAACTGCAAGTTTATATCTCATAATTGTCTGATAAATTGAAGGAGGATAATCAACAAAATGCACCTGAAGGTTCTATTTTAGTACTACTAGAATAAAACAACATACAAAACAAAGAATAACATCTAAACAAAAGGATGAAGGAGGGATTTTTGATGTTATGGAAGGCTTATACACTCTAGAGATGGGCCCACAATAGAATCTGTAGCTAAATTTTGCATAGGAGGTCATTTCTGCATTTTTTGATGCATCTTCGGAATGAACAGTCATATCTTCGAAATGAACAGGCATATCTTCGAAATGAGCAGGATATCTTCGAAATGAGCAGAAACTGCACCAGAATTGCTGAAAATGCTACAGAATAGCAAAAAGAGTAGGGTACATCAAATATTGAGGTTTATAAGGCTCTACCACAAGTAAGTACATCCCTCAAGCATTTCAAAATCAAAATTTTATCAATTTTGTTCAAAAGGTGCAAACAATAGAAATAGGCATTCAAGCTGAAATGTTGTTAAGAATAGAAAATTTCACCAGTAGTAGTGCATCTGCCAAATATGGTTCCACAATAAGGCTATTGCAAGATGAATCACATGATACCAAGCCTTTAAGAGGTACCTTGCAGCACTAAAACTTGTAGAAGGGCAGAAAAAGAGTTAAAATTGCAGTAGTTGCAGAAATTGCAATATTGAAGGATGAAAGTGCAGAAGTTAAAAAGTTGCAAGTTGCAAATGAAAAAAAAAAAACAAGAAAAAAATTGATTGAAAACTTTTTTTTTGCAAGGTTGTAGAAAAGTGAAATACCTGTGCTTAAATTAAAAAATGCTTGGTGTAGTGCAGCAAGGAGAAATTTCTCAGGTAGCAGGTGTCAAAGGATGTTTTTCACAAGGATAAAACCAGCATATTACTATGGCCTACTAGGATGCATGAGGGCGTGCATCAGTTCAAGTTGGGGGGATGATGAGGCCTGAAAATGCCTCATTTTTACACTATGTTTGACATATAAAAACTGTCATATTATTAAGTTAAATGCCAAATAGTTGATTAGAATATATATTTGTTAAGTGTTTGCATGATTTTATGTTAGGAATACTATATCTCTGTTTTTGACTATTTTCAGCATTTTGTGATTGATTTTGCTTGATTAAGTAGCAAGTAAAAACATGCATTTCAATTAACCAAATGTGGTATGCTGATATCCATTAAATTCACAATGGTTTATGAATGTTTTCCTGCCCTTCAACTTATTTGAAGTCCACATTGAAGCCAAATTATTAGGACTGTCATAAATCTGAAAATCTAAAAAAAAACAGCCATATAAAAATCAGCAAGTTGTCACTTTATAGGAACACCTTGAAGTTGTCAAGCAAAGCATGAGGATATGGATGGAATGAGTTCAGAAGGACTACAGAAGACATCTGACCTATTTAGAAGCATTCCCACATGGTCTAAATAGGCAGCAACAGGGTATAACAGAGCAGGGACAATTGTGCAGCACTGTTGCACTATTTCAGCATTGTTACTTGGTGAATGAAGTGTATAAATTCAGTAGCAACTTGATGTAATCCTTCATGTTGATATTTGAATAATTTTTCCATGTTCTAATTTGTTTGAATTTGCAAGAAATGCCAATATTTTACAACTATGCAGCAGAATTGGAAAATGCAGTAATTTACCATGTAAATTCCAGCAAGCTACAAATGAATGGCAAGGCATGGAATTCACACATGGAGAGGAATGAAGGCTATTGCAATCTGATCCTGAGAGCTAATCCACCTGAGAAATGCAGCTAAAATCACTTGAAGAGCACACAATTGTTCATTCTGAAGATCTTCGGAATGAGCAGACATCTTCGGAATGAGAAATACAGTCTCTTCGGAATGAGCGGACATCTTCGGAATGAGAAATACAGTCTCTTCGAAATGAGCCACTTATCTTCGGAATGAGAACAGAAAGTGCTTTTTGACTTTTTGACTGATTTTTGATGATGGAAAAAGGGAAAGAAGGTTGAAAATATTAAAGGAAAATATCTCCCATCTGACTTTGCCGTCCTTGTCGTCCAAAGCCACCATTCATGGAAAAGATCAATTTTGATCCTCTTCTAGGATAAACACAAAAATAACTGCAACATAATAGGAAATTGTTTGCAAGATAGAAAGGGCATATTCTGAAGTGAAGAAAGATATGTGAGATATTTCTAGACTTCTCCCACGTACTCCCACCACTGAAGATGCTTTCTAAAGGGCCAATGACTACTACTGCAGCACAAACTGTCCAGATTTGCATTTATTTCAGATCCAGAATTATTGGCAAATCACTGAAAAGTAGCACATAGGCTGATTTGAGCATGGGATATGTTGTAAATTTCTATATAAATAACACAGCTCCCTCCTTGGTTGAGCCAGTTAGGAATTAGAATAGAGGAGAGTTTTCAATAGCAAGAATTAGGACTGTACAATTTTTTGTAACAGTTTTCAGCATGTTCTGTCATCAATAAAAGTGCAGCTATTTTATCATTTTCTGTTCTGAGTGTTAATTAGTTAAGGAGTGCTTTTCACCTCCTTCTAGATCAGGAAGTATGGGCCCACTTTCAGATCTAGAAGGAGGGATTTTATGGCAGGTTTTAATCTGTAATTTTGCTGCAACATAATTAATAGATTGCTTGCCAGATTTCATTTTCTTGTTTTTATTTTGTATTATGTGATTTATGTTTTCTATTATGTTTGTGTACAACATTTGTGTGTATGTCAGCTGACAAATTATATTAAGCATTTTTCCTTTGCTTTCTATATTTGCCCTACTTTTCTGTTTTAACAACTTTTCATTTTCAGCATATTTCATTTTGTTGTCAATTCCTGTAGCAGAAGCTTGACGACCTTTTGTGGCAGGGCATTGACAGGTGTTTTATTTCCAAGCATCACTTCCATTCTGCAAGAGTAAAATAGGTTTCAATTTTGCAAGTGTAATTTAGGATTTCATTTTAGCAACATTTCAATTTAGCAATTTCAATTCTGTTATTTCAATTCTACAAAAGTAGATTAGATTTCAATTCAGCAATTTCAATTCATGCAATTGTAGTTAACTTTAATTTTCTGAAATTAGAATTAGTTTTTATTTCTTGCAAGTTTCCATTCTGCAGATTAGGTTTAGTGTGACACCAAAAGGCTAAACCAAATCTGTCTCACCCAATAAATGCTTGAAATCTGAATGCCTGAATTGTACTCTGCCCTAGCCTTCTATCGTAGACAGCCTTGGACACCACCCTGGATTGATAAATCATTGAGATTAAATGATGAGACTCAACGACACTCATCACTAGACATGCAGGTACTGGTAATTCTATGTTTGTAAAACCTAAATCTCTTACATCTCCTAAAAAGCATTGTTGTAGTCATTCTGGAAAGAAATGACATGTTGCAACTAAGTTTTGGAGATTACATCCTTGTGATTCATGTGGATATATGAATCATTCTCTTCCAGTTGTTCGTACAAAGTAAAAATGACCAACAAGGTTCATATTTATTATGGATGGACAAATCTCACACAATGGACCATGAAAGAAATGTTGTATGGATTATATAGAAAAGGTAAAAACTATGGTAGACCCCAAGGCAAATCCAGTGACAGACTGAGTGGTAGTCCTAGAGATAATAACCCGGAGATAAATCTAAATACACATCGAGAGACAAAGTTCTAGAGGTAAATCTACAAGCAGATCCAGAGGCAATGATCTAGAGGTAGATTCATCGGCATATCCAAAGATAGACCCAAAGGTATAGATCCAGAGGTATTCTTAGAGCCAGAGCTAGAGCTATGAGCCAAATCCAAAGCTAAAGACAAAGCATGAGCCACCATTATTTTATTTTTCTTCTTCTTCACTGTATTGGGGCAGTTATATACTTTATCCAAATATTGTTGTATGGGGGGATGATAGTGTAGCTTTTTTTTATTTATTACATTATTAGTCATTTATTAGTATGGTTGTAACTATGTTAGAAATTTGTTATAACCACTACTATTAAGCACCTTGGTAGTTCCATAACCTCTGGACTATTCTAAGTGCTCATTGTATTATTTAAAAAATGCTTGATACATTATAATTAATCGCCTATTCGACAATGTGCTAAGGGGGATGTTAGCGTATCTCTATTTGTTATTACATTATTAGGTTAGTTGTTAGTATAGTTGTAACTACTACCTATTAGCAACTTGTTGGCTCCGTTGGTTATGGGCTAGTCTGATAATATACAGTTTATCTGACATATATCTTATCCAAAACATACTAGGTATTCATAAGGCATTCTATAAAACTTGATAATAATAGCATCTACAAAATATTATCAAGTTGTAAATTCATTGGGAAGATATATGCTTTGTACAAAACCTAAAATTCAATTAGGTGTATATACTCTCATTACTAGGGAGACATAAGGAAGCCTACTAACCTAAGGAATAATAATTTTTTTATCAAATCGAGCTTTTATACTTAAATTAGGGATCATATATCCTAATATAGGGAGTCATAAGATATATTACAAATAAAACTTGTTCTTATTTCTTCAAATGGAAAAAGGAATGTCATATTATGAATGTAAAATTTTCTCCAACAGGATCCAGTGTATAAAACATGAAAACATTTGGTACATTGACTTAGGAGATAGTCATCATATGACGAGATATAAAAAATGGTTTTACTACCTTGAATTTGCTAAAGACTACAAAATAAGAATTGTAGATAGCCAAACTTATTCTATACATGGATATGTATGTGTAACACGTATCAAATCATTTCCAAATCTTCTACTAAAAAAAGTATTGTATGTTCCTGAATTAGCATTCAATCTCATTTCAGTAAGCAAGTTAGTAGAAAAAAAACATATGATCAAATTTAGATATATGTGTGGAATAAATACATGTCTCATCATGAATCAAGGTGAAATAAAAGCAACATGATCAATCCATGGAAATACATATATCCTAGACTCAATGGAAATCTCACAAGATATTATGGTGTTTCAAAATGATGCTAACATATTTTCAAAGGAACAGGTTGGAGAAAATGAAGAACCAATACACCACAAAGGTAAGCATAGAAGAATCAAAATAAATAATATGAGAGGACAATTTCACCATGCTATACTTAGTCATAAAAAATCAAAACCAAATGAAGATACTTGCAAAGATAATAATAAAGGTGGCTAGATAGAAGATAAGGATGATGAACCTGAACACACAAGAGATCATTCAATGGAAGAAGATCCACATTGAAGACTAAAGTCTTCAATACCCAAATAATATAATACATGGGGTGTTAGAAATAGATTATATTACATAATTTGGGTCATGTAAATGTACCTTTCTAGGTACATACTTAGGACATTAGATTACTTTATATGGAAGTTATCAAGTTACTTCATGCAATGTAATAAATACACAAGTGTTAATGTGCATGTTGTATATGTGCAATATATCCCTTACACAACTAGGTAGAGTGTTGACCAAGGAATATATATTACTATATAAAAAGGGCCTAATTATAACAAGTAGGATATAGAACCTTAGAGCATATTAATAGGTAGTAGGATAGTGTTGTGTAGATAATCATATATTGGTGATGGGTGAAATGTAGTCCAATAGCTTTGTTCATGGAGTGTCTATTTCATCCATAGCTACATTGTATTCATTTTTATTATTTATATTTATAGCATATTTTAGAAATATCATAGATTTACTTTCTTTCATATTATTCTGCACCTTGTGATTACTATCTCCCATTACACACTACATCAAAAGCTAACAATTATTTCTAGCAAGAATTGTTTAAGTTGCAAGGAACTCAGCTCAAAATAATCTCAACTTATCATCCACAAATAGATGGTTAGATGGAGATTATCAATAAATTTTTGGAGACCTACCTTTTTTGCTTTACCTCTAATCATCCTATGCACTGGGCAAAGTGGTTTCATTTGTCTAAGTAGTGTACAACACTTCCTATCACACTGCAACCAAGATCACCCCTTTTGAGGTAGTTTATGGGTGCACTCCACCCACGCATTTCTCCTACATATAGGTAGCTCCAAGGTCCATACGATTGACACTACTCTAATTTATTATATTTATATCCTCCATAAAATGAATATGAATTTGGATGCAACCAAAAACTGGATGTGCCAATAGTCCAACACTGTTCCAAGCATGATTTTGATGTGGGTGATATTGTTTTACTTCACTTGCAACTATACAAATAGTTACCATATAGCTTCACAAGTGCCATAAACTTAATATAAAATACTATAGGCCCTACTAGGTGTTACGGAATATTGGTACCACAATCTACAAATTGGTCCTTCCACCTACATCCAAGCTTCATCCTATTTTTCATGTTTTGTCTCTCAAAAAGGTGGTGGGAAATCAGGTACAAGTTCAATCTACACTCCCAAAGTTAGATGAATAAAGTTCTATCTTTCTTGAGCCTAAAAAATTATTGGATTGTCAAACTCACACTCTCTGCAACCACACCATTACTAAGGTCCTTATTTAGTGGTATGGACTCCAACCAAAATATGTTACATGGAAGTATCTCCATCAGCTCCAAAACTAGTTTCCTGACCTTCAACTATGAGGATAAAGGTTTTTGAAGGGGAATAACATGTTAGGATCCCATACTAACATTATTTTATAATTCTCATTATTATGTAATGATCCACTTCCAATGTGGGGGATCCCATATATAATGTTATTTGATAATATTTTGTAATGTATGTGGTAAGTTAGGTTCCTAGTCAAGTGGGGTCATTTGACATAACTATTATCAATATTGTAACTAATATTTGGTAGAATATTCTAGCTCGAGTGACATTTTACATGTAATTTAACTCTTGAGCTTAGGGTTAGGGTTGCATGAAGTTTTATTTAAAAGCTATGAAGTTATGTATGAATGTATCTTTTTGCAAGTGAATGAAATATTGAAGGAGGTTGCCCCCTCAAAGAGGCCTATGATTTAGTGTTTATTGTGAGAGTGTTTAATTCTACATTTACTTTCCACATTGTGTTATTGCATGAGTTTTTGCTTAATTTTAGTATTTTGTGTGAGTTTTCTTAATTTTAACAGTATATTTATAATAGTGAATCCCATGGTATGAATAGTAACTATCAAACTCCTTGTTGTAGTATTCACCTCCATTATTTGATATGAGACTCTTCAACTTATTTCCTATCTCATTATCAACCAAAGCTTTTCATTTCTTAAAAATATCAAAGACATGAGATTTTATTTGAATATAATAAACCCATGTTTTCTACTTGCATCATTAATAAAAGTAACATAATAATGAAGAACACAAGCTTATACTGATAGGGAGGGTGAACAATATAAGACCACTTTTTACTTTTCTTTCCTAATAAATATTATGCAATGTATAGATATAAATATCAACAATAGTAATCAAATCAATTCATAAAACACCATACACAATAGATACACCATAATTTTTGTGGTTCATCCAATGTGGGCTACACGTAAAATATCTTTTACTAAAATTTTCTCAATCAATATCTTGGGAATCCTTCCCTATTATAATGTTTATGGACCTCTGTCCAAAGGAGATGTTGATCCCCTAAATCAAGTTCATGGATATCTATCCATAGGAGAACTCCTTCTCCTCTGCTTTGGTAGATGATCCTCTAGAAGACTACTGCCTCCACTACACTAGCTTGTGGATCTCTCTCCACTGAAGACTCTTTCCCCCACTTAGAAGACTTGTTCTCACTACCTTGGATGATGGATATTTATCCACTAGATACTACTGTCCTCTCTGATCTATCACCTCCAAAGATCTATCTCAAATATTCTCAATAGGTCCACTCAAAACTTGCTCAAATCTTCTCAACAAGTCCACTCAAAACTTGCTCAAATCTGCTCAACAAGTCCAATTAGAACTTGCTTAAATCTGCTCAACAAGTCCACTTAGAACTTGCTCAAATTTTCTAAACAAGTCCACTCAAAAATTGCTCAAATTCGCTCAAGTCCACTAAGAACTTGTTCAAATATGCTCAACAATTCCACTCATAACTTGCTCAAATCTTCTCAACAAGTCCACTCAAAACTTGTCCAAATCTACTCAACAAGTCCACACAGAACTTGTTTAAATATGCTCAACAAGTCCACTCATAACTTTCTCAAATATACTTAATAATTCCACTCAAAACTTGTTCAAATATACTCAACAAGTCCATACAAAACTTGTCTAGATATGCTCAACAAGTCCACTCAGAACTTGTCCAAATATGCTCAACAAGGCCACACAGAACTTGTCCAAATCTACTCAACAAGTGCACACATAACTTGTCCAAATATTCTCAATAATCTCACATAGAACTTAACCAATCTCATAGAAACATAAAGTGAATTGTTAGAGACCCAATATGTTTCAACTCAATACTCAAAAATTTTCTCAACTCAAATCAGAATATAGGATAGTTTGTTTTATGGAACTTGAACAATCACTTCATACAACCACTTGACTAGGATAAACCAACTCTACTAAACCAATCACTCAGTGAAACACCCCTTTCTCAAAAACCCTAGTCCAAGCACATAACCACCAACTCAAAATGTTTCCAACAATGCTCAACAAAAAATCTCACATAACAATGATACTCATGTTCTTTTCAAACCCTAGTTCAAGTTCTTTGCACAACAACTTACTTCAAAAATAATGCTCATAAACAAATATTCACATAACAATGATACTCATGTTATTTTCAAAACTCTAACTTAAATTCTTCATACAACCAATGGCTTCAAAAAAAATGCTTATCAAACAATCTTCACATAAGGTTTTAACATAAACTCTTTATTCCAAAAAACCTTGAAGCATTAACTCAAAAACTCTCAAAAAGGAAACCCTAATCAAGTCCTTTTCACTCCAAACTTATTTTTATAAAACCATTCAATCAAATCAACTATGGAAGAATTTGCCCATACCTTTTGCTTGACAAGGAGTAAACCACACAAATATGCCACACTCACAATCACTTCTTTGCCAATCTCAACAAGGGTTAGAAGATAATATTTTTCTCAATAAATCACAATACAAAAAGATATAATAAAATACACCCTATCACTCCAAATTTAAAATTATATCCAACACCTTCATAATAATTTTTTTGCCAAAAATCCCCTTTAAAAATAAAATCAAAACTCCTAAAGACTTACTCCAATATGCAAATATAACAATTTAAGACTTTATTAAAAATAAAATCAAACTCCTTATAACTCCAAAAACAATTTCCAACAAACACAAATTTCCAACTAGCAACCCTTTTAACTCCAAACTTTAGGCAATATTAAAAATAATCAAAATTTAATTACCTTGCCTTTTGAGGGATTCTAACCCTCAATGCATCCCATGACGACCGTATTAGCTGCTACTCCAAAAGACACTCGAGCTAAGTGCTCACTTAGGAAGGGGAGAGCACCATGTGCCCTATGAACCTTCGAACGCAAGCCACTCATGTGAGATAAGCAAAGTCTCCCCAAGATCGAAGAATGCTCCACAATATCAATCACACACAAAAGAGGAAAAACCACAATACCAATATTAAGTGGTAAAATCCTACTTCAAATGAATAAGGGAAACATCCACTATGAAGCTCACTATATTACTCAATTATTCAACAATATAATAATGCTTCAATGTTATGCAACAATATGCATCAACATCATAATACAAGATGTAGTAGAAAACACCCTATTTAAGGAGAAGCTTTTCTATTACAACCCTAAAATTACCTTAATCTTATCACAATCTTATCTTGAGATGTGTGACAAGTGGCATCTATAAAATATAAATAAGTGATTGGTTGCTTTTTAATATTTTTTAGAAAAGGAGAAATAATTTTTTCCCACAAATTAAATATTCCTAGCACCCTTATTTTATTTATTAATTGGGTGGGAATATTTTTACATAAAATAGAATTATTTTCTAATTCAACTATTATTCTTTAGACTTTATATTTTAGTCTAAGAATAATTTACACAATGTTGCATTAGATATTCCAACACTCCCCCTTAATGCAATATTGGAGAAAGGAATTATGAAACAAAGAAACATTCTCCCCCCTAAATATACAAACAGGGATGAGAATCAAATGAGTAATATAGTTACAATGAGCTTTTATGACCAAGAATGGTCTAAAATAAGGCACCAATACAAAATGGGCCAAAATGATACTGCAAGCCCCCAATAGAGTAGCTTCAAATACAAGCAACTTACAAAGCCATTCATCAACCACAAGTGGTTGCAAATGACAAGAAGAAAATATCACAAGGGTGTCTTCAGTAAGCCTACAAAACCCCAAATGGAAGTATCTGCAAGCTACAAGCAGCTCAACATAAGATTAGTTAGATACATCATCATAAATATATTCACCACAACATATATGAATATCCAAATATGATAACAAAACTGATCTAACAAATAGTGAACTATAAGTCATCACAAAAAGATTCCAAGCCATACTTATAGTCACATGCTATATAGTTGATAAAAAAATATCATGTACAAAGTTACATAAAGCAAACAAGGAGTACCATGATAATGCAAACTCTAAAGTACCATGTACAAAAGTAGCACAAGGCTAACAAAAAAGTACCATGTACAAGAGTTGCATAAATTATATGAAAATAATAAAGTGTGCACACCGGTTGCATAAATCCAACCATAAAATATCATGTACAAAAGTAGCATAAATGCTAACAATAAAGTACCATGATAAACCAATTGCATAATGACAACTACATAAAAACATGTACAAAGTTGCACAAGGCAACAAGAAAGTACCATGTAAAAGAGTCACATAAAACAATTGCATCATATACCATAATTGCACAATGTCATCTACAAAGTAACATGTACAAAAGTTGCACAAGGCAAACAAGAAAGTACCATGTTCAAAAGAGATGCAAAAAGCAATTATACCACCAAAGATCAACTCATATATAACACAAAACACCTCATAAGGATGACGTTGTCATCACACAAGTGTAACTACACTTCATTCCCCCTTGAGGACAACTTCACCAAACCAAGTGAGTCCCTCAACTTACAAAACTGCTCCTTGGAAAGAGGTTTTGGTGAAAAATCAGTAGAATTAGAAGATGATGGGCAATACTCAAACTGAATAGTCCCATCCAATACCTTCTCTCTAATAAAGTGGGCTTGGATTTCAACATGCTTTTTCCTTTGATGCATTATATGATTTTTAGCCAAGGCAATATTTGATTGATTATCGGAGAGCAAACGTGAAGGACCAAATTGCTCAAAGCCAATTTCCTTCATGAGGGTGCAAAGCCAAACCGCTTCTTGTGCAGCTTCTGTCATAGCCTTATACTACGCTTCCATTGTAGAAAGAGCAATTGTATCTTGCTTCTTGGAAGAGCAAGAGATAGTTGCAGATCCAATACTAAAAACATATGCTGTGGTAGAATTTTTGTCTATTCCATCTCCTCTGAAATCAAAATCAGTATAGCCAGAAAGAGCAAAGGAAGGAAGCCTAGAATACTTGAGTTTCAAATATCTAGTACCTGAAAGGTACTTCAAAATCTTCTTGGTAGCTTGTAAGTTCTCAATATAAGGTTTATGCATGAACCTAGCCATCATACCAATTGCAAAAGCAATATCTAGCCTTGTGATGGTAACATAAAGAAGACTACCAATGAGCTACCAATACAATGTAGCATCAACCAACTGATATTATGTACTTACTTCTAACTTAACCCTTGTAGAAATAGGAATGGAAGTAGGATTTCTATCATCCAAATAAAACCTCTTAAGAAGATATTCAATATAATTGGATTGACTCAAAAAGGTACAATCCTCATGCTGATAAACTTGCATGCCAAGATAGGAGTGTAGAAGACCAAGGTCAGTCATTTCATACTCTGACTTTAATTTGGAGATGAAATCAAAAATGGCTTCATTCTCATTTCTAGTCATAACAAGGTCATCAAAAAATAGAGCAATTAAAATTACCAAGTTATCCTTCCTAAGCACATAGAGATATGTATCTGAATAGCATTTATCAAAACCAAGAGATAAGAAGTAACCTAAAATCTTCATGTACCATGCTCTAGGTGCTTGCTTCAGACTGTAAAAGGTTTTATTTAATTTACACACAAGTGTTTCCTTAACTTGTACAACAAATTTGTGTGGTTGACTCATGTAGATATCCGCATCCAAATCACCATTTAGAAAGGCACTTTTTACATAAAGCTAAAAAATCTGCCAACGTTGAGCAGCAGCAATAACAATGAGAAGCCGAATGGTGGGCATTTTGGCAACTGGTGCAAAGGTTTCATCATAGTCAATGCCATGTTTTTGAGTATAACCCTTAGCAACCAATATAGCCTTATAATTTTCTATATCTTCATTAGAATTGTACTTGATTCTATAGACCCACTTGTTCCCAATAACATTTCTTTTATTAGGATAAGGCACTAAATCCTAAGTTTTATTCTTTAGAAGAGAATCCATCTCAACCTTCATGGCATCAACCCAACAAGAGTGTTGTGAAGCTTCTTGGTAAGAAGTAGGCTCATGATCATTCTCTATCTTAGCTAGAAGAGACATGTTAAGGGTCATACTTCTATTTATCCTTTGGCTAACTGAATTCTTCTCTTTAGGACCCCTAGAATGATCTAACCACTTGGTCCTTTTGACACAAGGCCCACCATTTTCTAACTCAAGAAGATCTTAATTGAATTTGACATCTCTTGAAACAAATACAATGCGTGAAGAATGTGAGTATAACCTGTAGCCCCTATGTTCTGCATCATAGCCAACAAAGATGTATTTTTTAGAATTTTTTTCCAATTTCTTCCTCTTTTATGAAGGAATATATGAAAGTGCATCACATCCAAACACTCTTAAGTGTGACAAATTTGGTTTCTTACCATTCCAAACCTCATAAGGAGTCTTCCCCTCAACTGATTTTTAAGTACACATGTTAAGAATCTAGATTGGTGTACTAGTTTCTTCACCCCAAATAAATTGAGATAAGTGGTCACCAAGTGTGCATCTTACCATCTTCATGATTGTCCTATTTTTCCTCTCTACAACACCATTTTGTTGAGGAGTGTATGGAAAAATAAACTGCCTTTTGATCCCATGAGAAGAACAAAACTCATTGAAATCATTGCTATTGTACTCCCGTCCATTGTCACTTATAATCATTTTGATATTTTCTCCCTTTTGATTTTCTACCAAAGCTTTGAACTCCTTGAATGTCTCAAAATAATCTAATTTATTCTTAAGTAGATACCCAAATATCATTCTTGAATAATAATCTATAAATGTGAGAATATAGGATGCACCACCAAGTGATCTAACATGTAATGGACCCATAATATCTATATGAATGATTTGAAGAATTTGTGTGGTCCTTGTTGACTTGTACTTTGCAAAATTTTGTTTGCTCTTCTTGCCTAAGATGCATGTTTCACACAAACCATGAATAGGTGAAATTTTAGGCAAGCGTTCAACCAAATTTTTAAACTTCATCATTTGAATATTTTGATAGTTTGTATGTCCTAACCTTAAGTGCCAAAGATTGCTACTAGGAGAAACATTAGTTGCTAAACACACTTTAGGAGGAGCATCACCTAACACATAAATATTATTCTTCACATAACCTATAATTATTGGTAGCATGCCTTTCCTAATGCTCCATGAAGTTGCATTGAACTCAATAGTGTGACCACTTCTAGCAACTTGCAAAACTGAAATTAAATTTCTCCTAAGGTTAGGCACATATAGGACATTATCAAGTAATTTCCCTTCAATTACAACATTGACAACACCTTCTACTTGAAGTCTAGTATTATCACAAATGACAATTGAATCTAAAGAGTGCTTATGAAAGTCCACAAACTTATCCTTTTAAAAACACATATGGTTAGTGCATCCAAAATCTAACACCCATTCATTAGAAGTAGATGAGTCAATGGAGTAGACGACACAAACAAAGGCATTTTTATTAGAATTTTGCTTTACATTGTTGTTCTTTTTCTTTCCTTCATGTTTGCTCTCTGATAATCAATCAGCTATTGCCTTGGCTAAAAATCCTATAATGCATCAAAGACAAGCTTTGTGTTTGGAGATTGGATGGGATATTCGTTGGAGTATTGCTTTCTTTTTTTTTCTTCCCAAGGAGCAGTTTGTAAGTTGAGGACTTGGTTTGGTGAAGTTTTCTTAATAGGCAATGAAGTGTAGTTACACTTGTGTGATAGAACACTACATCCTTATTTCTCTCTATCTCTATGTTCATATTTCGTGATAATTCTTTTTCTCTTTTACTTTCATTATGAGAGATACAAGTTACATTAATTTACATTATGCTTCAAGCAAATGCTTGAGAGAGATTAGAAGAAATTAATAAAAATAGGGGGAAGAGAGTGAAAAAGTTGATCCAAAATTGCCTTGTATACTCCAAAACATACTTGGATAACCTTGCAAAACAAACAAAATCACAAACAACCATTGTTAATGTGAGAAAAAAAATGACTATAAGGTCTAAATTATTTGACAATTTGACTAAAAAATTTCATAAAAGGATTCTAGTTGCATTATACAATAATAATAAATGCATTTCAATTTATGCAAAAAAAAATGACTATTAGGTCTTTTTTTTTTTTTTTTTGAATTTACATGGTGGAATCGGTAGCCGCCATGAATCCGGGTAGGCTGTCCAGCATTTTATGGCCACCATAGTATTCTCATGCTGTCCGCCTGAAGCGCCACACGGATCTTGGCAGCACTGGCACCTATAACCACCATGCCACAATCATTTTAAACCTTTTACGTCATTGAAAGCACCAGGAAAGGGACAAGCGTTCAGTCCGACGAGGCTCGAGATTTGAACCTTGGACCTCCGCCCCCTTATGGGGTTTGGATGAACCAATTGGTCTACACCTCGGACCTTACTATTAGGTCTTAAAATAAAATAAATGACTATTTTTTAATTAAAAAATAGAATAATAAATGACTATTTTTTTATTGACTATATTTTTTTATTAAATGACTTTTTTTTTATTAAAAAAACAAAATAATATAAAAAAAATGACTATTTTTTTATTAAATGACTGTTTTTTTTAATTAAAAAATAGAATAATAAAAAAATTCAGACTATACAGCAAAATGGGTGGGAGGCCATTTGGCCCCCAAATAAAAAAAATACCTCAGATTTATTTTTCACCAAAATAGGGCAAATAATATATGGAAAAATACCTCAAATTTATTTTTCACCAAAATAGGGCAAATATTATATGGAAATAGGGTTTTTGGACCTTTCGGACGTAACCATGGGGTCTGTTTTGCTCCAAAATGCTTCCAGCAAAAGCTCAATGCCAAAAATTTATAGATTTAAAATGAAAACACCATTTGCAAAAGATATAACAACTAGATTAAAAAAAAAAATCTATAAACCCTAATGGCAGATTTGCAAAATAAGTTTACCCAAATATCAAATGCATGCATTAAAACAAAAAAAATATACCTTAATGGGTTTTTCACCTCAAAGGATTGAAGACACTTTATGGAGATCCCAACCGCTCTGATACCAAACGTGAGACAAGAAAAGTCTCCCCATATCGAAGAATGCTCGATAAGATTAATCACACACAAAAAAGAAAAAACCACAACACCAATATTAAGTGGTAAAACCCTACTTCAAATGAAGAAGGTAAACATCTACTATGAAGCTCACTATATTACTCAATGATTCAACAATACAAGAATGCTTCAATGTTATGCAACAATATGCATCAATCATATTACAATATGTAGTAGACAACACTCCTATTTAAAGAGAAGCTTTTCTACTACAACCCTAAAATTACCCTAATCTTATCACAATCTTATCTTGAGATGTGTGAAAAATCTTATCACAATCTTATCTTGAGATGTGTGACAAGTGGCATCTATCAAATATTAAAAAGTGATTGGTTACTTTTTAATATTTTCTAGAAAAGGAGAAATAATTTTTTCCCACAAATTAAATATTCCTGCCACCCTTATTTCATTTATTAATTGGATGGAAATATTTTTACATAAAATAGAATTATTTTCTAATTCAAATATTATTCTTTAGACTTTATATTTTAGTCTAAGAATAATTTACACAATGTTGCATTACATATTCCAAAAAATCGATGCCTCAACATTTTAGCCAATGCCTTCTTGCCACTATGCCACATTGCCCAAATGGCTCCAAACTTTTCGTCGCTTTCAAATTATTACCAATCACTGCCACAAGAAAATATGAAATCATTGTTTTCTCATGAGTTTATTCTTTCACATTTTGCATGCAATCACATTTTGAAGCAAGGATAATTTTGAATGCCTTTAAGGCATGGTATATATAGCCTTTCCACCTTTATGCAAACACGTCGACGCTCCTCCAAATTTATTCGACATCAACGCTTGAATTAATTATAAATTATTTAAATTTATTTAATTTTAAATATTATAAATTAATTTAATTTTAAATATTATAAATTAATTTAATAAAACATTTGGTTTTATTAGGGCCTTCTCTAATTTCACACCTTGGTATTAATGATATTTGTTTATAAAATTTAAATTCCTTTTGAATTTAAATATTTTATAAATATTAGACATCCTTTTAATTTTGCAATAGGCCTCCTTTGGTTTTTATAAAAAAAAACTTTTAAATCATGCTCGCATATAATATTGAAATATAATGGTGCCCTTTTGTCTTTAACTTCTGCACTGTTGAAGCTTCTTTCTGGATATCAGTGACAACTTTGACGACTCTATTTCTTGCCGAATTCCTTGAAATTAATGATGACTTCATCCGGTGACATCAATGACAACTTTGACTTAGGGACTCAAAATGTCCAAAAATCCCCCCCTTTCTCATTGATGGTAACCCAAATTATTTTTACCAAAAACTTGATTTTTCCTTTATTCTGCTCCCCTAGAACATCACTCCCCCTGGCTAAATGCTCTCTCAAATATCAAATCTCTCCCCATTACTCAAATATCTCCCCATTTGACATCAATGTAAAAGGGTCATCTTTGGGGCTCGGGGCTAAGAATGAGCCAATTAGCTTAGCCTCTCCCCCACCTCCTTTTGAGGTGGTTAATTCTAGGGTGGACGTATTTCTACTCCCAAAAAACACTATTATTTACCTTTATCTTCTCTTCTTTTCTAAATTTTTTGAATCCTTTGAATGTTTCTATCCATGTCCTTTTTTTTGTTCATGTCTTTATTTTTGTCCATGTCTATATTCCTATTATTGTTCATATTTTTGTTCATATCCTTGTTCATGTTCCTGTTCATATCCATGTTCTTGTTCTTATTCTTGTTCACATTCATGTTCTTATTCCTGTTCCTATTCCTGTTCATGTTCATAAATGATTTTGGGATGTCTGCTCTACACCACTTTGTCATGTGACCATCATTATTGCACTTATAACACTTAATTTTATTAATTCTTGGAGGTGCAAATTTCTTAGGATTTATCCTAGTGAAGCCACATCCTCTTCTGTCATGAACCCTACAATTCATTGCCTTGTGACCAAACTGAGTACATGGGTAGCAATACCCATGGAAAAGTTGTTTGTTCCCATATTCTTGTCTTTCATGTGTCCTAAACTATGAAGCCATGTACCCAAACCTATGACATAAAAGACATCTTCCATTTAAGATTATTTTGTTGAGCAAGGTGCAGCAACAATATTGTCATTGTTGTCAACACAATCAGATAGATCTGTTGATGCAATGGATAGGAAGTTCAAAAGCTATTCAGATGCAGAAGACAGGAGTTCAAAGGTTATTCAGAGTATGTACAGTGATTTTCCAAGAAGACCGAAGTGGCCCATATGCAAAAGATCAAAGAAAAAGACAAGTAAGAAAAGTGTCACGATATCACGACATATACAACAGGCAAGAAAAACTGTCATGATTTCGCGACATGTTGGAAGAGAGAAAAAAAGGAAAAACTATCATGATTTCGTGACATGTTGGAAGAGAGAGAAAAAGTAGGAAAAACTGTCACGATTTCGTGACATGTTGGAAGAGAGAAAGGCAAGTGGAAAACTGTCACGATTTCGCGACATGTTGGAAGAGAGAGAAAAGTGGAAAAACTATCACGATTTTGTGACATGTTGGAAGAGAAAAAGGCAAGTGGAAAAACTGTCACGATTTCACGACATGTTGGAAGAGAAAGAGAAAGTAGGAAAAAGTGTCACGATTTTGTGACAAGTTCGAAGAAAGAGAACAAGTAAGAAAAGTGTCACGATTTCACGACATGTTTTGATAAAATAGGAAGAGAAAGTAAGTTTGAAAAGTGTTATGATTTTGTGACATGTCGCATTTTCAGGACTAAAATAGGAGAGAGAAAGTAAGTTTGAAAAGTGTCACGATATCGTGACATGTCACATTTTTGACAAAAGAAAGAGAGGAAGCGTATGGAAGTAGAATGTCACGATTTGTGACAAAGAAAGAAGATTAATTTTTAAGAAAGTAAATTTGAGAAGCTTAGTGTCACGATTTCGTGTCAAAAACAAAGAAGTAAAGTACAGAAGTAGAAGTGTCACGATTTCATGACAAAAGCAGAGAAGAAGACTTTGAAGGCAGAAGTGTCACGATTTCATGACAAAAGCAAAGAAGCTAAGTATGAAAGCAGAAGTGTCACGATTTCACGACAAAAGCTAAGTTGAAGACTACGGAGGCGAAGTGTCACGATATCATGACAAAAGCAAAGTGAAATTCTATGGAAGCAAAAGTGTCGTGATATCATGACAAAAGCAAAGACAAAGTATAGGAAGGCAAAAATGTCATGATATCATGACAAAAGAAAAGATGAAGTCTAAAGTGTCATGATATCGTGACAAAAGAATAGAGAAAGAGAGAGGCGAAAGTGTCACGATATCGCGACATGTTGTATTTTTGTGGCAACAACAACAAAAGAAGCTATAGAGGAAAAATGTCATGATTTCATGATAGGTCATAAATACGCAAGTCAAGAAGGAGAACTCGACTAAAATGAGAAGTATGACAGTTGAAGTCGACGAAGATCGATGATAGTCGACTAAAATTAGGGTTTATAGTTGTTATGAAAGCCGACTAAGATTAGGATTTACAACCGACTAAGATTAGGGTTTTCATCATAAAAAATATTGTTATAAAAGGAGGGTTGTTTGGAGAATTGAAGAATGGTCGAATGTGTGTGAAATACGGTCATTGTGCATAGAGAGCAAGTCGTGTCGAATCATGCTAAGTGCAAAATTTGCAAAGAGAGCAGAGTGCAAAAGGGAGAAGATGATCGTGAAGTTTGATTGTAATGAAGCAGAGTGTGCGAAGTGATTACGTAGAGAGAGTAGAGTGTGTAGAGAATGCAAAGGTGAAGAAGACTAGTCAGGGTCTTGCAAAAGCAAAGGTATCTTATTATCAAACTTATAGATTCAAATTGAAGTCCAGGTTGTAGCTTGGCATCAGGGGTTGGTGCTCCTTTCTGTTGGTGTAGATAAATAAGGGGTTGGTGCTCCTTCTAGTTGGTGTTGGTAAATCAGGGGTTGGTGCTCCTTTCTATTGGTGTAGATAAATCAGGGGTTGGTGCTCCTTCTAGTGGTGCTGGTAAATTGATTGTAAAGTTGGTGCTTTGCAAAGGCTGGATTTGGATGGTAGTCCAAGCAGTCAATTTTTGAGGAGTAGCCACATTGGTGAACCTCGTTAAATCTTGTGTTGTGTGATGCTCTTTTGTTATACTTGTTGTATCTAGTAATAAGTTTTAATTGCTGTGGTATTAAGAGCTATAAATTTAAGTTTAAAGAGCTACACTGATTCACCCCCCCCTCTCAGTGTCATTGTAAGACTAACAATTGGTATCGAGCTAAGTTCCTGTACAAGCTTAACCGGCTAGGGTGATCTTGGAAGTAACACAATGGCAGGTGGTGAAGGCTTCTCATCAAACAAAGCACCATTGTTTGATGGATCTAATTACACGTTCTAGAGAATCAGGATGCAGACATATCTCTGTGCTTTGGGATACGACATCTAGGATTCAGTAGTTAGTGGATACACAATACCCATCACTCCTCCAAAAGAGGTTGACGAAAAGAAACTGTTTGAAAATAACTCAAAAGCAAAGAATGCTATCATGTGCGGATTAGCAGACAGTGAACTAGTAAAGATCATGAGCTGTAAAATGGCAAAAGAAATATGGGACAAACTGAGGAGTATTCATGAAGGAGATGATAAGATCAAGGAGGCCAAGTTACAGACACATCGAGCTCAGTTCGAAGCATTAAAGATGAATGACGATGAAAACATTGAGGCATATATGCTGAGAGTTAATGGAATCATTAATGCGATCAGAGGACTCGACGAGGATATCGAAGACTCTACCATCGTGAAAAAGGTATTAAGATCTCTTCCTCAAAGGTTTGATTCTAAAGTCTCAGCGATAGAAGAAGCTAAAAATCTAAATTATTTTAGTATAGATGAGATGTATGGTTCTTTGATCGCATATGAGATGAGGATAGGAAGATCTAAACCCACAGACAGAGAAGCGGCTTTTAAAGCCCTTAAAAATAAAAACGCAAAACAAGAGTCCGAGGAAGAAGAGACATCGGATGAAATGGAAGCAAACTTTGTTAGAAAACTAAAAAGGGGAAAAGGAAAATACAGAGGAAAGCTACCGTTTAAATGTTTCAACTGTGGAGGCATTGGGCATTTTGCGACTAAATGTCCACTTAATGAGAAGAACAAAAATGATGAAGGATCGCACCAAGAAAGAAGTGACTGGAAGAAGAAAACGAATTTCAGAAAAGGCAACTTCAAGAAGAAAAGTTTCATCTCCAGGAATGCCAGTTCATCAGAAGACAGCTTCGGTGAGGATTCTGAAGAGGAAACAGGTGAAGCTCTTTTCATGGCATTTGAAGAAGTAAAATCAGAAAAGGAAGAAGGAGTGAACTCTAAGTATGTGGTGAAAACCTTGAGGCTGAAGTAGATCTAGAAGGTGAGTTGATCTCTGCACTTGAAGAGTGGAAAATAGAGAGGAAAAAGAATAAGAAAATTTCAAAAAATCTTGAGGATGCAAATGAAATCATAACCAGTCTGAAAGTACAGACAGAAGAATACAAGAAAATATCTGAAGATCTCAAAGTACAAATTACCATGAAAATAGATTATTGCTGCAAACTAGAAGAAGAGAATGTTGGTTTACGGATGCAGATAGAAGAGATGAATCACAAAATTAGTTGCTATCACAAACGCGAAGAAAGTTCTATGAAGTTGGATAAGATTATAAATGACCAAAGGCCTACAGGCATCAAATTTGGTCTGGGTTTCATCGAAGGAGAATCATCAAATGGATCAAAGGCCAGAAATGTAGAATCCATAAAGAATGAAGATAAGAAACAAGTTGATCAAGGAAAAATGTCTCATGCAAAAGAAAGCAATAATGCCAGGCACGAAAGGAGAATTGACAATGATGGATTCACCAATGTCACACATCAAAGAAGAAGAAGACCTATGGCTCCTACGACAACATGGCAAAGACCATCACCCAGGTTCAATTATCCCTTTTCTGGTTTCTATTTTAAATGCAATGGCTATGGACATAAAATCTCAGACTGCAAATATAATGTAAGACCAAGGAATTTCACCAAGTAGAAATGCTTTTTCTCCTCTGATGAATTATACAGTAGAATGTTATAACTATCATAATTTTGGGCACATTGCAAGAAACTGTAGAAGTACATTTGCATCAAATCAGTTTTAGGGAAGAAAATTTCAACCAAATAGGATGAGACAAAATAGAAAACTTCCCGAAAAACATGCACAAGCTATTGATAAGGGAAAGGCAAAACAAGAGCCCAAAACTACTATCAAAATGGAGTGGAAAGAAAAAGAGCGACTTAAGGAAGAAAAGGAATCCTTAATCGTACAAACAACATTTAAAGCACAGAATAAATATGTACCATGGATACTTGATAGTGGATGCTCCAGTCATATGACAGGTGACAAACAAAAATTTGAGAAGTTACAGAAATATGAAGGTGGTTCAGTAAAGTTTGGAAATAATGATGGAGCTAAGATAGTTGGCAAAGGTTCAGTTAAAATTAGTGATAGAAAAATTAAGTCAGAAGAAGTCTTGTTTGTGGATGGTTTGAAACATAACTTGTTGAGCGTAAGTCAGATTTGTGATAAAGGTCATGAAGTAGTTTTTATGAAGCAGGGTTGTGAAGTCAGAAAAACAAACAGTGGAAAATTGATAGCAACTGGATCAAGGACATCTGGCAACCTGTACACGCTCTCAGAGACTTCAGAAGGAGCTTGTTTTATTGGACAGGAAGAAGAAAATTGGTTGTGGCACAAGAGACTCGGTCATATCAGTTTTGATAATCTAGTAAAAATCAACTCAAAAAGGGCAGTGAGAGATATTCCCACCATCAACAAACCTGCAAACAACATTTGTGCTTCATGCCAAAAGGGGAAGCAAACTAGAGTCACATTCAAAACAAAAGAGTACTACACAAGCAAACCTTTGGAACTAATACACACTGATTTATGTGGACCCATGAGAACACAAAGCATAAATGGTGACAAATATTTTATGTTGTGCATTGATGACTATTCCAGAATGACATGGATATTTTTCTTGAAGCATAAATCAGAAGCTTTTGAAATGTTCAAGACTTTCAAAAACCATGTTGAGAATGAAACAGGAAAGAGGATCAAATGTTTAAGATCAGATAGAGGAGGAGAATTCATTTCAGAGGAGTTTACAGAGTACTTGTGAAAAATACGGTATTAGGAGACAGTTTTCAGCAGCCAAGACACCTCAGCAGAATGGAGTGGTAGAAAGAAAGAACAGGACAAGTGCAGGAAATGGCACGGACTATGTTGGCTGAAAGTAGAGTAGCAGATAGATTTTGGAAAGAAGCAGTCCATACTATGGTGTATATCCAAAATAGGTACATGCTGAGAACACATGAAAGCAAAACTCCTTATGAGTTGTGGTTCGGTAAAAGGGCAACAACAAAATACCTCAAAGTTTTTGGCAGCAAGTGCTACATCAAAAGAACTCGAAGATAATCTTGGTAAGTTTGAAGATAGAGCGGATGAAGGTATTTTTGTTGGTTATTCATCAAAAAGCAAAGCTTACAAATGCTACAACAAGAGGCTAAAGAAAATTGTGGATAGTGTCGATGTTAAATTTGATGAAGGTAGAGAATGAGTAATTAGCTATGAAAAGAACTACCCAATTTATGAAGAGGTTATTGAAGGAGATGAGGAAAACGAAATGGAAAAGATACAAAAAATTGACTCAGATGATTTAAGTTGTGATTCAGAAGTGGAAGAAAATAAGAAATTCAAAACAGAGCAATGGCAGAAAAATCATCCTAGAGAGCAAATAATTGGAGACCCCAAAGTTGGTGTTCAGACAAGAAGAAGAGTAGTAAGTAACTACTCTCTATTATCCAGCATTGAGCCCAAAAATGTTGTTGACGCAAGCAAAGATGAAAGTTGGATGAAGGCAATAAATGAAGAATTAGATCAGATCGAGAAAAATGAAACTTGGGAGTTAGTACCTAGACCTGCAAATAAAAATATAATCGGGACTAAATGGATTTTTCGAAACAAATTGAATGAAGACGGACAGGTAGTCAAAAATAAAGCAAGATTGGTATGTAAGGGTTATGCACAAGTTGAAGGCATTGACTTTGAGGAAACTTTTGCACCAGTAGCTAGACTAGAGGCAATTAGAATGTTTCTGGCTTTAGCAGTCTACAAGAATTTCAAAGTTTATCAAATGGATGTGAAATCAGCATTTTTGAATGGGAAACTTGAAGAAGAGGTTTATATTGAGCAACCGGATGGTTTCCAACTTGGTGATGATCCCAACTTGGTTTGCAAGTTGAAGAAAGCATTATATGGCTTAAAACAGGCACCCCGAGCATGGTATGCAAGGCTAGACAACTATCTCACTCAACAAGGGTTTAAGAAAGGTATGGTGGATAGTAATTTGTATGTCAAAATAGAAAATGGGCATCTTATTGTTCTTGTTGTATACGTAGATGATATCATATTTGGTAGCAACAAAGATGAGTCATGTAAAGATTTAGCAAATAAGATGCAGAAAGAATTTGAAATGTCAATGATTGGTGAACTTTCGTATTTCCTCGGGTTGCAAGTTAATCAAAATAAGAAGGGCATATTTATTTCTCAAGTTAAATATGTGAAAGAGATGTTAAAAAAGTTCACAATGGAGGATTGTAAGCCAGTTAGCACTCCCATGACGACAGGTTGCAAGTTGAGCAAGGATGACAAATCTCCACCTATTGATCAAACCATGTACAGATCTATGATTGGGAGCTTACTGTACCTGACAGCTACTAGACCAGATATTTTGCAGGCAGTATGCATGGTAGCACGATTTCAGGCTAATCCCAAGGAGACTCATGTGACAACAATGAAGAGGATTCTTCGGTACCTCAAGGGTACTATGGAGTATGGGTTATGGTATCCGAAAGGTAAAGACTTCACCCTTATTTCGTATTCGGATGCAGATTGGGCAGGATGTGTAGATGACAGAAAGAGTACCAGTGGAGGTGCATTCTATCTTGGAGACAGATTGGTCACGTGGCACAGTAAGAAACAAGAGTCAGTTTCTTTATCGACAGTAGAGGCAGAATATATTGCAGCGACAACATGTTGTACGCAGGTATTGTGGATGAAACAAACCCTGAAAGATCTTGGTATTAGCTTCAGTGAGCCAATATCAGTTAAGTGTGATAACACCAATGCCATTAACATCTCCAAGAATCCGGTTATGCATTCACGCACAAAACACATTGCTATCAGGTATCACTTTTTGAAGGAGAAAGTTGCGAAAGGTGAGGTTAAGTTGGATTTTGTTCCAACTACAGAGCAAGTAGCAGATATCTTCACAAAACCATTGCCCAAGGAAGTTTTTGAGTACCTTCACAATAAATTGGGAGTGGTCACACTTCCCAAGAATTGACTAGCTACAGGGATCACATTCTCAGGGGGAGCATTTAAGTATTTGATTATCTTTTTGCTCATGTTCATGATTTTTGCTAAGTGTAATAAATTTTGCCTGAGAATGTTGTGCATGGACTCAGGGGAGTCTACAGTAGCCCTTTGGTATTATTGTCAAAGGGGGAGAAGAGTTACAGGAAATTGCACATGTGTTGCCAACAATTCCAAAGGGGGAGATTGTTGAGCAAGGTGCAACAACAATATTGTCATTGTTGTCAACACAGTCAGATAGATCTGTTGATGCAGTGGATAGGAAGTTCAAAAGCTATTCAGATGCATAAGATAGGAGTTCAAAGGTTATTCAGAGTATGTACAAGTGATTTTCCAAGAAGACCGAAGTGGCCCATATGCAAAAGATCAAAGAAAAAGACAAGTAAGAAAAGTGTCGCGATATCGCGACATATACAATAGGCAAGAAAAACTGTCACGATTTCGCGACATGTTGGAAGAGAGAGAAAAAGCAAGAAAAATTGTCACGATTTCACGACATGTTGGAAGAGAGAAAAAGCAAGAAAAACTGTCATGATTTCACGACATGTTGGAAGAGAAAAAGAAGTGGAAAAACTGTCGTGATTTCGTGACATGTTGGAAGAGAAAGAAAAAGTAGGAAAAACTGTCACGATTTCGTGACATGTTGGAAGAGAAAAAGGCAAGTGGAAAAACTGTCATGATTTCGCGACATGTTGGAAGAGAAAGAGAAAGCAGGAAAAAGTGTCACGATTTCGCGACAAGTTCGAAGAAAGAGAACAAGTAAGAAAAGTGTCATGATTTCGTGACATGTCGCATTTTCGCGACTAAAATAGGAGAGAGAAAGTAAGTTTGAAAAGTGTCACGATATCGCGACATGTCGCATTTTCGCGACAAAAGAAAGAGAGGAAATGTAGGAAAGCAAAACTATCATGATTGTAATCGAATGCAGTCACATCAACAAAAAATAATGCAGGACAAATAATTAAAACAATTATTAAATTGAAGCATTCAACCTTTCAACATATTCAAATCACATAATATATAGAAAGGGAATAGGAAGAAAGTCGACAAAGGAGAGATAAGGGGAAATAGGAGATAAGGAGGGAGAAGATAGGGGAAAGAAAGGCGCGGAGGGATAAGGAGGTTGGAGGGATAAGGGAAAGGGAGGAAAAAGGAGGGATAAGGAGGAGGGAAAATAGGAGATTAGGGGAGACAAAATAGGAGATAGACTGCCGACAAATTCAAAAACAAATTCTGCCGACAAATGTAGGGAGATTTCACACTGAAGCTTAGAAAAGAGATTTTTCTAAGCCAGTTTTGAAACAACCCTATTCACACTTGTAACATTCTCCCCCTTAAAGTTGAGAGGACTGACTACACAGTCTCTCAGCTTTACAAATTGAGCTTTTGTCATCGCCTTGGTGAAGATGTCAGCGACGTTCTCCAAAGTGTGACAGTATTGAAGCTCAACAATTTCATGTTCCACCATATCTCTGATGAAGTGGTACTTCATATCAAAATGCTTGGTTCTGCTATGGTGGATAGGATTATATGCCAACTGAATGGCACTGATGTTGTCGCAGGAGATTCTGGTCGGACCACTTTGCTGTTCTCCAATCTCTTCTAGTACTTTCCTTAGCCACAAGGCTTGAGTACTTGCATAAGTAACTGCTATATATTTCGCTTCTGTTGAAGATAGCGCTACTACTGTCTGCTTTTTTGAACTCCAAGTTATTAGTCCTGATCCAAGACTAAAATAGTTTCCTGATGTTGACTTCCTGTCATCAATATTGCTACCCCAATCACTATCACTGAAGCCTACAAGCTTGATAGTGTTACATTTATGGTACTGGATTCCAAAATCCAATGTACCCTTCACATATCTCAAAATTCTTTTAGCTGCCTTCAAATGCAGCTCTGAGGGGTTAGACATAAATCTAGAAACAAGAGATACAACATACTGAATATCTGGTCTGGTGTTGGCGAGAAACATCAAACTCCCAACCATGCTTCTGAAAGTGGTCACATCAACTTTCTGTGCTCCATCATCTTTGCTTAGTTGGATCCCATGTCCAACTGGAGTTGCAACTGGTTTGCAATGCTCCATAGCAAACTTCTTGATCATGTCCTGAGCATACTTATGTTGACAGATGAAGATCCCTGTATCTGATTGATGAACTTCCATTCCAAGATAGTAGTGCATTAATCCAAGATCCTTCATCTCAAACTGCGTCATCATGGAGTGTTTGAACTCCCTATTCATTTTTCTCATTACTACCCATAAAAATAAGATCATCCACATACAAACAAACTATGAGGATGTCTTTACCTTGCTTTAGGTAGTAGAGTGTGGGTTCATTTTTGCTCCTTGTGAACCCATATTCTTTGAAGTACCCATCAATGCGTGAGTACCAAGCTCTTGGTGCCTCGTTTGAGGCCATAGAGTGCCTTCTTCAATCTGTAAACAAGGTGTTCCTTACCTTGCACTTCAAATCCCCGTGGCTGCTCAACATACACTTCTTCTCTCAAGTAACCATTGAGAAATGCACTCTTCACATCCATGTGTTGTACTTGCCATCCTTTATGTGCAGCTAAGGCAAGAACTGTTCTGATTGTCTCCTGTCTGCTACAGGAGCAAATGTCTCTTCATAATCTATTCCATACTTCTGAGTAAAACCCTTTGCCACTAACCTTGCCTTATGCTTCTCAATGCTTCCATCAGCATTAAACTTGGTCTTGAAGATCCATTTACAACCAACACATTTCTTTCCTTTCGGAAGCTTCACGAGCTCCCAAGTGTCGTTGTTTTTTATAGAGGTTATCTCCTCTTCCATGGCATCTTGCCAAATCTTCTGAGTACATGCCTTCTCATAACTAGAAGGTTCAAGTTGTGCACTAGTTAACAAAGCATAGTTAACTTGATCTCCTCTGGGTTCTTGTTGGGATTCATCATCACCATACAAGTGCATGCTTTCTAATCTATGTAAAACATATTCCATTTCACTAGCTTGACTCCTAGTATATCTTCTTGAAAAATTCTTATCCAACATCTCGAGATGATGGATGATACTCGTAAAGTTCTCTTACCTTTGGATGGAACATCAATATCCATTGGTGAGGAACTTACCGATCGCTGTGGAGAAGGACTTGGTGAAGCAGCTTGAATCAGAAGATGGACTTGGTGGATGTGTGGGCGGAGACCGCTTTCCTTTCGTGGTAGTCGTGGTTGCACCTCGCCGAGCAACTACATCGCTGGCTTCAACATCATCGTATATTTGGGGCTTACCCCACTCTCCCCTTCATCAAAAATCACATCCCTTGAAACCACTATCTTTCGAGTTGTAGGATTGTAGAGTCTATAACCCTTTGTGTTTTCACAATATCCTACAAAAATGCAAGCCTGACTCTTTGGATCTAACTTCTTTCTCACCTCATCAGAATGTGAGCATATGCCAATGAACCAAATACTCGAAATACTTCACATTTGGTTTCTTACCATACCAGGCTTGGTAAGGTGTCTTCCCTTTCAAACTCGAAGTAGGACTTCTGTTCAAGATGTGAACACTAGTCCTTGTTGCATCTCCCCAATATGCATTACTCAAATGCTTTGTCTCAAGCATTGATCTCGCCATCTCCACAATGGTGCGATTCTTTCTTTCTGCTACACCATTCTGTTATGGAGTGTAGGCAATTGTGAACTGCCTCTTGATGCAATGATGTTTACAAAAATTCAAAAACCGATTAGAGGAGTATTCTCCTCCTCTATCTGATCTAAGACATTTTATAGAATATCCACTCTCACTTTCAACTTTTGCTTTAAAATCAACAAAGCATGCAAATGCTTCATCCTTATGCTTCAAAAAGTATATCCAACACATTCTTGTGCAATCATCAATGAAAAGTAGGAAGTAAGAGTGATTACCTAGACTCTTGGTCTGCATCGGACCACAGATGTCTGAATGTACCAACTGAAGAGGATAGCTGGCCCTCCATGCTTGTCCACGAGGAAATTTCGATCTGGCATGCTTGCCCAAGGCACACCCTTCACAGACTTCCTTACTATCTTGAACTTTGGGAAGTCCAATCACCATTGCTTGTGAAGTTAGCAATTTCAAACTTGCAGAATTCAAGTGACCATATCTCAAGTGCCATAGGACACTTGGATTGGTAATAGCTACATTTGCTAACTTATTTCCTCCCGGCTGGCCAAACTTCAAAGGAAATAATCTATTTTTCGACATTGGCACTTGTGTAATGATTCTATTACTATTGTTTTTGTCAAAAATGGTGCATTTACCCTCATCAAAAATCAACTTATAATTCTTTTCAAGCATTTGACCAACACTTAACAGATTGTGTTGAAGATGAGGAGTGTAATAGATATCACTTACATGTTTTATGCCTTCTTTTGTTGGAACCGCCATAGCTCCAATGCCTTCAACTGCCAATGACTTGTCATCTCCCAACCGAATGCTGGATTTGTATGAGGAGTCTATCTTAGCAAAGAGTTCTTCTTTGCCACTCATGTGATTTGAACACCCTGTGTCCAAAATCCATGTATCATTCAAATTTTGCTCTGTCTGGCCATAAGAGAGAAAGAGATTTGAGGACTCTTCCTCTTCTCCAAAATTCCCAAACTGACTGCTGCTCTGGTTGCTGCTGCTTCCTTGCGAAGTCTTTGACCAACAATCACGAGCATAATGGCCAGGTTTGCCACAATTGTAGCAAACTTGCTTTGATTTGTCTCCTCCTTTTCCTTTTCCAGATTGTTTCCCTCTGTATTGTCGTTGTCCTCCTCTATTCTGGTTTCCACCTCTATTGGATGATCCTCCTCTGTTAGGAGTTCCCCCTCTTTGATTATTCCCGCCTCTGCCTCTTTGTTGACCTCTCGCCTCGGCCTCTACCTCTTCCTTCATGTGTGGCAAAAGCTTTGTCATCTCCTCCATAACTCGGTGGTAGGAGTTTCTTGCAACCTCTCTTCATGTGAGAGAAGTGAACCAGTTAATGCATCAAAAGACAATGTAGATAAGTCTTTTGATTCTTCAATAATTATTGCAACAGAATTCCATTTTGGAAGAAGTGTTCTCAACACTTTCTTCACCATCATCTCTGGCTTGATATCCTCCCCTAGTGTGACCATTTTGTCGACTACTGCTTTCACTCTCACACAGTAATCACCGACTCTTTCATTTTCCTGCATCTTGAGATTCTCAAAATCTCGTTTCAAAGTTTGCAGTTTTACCTGCTTCACTTGGTCACTGCCTCTATAGCTCTCTTTTAAGGCATTCCATGCATCTTGTGCAATTACATATGATGCAACCCTAGGGAAGATAGTTTTATCTAAAGCAAAGATGAATGTGATATAAGGCAAAAGCATTATTCTTTTGTGCTTCTTTTCTTGTCTTTTTATCAGCATTAGAAAATGCTGCCCATTCAGCAGTAGTTGGTTCTGTATAACCTTCCTCAACTACATCCCAAAGACCTTTTCCTATCAACAAAGTCTTCATTTTTATAGACCAGTATTCATAGTCACTACCATTAAATTCAGGGATTGGTAGACTAGTGTTTGCAGCCATTGCAGAATAAAAACAAACTTTTATTCGAAGCAAACAAGTACTTTTATTGAGGCAAACTGGAAATACAAAGTAGAATGCAGTACAGAATGATTTAATAATTTAAATCAAATCTCGCCTTCTTAGTACATTCATGTTCTGCTTCAGAACTGCTGCTAATGATGATGAACTCAGGTTTCACTTCCACTGGATCTGCTGCTGCTTCTTCTTCTTCTTCTTCTTCCTCTTCTTCTGCTTCTGCTGGTTCAGGTTCAAGCTCAGGAGAGCGTGGTGTATAGCCCACACTCAATTCATCTGTTGGCACACCTGGTGTATAACTGGCACCAGTTTGTACGTCCGAAACAAATTGCACGGTTTCGGATTCTTCAATTCTCTGTCCGAAGATATTGTCTTCGGAGTCTGCTTCGTATCCTGAATCTGGCTTTCTTAGGTGAGAAATCACCTGATTCTCCAACTGACTAAATACAGTATGCAGACTAGTTCGACGAACCCTTTCATCAAAGGATTCCGACGATTCTCTCTTCAAAAGAGAGAGAAGTGCATGATAACACCCTTCAGATCGGAACATCTACCATTTCCACAAGCAAATTAATTCTCCTTTCACAAATTCTCTTTAAAAAGGTTAAAAATTTTATAAAGTTTTTTAAATAAATTTAATAATTTTTTATATTTTTTAAATTACCTTTTAAATTAATTTATTTAAAAAGATAATTTTAAAAAAAATATAAATAAAAATTATTAAATAAATTAAAAAAAACTTTAATAAAAATTAAAAAATTTAAAAAAAATTTTAAAAAAATTTTTACCTCGTCGCGATTTGAAACCGTGACCTCCCTGAGCATGACAATAAGCTATGCCGCTATGCCAAGCGGCCGATGTGAAATGACAAAGGGCCACAACCCTTAAATACTGTGGCGACACGATATTTAAAAAAAAAAAATTGATTGACGGCCTGCGGTGGGATTCGACCCCCGCACCTCCTCACAGCCAGCAAACGAAGCTAACCGCCACGCCAAACGGGCGGATGTGAAATGAAGGGAGCGAGGGGGTTTTAATTTAATGACGGGCACTTTTTTTTTTTTAAATATGTGGGATTATCCCACATGCGCGATGCAATCGCGCAGTGAGGGTTTTTAATCCTCACCTCACATATTTCGATCGCCTTCGGGTTCGACCAATCAAGCGTCCACTGCATCGCCACGCGCTCGTGCAATCGCCACCGCTAATCTCGCCACGTGTCACGATCCGCTACGCCACGTGTCACCTCTGGACGCCACCGCCACGTGTCACCTCGATCGCCTCGCCACTCCCTACCTCAGGATCCATGCCTAAATTGCCTCGGGATCCATGCTCGAGCCTGCTCGTGATCCCCCTCGGATCCGAGCCCTGCTACGAACTGCTTCAGGATGCGCGCCTGGTCGCGCCTCGGAACCGTGCCCGTGCTGACCTAACTTCGCCTCGAGAACCGTGCCCGACAGACGACGAAGTCTGGCTCTGATACCAGATATGAAATCCGAATGCAGTCACATCAACAAAAATAATGCAGGACAAATAATTAAAATCTTTATTAATTTGAAGCATTCAACCTTTCAACATATTCAAATCACATAATATATAGAAAGGGAATAGGAAGAAAGTCGGCAAAGGAGAGATAAGGGGAAATAGGAGATAAGGAGGGAGAAGATAGGGGAAAGAAAGGCGCGGAGGGATAAGGAGGTTGGAGGGATAAGGGGAAGAGGAATTCACGGAGGGATAAGGAGGAGGGAAAATAGGAGATTAGGGGAGACAAAATAGGAGATAGACTGCCGACAAATTCAAAAACAAAATCTGCCGACAAATGTAGGGAGATTTCACACTGAAGCTTAGAAAAGAGATTTTTCTAAGCCAGTTTCGAAACAACCCTATTCACACTTGTAACAATGATTTCATGACAAGTTCAAAGAAAGAGAACAAGTAAGAAAAGTGTCACGATTTCGTGACATGTCGCATTTTTGCGACTAAAATAGGAGAGAGAAAGTAAGTTTGAAAAGTGTCACGATATCGCGACATGTCGCATTTTTGTGACAAAAGAAAGAGAGGAAGCGTACGGAAGCAGAACTATCATGATTTCGTGACAAAAGCAGAAATCAAGACTTCAAAAGCAGAAGTGTCACAATTTCATGATAAAAGCAAAAAAGTAAAGTACGAAAGCAGAATTGTTTCAATTTCGTAACAAAAGTAGAGAAGAAGAATTCGAAGGCAAAAGTGTCACGATTTCACGTCAAAATAAAAGAAGTAAAGTATGGAAGCAGAAGTGTCATGATTTTGTGATAAAAGCAGAGAAGAAGACTTCAAAGGCAGAAGTGTCACAATTTTGTGACAAAAGCAAAGAAGCTAAGTATGGAAGTAGAAGTGTTGTGATTTCACGACAAAAGCTAAGTTGAAGACTATGGAGGCAGAAGTGTCGTGATATCGTGACAAAAACAAACTCGAAGTCTATGGAAGCAGAAGTGTCATGATATCATGACAAAAGCAAAGACAAAGTATATGGAGGCAAAAATGTTGTGATATCATGACAAAAGAAAATACGAAGTCTGCGAAGGCAAAAATGTCATGATATCATGACAAAAGAATAGAGAAAGCGTACGGAGGCTAAAGTGTCATGATATCCATTGAAACCGATGAAGACCAATGACAGCCGACTAAAATTAGGGTTTACAGTTGTTATGACAATCGACTAAGATTAGGGTTTTCATCATAAAAATATTGTTATAAAAGGAGGGTTTTTTGGAGAATTGAAGAATAGTCGAATGTGTGCGAAATACAGTTGTTGTGCATAGAGAGCAAGTCGTGTTGAATCATGCTAAGTGCAAAATTTGCAAAGAGAGCAGAGTGCGTGAAAGGGAGAAGATGATTGTGAAGTTCGACTATAACAAAGCAAAGTGTGCGAAGTGATTGCGCAAAGAGAGCAGAGTGCGCAGAGAATGCAAAGGTGAAGAAGACCAGTCAGGGTCTTACAAAAGCAAAGGTATCTTACTATCAAACTTATAGATTCAAATTGAAGTCTAGGTTGCAGCTTGGCATCAGGGGTTGGTACTCGTTTTTGTTGGTGCAGATAAATTAGGGGTTGTTGCTCCTTCCAATTGGTGCTGGTAAATCAGGGGTTGGTGCTCCTTATAGTGTGTGCTGGTAAATTGATTGTAAAGTTGGTGCTTTGCAAAGGCTGGATTTGGATGGTAGTCCAAGAAGTCAATTTTTGAGGAGTAGCCACATTGGTGAACCTCATTAAATCTTGTGTTGTGTGATGCTCTTTTGTTATACTTGTTGTATCTAGTAATAAGTTTTAATTGCTACGATATTAAGAGCTATAAATTCAAGTTTAAAGAGCTACACTGATTCACCCCCCTCTTAGTGTCATTGTAAGACTAACATCTTTGTCTTGACCTCATTGGTCTCCTATTCTGATTGTTGTTCCATCTGTATCTTCTTTGTGCATTGTTCCTATTTTTATTGAATTCTTCATTGTCCAACTCATACTTTGAGGTTTAACTTTATTTTATACTATCTTCTTCTGAAGTATCTTCATCTGAAGTTTCTTCTCATCTAAAACTTGAAGTTGACTTTCCTTCCCATTTATTTTGAGTCTATTCAAATCCAAGACCTATTTTTCTTGATGTAGGATTTTTTATCTTGATGAACTTATCCAAGTTATTTGAGCTATTTTTGAACCCTTTCATATTTACCTTGGAGTATTCTAAATATTCTCTTAGTAGTGCCACTTCTTGTGCTAACTTCTCACATTCCAAGATCTTTGCTTCTAACTTATATTTGAACCTCTTTGCCTTAGCTTTTGATTTTTCTAAATCCTCTATGATCAATCTTCTCTCTTCATCACATTCTTGAAACTAAATTTCAAGTTTAGGGTGTTGCTTTCTTACCTTATTTGCTGTTTCAAGAGCATAGATAAGTTATCCTTTGAGATCATAACCATTCTTTTTTGAGTATTCCTCTATTTTTTTACCTTTGTCCTCGTCTTTATTTTCTATTGGCTTGTCTTCTATATGATCACTTTATTCTTCTTCTAATGCCATTAGAATATTTTCATCTGGTCTTTCAAGTGCAAATTCATATTCATCATCACTAAAACTATAGCCATTCCTTGTACAATCATATTCAAGATATCCAAAGTTACCACATCTAAAATACTTGAGAATTACTAGAGTCCTATTCTTAACTTGTTATTTTTCATCAATCATAAAAAAAATTTCATATCTATCATTGTCTAAAAAAATTTATATATTTGATCAAGGGTAATTTCCAATGGTTTTTGGAAATGCTTTTATATTAGTTTCTTGCCAACCTTAATACATCGGCACTAGCACCTTCATGAACGTCGATGAAATTATAAGGCTTAAAAGCCTTTTATTTTTAAAACCCAACTTTGGGTTTATTAAAATATCTTTAGACTTTATAAAACCCACTTTTTCTTTATAAAACATTATAATAAGAATTATAAATGTTTTATTTAGGTTTTCACCATGGCACATTTAATATTATAATAACCATTTTTATAATATTATACCTTTGATAAAGTACCTTTAATATTTATTTATAAAATTTAAATTCACACTGGTTTTAAATAATTTATAAAATAAATATTATAACTCCTTTTTTACTTCTATCTTTTTCACTGTTTCACTTGATCTTTGGCCTTCTTCCTGGATATCAAATATCCAATTTTATCTCCTTTGTTTCCTGCTAAAACATTTGGTATTAATGATGACTTCATCCGGTGACATCAATGATAACTTTGACTTAGGGACTCAAAATTTCCAACAATCTCCTCCTTTGTCATTGATGGCAACCCATCTAGGACATTGCTCCCCCTGGCTCAACGCTCTCTCAAATATCAAATTTCTCCCCATATCAGATCTCTCCCCAATACACAAATATCTCCCTTTTTGACATCAATGGCAAAGGGTCACCTTTGGGGCTCGGGGATAAGAATGAGCCTCTTAGATTATTCCCTCTCCCACCTCCTCATGAGGTGGTTAATTCTGGGGTGGAAGTATTTCTACTCCACGAAAGCACTGTTCTTTACCTTTATTATTTTCCCTTATTTTTTGAGTTTCCTGAATCCTCTAATTGTTTCTATCCAAATCATCCCTGTTCCTATCATCATTCCTGTTCCTGTCATCATTTCTATTCCTGTTTCTGTTCTTGTTCACATCTAGGTTCCTATTACTGTTCCTATTCTTGTTCTCATCAATGTTCTTGTTCTTGTTCCTGTTCATCTTCCTGTTCCTATTCATATCTATTTTTGAAATATCTGCTCTACACCACTTTGCTTCGTGACCATCATTATTACACTTATAACACTTAATGTTATTATTCCTTGTAGGTGAAAATGTCTTAGGATTTTTCTTAGTGAAGTCATATCCTCTTATTTTATGAACCCTGCAATTCATTACCTTTGTGACCAAAGTGATTACATGAGTAACAATACCCATGAAAAAATAGTCCATTCCCATATTTTTGCCTTTCATATGTCATGCATTGTGAAGCCATGTGCCCAACCCTGTGACATGAGAAAAATATTCCATTGAAGATACCTTGCCTAGACCCCATTGGTCTCTTAGTATCTTCTACCTGATTCCTGTCCCATTTGTTTCTTACTTGTGCATTTTTCCTTTTCTTGTTGAACTTTCTATCGTCCAACTTATCCTTGGAAGTCTCACTCTCTCTTTTAATTACTTCTTTTGACTCTTCTTATTTACTGGTGTTTGAGCTTGACTCTCATTTTTCTACTTTTTGTTTCTCTTGTTCTTATTTAGAACTAAGTCCTGTTATGGTGACTGATGAACTTTGTGCATTGATAATCCTATCCAAAGTATTTGATTTTTCCTCAAACTTGTGTAGCTTGTCCTTAGAATATTTTACTTCCATATTTATTGAAACTATCTCATGCTCTAATATTTCACACTCTAGATCTTTTGTCTTTAATTTTTTGGCCATACCTTCTTCAATTTTCCTTGTCTCTTCAACTTTGATTTTGAAGTTGGTGAGTTCCTGTAAAAGCCTTGCTTTTGCTTTTTCATCTTCTTGAGATTGAACTCTTAATACTGAGTTCTCCCTTTTTAATTCTTCAAGAGTAACCATAAGCCTTTCACATTATATCTCTTTTACCTTTGACTATTCTACCATACATTTTTCAACTCTTCTTGCCTTTTCAACCTTATCTCTAAAGTCAAAGAGATCCTGTAGAAGCTTTGTATTATTTTTATCATCTTCTTGTATTTGAGCTTTCAATTCTAAATTCTCTATTTTTAATTCAACAAGTTCCTTAAGAGCGGCTTCCTCCTTTTTTTTTTTTGAATATTTCTCTTCTTTCTTTCTTTGATCTTCTGTAGGAACTAATACTGAAAGTAGAATTTTTCTTCGTACCTATTTTTATTGTTCCTACTATTATTTCTTGCACCAAACTCTAGGATTTCATTTCCAAAAATATCATATTCATCTTCACTGCTACTAAACCCATTGAAATAACCGGCATCATGGTTGGTTTTACCATAAAAAAACATTCTTGTGGACAATAAGCTATATGGTTACATGTGTTCCCACATCTGGTACAAAAATTTATCAATTTGATCTTTTATCTACTCCTTAATTCATCTCTTGAATCTATTTTCATTCTTCCTCCCAAAAAAATAATATCAAAATCATCTTCTTTTTCTTTCATGACCATGTGTGTTCTTTTCTTCTTGTGTCTCATGGTTATGACTTTGCCTTTCTTTGTTATTTGTGTTCTTGTAAGATCTTCCTTCAAGTTGTCAAACCTTTTTTGAAGGAACCAACTCTGATACCAATTGAAGAACACAAGCTTATATTGAGAGAGGAGGTGAACAGTATAAGACAAATTTTTACTTTTCTTTCCCAAACAACATTAATCAATATAATCAATGGCAATATCAATAACAATAAAAAAAGCAATGCATAAATAATCACACACAATAGAGACACCAATTTAACATGGTTCACCCAATGTGGGTTACATCCACAGAGAAAATATTTTTTCTAAATATTTCTCGAATAATATTTTTGGGAATCCTTTCCAATTACAATGTTTATGGACCTCTATAGAAAGAATATGTTGATCCCCTAAATATGTTTTGCGGATCTCTATCCATAGGATAACTCCTCCTCTACTCTGGCTGGTGATCCTCTAGAAGACACTGCCTCCACTACACTAATTGGTGGATCTCTCTCCACTTGAAGAATATTATCCTCACTTAGAAGACCTATCCTCAATGTCCTGGTTGATGGATATCTATCCATTGGAGACTCTTTCCTCTCTACTCTATCACCTCCAAAGCTCTATATCAATTCCATACTAAACACAGTCCAGTCAGTCTAGAAAAATTCTTCTCAAATCTTGCATTAAACACAGTCCAATTGGTCTAGCACAAGTCTACTCAACAAATCTTCTCAAGTTTGTACTAAACACAGTTTATTCTATCTAGCATAAATTTTCTCAATCTCTATATTTGGTCTGGCATAAACCTATCCTCAAATCTACACCAAACTTTGCTCTCAAATCTACACTAAACACAGTCCAGTCGGTCTAGCACAAATATATCTTCAATATCTATTCTAAAGCCCTAACTCAAGGCCTGATTCAACACTTCTGGATCTACCCCAAATATTAACTCAAGGTTTGAACAAATAAATCAACTCTTCTCTCAAGTCTTCTCAAATACTTATCTCAAATATGTCTTGCAAGCTTCCTCAAAATCTCACACCA
Source organism: Wollemia nobilis (assembly GCA_028583015.1). Taxonomy (NCBI): domain Eukaryota; kingdom Viridiplantae; phylum Streptophyta; class Pinopsida; order Araucariales; family Araucariaceae; genus Wollemia; species Wollemia nobilis. The sequence continues at coordinate 1,302,477 of JAQPPZ010010331.1, read as the reverse complement.
AACTATCCACAAGTCCTCTCTAGAACTTGCTCAAATATGCTCAATAGGTCCACACAAAACCTGCTCAAATATGCTCAATAGGTCCACACAAAACTTGATCAAATTTTCTCAATAGGTCCACTCATATTATGTCCAAATCTACTCAACAGGTCCACTCAGAACCTATCCAAATATGCTCAACAAGCTCACACAGAACTTGCTCAAATCTGCTCAATAGGTCCACACAGAACCTGCACAACTCTACTCAACAAGCTCACACAGAACTTGTCCAATCTCATAGAAACATAAAGAGAATTGTTAGAGACTCAATATGTTCTATTCTCAAAAACTCAATCTCTTTCTCAACTCAATCTCATAGAACTTGGAAGCATTAAGAGAATTGTTAGAGACTCAATATGTTCTATTCACAAAACTCAATCACTTTCTCAACTCAATCTCATAGAAGCATAAAGAGAATTTTTAGTGACTCAATATCTATTCTCACAAACTCAATTACATTCTCAACTCAGAATATAGAATAGTTTATTTGAAACTTGAAAAATCACTCCATATATCCACTTGACTAGCCTCAATCAACTCTACTCAACCAATCACTTCAAGAAACAACACTTGCTCACAAACCCTAGTCCAAACATGTATCATCCAACTCAAAATATTTCCAACAATGCTCAACAACAAATCTCACATAAAAATGATACTCATGATCTTTTCAAACCCTAGTTCAAGTTCTTTGTATAACAACTCACTTCAAAAACCATGCTCATCAAACAATGTTTTAATCACAACTCTCAATTTCAAAAAATATTGAAGCATTAACTCAAACACTTCACTCAACCAATGATCTCAACAAAAATGCTAATAAAACAAGGTTTTAATCTCAACTCTCAAATAAGAAAACCTTGAAGCAATAACTCAAACACTTTTGAAAAGGAAACCCTAATCAAGTCCTTTTCACTCCAAACTTAATTTTCAATAAAGCCAATCAATCAACTCAACCAAGAAGGAATTTACCCATACCTTTTTGATGCCAAGGAGTTGTTCTCACAAATTTGACACTCATAAATTTCTCTTTCCAATCACAAAAGGGTTAGAAGACTTGAGTAATACCACACTATAAAAATAATAACTCAATAACACCTTATTACTCCAACTCAATAATAGAAATTAATTCACAATTACCTTGATTCTCAATAATGTCAATACTATCCTTCACAAACTCCTCATAACCCCTAATGACAAGTTTTAATTAAATTACCCCACTAAAATAAATCCACTTTAATAAAAAAACTTTATGCAAGCCTTATATAAAATAAAATTAATCATAACCCCATTTTAATTTCCCTAAGGCTTACCACATCATATAACACCCTTATAACTCCACATGGGCAATTCAAAATACTTTACAAAAATTAAACTTGCCTTGGAGGATTTAGAACCCTCTATCTCCTACTTTCCTAAGTGCCTTAGCCATGGCCAAATCCATCATTGAGCCACTCACTTGCACAACAACCAACAAGCACAATGTGCTTGTTATCCTTTGTGAAAACTGTAGACACCAAAACAACACCAATCCGATTACGTGACAACGAGCGCTGATCGCATTGACACACACAGTCCCTAGGGCAGCCCCCAGAGGTTAAAAAAGTGGTCCTAACCACTCCCATAGTAGTTTTAAAGGTCAGAGATCAATTTGGCACCTTTTAGGCACTCTGCTTCTTATTTGTTCCACCCAGGGATGAGTACATACGGTACTCGTTCCACCCGGGGACGAATTCCAGCGCTCGCTCCGGGGTGGGACGAATGCCGGGTTTGACCAACAAAAAGTCAAACCTCGGCACATGACAACTCAGAACTACCACTTAGCTCTCCCTTCATGGCATAGGAGTGCGAGTGAGTTCTTTTGACAACTCAGATCTGCCACTTGACTCTCCATTCACTGCATGGGAATGAGAGTGAGCTTTTTAGGACAACTCAGATCTGCCACTTGACCCTCCCTTCATTGCATGGGAGTGAGAGTGGGCTTTTTCATGACAACTCAAATTAGCTACTTAACTCTCCCTTCATTGCATGGGAGTGCGAGTGAGTTCTTTTGGGCATGCGAAGCGATTTGAAAACAGTTAAGAAGCCCTTGATCAGGAAGAAGTCTTCTCTTCACAGAAAAAGCATTCATGCTAAGTAGCACTTTTGCATGTTAATTCAAGAGACCCCTTGGGTCTATAAAATGGTGAGTTTCCTCACCCAAAAGATATACAGAGAAGGAGCATTTTGAGCAACGAAGTGCTGCCCTTTTACTTACTTACGATTTGTGCTTTTACATCCATAATATCTTAATCGAAAGGGAGGTTATTGGGTGACTTTTGGAGGCACGAATCAAGACCCAAAACCCGATTTTTTTGGCCACAATATCCTACCAATTTGCCGACAACACATCACAACAGGTTTCGGACTCATCCCAAGCGGATTGGTGTCGAAACAAAGTCTCAACCGGTGGGTGGTTTGCCTTCGGGCACCCCCTGCCTTATTGCAGGTTTACTCGTCTCACCCCGAAACGAGTACCAAACTATTGCAGGTTTACTCGTCCCACCCCAGAACGAATATGGATCTGTATCAAATTTGGTGATTGTTTCTTTTGCAGTATTTTGCTAGTTACATGATTATGCTTCTATCAAATTTTTAGTCTATTTAGATTCATTTTAATCATTGTTATATTTATCTTTTATATTCATTAACGGTACTCTTTCAGATTTGCGAGTTTCATTATCATACACAGGTGCTACTGACGATTTGTTGTTTCTTTGAACGCAGGAGGAGCAGCAAGGATTAAAGATTCATCAATACCAGTGGCGGCAACACTTTGGCTCGCCCATTTCACATGTGGGCACGCGGAAGGAGGAACACTAAATCCATGATTGTAATTGAAACTATGTTAACGCTCCTACCCCCTAAAAGGGAGGAGACGTCTTTGTAACCGAATTGGAAGAGTATAAATAAAAAGGGTTGTGCTTTCTATACTTCCTTTTATCTCATTTAAATTCGTCTCTTTTCTTTCATTTCATGCATTTCACTTTATAGGACCTTAAGCATTAACTTTGGGTTTTGAATACATCGCATTAGTTTTCCTTTCAATCTTCCGGAATCTCGTGCTTTCAATGGCGATCACGGTGGGACCTCTGTCCTCTATTTTTTTTTAGGTTAGATTTCTGATCTGAAATTGCTTGTTTTGATTACAGGTACCTATTTTTTAGTCATTAGACTATTATTCGTTTCGGTCAGTGACGATTACAGAATTGGGATTCGTCTCACCCAGGGACGAATAGGCATTCGTCCTACCCTGGAACGAATACTGTTCTGATATTCGTCTCACCCAGGGACGAATAGCGTTCTATGCATTTTTTAGAGCAGCAAATCAGAAACATCCTTTTGGGCAGAGAAGAGGTAGGGGTTTTTAACAAGCCTCTATCAAATTTTTGTTTTCTGTTTTCTGATTTTTAGTTTTTGTATGGCTTAGGGAAAGTTTCCTTTTTGTTTTCCTGTTTCATTTTTTGCAAATTAAAATGAACCCCACACATCACGTGGTTACTTAAACCAAGGAGCTGGTCATAAAACCCCAGCCCTTGAGCAAGACCAACAGTGGATTTCATCACCACGTTGGCTTGGATATTTGCATACATTTACCCCGATTGTCACTGTTGCTAGACGTAAATCCTGACGAAAGCTGACCAAGTGTAGCTAGGGTGATTCCTAGCGCATGAGGATAAGTCTTCTATGGTAGGTGTCATAAACAGAGTGATTCCCCTTCCGTACCGCCTATGTTCCACGTATCATCTGCTCTCACGTACCTATAGTCTCCCTCACGTAAGGGCGGGTATATAGAGAGGTTGGTATATCGGTCCGGCAATGGTATATTGAAGGGGCGACCATTTTGGGAGTCATAAGAGCCTTCATAATTGCATTTAAACGGTCTTCACAAAAATCTTCAAAAAAAAAAAAAAATCATCAAAAAAACACACTAAAACCAGTCTAGGACACACCATTAATCTTTAAAAGAGATAATCATTGCTTTGTGTGTGTATGTTCTTTTCTGCTTAGTGTAACAAAAAAAAAATCAAAAAATCATAAACAAAAGATAAAAATCTACGTAGCTTGTAGAGAGTCATTACCATGGTATTCACCCGCAGTCAAGCCCACTCACGGGTAGACGCTACGGAGAATGTCCAAGGAGGCACGAGTCACCTCCGTTATAGTCCCAAGGATTTGGTCATACCACCTTGGCGACCTGACACACAAGGCAGTCCCCTCCACACCTTAACGAAAAGGGACTATAGGGGCACCTCTTCTAGGGGCACTCCTATTCAGCATAGCACCCAACACACACCCTTCCATGAGGGGTACATCCGTAGGAGAGCTCCCTTAGATGCTCGCTATGAGTGGTCACCACGTGATGAAGCGCTAGGTCAACATAGGGTTCGACGGGAGGAACCACATGATTACACTATCCCTCCTTCACCCCCTCTAGTTGTCAGGACTACAAGGACAAATCCAGAGCACAAGGCTCCTCAGGCGGGGCGAGCCAACTCCGCCCGTTCCTTTTTCACTTATGAAAGAGAGCACGAGGAAAACCCTTACCTTCCTCAAGAGCAATATACATCATGGGAGCAATACGCCTCCGCAACTGCTAGCTATCGGGATCACCTACTGAGGCCAAAGCCTCGAGGGAATGCCGCTACCCCCAACAGAGGGAGGCGGCCTATAGAGATCTCGGATCACCACGACCGAGATAGATATCTAGGAGAGGCATCTAGGCCTTCTAGACATGAGACGGCAGGACCAACTATCTTAGAATCTGCCAAGCATATCGCACGTCGGATGCAACTCACGCTACTTGAGCTAGAACGACAACAGTTAGAGCAACGGTATCTTCTAAATAAAGAGTGCATTCAACGCCAGAAGGATGAGTTGTTCCAACACACTATGCAAGCGAGGACTCCAACCCTTCGCACGCATAAGACAAAACATTATGAGGGACACAACCCCTCGATGCGAGATAGGTCACTGTGACCTTATCAAGCGCTACCCCCAATGCCTCCTAGATAGGAGCGGGAGGCTACTCCCCCGATTCCTCAAGCACCCACCCGGGTTCATGGGCCACCCTCAGAAATCCCTCAAGAAGCCTCTGAGGAATCTGAGCAAGAAAAAGAGTGGACTGAAATGCAATACCAAGGTAGGGGGGGTGCTATCCGGCTACCCCTCCATAGGCCCCACGTTCCTCAATAGGAACCAACCAAAGAGGAGGAGCCCAAATCCCTCGATACATGCAAAGCATTAGAGCACTTAGAGTCGATAGAGACCAAGATCTCGGGGTCCCAAAAGCCCAACTTATGCGAGGCTCCTCTTGAAGAGGATCAACCTCTGACCGTAGAGCTACCCGAGGATGAGGTCTTCCATGTCTCAAAATTTCTAGAGAGCTTAATGGAAATATTCCCCTTAGAGGTGCCAATCGAGCAAGCGCCACATCAAAGCAATCAGGTCCCCCCACAACGAGCGGAACAACTCCATGAGGACCACATCAATCTGCTCGAACAAGAAGAGCCTAGCATGTCACAGGCAATTGTCGAGGCCAACAAGGGCCTTTGGTTTTTTGATAGAGATTACGAAGCTGAAATTGAGATGGAATATCTCAATCATGCACGATGACACAATCACCCTATAACCCATGAAGAACTGATGGCACAACTAGGTACAAGGCTAGGGCATGAGTGGCACGTTAACCCAGCGCACTGGAATCAAATGTTGAATCCACCACTTTGGATAGACCAAGAGCAACTTCTACCTAGAGACCCCATAGCCACATCAATGCTTAGGGCAGACCCTGTCTGCATGTCCATGCATAGGGCTAATCCCTTTATGCCAGTGCCCACTGAGCTAGATCCAAAGCATCAAGAACATCCAGAATGTTGAGTCATCATACCTATGAGTAAGTGGAGGTTACAATCATTTCATCAACATGATCTCCATTGATTGACCCTTCCATGGTCAAACCAATCACAGGTCATTAAAAGATAGATGAAACCTATTTATTTTTTAGAGTTTAAAGATTAATTAGCAAAGATATCCATGATTCCAATTCCACACTAGTTGGAGGATAATCCCAAATGTCTAGGCAACGATTCATAGAAATCGCTCAGATCCAATGAATCCATGGATTATCCAGTTGGGGTACTTCTATCCCCGAAGAGCAATTCGATTACATTAACCAAAAAGCTCCAAGGATTATCGTAATCCCTTGGTCAACCCCAAATGCTCCAAGGATTATCGTAATCCCTTTGGTCAACCCAAAAGCTCCAAGGATTATTGTAATCACTTGGTCACCCTAAAAAGCTCCAAGGATTATCGTAATCACTTGGTCACCCTAAAAAGCTCCAAGGATTATCGTAATCTCTTGGTCACCCTAAAAAGCTCCAAGGATTATCGTAATCTCTTGGTCAACCTAAAAAGCTCCAAGGATTATCGTAATCTCTTGGTCAACCTAAAAATCTCCAAGGATTATCGTAATCTCTTGGTCAACCTAAAAAGCTCCAAGGATTTTCGTAATCTCTTGGTCAACCCAAAAGCTCCAGGTTTTCCCAAAATCACTTGGTCAACCTAAAATACCCCAAAGGTATCTATAAAACCTTTGGTCAAGCCCAAAGCTCCAAGGATTCTCATAATCGCTTGGTCACCCCTAAAATGCTCCAAAGGTATCCATAAACCCTTTGGTCAACACCAAAAGCTCCAAGGGTTACCATAACCGCTTGGTCAAAATAAATATTCAAAAATAAACAAAAATAATACAATCATCAAAATAAAAAAATAACAAAAATATTGCATTTCAATTCCATGCATACTCATAAAAATCAAAATACAAAAATATAGGTTGCATTAGGCATCGCATCCATACATTACATATTTGCTAGGTCATACAAGTCAAAAGCACCATAGACTGTCATTACTTGGAAAATTCCATCATTTTCCACATCAAATCCATTTTCATAAACGCATACATCCAGCATAACACCATCGCCATTTTTTTTAGCATAGTCAGTTGTCTCCTAATGTATATAGGGTTTTCGTCATTCAGTTGTCTTTAAATTTCTAGCCAAAAACTGTACACAGTTAAACAGATTTTACACGGGAAAGTTTTACTTGGATCACACCTTGTTATGTAGCATCCCAACACAAATTAACACACATAAAATAATTCCTAAGTTGTGTGAACGCAAGAGAAACCTACAAAGCAGTCTAGGGTACCATAGGTGAAATATTAGCTTGTTCATCCCCCTATGCGAATGGTTCCAGAATGCTGAGAATTGACAAAAGGACGAGCTCTTCCCTATCCATTCCCCATAATAAACGAGTGGTTTTCACCACTCCCACAAATCCCAATCATAGTTGGTCCCCAAAGTTGTAAGGATTCGTACTACACGTCCCTGCCAAGGATGGGTAGTCGTCCCCAAGACCTAAAAGGATCAACGCTATTCAAAAACACAATTCCAACAAACCATCATCACAACCATCTCCACTCACCTTTGGTCTCCAAGTTGTAAGGATTCGTACTACACGCCCCTAACCAGGATGGGTAGTCATCCCCAAGGCCTAAAATATCAATGCCCTTACTTCATAATCTCCATTATCCCCTTGGTTCCCAAAGTCATAAGGATTCATACTACACGTCCCTGAACAGGATGGGTAGTCATCCCCAAGGCCAACAGGATCAAGGCCATTCACAAGCTCAACCTTACAAAGCTCAAAATACAAAATCAAATAACAGTGGTTATCACCACTATTCAAAATCCTTGCTCAAAAAAAAAAACAAAGAGAAAAATAAACAGTGATTTTCATCACTATATAGACGAGCAAGTATCCCAAACCATTGAGCCAATAAACAAGCCCGAACTTGAATCCCTGGAATTCTCAGCATTCGAAAACCATCTAGGTGATCCTCATTACAGGTTTGGTGGATAGCCTACCTGGCAATGGTGGTATCCTACCCGCATGACGATATGTCTGTCACATTAGCTTTGCGTGTGAGTAGACCAATGTTTGCATGTGGATGAGCTAGCTTATGGTACCTTAGATTGTCCCATGGATTAATCTTGCTAAATACAACAACGGAGTTAGTGGAGCTAATTAGGTGATCCTCAGTACAGGTTTGGTTGATAGCCTATCTGGCACTGGCGGTATCCTGACAAATACCACATAAACGAACTCAATTGCACACATAGGGATGTGAAATAACTTGGTTAAATTCAAGTCGGATTTATACCTTGTTCAAAAGTCTTGCGAGATAAATGTACAGTCTTGGCTAGTTAGTTAAAATATCTGAATCTCAAAAAAGCTTAACTACATTTTAAAACAACTGGTACATTTCATTTCATACATCACCATCAAAAAATATGCAAAATACAAAAACAAAGTTTTCACATGCAAAGTCATTCCACAAAGTCATCCCATTAGTACAACAAGTCAGTCAAATCTTGTACAGTCTATGGTGCATCGACAAGTCATCAACAACTCATTTCATTCATTCCATATGCATACATCATACAAATTAGAAACATCGCATTCATAATCGCATCTGCATACATCAATGTAAAAACATGTACATAAAAACAAACCACAAAAAAATGCACAAAATGTACCAAAAAACAACAATAAAACTGTCCAATGAGAGTGCTTTTGCACTTGACATTTCGGGCATGCAAAACAGATGTCGGGGTCACAAATCCTCACTATCCTATTCCCTAAGAAGGCTACCATAGCCGGACCGCTCCACGGGAAGACGGATTTTTGAGAATTTCATCCCCAAACGGCGTCACCAAAACGGGTCAAAACCCATCCAAAAATAGCAATAACATTGCCGAACGATGGCGCTTTTGCGCCCGACATTCTTGGCATCCAAAATAGACATTGGGGTTACAAATTGTCACTATCCTACTCCCTAAGAAGGCTACCATAGCCGGACCGCTCCCACGGGAGGACGGATTTTTGTCAATTTCAGCTCCAAAATGCGTCACAAAAAGGGTTAAAACCCACCAAAAATAGGTCAGAATGTTCGAAAACTGCTTTCGCATTCAATGGTAAACAACTGAAGGCACCCTTACCTAAGTCATCTTGGGTCAAGCGACTCATCGCTTTTCTCATGTCGGTCATTCCCTCATCGATTCGTCGCTTGAGGGGGTAGTCACACTTAGTTACCAATCAACAACAACATACCCAATCATGGAAATGACACGCATTCAAAGGATCATTGACAAAGACAATCGCGCCCGCTTGCGGGCAGCAAACAAGAAATTATCACAAGCTGATCAAACACTTGGCATTCGTGAATCATGAACTCAAGGTTCCAACGGACAAGGAATTTACCCAACCAAGAAGGAATTTACCCATACCTTTTTGATGCCAAGGAGTTGTTCTCACAAATTTGACACTCTCCTAAATTTCTCTTTCCAATCACAAAAGGGTTAGAAGACTTGAGTAATACCACACTGTAAAAATAATAACTCAATAACACCTTATTAATCCAACTCAATAATAGAAATTAATTCACAATTACCTTGATTCTCAATAATGTCAATACTATCCTTCACAAACTCCTCATAACCCCTAATGACAAGATTTAATTAAATTACCCCACTAAAATAAATCCACTTTAATAAAAAAACTTTATGCAAGCCTTATATAAAATAAAATTAATCATAACCCCCTTTTAATTTCCCTAAGGCTTACCACATCATATAACACCCTTATAACTCCACGTGGGCAATTCAAAATACTTTACAAAAATTAAACTTGCCTTGGAGGATTTAGAACCCTCTATCTCCTACTTTCCTAAGTGCCTTAGCCATGGCCAAATCCATCATCGAGCCACACACTTGCACAACAACCAACAAGCACAATGTGCTTGTTATCCTTTGTGAAAACGTGTGCCTTCAATAAAAAACCGTGTGTGCCTTGAGTGCCAAACATGTCTTCCCTTTCGCACTGCCTGTGATTCGAACTTGGGACCTCCTACATCCAAACAACTCAACACATCACTAGGCCAAGCTAGCCTATGTGCCCTCAAATCGTGCACCTTCTACTTTTCTCCTTTCCATAGTGAACGAAAATGTTTTTCATGAGCTCTTTTCTCTTCTTCATATGCAATTCGATATTCGAGCAAGGGTAATTGCCAATGGTTTTTGGAAATGCTTTTATATTAATTTCTTTCCAACCTTAATACGTCGGTGCTAGCTCCTTCGTGAACGTCGGAAAAATTATAAGGCTTAAAAGCCTTTTATTTTTAAAAACCCAACTTTGGGTTTATTAAAATATCTTTAGACTTTATAAAACCCACTTTTGCCTTATAAAACATTATAATAAGAATTATAAATGTTTTATTTGGGTTTTCACCATGGCACATTTAATATTATAATAACCACTATTATAATATTATACCTTTGATATAGTACCTTTAATATTTATTTATAAAATTTAAATTCACACTAAATTTAAATAATTTATAAAATAAATATTATAACTTCTTTTTTACTTCTGTCTTTTGCACTATTTCACTTGATCTTTGGCCTTCTTCTTGGATATCAAATAATCATTTTTATCCCCTTTGTTTCCTTCTGAAATCTTTTGCATTAATGATGACTTCATTTGGTTATATCAATGACAACTTTGACTTAGGGACTCAAAATGTCCAACAAATTAGTAATATTATCTAATAAAAGGATTAAAGCATATTTCAATACATCACCTGCTATATTTTCTTCCTAATTATTATCCTATTTTTTATCTCCCCTTTTATATTTTCGAGACCAACATTCTATTTTTTGGTGTTCTTTCTTTCCACAATCCCAATATTCTAGTTGCTTCCATCTAGATTTGGATCTACCTTTCTTTAACTGTCCATGATTCATTAGGATATTTCCTCTATCCCTTTGTCTCCCCCTATTATCCATAGTCAAAGTATTACCTGATGTGTCACCTATGCTTTTCCATCACATTTTCTCGTTAAGGATAAGACCAATAACATCATCAAAATTTTAAGTATTTGAACCAGAGAAAAAATTACTCACAACCACGACAAAGCCATTCTAGTTTTTTGACAATGAACACAAGATCAAAATAGCCCTAACCTCATCATCAAATTTTACTCCTAAAAAATTTAACTGATTGGTGATCATGTTAAATGCATTTAAATGATCAATAACAAACCCACCTTATGATATCTACATATTAAATAAATGCTTCATACAAAATACCTTGTTAGAAGCTAAGGATTTTTCATATAGTTTAGCCAATGCCTTCATTAAATCATTTGTTGTCTTTTCTTTTGAAATTTTTAAGGCCACCAATGATTCCAGGCATAGTCGTATTGTTCCTAATGCATTTCTATCAAGAACTTCCCATTATTTGTCTAACAGAGTCGCTAGCTTCTTTGCTATTTAGCTTAATGGTAGGTAAATATACTTCCAATATAGACAGTCCTCCATTTGCATATTTCATAGCTGGTAATTTTGGTTGTTAAATATATCAACCCTAAACTTGCCTTCTCCTACCATTGCTCCCACTCGAACTAGGAAACCCTCCTTTCAAGTAAGTTTATTAATATCACTCTGATACCAATTGTTAGGAATAATAATGCAAGCAATAAATAAGGTGTAGAAATATAACACAAAAGAAAAAAATATAAGAGAGACACAAATATATGTGGTTCACTCAATATAGGCTACATCCATGGAGAAAATAACTAGGCATTTGTTTATTTTATCCATCAAAATAAAGCGATACAACCTACATCATATTTTCTATAATATCCTCTTATTTCTATCATGGGCTATTATGCTCACACAACCACCATTCAAAATCCTCTTACAAAAGAGAGTTACATTTTAGGACAAAAAATGTGAGCATAAAATCCTACCATATGATCTATGACCTAATAATGAATGGTCCAAATTTACAAAGGAAAAAATACATCCTTTTGGCTTTAGGGGGGCTTCCCTCGAACTCCTCGCTAGTGGGGGTAGTGACATTAGTAGGGGGCAAGCATCCCTACACCTCCCCTTCATGGAATGAGTCCAAGTGTGACTAAAAATAAGACCTCTATATTAGATAGAGAATTAGGATCCATAACCAAAACTTCACTAGTTGATTTTTCAATCTAGTGGATTTAATGCTAAGTTACAGTTTCACAAATTTTTTTGCAACTATGTGGAAAAACTCTAGCCAACGATAATTTCAAAAATTAAAAAAATGATATTTACAATCTCCTCTCAATCTCTCTTGTGTCTCTCTCTATTTCCTATTTATCTACCTAGTTCTCTAATACCACTGCTAGCATTTGAAGCTATAAACTTAAAGGAAATGCAACCACAGGTATGAAAACAAGCATGCTATGTTATAACTATGATAATTTCTAAGTAATATTCATGAAAATATGATAAGAAAATTTATAAATAAATTAAGAAATAGCCATTAATGAAAGCTCACAAAATTATAAAATGCTATTCAATGGAGGTCACAACCTATCCAATTTGCAAAAGGATCTACATTGTATCTACTACTACTCTACCTATACACTCCAAAATCCTCTCACAATTCTACTCTATGGAGGCTTATTTATAATGATACATACCTCCTTACATTTCACATTTCTATGATACCTCATTATTCTATTCTAAGGGATCGTGTACATGTGGACTACATGCACATTTACATCATTGTATATTCTAACAATTGTGCATTTATTACGTTTCTTTAATAAAGTACTTAACTCCTAATGCAATCCTAATATAAATATGTACCCATGATGGTACATTAGAAAGAACCAAAAAATGTAATATATTCTAATAGAGATAAACTACTCACATTTGTGCTTGGCTCTTAGCATTTTTACTTTCAACATTGCACAATGCACTGATGTGGATAATCCAATGTTACATTGAATTTCAACATGGCTATTCCACCCTTTTGCATTGTATTCCATATTAGTGTTTGATGTATTGGACTAGGTCAACTTCATGTATTCCTATATTGCTTTCACTAATATATTGGTTGCTCCTTTTGTAGGTTAGATGACACTTATCTCAATTCTAACTCAATATTTTGTAGGTGGATCTTCGTTTAGTTAATAGATTTACATTCTCCTTTCGTGATTTGAGTCGAATAGATCTCAACTTATTTCACTCTAGTTTGAGTTGCATGGCTCCCCCTTAAACGTTTATATCTTTGCCTATTTTCTTCTTGTAGGTCATTCTCTCTAAATCTTGCCTTAGGCCTTTTCTTTGTATTTGAGACCTTGAGTCTCTTTTTGAACCTTCGACATATCCTCTTTATAAAACATTGGATGTATCCTCTATAATGTACCATGAACCTTAGGCTTCTTATTTAATATTAAACCTTGGAATTCTTCTTTGTATCATGAACCTCGTGATTCTTATTTAATCTTGAACCTCAAGTATCTTCTCAATATTTCTTCCCTAGACTTTGTTTCCTATAACAAGAACTCATGCCTATATTCCTTATCTTTAATATTTAATATTTTCTCTACTACTGTATATTATTCTCTCTATATGGATGCCTATATCAAGCCTCTTGAATATTTGTCAAAGTAAACATCTAATGACCTAAAATTTCTATTGTCAATATCTCTATGACCTAAGCCTCTAATGTCAATGTTTCTTTAAGCTAAATCTCATTTTTATGTCAAGTTCTATCTCTAAGACCTAAAACTATCCTTATGTCAAGGTTAATGTCTCTATGACTTGAATCATGTTTCCCTTGTATCTACACTTAGAAGTTGAAACTCTTCTCTATCTGTTGTAGGAAGCTTCTCACACTTCTATTATAACTCTTTGAAATCAATAATATCTTAGGTTTTTGTTGGTGTAACCTAAGAATCCAAAAAATAATATCAAGGTGACTTGGATATCCCTAATTCCTTCAATCAATGTCAAGGTGACTTGAATGTCCCTAATTCCTTTATCACTATCAATGTGACTCTGAATATTCTTGATTCCTCTATCAATGTCAAGGATTGACTATGTCCCTGAATGATAAACTATGTTAAAGATGATATACCTTCAATCTTGATGAGTCCTAGTATTCAATGGTTATTCTGCAATCATGGAACAACCGTGGCCTATTTACTCATTATGACCTAATAATAGGGTCTAATTCTTATTGCCTTCAAAGTAGATAAACTCCTAATCAATCTTATCAAACTAGATAAAATTAATTTTAATAATGGTGGCTTAATAAACTCTATCAATATAGATAGATTTTGGTGGTAGATCTAATACCATTGATGGATTTTTTAACCTTAATACAACCACAAATATCAAAGGATTGAATATAATGTAGCCACACTATAATAAGATCATTATAATAATATTAGCATAATAATATGAACAAATTAATATGTAAATGAAGGCTAGTAATATATCAAATAGCATTCAATAATAAACAAAAATATGAATATAAATAGCCTAAATCACACATGTACTAAGCATGTAGAAACACTTACAATATTATTTTATCAAAATGTATATAATCTTTATTACTCTATGTTCTCTTATAAATATAATAATAACTTGATCTTATCTCTGTAATGTAATGTGATACAATATATCTTGATGCATCCTTATGGAGTATATATCCATAGTAGAATGAATCTTTGGATACTTGACTATTTATTTCCATATGACAAGTCTCATAACTCTTGGTTTATCTACTTGACACTTACATACTTGATGAACACTTGACTCTATAATGTATGCACACCTATACATGACTCTTGATATTCACTTTGAACACTTTAATCTAATACTCTCGTGCACATATTTATATTACATATTTGCACTCTTAAATATAAGACACTTGTACACAGACTCAACTTACAATTGCACACTCACTCACATGACACTTGTACATTTCATGCACATGTAAAATTACATAAAAGGGGAAATAATACTCACACTCTAAACTGTGACTCAACCCAAATCTATTATTTACAATATGTACCATGTAGTTACCATGGGTGTACCTTAGCATGTATCAAATAATCTAATATACTCTAATACAACAAGTTAGGAAATTCTATTTGGGCATTAATAGATTCAGATAAGTTTCATTTATCTCTTCATTTAATTTAATGTTTTGCATATATATTATTATAGGTTTATTTTCATATAATATAATTGTAATAGGATATATTTTTAAATATTTGTATATATTGAGTTATAATGTCCTTCCAATGGATTTATTTATAGATAAATCCTTAGAATAATCCCTAGTAGTAGAGGTTAGAGAGGTCCTTATAGAGCAATGATCCTCATTTCTCAAATATAAGGAAATCATTAGTAAATTTAGTGGGTCTTGGCCAAGGGTTTTGACTCTAATAAAATGGATTAATAGGAGATAGAAAATCTCCTAGAGTGAGTGTATCCTTTCTTCCCAATTTTTTCCTAGCCATTTTCTCTTCTAGGGAGAAAAAAATAGAATTCTAAAAGGGCTCCTTGGTTTATGGGAAGAGGAGGATTCTTCTTTACCCACTAGTTTGAAGGTTTTGCACCTAAAAATATAAATATATCCCTAGTATAATTTTGGGTCAATATGTATGGGTTACCCATTGAATTCTGGGAAATGAATACCTTTAGGGCAATATGAAACACTGAGATAATTATTTGAGATTATAGGAACTCCAAAACAAAGTCTTGGCTATTTAAGCCCATATATTGGTCATGATTGATATTAGTAAACCTTTACTATAATTAATCATTCTTAAGTATGGGGGTAAGTTGTGGACCCAAATCATAGATTAGAAAAATACATATTTTAGATGTAGATTATGTCCTGATGTATGGAATATTGAGATATCATGCTCTAAGAAGAATCCAATAGAAACATATGTAGAAAAATACAAGATAAACTTACAAAGGGATATGGATGAAGATGTTTTTAATTTCCAAAAAGTAGGTCTAAACAAATGAAAATGAATAAATAGTGGATACTACTAAGTAAGAATATTAGAGGAAACATAAACTCCTTTGAGGCTTTAGCCTATGAAGAAAAAATAGATTAAAGGTTAGATGATAGGGTATAACATGATAAAAATATTAACAAGGAACCATCTACTTAGTTTGAACATGATTTAGGGATAAATATTTTTTCTAAATTTAAGGAATGTACCCTATTAGATTTTAAAAACTCTCTTGAAGTACCATGTATGATTTATGAGAAGGAAATTGATAGAAAAAATGTAGTACTAGATGTTAATACCCCTACCATTAACAAGGAGATACTAGAAAATTAACAGAATAAGTCAAAAGCTTCCTTAACAAAGCCAAGAAAGGATATATCTAATGCAAATTTTTTTTGTAAAAGCCTCTAATGAGACATGATGACCATATCATGGAATATAAGGGTTGATAATGATACCTCAAAGAAAATGTATATTAAGGACCTCTATTTAAGTAATAAATCTAATATTTTTTGTATCCAAGAAACTAAAGTGACATAGGAAGAAGTTTCTAAAACTTTGAAAGCAATATGAGGAAGATGTGAATGGGATGTTGTAGACTAAAAAGGATAAGTAGGGGAAATTCTAACATGCTAGAATCTAGTTAGAAATTTCTATAAAATTATTCATAAGACTAGGCATTGGATAGCCTCATTAGTCACATGTTACTTTATAGATATTCATTTCATCCTTTTCAATGTTTATGGGCCTACAAATTAGTCAAGAAGATAAAAAATATGGAGTGATATTAAATCCATTATAAGAAGTAAAGACCAAGAAACCCAATTCATGATCATAGAAGATTTTGGTACCATAATAAAGCTAGATGAAAATAATGGTGGAATTAGGAAAATAAACGAAAGTTTAAGATATTTCTAATTTTTCATTCAAAATAAGAAAAATAATAGCTGATGTTTCCCAATAAATTAATATGTATATATTAATACATATATCAATACCTCCAATGTTTCCCAATAAATTAATATGGATATCAATACCTCCTATAAATTAATACAACTGTCAATACCCCCAATGTTTATAGGATTGTGATCCCGAAACCCAAAGTATCAATATGGCTCCCATTTGGGTCAAAATCCATGGTATCCCCCTATAGTTTTTCTACCATGATGCTCTCAAAGAAATAGCCCAAAATACTAGAGACCCGGTGGCTATTGACCCAACTACCAAGGCTAGATCTAGAATTACCTATGTTTGCATTTGTGTTATAGGAAACCTAAACTCTACATTACCAACCTTTGTTGATCTAGTCATAAGCTCTTATAGGTGGCATAAAGGCATAGAATATGAAAACAAGACAACCTATTACATTGAATGCAAGACCCAATGGCATCTCAGAACACTATAGAAAGATCTATAGAAAGAATCTCCCCTCCAAAACCCTAACTAGGTTCAAAGTTTCCAAAAAAAATTAGACTAATAAAGTCAAATAGGTCTTGCCTCAATTGCAACCAACGTCTTAGATTTTTTCAAAGTCAAATTAGGTTCACTCTCTTTTTTATAAATATAATCCTTTCATGCATTTAGTAAACCATTAGGATGATGATTCAAATCTTTGTAATGGTAAATCCAATCCTTCTGCATATGTCATCCCTTGCCCCTATCCATCCCATTTGGAAGAGCTTTTTGAAGTTCTCACTGGCTCCCCCTCATATTCTTGTCCATATTACCCTCCCCCAATTATCCAAAGTGGTTGATTATATTGCAACCCTGTACCTCTCCCACCTAAACCCTAAAATTATTGGTCCTCCTTCCTATCATCCCATTAGTCCCACCCTGACCATCCTCATTTCATTCCCTTAATACCAATCGTTTCTCCCCAAAACCATCCATCTAAAGCACTATTGGGGTTTCAAGTTCACCTCTCTTAGCAGGTTATGGCTCCATCCAAAAACTCCTTTCTTTCTCTCTAGTTCTCGAGTATCTTCCAAGACCTAGAAAACCTATCGTTAATGATGACATAGGCAATGAAAAAAAGAGAGGTAGACCTATAAATATTGAAAAAAGGTGGAAATAAATAGAGGACGCCATAGCAAATGGTATTCAATTGACTATCTTGTTGTCCCTTACAAATACAACAAACATGGAACTTCAATATGATGAAGAAAAAGAACCAAACCACCTCCATCTCAAGGAAGAGGCAGAGGAAAGAAATATGCCTCCAAGACCTCTAGATGAATATTCTATCCTAAAGTATAATAGGCCTCAATAGGGAAGCTAAACAGATTACAGTTAGATCAATAAGAAAATAAATAAAACCAAACATTATTTTACTATAGGAAACCAAGTTGGATGCTCAAAATAGCAAAGAAGTCTGCAGATCCTTGTGGAAGAACAATAATACAACCCAACCTAGAGGGCTTCTTATGGTCTTCTATGTTTATGGGACCCAAAATATATTTAATACCAAATTATCTCCACCTCTAGTAGAATAATCAACATTCTATTTATAAATATAGAAATAAACCTTCAATGGATTACATCCAAAATTTATGCACCAAACAACCCCTTTGGCAGGCAAAATTTCTGGAACACTTTGTCAGTGATGAGAAGCAATTTTGTGAATGAACCATGGTTGCTTGCTAGAGATTTCAACTCTCACATTTTTCCTTTTGATAAAATATGAGGAAACCCTATCACCCTTAGATGCATTGAAGAACTCAATGACTTTATCAATAACAATGAAATTATGGACATCCAACTGCAAAGATCAAATTTCACATGGAGCAACAAAAGACCAAGCAACCAGCTGATCCAATTAAGGCTATACAAGTTTCTCATGTCCAAAGAAATCATCCACTTCTTAGGAGACACCAATATGTATGCCCATCCTAAAATGGGTTTAGACAACAACTCTATGGTCCTAGACTGTTCTCGCCCAAGGCAATTTTTCAAAAATATATTTAGGTTTGAAAAATGTGGCTCAGTCACCCTGATATTACAAAACACATTAATGAGTAGTGGTAGACAGATCTCCATAGAAATCTTCTTCTCAATATCTTCAATAAACTCTAATTTGTTAAGTTTAAACTCAAATAATGGAACAAAGAAGTGTTTGGGAACTTGTTTCTTGAAATAAAACACATTTTTTGAAAGACTTGGCACCATAGAGAATCTCATCCAAGAAGGAGACCCAAGGCTAGATATTTTACAAGAAGAGAAATCCCTCCTCATGGATTTCCACAACAATATTGCTAAGGAGGAAACATTTTGGAGGTAAAAATATAGAGCGTTATGGTTGAAGGAAGGGGACGCTAACACAATTTTTCATGCATCCACTCTCAAGAACCGAAGCACAAACATATTAAAGGGGTTAATCATAGGAGATGGATCCAAAAAAATGATATTCAAGAAATAAGGGATGAAGTTGTATCTAATTTTGAGGAAATTCTCGGCCCAAGTCCTCCTTTCCCCCCCATGTTTGAAACCCCCTACTTTAGAACATTCTCCATCTATTTCTCATGATCTCAATTTAGGGCCTCTCAAATATTTCACAAAGGAAGAAACTAAAGAAGCCTTATTTTCAATGGAACCAGAAAAAGCACCAGGACCAAATGGATTCCCCACTCATTGTTTCTAGCATTTTTGGGATATTGTGGGGAAAGAAGTATTTGAAGTAGTTTAATTCTTTAAAAATTCCAAGCAGATCCAAAAAGAGGTAAATTCTACGTTCATAGTCCTCATCTCGAAATATCAAATTTGTAATTCTATCTGTGACTTCAGACTCATTGACCTTTATAGCATGATGTACAATCTAATTACCAAAGTTATGGCTAACAGACTCAAAGATATTCTCCCATTCATAATCGACCAATGCCAAGGGAGTTCAACGAAAGTTAAATTTATTACTAACAAAGTTACAACTATCCATGAGCTTGTCCACTCAATAGTTAAAAAAAAAAAATCTAGTATGTTTCTTAAGTTCAACATGAACAAAGCTTTTGATAAAATTTCATGGCAATTCTTATTTGAGGTCTTAGGTAGGTTCGACTTCCATGAATACTGGATTGGTCTTTGGAAATGTTGTAATTGAAGGGAAATTACTTGATAATGTTTTATATGTGCCTAACCTTAGGAGAAGTTTAATTTTAGTTTTGCAAGTTGCTAGAAGTGGTCACACTATTGAGTTAATGCAACTTCATGGAGCATTAGGAAATGCATGATACTAATCATTATAGGTTATGTGAAGAATAATATTTGTATCAGGTGATGCTCCTCCTAAAGTGTGTGTAGCAACTAATGTTTCTCCTAGTAGTAAGCTTTTGCACTTAAGGTTAGGTCATACAAACTATCAAAATATTCAAATGATGAAGTCCAAAAATTTGGTTGAAGGCTTGCCTAACATTTCACCTATTCATGGTTTGTGTGAAACATACATCTTAGGCAATATGAGAAAACAAAATTTTGCAAAGGACAAGTCAACAAAGGCCACACAAATTCTTCAAGTCATTCATATAGATATTATGGGTCCATTACATGTTAGATCACTTGGTGGTGCATCCTATATTCTCACCTTTATAGATGATTATTCAAGAATGATATTTGGGTATCTACTTAAGAATAAATTAGATTGTTTTGAGACATTCAAGGAGTTCAAAGATTTGGTAGAAAATCAAAATGGAGCAAAGATCAAAATGATTAGAATTGACAATGGAGGGGAGTACAATAACAATTATTTCAATGAATTTTATTCTTCTCATGGGATCAAAATACAGTTTACTTGTCCATACACTCCTCAACAAAATGGTGTTGCAGAGAGGAAAAATAAGACAATCATGGAGATGGTAAGATGCATGCTTGGTGACCACTTACCTCAATTTATTTGGGGTGAAGTAGCTAGTATAGCAATATACATTATTAACAAGTTTCCTTCATAATAAGTTTATGGGAAGACTCCTTATGAGGTTTGGAATTGTAAGAAGCCGAATTTGTCACACTTAAGAGTATTTGTATGTGATGCATTTTCATATATTCCTTTAGAAAAGAGGAAGAAATTGGACAAAAAGTCTCAAAAATGCATCTTTATTGGCTATGATGCATAACATAGGGGCTACAGGTTATACTCACCTTCTTCACACATTGTTTTTGTCTCAAGAGATGTCAAATTCAATAAAGACCTTCTTGAGTTAGAAAAGGGTGGGCCTTGTGTCAAAAGGACCAAGTGGTTGGATCATTCTAGGGGTCCTAAAGAGCAGAATTTAGTTAGCCAAAGGATAACTAGAAGTATGAATCTTAGCATGTCTCTTCTAGCTAAGATAGAGAATTATCATGAGCTTACTTATTACCAATAATCTTCACAACACTCTTTTTGGGTTGATGCCATGAAGGTTGATATGGATTCTCTTCTAAAGAATAAAAATTGGGATCTAGTGTCTTATCATAATAAGAGAAATGTTATTGGGAACAAATGGGTCTATAGAATCAAGTACAATTCTAATGGAAAGATAGAAAATTATAAGGCTAGATTGGTTGTTAAGGGTTATGCTCAAAAATATGGCATTGAATATGATGAAACCTTTGCACCAGTTTCTAAAATGCCCATCATTCGACTTCTCATTGCTATTGCTGCTACTCAAGGTTGGCAGATTTTTTAGCTTGATGTGAAAAGTGCCTTTCTACATGGTGATTTGGATGTGGATATCTAAATGAGTAAACCACAAGAATTTGTTGTACAAGGTAAGGAAACACTTGTGTGTAAACTAAATAAAACCTTGTACGGTCTGAAGCAAGCACCTAGAGCATGGTACATGAAGATTTCAGGTTACTTCTTTTCTCTTGGTTTTGATAAATGCTATTTAGATACAGATCTCTATGTGCTTAGGAAGGATAACTTGGTCATTTTAATTGCTCTATTTGTTGATGACCTTGTTATTACTGGAAATGAGAATGAGGCCATTTTTGATTTCATCTCCAAATTAAAGTTAGAGTATGAAATGACTGACCTTGGTCTTCTACACTACTATCTTGGCATGCAATTTTATCAGCATGAGGATTGTACCTTTTTGAGTCAATATGAGTATATTTAAGATCTTCTTAAGAGGTTTGATTTGGAGGATGGCAATCCTACTTCCATTCCTATTTCTATATGGGTTAAGTTGGAAGTAAGTACAAAATCTTAGTTGGTTGATGCTACATTGTATAGGAAGCTCATTAGTAGTCTTCTTTACGTTACCATCACAAGGCCAGATATTGATTTTGTAATTGGTATGATGGCTAGGTTCATGCAGAAACCTTATATTGAGCACTTACAAGCTACCAAGAAGATTCTGAAGTACCTTTCAGGTACTAGAGATTTGGCACTCAAGTATTCTAAGCTTCCTTCCTTTGCTCTTTTTGGCTATGTTGATTCTTATTTTGGAGGGGATAGAATAGACATAAGGTCTACCAGAACATAAGTTTTTAGTATTGGTTCTGCAGCTATCTCTTGGTCTTCCAAGAAGCAAGATACAATTGCTCTTTCTACAATGGAAGCGGAGTATAAGGATACAACAAATTTGCATAGGAAGTGGTTTGGCTTCGTATCCTCATGAAGGATATTGTATTTGAGCAATTTTGTCCTTCATGTTTGCTCTTCGATAATCAATCAGATATTGCCTTGGCTAAAAATCCTATAATGCATCAAAGGACAAAGCATGGTGAAATCCAAGCCCACTTTATTAGAGAGAAGGTATTGGATGAGACTATTCAGTTGGAGTATTGCCCATCATCTTCAATTCTGCTGATTTTTTCACCAAACCTCTTCCCAAGAAGCAGTTTTGTAAGCTGAGGGACTCACTTGGTTTGGTGAAGTTGTCCTCAAGGGGAAATGAAGTATATTTACACTTTTGTGATGAAAACTTCATCCTTATGAGGTGTTTGGTGCTATATATATGAGTTGATATTTAGTGGTATAATTGCTTTCTGCATCTCTTTTGAACATGTTACTTTCTTGTTTGCCTTGTGCAACTTTTGTACATGTTACTCTGTAGATGACATTGTGCAATTATGGTAAATGATGCAATTGCTTTATGTGACTCTTTTACATGGTACTTTCTTGTTGCCTTGTGCAACTTTGTACATGTTTTTGTGTAGTTGGCATTATACAATTGGTTTATCATGGTACTTTTTTGTTAGCATTTATGCTACTTTTGTACATGATATTTTATGGTTGGCTTTATGCAATCGGTGTGCACACTTTATTATTTTCATATACCTTATGCAACTCTTGTACATGGTACTTTTTTTTAGCCTTGTGCTACTTTTGTACATGGTACTTTAGAGTTTGCATTATCATGATACTCCTTGTTTGCTTTATGCAACTTTGTACATGATATTTTTTGATCAACTATATAGCACGTGACTATAAGTATGGCTTGGCATATTTTTGTGATGACTTATAGTTCACTATTTGTTAGATCAATTTTGTTATCATCTTTGGATATTCATATATGCTATGGTGAATATATTTATGATGATGTATCTAACTGATCTTACGTTGAGCTGCTTGTAGCTTGTAGGTACTTCCATTTAGGGTTTTGCAGGCTTACTAAAGATACCCTTGTGATGTTTTCTTCTTGTCATTTGCAACCACTTGTGGTTGATGGATGGATTTGTAATCTGCTTATATCTAAAGCTACTTCATTGGGGGCTTGCAGTATCATTGTGGCTCATTTTGTATTGGTGCCTTATTATAGACCATTATTGGTCATAGAAGATCATTGTAACTATATTACTCATTTGATTCTCATCCCTGTTTGTATCTTTAGGGGGAGAATATTTCTTTGTTTCATAATTCCATTCCCCAATATTGCATTAAGGGGGAATTTTGGAATATGTAATGCAACATTATGTAAATTATTCTTAGAATAAAATATAAAGTCTAAATAATAATATTTGAATTAGAAAATAATTCTATTTTATGTAAAAATATTTCCACCCAATTAATAAATAAAATAAGGGTGTTAGGAATATTTAATTTGTGGAAAAAGTTATTTCCACTTTTCTAGCAAATATTAAAAAGTAACCTATCACTACCCATATTTTGTAGGTGAGTTGGAGAGGAGAGGGCAATCCTCCAAGGGAGGTCCCAGGTTCGAATCTCCACCCTACCAAAAAGCTGAATTGGGTACCCAAAATCCAATTGATAATGTTGGTACGGGCAGGGCTGGGTGCGACCCCCGGGTGACTTTGATGGTGTAGAACCCCCTGTTCATGGTCTCTTAGACCAAGGCGGCCCTACAAGGGGTTTTTCGCTTTAAAAAAAAAAAAAAATTAACCAATCACTTTTTAATATTTGATAGATGCCACTTGTCACACATCTCAAGATAAGATTGTGATAAGATTTGTCACACATCTCAAGATAATATTGTGATAAGATTTGTCACACATCTCAAGATAATATTGTGATAATATTAGGGTAATTTTAGGGTTGTAGTAGAAAAACTTCTCTTTAAATAGGGGTGTTGTCTACTACATATTGATATATAGTTATATCACGTTGATGCATATTGTTGCATAACATTGAAGCATTATTGTATTGTTGAATCAAATGAGTAATATGTTGAACACAAGCTTATACTGAGAGGGGGGGTGAATAGTATAAGACCTCTTTTTACTTTTCTTTTATACTTCAAAATAGTAAAGCAATATATCCAAAGCAATATCAAAACAAAGCACAAGATCATCCACAAAGTGACACCAATTTTAACGTGGTTCACCCAGAAAGTCTGGGCTACGTCCACAAAACTTTTCTCTAAAAGTTATCTCAAAGTTCTTTGGGAAACCTTCCCAATTACAATGTTTATGGGCACCAACCCAAAGGAGACACCAATCCCCTAATCTCAAATTTGTGGGCACCGACCCACAGGAGACACCAATCCCCTAATCTAAAATTTGTGGGCATCGACCCACAGGAGACACCAATCCCCTAGCTCAAGTTCGTGGGCACCGACCCACAGGAGACACCAATCCCCTAGCTCTGCTCTGGCTGGTGATCCTCTAGAAAACCTTAGCTCTTCAGGTTCTCTAAAATAACTATCAAACTCAGCTTCACAAGTCCTCTGCTAGGACCTGTTCAAATCTGCTCACAAGTCCTCAACAGAACCTGTCCAAAACCTGCTCACAAGTCCCCAATGGAACCTGTCCAATACCTGCTCACAAGTCCCCAATGGAACCTGTCCAATACCTGCTCACAAGTCCCCAATGGAACCTGTCCAACACCTGCTCACAAGTCCCCAATGGAACCTGTCCAACACCTGCTCACAAGTTTATCAACAACACTTGCTTGGCATGAACTCACAAAGAGAATGGTTAGAGACCCAACGTGATTCATCCACCTCATAGAAGCATAAAGAGAATTGTTAGAGACTCAATATGTTCTATACTTAACTCCCAATCTCAATCTCAACTCAATCTCAAATCTCAACAGAATAAGATAGATGTAGTATGCTTTTCTCAAGAACATGAAACACAACCCAACAATTGCCAACCATGCAATATCTCATATAACAATGATACTCATGTTCTTTCCAAAACCAATCTCTTTTCTCAACCAATTTGGCTTCAACAACAATGCTCATAGACAAGGTTTAACCAACAACATTCAACTCAACATTAACCTTGAAGCATTCAACCAATCATCACAAGAAAAGGAAACAAGTAAAAATCCTTTTCCCTCCAAAGATATTTGAACAAAACAACCACCAACACAATATCACCAAAGACATAGAATAACTTGTTCAAATCAACTTAATGGAGTAAGCCCAATATCATGTATCAAGTAAAGCATTAACTTGATCAACACAACCACTATGGAAGCAACTCATCCAACAATATCAAAACAGCCAACTAAGGGTTTCACCAACTCATAGCAAGTAGTAAGACTCACAACCATAAACCCTAGTGCACAATGCTTCCACTACCTCAAACCAAAATTATGCATTCATCAAAACTCTCATCAATGATAACAATGCATAAGTAGTCTTCAACAAACCAGAAAATAGGATTTACACTCAACCAAAGGAAACCTTGTTGAAAACCTTTTCACTCCAATCTTATTTCAGGAATAATATACACCACTCATACTCATAAGAAGAATGTGCCCATACCTTATTGAAGTGAAGGAACCCCTTTGGAAATCTGCCACCATCACAACATTCTTTTGCCAATCTTCACAAGGGTTAGAAGATAATCAACATTATTCCACCTTTTAATAATCACCACCAAATCCTTTAATTTCACAACTCCCTTATCTCTCCTAAAACCACTTGTACCATAAAATAACATAAATCATTACATAACCTTATAACTCCTATGTGAATGCTTCAAATAACAAAACAAAATAATCACTAGACACCTTTTGTTTTATACTTCTTATAACTTTCGAGTCCCCCTTTTTCTAGAATGTACTAAATAAAGGATTTTACAAAAACAAAGACACCACGTCTTTATAACACCCTGAGTCTCAATTTATACAAACATTAATATATTTGAGCATACCTCATAGTAAGTAACGCTGTGACATAATCATTATTAAATCCAAAAATTCTATCATCAACTGTCCAGGTGAATCGAATCGAGTACCTCTATTTATGGCAGTGTTTTTCGTAGGTGCTCGCCGTCAGGTTCGATCTCAGAACCTCTTATGCACTAGTCTTTATTCATAGTTTATCCGCCAGCTGCTCTGCCTCGACGGGTGGGATTGAAGGGATGGACAGACTCTTTCGTGTCTTTCGAAATTCTCACCAACTGAAAACAACTCGACAACGCCCTCCAATAGAAGCCGCTTTCTGTCACCACTAAGATTTTCATGCTACGCTGCATCCTTCTTTCTCCCTGTCGGATCCGGCCTAATCGTATTCTGCCACTCCTGATGTGGCCTCTGTTATGCTCTGCTGTCGCTGCGTCGGATCAAACACCGTCGATAATGTTGATCGTACTCGATCTCTGTGTAAAACATTCGCATTGCAGAATTTCTTTCCTCCTATCGTCGATGACCTTTGTTCGATGAACTACTCTTTTGCCTTTGTTTTCACCGAATCAACCGCTCATTCATTCGTTCGTAGATCAAGTGCATTCCATAACCATTTTTCTTATTGACTAAGCGCATAGTACATTTCATCAAATCATCGATGCGTCTTATATCCATTATCCAGCATGTTTCAATATTTCGATCTCAGCACCTTTGGTTGTTTCGTCTTTAATATTGTGCGCTCAAAAATTGTTTCATTACATTGTCCAAACTCAACTCACGCATCCTCTATCCCATTTATTAAAGGCACTTTATTTATCAAAACCCTTCACAGAATAACTAAATTTTTACATCACAACCACACCTGTGACCACAGGCATCCACCATGCACAACACGAATTGATTCCTTCTTTGAAATATCACATGTGTTGCCTCGTTCGATCGTTTTCCTAAAAGCATAAACTCCTCTCGCTGGCATCGGAGCTTTTAAAACGAAATCGAGAAATGCTTGCAGATCAATCTCAAATTCTTCTCTCACCATTAATGAGTTCCATTGCTTCCTTTTATAAACACTACGATGCATTACTAAACACGTCAGCAAAAATAAATTAATTAAAATTTTAAATAAAATTTTAAATTAAATAAAATTTAAACTAAATATTTAAAATTAAATATCTTCATCATCGGAGCACCTTTTTCAACGAAACGAAGAGCTAACTTGGGTTTTAAGGAAAACCCATTTCAAATCTACTGTCCATGGTTTTAAACAAAACCTATTATTTTGTCTGCCTTGGTTTTCACAAAAACCCTACGCTTCTTGACATCAATGACAACATCAACACTTGAGCAAGGGCAATGTACCCAATGTACCCAAAATTGCCAACAATCTCCCCCTTTGTCATTGATGGCAAAACTTTACTAAAAACACATCTTCAAGAGCCAAAACTGAAATCACTTCTCTTTGAAGTTTTGCTCCCCCTGACTTGAAGCTTTCCTCTTCACTTGAAGCTCTCCCCTTACTCATATCTCTCCCCCTTTGTCATCAATGGCAAAGGGCCACCTTTGGGGCTCGAAACTAAGAATGAGCCTCTTAGCTTAGTCCCTCCCCCACCTCCTGATGAGGTGATTAATTCAGGGTGGGAGTAAAACTCCCATTAGGCACTGATCATCATCAGCATCTATAACTTCCTTGCCGGGCCTTCTCTTGAACTCTTTGTCCGTATTCTTGTTCCTGTCATTGTTCTGATCCTTGGACCTGATCATGCCACTGTTCCTGTTCCTGTATCCTGGAATTTCAACTCTACACTGTCTGACTGTGTGACCTTCATTGTTGCACTTATAACAAGTAACAATATTATTTCTTTTAGGCATACCTGTTCTTTGAATCCACAAGTTCTGACCAAACCTGTTTTGACCAAATCTTTTTGACCAAACTGTTTTGACCATTATGACTAACCCAGTTCCTGTTATTTGCCTTGCAATAAACTGCCTTATGCCCAAACTGATTGCAAGAGTAGCAATACCCATGAAAAAAATTACCACTTCTAAAAATGTCATTTGCCTTTTTTACTTGAGCCATGCAGTGTACAGCCATGTGACCAAATTTGTGACACATAAAACATCTGCCTTGAAACTTTCCATTATTTGACCTTATAGGTTTTGAAGACTTCTTCTTCTCATTCTGAACTATGTTTTCTGTTTCCGTGCATCTATCATTTAAGGACTCATGATCTGAAATACTTTTCTCATCAGAACTCTCTTCCTTTTGGAGTCTCTTACTAGACTCTCCAACTTGTTCCTTGTGAGGCTTAACAAAACCAAGACCTGTTTTATCTGTTGGATTTCTTTGACTTTGGATGAGAGACTTAACCCTTTTGGAGCTATCTTGAAACTTGTATAGCTTATCCTTGTACTCTTTATTTTCCTCTTTCAATGAAGCCATTTTTTGATCTAATTCACTATACTCAAGTGCCTTAGATTCTAACTCATTCTTGAGTTCAGCATTCTTCTTTCTTTCCTTTTTCAAGACACTAAGAGCATTAGTAAGTTCACATTCAAGATCCTCTATTTGATTGCACTTTGAATTATCAAGGCCTTTTTCAGATTTCTTATCACTAGAGGTGCTACCTTTTTCAAAAACCATACATGCATCTTCCTTATCACTTTTTGAAGCATCCTCATACAAACTAGCAACCAAATCATTATTTTTGCAATTATCCTCAAGGTGCCAACACTTTCCATATCTAAGACATTTCGGTTCTTCCTCCCTTTTTGATATGAACAAAATCTCATTTTTATAATCACCTGAAGAACTTTCACTATCACTACTAAAACACTTACTTGCTTTGTCAAGGTAGACGCTCTTCTTTTCTTGATTGTTGTGCTCATCTTTGATTTTAAGAGTTGTACTGGCCTCTTCTAGTTGTTTCTTCAATGAAACAATCTCTTCTTTTTGTTTGCAGCAAACAGTCTCTTTCTCATTGATCTGATACCTGAGAGTTTCTTCACTCTTTTTGAACTCTTCTATTTTCAGCTCCAGATTGTTAACAACTTTGTTAGATTCCTCTTCATGTTTGCTGTATATACCAACTTTATTACTCATTTCTTCTATCTGCATTCTTAAACTGTCAATTTCTTTTTCTAGCTTGCTGCAATACTCTGTTTTCCTAGAAGATTGTATTTCGAGATCTTCATAAATTTTCTTGTAATCTTCTGCTTGGACTTTCAAGCTGGTGATTATATCTTCTGCATCCTCAACCTTTTTACTCAGGTCTAAAATCAGTTTCTATTCCCAATTTGTTTCTGCATCACTTCCTTCTTCATCACACTCTTGTTCTGAATCTGTTTCTTTACCAATTTTGAACGGATCATCTTCATCTTCACTGCTACTAAACCCATGGCACTGACGTTCATTATGACCGAGTTGACCACAAACAAAACATTCTCTACCTTGTGAGCAATCAGCTGCAAAGTGACCGGTCTTCCCACATCTGGTGCAAAACTTTATTAATCTGGCTTGTTCTCCATTGTTTGATTCATCTCTTGAATCTATTTTCATTCCCAAAGCAACAACATTGAGATCATCTTCATTTTCTTTTGTGCCCCTGTGAGATTTCTTCTTCTTGTGTCTTATGGTTTTGCTTTTGCCTTTCCTTGCCATTTGTGTTCTTGTAAGATCTTCCTTCAAGGCTGTTAAACTTTTCGAAGGAACCTCGCTCTGATACCAATTGTTGAACACAAGCTTATACTGAGAGGGGGGGTGAACAGTATAAGACCTCTTTTTACTTTTCTTTTATACTTCAAAATAGTAAAGCAATATATCCAAAGCAATATCAAAACAAAGCACAAGATCATCCACAAAGTGACACCAATTTTAACGTGGTTCACCCCAAAGCTCGGGCTACGTCCACAAAACTTTTCTCTAAAAGTTATCTCAAAGTTCTTTGGGAAACCTTCCCAATTACAATGTTTATGGGCACCAACCCAAAGGAGACACCAATCCCCTAATCTCAAATTTGTGGGCACCGACCCATAGGAGACACCAATCCCCTAATCTAAAATTTGTGGGCACCGACCCACAGGAGACACCAATCCCCTAGCTCAAGTTCGTGGGCACCGACCCACAGGAGACACCAATCCCCTAGCTCTGCTCTGGCTGGTGATCCTCTAGAAAACCTCTGCTCTTCAGGTTCTCTAAAAGAACTATCAAACTCAGCTTCACAAGTCCTCTGCTAGGACCTATTCAAATCTGCTCACAAGTCCTCAACAGAACCTGTCCAAAACCTGCTCACAAGTCCCCAATGGAACTTGTCCAATACCTGCTCACAAGTCCCCAATGGAACTGTCCAACTGCCAAAGTCCCCAATGGAACCTGTCCAACACCTGCTCACAAGTCCCCAATGGAACCTGTCCAACACCTGCTCACAAGTTTATCAACAACACTTGCTTGGCATGAACTCACAAAGAGAATGGTTAGAGACCCAACGTGATTCATCCACCTCATAGAAGCATAAAGAGAATTGTTAGAGACTCAATATGTTCTATACTTAACTCCCAATCTCAATCTCAACTCAATCTCAAATCTCAACAGAATAAGATAGATGTAGTATGCTTTTCTCAAGAACATGAAACACAACCCAACAATTGCCAACCATGCAATATCTCATATAACAATGATACTCATGTTCTTTCCAAAACCAATCTCTTTTCTCAACCAATTTGGCTTCAACAACAATGCTCATAGACAAGGTTTAACCAACAACATTCAACTCAACATTAACCTTGAAGCATTCAACCAATCATCACAAGAAAAGGAAACAAGTAAAAATCCTTTTCCCTCCAAAGATATTTGAACAAAACAACCACCAACACAATATCACCAAAGGCATAGAATAACTTGTTCAAATCAACTTAATGGAGTAAGCCCAATATCATGTATCAAGTAAAGCATTAACTTGATCAACACAGCCACTATGGAAGCAACTCATCCAACAATATCAAAACAGCCAACTAAGGGTTTCACCAACTCATAGCAAGTAGTAAGACTCACAACCATAAACCCTAGTGCACAATGCTTCCACTACCTCAAACCAGAATTATGCATTCATCAAAACTCTCATCAATGATAACAATGCATAAGTAGTCTTCAACAAACCAGAAAATAGGATTTACACTCAACCAAAGGAAACCTTGTTGAAAACCTTTTCACTCCAATCTTATTTCAGGAATAATATACACCACTCATACTCATAAGAAGAATGTGCCCATACCTTATTGAAGTGAAGGAACCCCTTTGGAAATCTGCCACCATCACAACATTCTTTTGCCAATCTTCACAAGGGTTAGAAGATAATCAACATTATTCCACCTTTTAATAATCACCACCAAATCCTTTAATTTCACAACTCCCTTATCTCTCCTAAAACCACTTGTACCATAAAATAACATAAATCATTACATAACCTTATAACTCCTATGTGAATGCTTCAAATAACAAAACAAAATAATCACTAGACACCTTTTGTTTTATACTTCTTATAACTTCCGAGTCCCCCTTTTTCTAGAATGTACTAAATAAAGGATTTTACAAAAACAAAGACACCACGTCTTTATAACACCCTGAGTCTCAATTTATACAAACATTAATATATTTGAGCATACCTCATAGTAAGTAACGCTGTGACATAATCATTATTAAATCCAAAAATTCTATCATCAACTGTCCAGGTGAATCGAATCGAGTACCTCTATTTATGGCAGTGTTTTTCGTAGGTGCTCGCCGTCAGGTTCGATCTCAGAACCTCTTATGCACTAGTCTTTATTCATAGTTTATCCACCAACTGCTTTGCCTCGACGGGTGGGATTGAAGGGATGGACAGACTCTTCCGTGTCTTTTGAAATTCTCACCAACTGAAAACAACTCGACAACGCCCTCCAATAGAAGTCGCTTTCTGTCACCACCGAGATTTGACGTCGTGCTTCATGCTACGCTGCATCCTTCTTTCTCCCTGTCGGATCCGACCTAATTGGATTCTGCCACTCCTGATGCGGCCTCTGTTATGCTCTGCTGCCGCTGCGTCGGATCAAACACCGTCGATAATGTTGATCGTACTCGATCTCTATGTAAAACATTCACGCTGCATAATTTCTTTCCTCCTATCGTCGATGACCTTTGTTCGACGAACTACTCTTTTGCCTTTGTTTTCACCGAATCAACCGCTCATTCATTCGTTCGTAGATCAAGTGCATTCCATAACCATTTTTCTTATTGACTAAGCGCATAGTACATTTCATCAAATCATCGATGCGTCTTATATCCATTATCCAGCATGTTTCAATATTTCGATCTCAGCACCTTTGGTTGTTTCGTCTTTAATATTGTGCGCTCAAAAATTGTTTCATTACATTGCCGAAACTCAACTCACGCATCCTCTATCCCCTTTATTAAAGGCGCTTTATTTATCAAAACCCTTCGCCGAATAACTAACTTTTTACATCACAACCACACCTGTGACCACAGGCGTCCACTGCACACAACACGAACTGTTCCCTTCTTTGAAATATCACCTGTGTCGCCTCGTTCGATCGTTTTCACTAAACGCATAAACTCCTCTCGCTGGCATCGGAGCTTTTAAAACGAAATCGAGAAATGCTCGCAGATCAATCTCAAATTCTTCTCATTGCATTAATGAGTTCCATTGCTTCCTTTTATAAGCACTACGATGCATTACTAAACATGTCGGCAAAATTAAATTAATTAAAATTTTAATTAAAATTTTAAATAAATAAAATTTAAACTAAATATTTAAAATTAAATATCTTCATCATCGGAGCACCTTTTTCAACGAAACGAAGAGCTAACTTGGGTTTTAAGGAAAACCCATTTCAAATCTGTTGTCCATGGTTTTAAACAAAACCTATTATTTTGTCTGCCTTGGTTTTCACAAAAACCCTACGCTTCTTGACATCAATGACAACATCAACACTTGAGCAAGGGCAATGTACCCAATGTACCCAAAATTGCCAACAATCTCCCCCTTTGTCATTGATGGCAAAACTTTACTAAAAACACATCTTCAAGAGCCAAAACTGAAATCACTTCTCTTTGAAGTTTTGCTCCCCCGACTTGAAGCTTTCCTCTTCACTTGAAGCTCTCCCCCTTACTCATATCTCTCCCCCTTTGTCATCAATGGCAAAGGGCCACCTTTGGGGCTCGAAACTAAGAATGAGCCTCTTAGCTTAGTCCCTCCCCCACCTCCTGATGAGGTGATTAATTCTGGGGTGGGAGTAAAACTCCCATTAGGCACTGATCATCATCAGCGTCTATAACTTCCTTGTCGGGCCTTCTCTTGAACTCTTTGTCCGTATTCTTGTTCCTGTCATTGTTCTGATCCTTGGACCTGATCATGCCACTGTTCCTGTTCCTGTATCCTGGAATTTCAACTCTACACTGTCTGACTGTGTGACCTTCATTGTTGCACTTATAACAAGTAACAATATTATTTCTTTTAGGCATACCTGTTCTTTGAATCCACAAGTTCTGACCAAACCTGTTTTGACCAAATCTGTTTTGACCAAACCTGTTTTGACCAAGCCTGTTCTGACTAACCCAGTTCCTGTTATTTGCCTTGCAATAAACTGCCTTATGCCCAAACTGATTGCAAGAGTAGCAATACCCATGAAAAAAATTACCACTTCTAAAAATGTCATTTGCCTTCTTTACTTGAGCCATGCAGTGTACAACCATGTGACCAAATTTGTGACACGTAAAACATCTGCCTTGAAACTTTCCATTATTTGACCTTATAGGTTTTGAAGACTTCTTCTTCTCATTCTGAACTATGTTTTCTATTTCTGTGCATCTATCATTTAAGGACTCATGATCTGAAATACTTTTCTCATCAGAACTCTCTTCCTTTTGGAGTCTCTTACTAGACTCTCCAACTTGTTCCTTGTGAGGCTTAACAAAACCAAGACCTGTTTTATCTGTTGGATTTCTTTGACTTTGGATGAGAGACTTAACCCTTTTGGAGCTATCTTGAAACTTGTACAGCTTATCCTTGTACTCTTTATTTTCCTCTTTCAATGAAGCCATTTTCTGATCTAATTCACTATACTCAAGTGCCTTAGATTCTAACTCATTCTTGAGTTCAGCATTCTTCTTTCTTTCCTTTTTCAAGACACTAAGAGCATTAGTAAGTTCACATTCAAGATCCTCTATTTGATTGCACTTTGAATTATCAAGGCCTTTTTCAGATTTCTTATCACTAGAGGTGCTACCTTTTTCAAAAACCATACATGCATCTTCCTTATCACTTTTTGAAGCATCCTCATACAAACTAGCAACCAAATCATTATTTTTGCAATTATCCTCAAGGTGCCAACACTTTCCATATCTAAGACATTTCGGTTCTTCCTCCCTTTTTGATATGAACAAAATCTCATTTTTATAATCACCTGAAGAACTTTCACTATCACTACTAAAACACTTACTTGCTTTGTCAAGGTAGACGCTCTTCTTTTCTTGATTGTTGTGCTCATCTTTGATTTTAAGAGTTGTATTGGCCTCTTCTAGTTGTTTCTTCAATGAAACAATCTCTTCTTTTTGTTTGCAGCAAACAGTCTCTTTCTCATTGATCTGATACCTGAGAGTTTCTTCACTCTTTTTGAACTCTTCTATTTTCAGCTCCAGATTGTTAACAACTTTGTTAGATTCCTCTTCATGTTTGCTGTATATACCAACTTTATTACTCATTTCTTCTGTCTGCATTCTTAAACTGTCAATTTCTTTTTCTAGCTTGCTGCAATACTCTGTTTTCCTAGAAGATTGTATTTCGAGATCTTCATAAATTTTCTTGTAATCTTCTGCTTGGACTTTCAAGTTGGTGATTATATCTTCTGCATCCTCAACCTTTTTACTCAGGTCTGAAATCAGTTTCTGTTCCCAATTTGTTTCTGCATCACTTCCTTCTTCATCACACTCTTGTTCTGAATCTGTTTCTTTACCAATTTTGAACGGATCATCTTCATCTTCACTGCTACTAAACCCATGGCATTGACGTTCATTATGACCGAGTTGACCACAAACAAAACATTCTCTACCTTGTGAGCAATCAGCTGCAAAGTGACCGGTCTTCCCACATCTGGTGCAAAACTTTATTAATCTGGCTTGTTCTCCACTGTTTGATTCATCTCTTGAATCTATTTTCATTCCCAAAGCGAGCAACATTGAGATCATCTTCATTTTCTTTTGTGCCCCTGTGAGATTTCTTCTTCTTGTGTCTTATGGTTTTGCTTTTGCCTTTCCTTGCCATTTGTGTTCTTGTAAGATCTTCCTTCAAGCTGTTAAACTTTTCGAAGGAACCTCGCTCTGATACCAATTGTTGAACACAAGCTTATACTGAGAGGGGGGGTGAACAGTATAAGACCTCTTTTTACTTTTCTTTTATACTTCAAAATAGTAAAGCAATATATCCAAAGCAATATCAAAACAAAGCACAAGATCATCCACAAAGTGACACCAATTTTAACGTGGTTCACCCAGAAAGCCTGGGCTACGTCCACAAAACTTTTCTCTAAAAGTTATCTCAAAGTTCTTTGGGAAACCTTCCCAATTACAATGTTTATGGGCACCAACCCAAAGGAGACACCAATCCCCTAATCTCAAATTTGTGGGCACCGACCCACAGGAGACACCAATCCCCTAATCTAAAGTTTGTGGGCACCGACCCACAGGAGACACCAATCCCCTAGCTCAAGTTCGTGGGCACCGACCCACAGGAGACACCAATCCCCTAGCTCTGCTCTGGCTGGTGATCCTCTAGAAAACCTCTGCTCTTCAGGTTCTCTAAAAGAACTATCAAACTCAGCTTCACAAGTCCTCTGCTAGGACCTGTTCAAATCTGCTCACAAGTCCTCAATAGAACCTATCCAAAACCTGCTCACAAGTCCCCAATGGAACTTGTCCAATACCTGCTCACAAGTCCCCAATGGAACCTGTCCAATACCTGCTCACAAGTCCCCAATGGAACCTGTCCAACACCTGCTCACAAGTCCCCAATGGAACCTGTCCAACACCTGCTCACAAGTTTATCAACAACACTTGCTTGGCATGAACTCACAAAGAGAATGGTTAGAGACCCAACGTGATTCATCCACCTCATAGAAGCATAAAGAGAATTGTTAGAGACTCAATATGTTCTATACTTAACTCCCAATCTCAATCTCAACTCAATCTCAAATCTCAACAGAATAAGATAGATGTAGTATGCTTTTCTCAAGAACATGAAACACAACCCAACAATTGCCAACCATGCAATATCTCATATAACAATGATACTCATGTTCTTTCCAAAACCAATCTCTTTTCTCAACCAATTTGGCTTCAACAACAATGCTCATAGACAAGGTTTAACCAACAACATTCAACTCAACATTAACCTTGAAGCATTCAACCAATCATCACAAGAAAAGGAAACAAGTAGAAATCCTTTTCCCTCCAAAGATATTTGAACAAAACAGCCACCAACACAATATCACCAAAGGCATAGAATAACTTGTTCAAATCAACTTAATGGAGTAAGCCCAATATCATGTATCAAGTAAAGCATTAACTTGATCAACACAACCACTATGGAAGCAACTCATCCAACAATATCAAAACAGCCAACTAAGGGTTTCACCAACTCATAGCAAGTAGCAAGACTCACAACCATAAACCCTAGTGCACAATGCTTCCACTACCTCAAACCAGAATTATGCATTCATCAAAACTCTCATCAATGATAACAATGCATAAGTAGTCTTCAACAAACCAGAAAATAGGATTTACACTCAACCAAAGGAAACCTTGTTGAAAACCTTTTCACTCCAATCTTATTTCAGGAATAATATACACCACTCATACTCATAAGAAGAATGTGCCCATACCTTATTGAAGTGAAGGAACCCCTTTGGAAATCTGCCACCATCACAACATTCTTTTGCCAATCTTCACAAGGGTTAGAAGATAATCAACATTATTCCACCTTTTAATAATCACCACCAAATCCTTTAATTTCACAACTCCCTTATCTCTCCTAAAACCACTTGTACCATAAAATAACATAAATCATTACATAACCTTATAACTCCTATGTGAATGCTTCAAATAACAAAACAAAATAATCACTAGACACCTTTTGTTTTATACTTCTTATAACTTTCGAGTCCCCCTTTTTCTAGAATGTACTAAATAAAGGATTTTACAAAAACAAAGACACCACGTCTTTATAACACCCTGAGTCTCAATTTATACAAACATTAATATATTTGAGCATACCTCATAGTAAGTAACGCTGTGACATAATCATTATTAAATCCAAAAATTCTATCATCATCAACTGTCCAGGTGAATCGAATCGAGTACCTCTATTTATGGTAGTGTTTTTCATAGGTGCTCGCCGTCAAGTTCGATCTCAGAACCTCTTATGCACTAGTCTTTATTCATAGTTTATCCGCTTACTGCTTTGCCTCGACGGGTGGGATTGAAGGGATGGACAGACTCTTCCGTGTCTTTCAAAATTCTCACCAACTAAAAACAACTCGACAACGCCCTCCAATAGAAGCCACTTTCTGTCACCACCGAGATTTGACGCCGTGCTTCATGCTACGCTGCATCCTTCTTTCTCCCTGTCGGATCCGGCCTAATCGGATTCTGCCACTCCTGATGCGGCCTCTGTTATGCTCTGCTGCCGCTGCGTCGGATCAAACACCGTCGATAATGTTGATCGTACTCGATCTCTGTGTAAAACATTCATGCTGCAGAATTTCTTTCCTCCTATCGTCGACGACCTTTGTTCGACGAACTACTCTTTTGCCTTTGTTTTCACCGAATCAACCGCTCATTCATTCGTTCGTAGATCAAGTGCATTCCATAACCATTTTTCTTATTGACTAAGCGCATAGTACATTTCATCAAATCATCGATGCGTCTTATATCCATTATCCAACATGTTTCAATATTTCGATCTCAGCACCTTTGGTTGTTTCGTCTTTAATATTGTGCGCTCAAAAATTGTTTCATTACATTGTCGAAACTCAACTCACGCATCCTCTATCCCCTTTATTAAAGGCGCTTTATTTATCAAAACCCTTCGTCGAATAACTAACTTTTTACATCACAACCACACCTGTGACCACAGGCGTCCGCTGCGCACAACACGAACTGTTCCCTTCTTTGAAATATCACCTGTGTCGCCTCGTTCGATCGTTTTCACTAAACGCATAAACTCCTCTCGCTGGCATCGGAGCTTTTAAAACGAAATCGAGAAATGCTCGCAGATCAATCTCAAATTCTTCTCATTGCATTAATGAGTTCCATTGCTTCCTTTTATAAGCACTACGATGCATTACTAAACACGTCGGCAAAATTAAATTAATTAAAATTTTAATTTAAATTTTAAATAAATAAAATTTAAACTAAATATTTAAAATTAAATATCTTCATCACCGGAGCACCTTTTTCAACGAAACGAAGAGCTAACTTGGGTTTTAAGGAAAACCCATTTCAAATCTGTTGTCCATGGTTTTAAACAAAACCTATTATTTTGTCTACCTTGGTTTTCACAAAAACCCTACGCTTCTTGACATCAATGACAACATCAACACTTGAGCAAGGGCAATGTACCCAATGTACCCAAAATTGCCAACATAATATAGTGAGTTTCATAGTGGATGTTTCCCTTCTTCATTTTAAGTAGGGTTTTACCTCTTAATATTGGTTTTGTGGGTTTTCCTCTTTTATGTGTGATTGATCTTGTGGAGCATTCTTAGATCTTGAGGAGACTTTGCTTGTCTCACAATTATCAATCCAACATTTGGAAAATCAATACAAATTGGTTTGCGAAC
Organism: Wollemia nobilis; assembly: GCA_028583015.1. Taxonomy (NCBI): domain Eukaryota; kingdom Viridiplantae; phylum Streptophyta; class Pinopsida; order Araucariales; family Araucariaceae; genus Wollemia; species Wollemia nobilis. The sequence continues at coordinate 1,263,076 of JAQPPZ010010331.1, read as the reverse complement.
CCTACTACATATAGAAAATTTTCAATTATGCATTTTCCAAAATTCAAACTAAGAGGAAAATTACCCACTCCTTTGAATTGATAGGTCTTATCATTTGAAATCATGATTGGTTTCCAATATTTTTCTTGTAAGGAATTAAACCATTATTTATCTCCAAACCATATGATTACTAGCCTATAAATCATTATACAAAAAAATCATCTCTTGGTTTTGTTACTACCTTAGACACCAATATCTTGTATTCTAGCTTAGAGTCCACCTCATAATCATATTCTAGTTTCTCATATGTAACATACCCTTGTTTTTGCTATGGTTTATACTATGGTTTTTATTAGGAGTTTTTTGGCTTGACCCCCTTAAGTGAAAGAATTGTCTCTATAAATCTTGGTATCATGTCCTTCCTTTTCACAAATATGCAATAGCTAATTTATATTTGAGGTTGTTTTTGTGATGAAGAAAAAGTGGAAGAATATTTTGGACCCTTTTGTGCTTTCTTTGTTGAGAATAGCGCATTATTGAACAATTGGAACCTTAATTGATTTTTTGTTTCCCCTTGTTGAAAGATATTTACCAGTTCTTCAAATGATACCTTTATATTTTAAACTTCCAAAGAAGTGACCTTAGGAAGATTTATAAGGACAATGGAGACTAAGAGATTTATTTTTTCCTTTTTACCCATGCTATTTAATTTTACGTTCAATTCTAAAACTTTACGAATAACTTGATAAATACTTTCTTCATCTTGAACTCTTAATGTATGAAGTCAAGAATAAATATGAAGAATTGCAGCTCCATTCTTACCTTCAAATATAGTGGAAATTATATCCCACATTTCTTTTTATGTCTATGCTTCATTGATGTGTGGTTGAATTTCATCTCCTAATCTAATAATGATGAGCATTAGTGCCTAGGCATATCCATAACAAATCATTTTCTAGGATGCAGTCTCATTAGGTTGAATTTATTCTTTAGTGATTATGTCATAGAGTTTGTAAACCACTACATTGGTCCTCATATTGGTCTTCTAAGATGCAAAATTTAGGCCTTTGAGAAATTGTGATTCTATGAGAAAATATTTTGATGTAGCTCTGGTGAGGGTTCTTTATATCTCTCAAAATTGTCTCCATGTCTATACACCACTAGTCCCATGTATCGATCTTTTTTATATAACCATCATTCTTATATATCCTTTGACACATGGAAAATACTAGTCATATCAATATATGTGGTTGTATATGAGAGTGATCTTAAGGAATGTGAAAGAGAATGATAAATGGTAGCAAGGTAGTACTAAAAGGGTTTTACCCTAATAATGACATTTTCTTAAAGAGAAATCCTTGTACATGAGTGTAACTTCCTTATATACTTGAATTTTTTCAATTCTAGGATTTATGTCTAATGATAGTGATTAATGGGGTAAAACATAGTGGAAATAATGATAAAAATGTCATTATATACCTTTGATGATTTATAGGGTCAATTACCAAACATCATTATGGAAATTGTATTAGGCTATATTCACAATAGCTTAACATGACAACTTTACTTGTAAATGCAACCTAGAGATGTCATTTATACCAAACACTATGATTGTACTAAGCACATGTTTTGATTTGTGTTGAAAATTATTTTGAAAAATTGAGGTGTTGGTCATTGTAAAAAATGCACCTTTTACAATAACAAATTCACCAACTTTTATTTTTGCAAGATATTCACCATAGTTTTACTTATTTTTATTTTTTTAATTATAGAAAAAATTGCAAATAATAAAAGAATAATTCTAAGATAGTATTTTTTATTCAAAATTTTTGCTTTATGAGATTCAATCCTTTGTATTTTATTTTAAAAATATTGATCTTCTTTCTAAATTCCAACTCTCATTTTGTGTAATTTATGACCTGAAAAGAGATTGTAAAATAATGCATTACTCTTACACCTAAAATATTATATTACACCTTACAGTTAACCAAATGTACTACACTCAAATTATTATTGCACCTTGCTTGTCTTTCTACCACAAGGAAATATTTTTATTCTGCGAGCATTACTTCTTTGTTTGGCCACTTCATAGATATGGTTTCCAAGATATTTTTAAATTCAAAGAAAACATTAAAGATAAGAAATATATCTCAATTAGATTTGGTAGGCAATACTCATTGTAATATTTTTATCATTTTGTTGAATGTATAGAATATGAAAGGACATGACTTATTGGTTTCTAAAACATAAAAATTTTCTTGAAACTAAGAGACACCATTTGAATATTATGTATAAAATTTGTACATTTTATTTATTTATATGAATAACAGTAATTCACTGCCTACTTGATTACTTCATTTGGTATGATAGCATAGTTCCAAGGTTCCCTTTTGAAGCTATTTTCTATGATTTTTTTCTCCATATTATGCTTGGTACCTACCATTTTTATTAGGAATCTCTAGTCACTCAAAACTATAACTATCGTCATGGGTATTTTTCTAGAACCACCTTATTTTTTTTGGCTTTAAAATTTCATCTTTTTTTACAACCAAAACAAGCAAAAGTGGAGATTGAAGGATGTACTCATTGACATGAAGATTCAATGGTGTAGTTGGATTTAGTATGAGACCACCTCATACTTATATCTAGACACAATGCTATGCAAAAATAGGAAAAGTAGAGAGATATTGCAAGTCCTATTTGAATGGGTGAGACACTAGAGAAAATATTGCTAGCATTAACCAAGGAGGAAATGGTAGAGAAACATATCTATTTAAATTAAAAAATGAATCCTACCTTTGATCTAGATGTTAATAAGATGAACATAACAATTTTTATATTTTCCTCTATAACCGATTGCTCCTATAAAGAAGCCTATCTTGATGAAGAATGTGAAAAAATTCTATCTCTACATTTAAGGTTAAAATATTTTCCAAGCATGAGGTTAGATGTAAACTATAAATAATGTAGACTTATATAGACTAAACATGGAGTGAATGTAGGTGGTATTTTGTATAATTAGACTAATATAGAAGATAAAGATCAGGGTTATGCATAAGGGGCCGGTCCCAAAATCTATTTATAAAATAAAGGCGAATTGTCTTGGAATATCAATGAAATTTGTAGAAGTATACATGGCGAATTGCATTTATTTTTCTCCAAAAAATTTTAAACCGTGGTGAATTTCATTAATTTGTCTCAAAAAAATTTCAAACCGTAGCAATTTTTTTTGTGTTGGGTGCTATGAATATTGGTTGCAAAATCTAAAAATGTACAACATACTTAAAAGATTTAGGTAGATATGAAATACTTCAGGTTGACATGATGACAAATGGCATGCTGATTAGTTGCATTCATGACGATCGATTGAAAGTATACCGATTAATTATAGCCATACCGACCGGTTGCAGCCATGGAAATCGGTTGCAGCCATGCCAATCAGTTGAAGTGATGCCGATCAAATACAACCATGATGATCAATTATAGCCATGACAATTGATTGCAATCATGATGATCGGTTGCAACCATGACAATCGGTTGCAGCCATGCCGATCGGTTGCATGTATGTCGATCCATTATAGCCATGATGATCAGTTGTAACCATGACGATCGGTTGCAGCTATACCGATTGATTGTAGCCATACTGATCAGTTGTAGCCATGTCGATCGGTTGCAACCATATTGATTGGTTGTAGCCATGCTTATCGATTGTAGCTATGATGATCAATTGCAACCATGATGATTGGTTGTAGCCATGATGATCAATTACGACCATGATGATCAATTGCAGCCATGATGATTGATTATAGCCATGATGATCTGTTGTAGCCATGTCAATTAGTTGTAGCCATGCTGATTAGTTGTAGCCATGTTGATCAGTTATAGCCATGTTGATCGATTGTAGCTATGTTAATTGGTTGTAGCCATCATGATTGGTTGCAACCATGACGATCGATTGTAGCCATGCCGATGTGCTACAACAGTCGAGTTCCCATTGATAGTAGCGGTGCTCTATGCCATGTGTCATCCATCCATTAAATGAGTGCATTTAGAGGACACATGTCATCCATACGTTAAACGATTACATGTATAAAATTATATATAAAGGGAATTAACAGTCATTTTTTCCCTTTTCTATCATGATTTTAACCTTTTTCCTCCCATTTTAAAGTTTTCTTACCTATTTTTATCTCGTTTTAATGCTTTCTTACCCATTTTTCTCTTGTTTTAACACAATCTGAACCCTCTTCATCCACTTTTATCTTGGTTTTTACAATTTACCTTAATTATTAAGTAGTTTTTAACTATTTTTCTCTTATTTGAAACCTTTTCCATAGTATCTTCTTATCAATACCAGTACACCCTATGGCATCCCCTGCAACCCCTATAATATTTAAAATTAATTATAAGAACCTAGTTTACCCCTTGATTTCATAAATTTTATCAACATTGGGTTATGACATGTCTTGGGTCACAGAATCTGGTCTTCGGGGTCTAGTTTCAATGCCCCATTTTGATACGGAAGTTAAAATAGTGGAGATGATCATTGTAGATTATGATATGGATTCAGAAAAGGTAAATATTGTCACCAAAAACAAAATCATCATTCTTTATTTCTCAGCCATTGATGTCGCCAAATTGACAACATTGCCCCATGCTGGTGTTGAGCCTGTCACTTCCAAATACCAGTTAACTGATGATGATAAACTCTACTTGGAGACCACCTTCAAAGTGCAGTCAAAATATTTTCAAGGTATAACTATTTTTTTATTTAATTGATTTTAAATTCTTATCAGTGATTGAACGTACAATTACTAATTTTAGTTTTTTATAGTTACGTCCACCAAGTCCAGAAGGGGTTTGACTGTATCGACAATTGAAAATAAATTTCTTCAGGCATGTTGCGAATTCTTCCTTGCTAGACTCGTTCTGCAAGGAATGCCGACATAAATTCTGATGTGGGTCTTAGCGTATTTGGTCCGTTGTATATGACACCAAAAATTTGATTGGTGCACCTATGTCTCAATTCAAATCAGATTGGAAATAGAGAATGTGAAAACCCATGCTTCGCACTCGTCGATAATTAGCACATGTAATTATATTATTGTTTTTTTTTATGAATATTTTCATAATTTACAGAACACTCTAGTACCAACATCTTGGTAGTCAATCCTTGTCAATTTAGCCATGACAGAACAACAGGTTTAGGTAATTTTTTCAATATTTAGGTAATTTTTTTTTTTCCATTGTTTGTCTTTTTGTAATTTTGAAATTTTATACCAAACATAGAAAAGGGCATCCTCTTCCTCTTCAAAGTGGGATGCTGCTATTAGAGGTTATAATCCAGAGGAATCAGGAGACTCCAAAACACCTACAGAGGAAGCAGCACCACTGATAAGGAAAAAATCATTAAGGAAATGTAGAAGATCTATTTCTCCTATTCGTCAACAATCTCCACTTTCGACTGCACGTCCGTTTACAATGGTCGTAGTTATGCATGAGGTTTTATATTTTGGGAGTAAGTTTTAATTACTATCGAAACAATTTTTTTACAAATTGTTTACAATATTTTTACTATTTTTAATTAATTTTGTTTTTTTTTTCAGATGTACAGCATGACCACATTCCATTTGCAGTAGTAGCTATGCAAGATTTTTTTTCTTCTGCCAGTAAGTCTTATAACAATGTTTGCAACCAATTTTCATAATGTGATTTTATAACTAGTTTTTATTTTCTACCTTCACAAAAATTTTAACTAATTTTTATTTTTATGTTTTAAGGTCCCTTGCAACAATTTCATCAAAAAAATCAACAAATGTCGCCCCCTACTCCACAATGCCTAACTCAAATGCGAGGTCAATGCTTCCCCAGTTGGAAAATACTTTCTTCCATCTAGGCCACAAATAGAAGTAACACAACAAATTTCATAGAGAGAAGCATCAAATATTTTTTTTGGTTTCGACCATATATCTGTTAATAATTTTACTTTTAAGGATATAGCAGAAGCTTCTGGTACTGGGTTGGTTGATGTTCCACTTGATAAATATTAATTTTTGCAAGATAACATACACACTCAATTTCAACTATCAAAATTGGTTCAAGACAAAGTAAATGAAGTTGCAAAATGTTCAAGCAAATATCCTCCAAGGGAAAGAAGCACCCGTCAGGCTCCTCCTCGACAAGAGGATGATATAATAAAATTTTTAGAAAAATATTTGGTTTTTTATAACATTGAATCTACAATTAACTATTTGCTACTTCCAGATATAATAGAAATGAAAAAATGGGAGTATTGGGCTAAGGTGTTGATAAAGGAAATTAATGGCCGATACAATAATTTTTCAAAAAGAGAAATAAAATTTTCTATTGTTGAAAATGAACCAGAAAATATGGAGGCTTTGCTACAAGTAAAATCTGACATGTTGAAGTTGAATACATCATACACAGATGAAATTTTAAAGTATATGATGAAAATATTGGAGAATATAAACGGTGAGGCCCAAGATTATTACAATGAATGGGAAAATGATAAGAAAAATGTTGTTGTTGTAGCTACAAAGAATGTTACTGAGGTTTGAATCAATCGCTTTTGTGTTAAAAATTTTGTTCTATTTTTTAAAATGTAATTATCTTTTCATGTTGATTAACTTTTTCCCCTTTTGCAGGTAAAGTATGAAAATCTCAAGAAGCAGGTTCAAAACCTGCAAGACTATCTCAGGATGGAAAAGGAGTTCTTAAACGCTTCCATGTCAATAGAAAAAAGAGCATAGGAATTAGTTCGACAAAATAACATTTTGTGGAAAATAATTATTCGCAATGGATTGGATCCTGTTGTTCTTCTTAAGGAGAAGGGTAAATAGGTTCAAGGACCAAAATCTGAAGATGTTGGTAAAGAAGAAAATACCCTTATCAATGGAATGCAAAATGTTGAGATGATCCTTGTCAATTCTTGAGCAATTGATAGTATTGTTAACCAACCCGAGAAAAGAGTCATCAAAATGCAGGATGTGGTAATCATGGAAGTAGTGGATGTGGAAAAAGGAGTTGAACAAGGGAAATATGAGGGAGGGATCATTGCTATGGAGACTACGGAAGCCATTGAGAAGGCAAAATTAGTGGAGGAAGGAAGAAAAGATTCTGAGGGGAAAAAATAAATTTTAAAAACAATTTTAAGACATTTCATATGTTTTCATTGGAAAACAAGATACTTGCTTTTATTATTTTACTATTACACTATTTACATTTATAATTGTGTGTTATTTTCATATCTTAAGTTTTATGGTGTTTCAAATATGCTTGAGTTTACGTAGAATATATGCATAGGTATAGATTTACATGTTATTCAATGTTATTCATGTTGTGATATAAAAATGAGTTTTGTCTTGTGGATTTTGCTATGTTGTTTTTATATTTCAATATTCAAATGAGTTTGAATTTTTAGTTTATTCAAAGTCATTCTTGTTATTGTATAGAAATGTGTTTTATCTTTTTTATTATGCTATATTGTTTCATATTCAATGTTAGTTTACGATGGAGATATTAATGAAAGGGTTAAATTTCAATTTCCATGTATTATGCTATGTTGTTTTATATTTCAATTTTCAAATGAGTTTACAAATGATATATCTATGCCTGTGTTTAAATTTTAGTTTATTAATATTCATTCTTGTTGTATTATAAAAGTGAGCAATTTCATTTCTATTTTGCGATATTGTTTTTATATTTCAAGTGAATATGGTCATTTGTATTATGCTATATAGTTTTTATATTTCAAAGTGAGTTTACAAAGTATATATCTATGCATGGGTTTCAATATTCAGTGCATTCATAATCATTATAGTTGTATAAAAATAAATATGATCATTTGTATTATGCTATATTGTTTTTATATTTCAAAGTGAGTTTACAATGGATATATCTATGAATTGTTTCAATTTTCAGTGCATTCATAGTCATTATAGTTGTATAAAATTGAATATGGTAATTTATATAATGCTATATTGTTTTTATATTTTAGAGTGAGTTTACAATGGATATATCTATGCATGGGTTTAAATTTTTATTTTCCATATCTAGAGTACTATTCTATATGCTTTTTTCATACATTTGTAGAATTTGTTTTAGTAGTTATGTATATATACAAGGTTAACTCTCTGACAAAGCATAAATCGTAAAAAATATCTATATTTTATCACATCATCAAGGATGATCGATTGCAAAAATATCGATCGGCTGCAGCCATACCGATCAGTTGTAGGCATGCCAATTGGTTGTAGCCATGTTGATCGGTTGCATACATGCCAATCGGTTGCAAATATGCCTAGAGTAATATAGTACATGCATTTTTCATACATATGTACATAAATTTTTAATATGCATACACGGTTTACTCAATGACAAAGCATAAATCATAAAAAATCACTATATTTTGTCATATCATACAACTAATTATACTAATGATACATACATACATTTAAATTTAAAGGAAAAATAACTATTTTTTGTCAACATATATATTTAGTCCAATAACATAGCATCATTACGTATACATGGTTTTCAACTTACTCAAAGCTATAGCATACATCATAAATTTTGAAAACATAGACAATCCATAACATTAAAAAGCAAACATGCATAATCATTGAAAATTTAATGATTATATGATTTTACAACAAATCAAATACAAAATATATTTGATAATATGAAATATTTCAAATCCGGAAAATGACTAATAATATGAATTTATTCAAATCACAAAAAATTTACAAAATGATTTCAAATCCGAAAAATCTTAGATTATATGAATTTGTCATATAATCATTGCAATTTTTACATTTCTGGAATGTAACACAAAGCGTTATCAACTTCTCCACAAGAACCGAGAATCTGTGAATTCTGTGTTTCCATAATCTCATCATCACTCCTAGTTGAATCATTTTTGTCATTATCAACCATATTAGAGAGATGTCTTGTTTCATGCTAGGGACTTCCAATATGTCAACACTATGTCATAGGGAAAGTTACCCACCTCATATGATGACACATAAATTCTCAAACAATTTTCCAAATTTCTATCCAACCTATTATGAAATTTTGATTTAACAAAATTTAATGCACTAAAAACCCTTTTGTCTTCAACAAATCCCAAAATCATTGTCTGACATAATTCATATAAAACAAAGTATTCACTCATAGTATCTTGCAAGACACTACTTCGATACAATTTTTACCAGAAATGCGTGATTGAACCAGTCTCATATAGATTTTTGAATTGTGCAATTTGATTATCCATTGTTATTCTAAAATTGGTTGAATGATGTCTCAGAAGATCTTTGTTTAGAATACCATTTATTTCAATGCCATTTATTTCCACACTTTTAGAGAAATGTGTCATAAAATTACCCATATATTTTACAAACAACTCACTTCTACTAATTTTTTCACCACAAGGATTCCAGAAATTAGGATTAACAACAGCCATGGCCTTAAGTGTCTCATATATCTTAAAAAAATCTCTTATTTCACTTTTTAATGCATTTTCAATTATTTTTAATTTAGTCTTAGTGTTAGCCAAAACCTCATCAAATCTGAAATGGGTAACGGACACTTGTTCAACATTATATGTCATAGTATTTAATCGCTTTTCAAAATGATATACAGGAATCAACTTTCCATGGATAGCAATACAAATATTATCGTTGATGTTGAACTTTAAAAAGTTGTTCGATTCATTGACATTAATTAACGTATTCCAACTATCCAAATTTGGATCCTCAAAATGTTTTTTAGATAAATAAATCCTGTCAATAACCATACATATTTGTTTTCTCATCCTCATGAAATCAAAAATATAAATTTTCCTTTCTTGTGCAAGTTTAATCATAGTATTCATTTCTTGTAACATTGGTAGAATACCACATAATGTGAGAAGAGTTTCCAAGTCAGTCATAGAAAAAAGCAAATATTTTGCCTTGTCAACTTCTCTACGATGTGCATACATAAACCCAACCAAGGATTGATATTATTAAAATATCATTTTTGCAAGAAGAAATAGTGAAATCCACCTGGTTTCTACATATTTTAACATTTTTTTGCCTTTTGTTACACCTAGATAAAATTGTTGAAACTCTGCAAACCTTTTTGTACTACATGAAAAGTATGAGTGTATATCATGGACGAGTTCTTCCACTCTGGCTACATTATCAAAATTGCTCATAATTTTGTATGCAAGATTCATTCGATGAGCCATGCAATGAATAGGAATCACATATGGGGCAATGCAAGTTTGAAGCATAAAATAAAGACCATCCCTTTGTCCTTGCATTGTAGCCGCACCATCAGCTCCAACACAAATTAACTTTGTGATAATTTCCTTTTCATATATTACGAAAATATCCTTTAAACTAGTTACAACAACATTATAATTTTTTTTCGCATTACAATTTTTGATCATCTTATGTAGTGCTAGTAAATGAGGTTGTCTCAAATGGTTTTTGAATATGTAAAAATGTATGCAAATCCAAGATGTGTTATCAACAACTATTACCTCATCAATGGAAAGTGAAATAAATTTGGCTTTTTTAACATTCTCTCTCAAGTCTTCCTTCTCAATTAGTGATAGACATTTTACCATTTTCCAACCACTTTGATTTAACCAATGTGAACTGGTAAGGTTTTGTACATTGGCTAGTTGAAGTATTTCCTTAAAATCAACAAAATCAGACATGGGTCGACCTTTTTTAGAATAATGTATACAATAGAAAACTACAATTTCTTTGAGGCTAATAAAATATTATTAACTTTTTGAAATTGTGCCTCGATTGTTCCACCCTTCTCAATGAGAGTTTGTTTTTGTTTCATTGCTTTTTCATATTCAAGAGCATATCTCACATGCACACATTCTATTGCATCCTTCCACCTATGAATTCTATTAATTGTTCCATCACTTTGTATTTCTTTGATGTAAACTTTCCCATAGTGTTTTTCTATTGTGTCTTTCCTATTTTGTAATAAATGACCCTTTCCCAGCTTCCATGTACAAATAATACATTTACAGACATTCAGTTTCTCATATTTCTCAATAAAGGGGTATAATCATGCCCATTCATTTTTAAAATCCCTTCCAATATTCCATTCGCTTATCTTTTGACTTTTATATTTTTGACTAGAAGATTCCCCAGAGGTCTGAAATTTAATTATACTATCTTTTTCTTTTTCAGTTGATGTGTCTGAATTTAAAATCCCCTAAAGTGGTTGTTGAATTTCGTTATTAGGAAAATTATCATGTGGTACCATATCATCTTCTAGAATATCTTCGAGTGAATGCACATTAGGATCGACAATGTTTACTGCATTCAATGTTTGGTGTTCTCTATCATTTTTTGTTGTAAAAAATGCACTATTTTAAAGAATTAACAGAATATAGTTTTACAAAGCATTTAAAAATAGGTAGATAAGCAGAAAATCATTTATCTATTAATAGAGAAATGTTTTACATTTAAGAAGAACATAAATTTTAGAAAACTGATGGTAAAAGGTGTCTCTACCTACAAGTTGTGTATAATCTGTAGATATTGATGTCTCATTGCATTTTGGTGTAAAATATTTTAGAATTATATTTTTACAATAATATTGGCCTCCTTTCTTTCCATATTTAGTAGGTGATATTGTATCTGTAAATAAAAACCTTCAGATGTTAGGAAATGTATATAAATTTGAATAAAAATAATAATCCCTCAAGACGAACATATGATCCTAACACACAACATGCCATGGAATACTTATCAACCATAATTGCAGATAGTGCTTCTACACTGTGTATGAAATATACTCTAAGAGATAAGAAGCAGTCTCTAACAAAAGAAATACTCGTGACACACAACCATATGACATTGATAGTTGTCTACCACTATTACGTATAGTTCACCTATAGTGCCTATGAAACTGTAGAAAAAGATATTTTGACAAAATAACAATGGAATAAGAATAATCTATCGATTATTAGTCATGAATCCTCTACAACTGATACACTTTTACTGATAAACACTTCCCTACAACCGATCGGATTATACCGATCGACAGTCACTACAAGCGATAGAATCTTGACCACATGTCCCTATAACCGATAGAGTTATGTTGACAAAACTACAACCAACAACCTAACACCAATCAACATGGCCCTACGATCGATTGACTAATTTCAATTAGCACATATGAAATCGACATACCAATGTCGATCGACACCTCTGCAACCAATAGACGAATGTCGATCGATACCTCTATAATTGATTGACTAAAGATGATCGACACGGTTCTGCAATAGATAGACCAATATCGATCGACACCTCTATAATCGATAGGTAAAATCCAATTGACAAACCCTACAACCAATTGGCTTATGCTAACAGACATGGCTCTATAAACTATCAACTTATGCTGATAGACATGGCTTTGCAATCGATTAGCTTCTACCAATAGACATAACTCTACAATCGATCAACTTCTGCCGATAGACATAGCTCTACGACCGATCGGCTTCTATCGATAGATACGAATCTATAATCGATCAACTTATGTTGACAAACATGACTCTGCAACTAATCGACTTATGTCAATAGACGACTCTACAACCGACCGTATTATGCCAACAAACATGACTCTACAACCAATCAGATTCTATCGACAAACACGACTCTATAACCGATCGATTTATTCCAACAAAAATAGCTCTGGAACTGATCAGCTTATGCCAACAAACATGACTCTACAATTGATCAGCTTCTATCGACAGACATGACTATGCAACCGATCAACTTATACCGACCAACATGGCTCTGCAACTGATTAGATTATGTCAACCTACATGGCTCTATAATCGAAGGTCTTGCATCGATTGACACTTGTCTGCAACTGATCAGTTTATTTTGATAGTCACGGCTCTGCAACTGATCGTCTTGCACCGATCGACACTCCACAACCTTATTAAGTTTTTTGTTGTTTCAGAGCTATTTTCGAGTTAGATTATTTTTTATGTATGTTTATCGATACCCAGTATAGTATATCTACACATCGTATATGAGGCAATTTGGGTAGGAATAATAAAATCATTTATAATTTGAAGGCGATTTGTATGGAAAATATAAAATCATTTATAATTTGAAGGTGAATTGGGTAGGAAAATCAAAATCATATGTAATTTGAGGTCAGCAAATTAAAATAAAGTTAGGTTCATGATTATCAACAATGGAAAAATTTACCCCAAAAAAATTTTCACCCCGTAAATTTCGAGCGAATGGGCCCCAGTGAAATGATCCAAAATTAGCCTTTTCAAAATTTTAAAAATCCTAAATAGAGCAAATTTATGATATTTTGTGCTTATGCATAACCCTGATAAAGATGACTCAAATATAACCAAGAGGATAGAAGCAAAATGAACCTACAGACGTGCATGAATTTTGTTATTTATATGGAAAAGGGTTGAAGACATAAAACAAGAAGGTATTTTCAAAGAGTGAATAAATAAGTAGAGGAATTAGAATTTGAAAGAAAGTATAAAATTTTTAAATAATGTGTTACGAGTTCAAAACCCATCAAATTTCATATTTATTTATTACTACCCTAGAAAGTTTTTTTTTTTTGTTACAATTTTCTATAGTTTTAAAATATATAGACAATAATAAATATTAGTTTGAAAATTTTAAAATAAATGTAATAAATTTTATGTAAAATGCTCATTTTTTATAGTCTCACACCTTAAAATATATATATATTTTTAAAAATTGCATAATCTTGAGCTGAAGCATAAATTTTTGTATTCGACATAAATGACACCCTTAGCTTGTGTAACCAAGTTATGTTATTACATTAAGATATTGTGTGTATTTCCTAATATAGCTTCCATAATGATGTTGGGCATTTACCCTATAAATCGTCAAGAAGAAATACGGAAATCATTTTTTTGTTATTCTTTCCACTCCTTTTTACCTTATTCATAATTATCACTAGACATAAATATTGAAATTAAGAAATTCTGAGTATGTAAGGAAGTTAATTACGTATAAGGATTTATTTTGAATTAGGTGTCATAGGAAGGCCAAATATCATTCCATACTACTTTTCTACCATGTATCATTATCTTTGATGTACCTTAAGGTCTATCTCATGTATAATCACATACATCCAAAGAACTAGCTTCTTCCATGTACCAATGAGTATATAAGAAGGGCGGGCATATAGAAAGGATAAATATATTGAACTAGTGGTATATATAAAGGGGTACCATTTGAGAGACATAAGGAACCTTCACCATTACAACATAAAAAAATATCCCATAGAATGACAATTGCTAAAGGGTCCAAAGTTTGCACCTCGGAAAACAAAGATGAGAACTATTCTAGTGGTTGAGAAACTTTGGGACATAGTCATCAAAGAAGAAACTCAACTTGAGGATATTGCAACTCAACAAAAAATTGATGGGTGAGATGCCAAAGTACTGATGATCATCACTCTTACAATAGCATATTAAATTCAAACACACATCAATGAAGCATATACATAAAGAGTATCATGGGATATACTTTCCACTTTGTTTAAATGGAAGAATGAAGCCATAATTATTCATATTCAATACCAAATTCATACATTGAAGGTTCAATATGGAGAAAGTATTGAGTAATTTCTTTTAATAATTATAAAATTAAAGGTAAACCTGAATACCATGGGAAAAAGTGTAAGACAAGTTCTTAGTCTCCATTTTCTTAGAGCTCTTCTTGATTCATTTTGAATGTCGGTCCCTTCTTTGCAAGTTCCAAACATATAGGTGTCATTTGAAGAATTGGTAAACGTCCTTCAATAAGAGAAAATAAAAACTTAATTAAAAAATCAATTGTCCTATAATTCATTCATTTAAACAAAGAAACCATTAAAGTGTCAAAAGGATCCTTCCACTTCTTCATAAAAAAAAAAAATCTCAAAAATAAAGGAGGTATTGTCATATTTGAGGAAATAAAAGATATCATACCAAGTTTTATAAATATAATTATTTGACTAGAGGGGTCAAACCTACAAATCTTCTAACAAAAACCATAGTGCAAACTGTAATAGCAAAAAGAGCATGTTGCACATGAGAAACTATAATCTGATTCTGAAAAGGACTCTGAAATAGCACAAAAGTTAATTATTTCTAAGGAAATAACAAAACCAAGGGATAAAGGTTTGTATATTTATTAAGGGGCTAGTAAACATGACTAGAAATAAATCATGCTTCGATTTTATATAAAATAAATATGGGAAACTAGTCACAATTGCTAATGATGAGACCTATCAAGTTAAATAAGTTGGTCATAATTTTGTAAATATATCTAATAACAAATGTATGATTAAAAATGTGCTATATGTACCAATTTTAGCCAAAAAATTGATCTTAGTATCATAAATATTGGATTGAGAAATGAAATTAGAAATCAAAGTTGTTGATGGAAAGAACAAATACTTTATTATAAAACATTAAAAGTTTATAGATATTGGTTCCTACAAAAATATATTTTTACACTTGATTTTCTATCATCTCCTAAGGTCACATTGTCTACCACCATAGCTAAATCTACATATCTTTTGCATAGGATATATGGTCATCTTAGTTTTGAATAATTTATTATGAAACTTTATTATCATTAATAGAAACCACTCACCAATGTGTAGAAATATCAAATCATTCATCCACAAATAATTATCCACAATAACAATCCACAAATGAAAGAGAGATACATAATACCCTTACGGTAGTAAACCACCAATAATACTCCTTAAGGAAGGAATAACTCCACAAGATATCCCAAGATAAGAGTCAGGGTTATCCATAAGCATGAAATATCGTAAATTGACTCTATTTAGGATTTTTAAAATCTTGAAAAGGCTAATTTTGGATCATTTCACCGGGGCCCATTCGCCCAAAAATTATGGGGCGAAAGTTTTTTTGAGGTAAATTCTCTTGCTATTGAAAATAATTAAAATATTTTTATTTTAATTTGCCAACCTCAAATTATAAATAAAATTTATTTTCCTGCCTAATTCGCCTTCAAATTATAAACTATTTTACTTTTCCTGCCCAAATCGCCTCATATACTACTCGTATATATACTGTAATGGGTATCGATAAACATACATCGCTCTGAAACAATGAAAAACTTACCAAGATTGAAGAGGAGTGTTAGTTTTCATAAGTCGATCAGTTGTAGAGGTGTGTCTATCAGTTGCAGAGATGTGTTGATCGGTTGTAGAGGTATCGATCAATTACAAAGGTGTCAATCGATTGCAGAGCCATGTCTATCGGTATAAGCTAATCGGTTGTAGAGTTGTGTCTATTTATATAAACAGATGGGTTATAGAGCCATGTCTTTTGGTATAAATCGATGCGTTGTAGAGTCGTGTTTGTCGGTATAAGTCGATTGATTGTAGAGTCATGTCTGTCAACATAAGCCAATCAATTGTAGAGTCGTGTCTATCAGTATAAACTAATTGGTTGCAGAGCCATGTCTATCGACATAAACTAATCGGTTGTAGAGCCATGTCTATCGGTTGTAAAAAAATGGTAAGCCTGCAACCGATCAATATGCCCTAAATTGATCGACATGGCTACAACTAATCGGTATGGCTACAATCGATCAACATGTTTGCAACCAATTGGCATATCCTAAATTGATTGACATGGCTACAATCGATCGACATGACTGCAACTAATCGATATGTTTACAACTAATCAACATGTCTACAACCGATCGACATGGCTACAATCGATCACCATAGCTACAACTAATCAACATGGCTATAACTAATCGACATAGCTACAACCGATCAACATGGCTACAATCGATTAGAATATTTGCAATCGATCGACATATCTGCAATCGATCGAGATTGCTACAATTGATCGCCATGGTTATAACCGATCGCCATGGCTGCAACCATTTGACATGTCTGCAACCGATCACCATGGCTGTAAATGATCGACATGTCTATAGTCAATCAACATTCTTGCAACCAATCAAATTTTATGTCTCAGATCGATCGTCATTAATCGTAAAGGCTAAAAGCATTTCTTGTCAGCCTAAATCCTTTAATTTTGTCGTACATTTTTAGATTTTACAAAACCGATATTCATGGCCCCAAACATAGAAAAAATCACCATGGTTTGAAACTTTTTGGAGAAAAATAATTGCAATTCACCATGGTTTGAAATTTTTTGGAGAAAAATAATTAGAATTCGCCATGTATACTTCTCCATATTTTGTCGGGATTCCAAGACAATTCGCCTTCAATTTATAAATAGATTTTGGGGCTGACCCCTTATGCATAACCCTGATAAGAGTGCACCTAGGGAGGAAAAAGTTATATAAGCCAATTTGTGGGTAAAGGCAATTACATATGATTTATCTCCATGATCATTACAATGACAAATATCTCTTCTTTATATATCCATCTTCTAATTCTACTTTAAGGAGTCGATTACTAACATAATATAATATTATAATATAATAAAATATTATAATACAATTAGCCTTGGTTTATGTGTGGCCCATGCCAACCCTTATACAATATAATAATATATCCCCAAATATCTATTCCTAGGTAACCTAACATGCCACCCTCACAATGTTTTTGTCCTTGAAACATATGAAGAAACAAGATAATATGATTTTCTAAGCAATGTTAGCAATTGGTACCAATCTTGATCATCCATCCATCCTAGTGAAACATTGATTGGTGGTGGTCGTTGTTGATGCTGGTATGCCATTTTTCCACTTGAGTACCAAATCCACTTTGTTGGATCCATACTTTTGCAGCTTTATTTTGATAATTTGAAATGTGGGTCCACTTGTTCCTCGATGTTGATGAACCACTTTGAAAACCAGGATCACTATGCATTCTCTACCAAATATTACCATTCTTGGTACCCTTCTATTTGAATGTCAAACCATAATATTGTTGCCTTAATACATACCTACAATATTGTTGTTGCTCATGGTGGTGTGGATGGCAATAAGGTATAACCTTAACTTGATGTTCTACCTTATGTCACTCCTCAATATTTGGCTCCACTATTTTAAATTATTCTACATATTGTTTTTCATGTTCCCTTTGTTTGGTATGTCATTGTCCTCTTCTAACAAATGTTTATTAGATTCTACTACTATTATTTCCATGAACTTAGTTGTTGTTCCTTCTTCCATGGACTCTATTGCTAGTACTGCCTTCTTGGATTCTATTTCAGGTTCTTCTATTTGTTCTTCATTTTGTTTCTATGCAATCACTTTTTGTTTTTTCTTGTATTCTTGCTCATTAAGCTGAGAAATGTCCTATAATGTTATCTTCTTTTTCCTATAACATAACTTCATAAACTTCTATTGCAAATTAATATTAATAGTACCCAAATAATCTAACCAAGGATAACCAAGAATAACATCTTCATCATCCATATCAATAGCACAAAAATCTTAATTTAAAATATATTTATCCATGGTGATATTCAAATATTCAAAATTTTTGAACATTCTCACCCTCCAATTGTATGTCCTTAATTTTTGTTGCTTGAACCTGCAACCTCTTAGCATAAGAAATACTAAATAAAATTATATTTTCTATTAGGGTTAATGGAAATAATAACCTTTTCATTTTTAATACATCCATGAACCTGTAAAATAGACTTTATAGATTCACACAAATCCCTTTATCCAGATGCTAACATACTTAATTTCATGAAAAGAAAAAACATTGCTGGCGGAGAAATTTTTACCAGGATCTCTGGCGTTTTGGCGGGAATCCCTCTGCACTGTCGACGGCCGTGGCTCTAGGGTTTCAGTTCGGAAACCTCCTTCAGCGTGTTTGGGGTCTGTTGCAGGCCTCTGGACAAGGATCTTTCGGTTTCCTGGGAGGGCCCAATGGGGTCTCTTCCTGGTTCTCGCGAAGGAAAAAATACCTCTTATGCGGAGATTCTTCGAGAGACTCCTGCGTCTTCCTCTGCTGAAGCTCAACGCAGTGCCTTCCATCTGCTAGCCAAGAATGCGGGCAAGGGCTCTCCTGGGCACAGAATTAATGGTTGTCTCCCGCAATCTACATCAAGACCAAAAATTGTCATCGAACCAGAGCTGGTTGAAGACACGATAAACTACCGGACCACGCATGATCTGATTTGCAAGTTCATGGGCATTCGACCCACCCTGCACTTTTTGCATTCCTGGGTGAGACAAAACTGGGAGCCAATCGGTGAGTACTCCTTATGGCCCATTAGCAATGGGTATTTCATTATTAGTTTTTCTTCCCTAATGGATAGAAACAGAGCATTTGAATCAGAGAAGAGGAGCCATGGCCCGGCAGGGTTATTTGTCCAGCCATGGAGAGCGGGTTTTGACCCTCGCATTGAACCCACGGCTGTCCCGGTTTGGATCCGGCTGTACGCGCTCCCGATGGAGTTTTGGGGTGAGCGGATTCTTGAATTGATAGGCAACTCTCTAGGTAGATTTTTGGGAGTTTCTAAGGATACCATCGAAGGAAATACTGCCGTTTATGCAAGAATTTGTGTAGAATTGGATATTAGTCAATCGCTACCAGCTGAGATGGAATTGGAGCTAGCAGGACATTCTTGGGTACAACAGCTAGACTATGAAGCCCTACCTTTCCGTTGTAGAGTCTGTCATTTGCATGGCCATTTGGCAAGGTTCTGTCCAAATATCTTGAGCACCAATGCGGATGCTACACAGGGAATGTCAAATCGCTCCCGAGGAGGTAAGTCCACTTCGGCCAAGGAACCATCTGTCATTCCCACTGGGTCTGAGGGCCAGAATGATGGCTTTGAACAGCAGAAGAGGAGAAGAAACAAAAAGAGAAATGGTAAGGAGCAAGCTCTCCCCAAGCCAACAAATCGGTATGAAATCTTCAAATCTCTTGTGGATCAAGAAGACCAACCTATGGAAGGAGCAGATGGGATCCTTGAGGACAATATTATCCCTACTCATGCTCCTCCTTCCTCAACCCCTGTCCTTGAACAGGCTTTTGATTCCTCTGAGACTTTGCACCATGAAAACCTTGGGACTCTGGTTATCCACGCCCCAGCCTGACCCGTTATCAAAGATGTTTCTATGGGAATTGCAGAAAAGCTCAGAGAAAGACCAGCTCTTGGAATTTCACAGGTGGAGAAGAGATCGAAAAATAGTAATTCCCAAGGGGTGGGCAGGAAATCCAATAAGGATCTAATCGCAGTGCAAGGGGATAAGCTAATCAATGGAGGACTGGCAAGAACAATTGATTCGTATTGCTCCCAAGGTTTCCAATGATTATACAATCTTGGAATGTGAGGGGTTTAAATAGTAGAACCCATCAATCTGCTTGTTCAAAGACTTTTAGAAAGAAGTAAAACAGGACTTTCTGCTCATTCGGGAAACAAAAATGTCATTAGACCTCATGAGTAAAGCGTCGGCCGAATACGGAGGGGTGCGGCCATATGGCGATGGTCTGCTCTTGGTGCCTCGGGAGGGATTGCTACTCTTTGGAATCCTTTGGCATGGATAGCAGTAGATCATATAGCCTGGAGAGGGGTCCTAACATCTCTTTTCAAGAATATAGTTACAGTTGAACAAGTCTTAATTACAAATTTTTATGGGGTACAGAATACCGAAGGTCAGCGGTCTCAATGGAAAGCTGTTCAAAACATGAGGTCCTCCCGGGAAGATCTTGATTGGATTTTAGCTGGGGATTTCAATGCTAAATTATCCGCTAGAGATCAGGAAGGTGGCATCCCTGTTCTGGATACAGGGGATAGGTACATTTATTGCCCACGTTCAGGCCTTTAACCTTGTTGACATCAAAGGTCCTGGTACAAACTTTACATGGACTAATAAGAGAAGAGAGCCATACAATAGGAGGGTTAAGCTTGACTGGTTTTTGGTCTCGGAGGAAGCTTATGTTAGATGGAATATCAAATTCCGGATCTTGGAGGGCCCGGTTTCGATCACTCTCCCATTTCTTTGGAGGGAGGGACTATGTCGGGGAAAGTATTACAAACCTTTTAAATTTGAAAATTTTTGGTTGCAAAAAGAGGACCTACGAAGGAAAATTCCACGAGTGGTGGAAAGAAGGCCGTCCCCCTTTTGGAGCGACTATGTTCAAAATTCACAAACAGACTTCTCTATGTTAAGAGTAAAGCGAAGCAGTGGAAGCAAACTAACAAATCCGATTTCCGGCTCCAACGGGCCCCCTTCTTTGGATAGATGGAATGAGGTGCAAAAACAATTCGAGAGAAGGAATTATTTCTGAGCATCTTAAATTTGAGGATGACGCCTTACGCAAAGCAGTTGAGGACATTGATAATCAAGAAGAGATCTACTGGAGACAGAGAGCCAGAAATACTTGGCTATTAGAAGGAGACAGAAATACTAAATTTTTTCATCGTTCTGCCTGTGCTAGAAGGCAATTGAATAACATGGAGTTCCTCCAAGATGAGTTTGGAAATTCTTTTGACACTCTTCCTGACATGCACTCCATTTCTATGGAGTACTTCTCAAACCTCTTCAAGGAAAGTCTGCAGCATGATGTGGAAGCTCAAAATGAAGTCATTGACGGAATTCCCTCTATTATTTCTCATGAAGAGAATCAGTCCCTTCTTAAGCCCATAGATCGTGATGAACTCAAGAAGGTAGTCTTTGGGATGTGCACAGGAAAGTCGCCTGGCCCGGACGGTTTCCCTATTGAGTTCTTTCAGGCCTTACGGGACATCCTGGAGGAGGACGTGTTGGCTGTCATTGAGGAATCCCGAATTAACAAAAGAATGCTCAAGGCTCTAAATCATACCTTTATCTCTTTAATTCCGAAAGGAGAGGGGGGGCTCTCATTTCTGATTTCAGACCTATTGCTCTATGTAATGTGATCTACAAAATTATTTCTAAACTTATGGCTGAAAGACTAAAACCCCTCCTTCAAAATTTAATTTCCCCTGAGCAAGGGGGTTTTGTTGAAGGAAGACAGATCTTGGATGGAGTGATCTTGGCTCAGGAGGCTATCCATTCTATGCATAATTCAGGTAACAAAGGAATGTTCATCAAATTGGATATGTCTAAGGCTTATGACAGAGTAGAGTGGGGTTTCTTGGTCAAGATGTTGGCAGCCTTTGGTTTTTCTCAGGACTGGATTGCCTGGGTCATGAGTTGTATCTCTACGCCTTCATACTCTGTTTTAATTAAGGGGCTTCCCTCGCCACCTTTTGGAGCCTCTCGGGGTCTCCGTCAAGGAGATCCCTGCTCTCCTTATCTCTTTCTTATCTTGGCTGAAGGTCTTGGCAGACTCTTCCTGAGAAGAAGACGTCAAGGACAATTACGAGAATTAAAATCGGAGCCGAAGTTTTGACTCATTTACGGTTTGTGGATGATACGGGCTTGGTGGGAGTTGCCGGCCTCGAGAGAAGGAAGAGGAATCAAAGATACTCTTAACGTCTACCTTCGGGCTTCTAATCAAGCCATCAATGATTCAAAATCAAAAGTGGTCTTCTTCAACCTTGATCAAAGGTCGGAAGAGAGAGTTATGGAGATTCTAGGCTTCACTCGGACCTCCCTTCTTGTTGTTTATTTGGGGGTTCCTCTGCACTTTAAAAAACTGACAGCTGATTTCTGGAAGGACCTGCTAGATGGCATCAAAGAGAGAATGAATCATTGGTCTCATAGATGGTTAAGCTATGGGGGCCGATTAACTTTTTTGAAGTCTGTTATTCAGGCTATGCCTATTTACAAATTTTCAATTCTGGCCGCCCCTCCCTCAATCTGGAAAGAGTTGGACAAAGCGGCTAGAAGTTTTCTTTGGGAAGGTGCCAATGGAGAGAGGAAATGGGCCTTGGTTGGTTGGGATAAGGTCACCCAGCCCAAGGAAAAAGGTGGGTTGGGCTTGAGAAGCTCCAAGTTTAACAATCGGGCCCTGGCTGGGAAATTGTACTGGAGGTGGATTTCTCAGCCTTCGTCTCTCTAGCAGAATCCTTTCTAGTAAATACTTGAGTACTTGTTCCTCCCAATGACTTGGGCCGCTATCCTCACGGAAGGTAATGGTTCTCTTGTGTGGCGGGCGCTCAAGCTTGGTTCTTGCATTATCAAAGATCAATTGTTCTGGAAAGTTGGGAGAGGGGAGAAGGTCCGGTTCTGGACTGACTCTTGGGATCAGCATCCTCCTATTCTTGCAGTGTTTCCCGATCTGCTTCCGCTAAAAATAGCTCTTGAAGACAAAGGCTGGATTCATATTCAGACCTACTTCACTACCAGCCCTCTGGGGAATATAAGGTTAAAAAATTTAAGCGGCTGGGTGAATGGCCTATTCCAATCCCCCCGGAGCAGGCCCCAACTCTGGAAAAACTTTTGGCTGAAAGGTTTCTATCTGGGAGTGATGAGGAGGATGAGCTTGCTTGGGGCTTTGGGAACCTTGGGGTTTATTACGTGAAGGAGGGCTATGCTTCGATCCTACCTGAGCCCCCCCACACTCTTTTCCTGTTCATGAATGGAGGAAGATTTGGCATCCCAAGGGCTGGCCGAAAGTGAACTTCTTTGCTTGGCAACTGATGCATAATGGTATTTTGACCTTTGACAACCTTAGAATTAGAGGCATCATTGGTCCTTCCCAGTGCGTTTTATGTTATAGGAATGAGGAAACTGTGAACCATCTTCTGTTTGATTGCTCTTTCACACAGCAGATTTGGCAACGTTGGTTCTCCCACTTTAAACTTCAGGTGCTTGGAGATCTGTCCCGGACCAATTTATGGGAAAGCTGGAAGAGAGGTAGATTTATTTCTAAAGCTCTTCGTACTGGCTGGGAGATCGGTTTCCTTTTTATTTGGTGGCAGGTTTGGTTGGAAAGAAATGCTCGTATTTTTCGTGAAACCTTCTCTTCGGTGGAGGGGATTTGGCAGATCATTTGGAGCAAAGTTGTGGAAACCGTTGCCATCTATGCTGAGAAGGAAAACCAGCCTGCTTCTAGGCCTTTGAGTGGGAGAGGTGCTGATCTGGAGAGACAGGTAAGAAGTTGTTGGAAACCTCCCCCAGAAGGCTGGGTCAAAATCAATACTGATGGAGCTGCTAAAGGTAATCCGGGCAATGCTGGCAGTGGTGTTATTTGCCGTGATCATGCTCTGGGACTGTGCTATATTGGGAATTGCAAGGTCTGGGATATGCCACAAACAATGAAGCTGAGGCCTTTGCTATTAAATCTGCTTCCATCTGGGCCGTCAAGCATGGCCATAGAAAGATAATCATTGAGTCTGATTCTCAAATCTTGGTTGGTGCTCTTGATTGCATGCGGAACTTTGCCTTAAAAGCTTGGAGGCTCCGGATTTTGGTTGCCCAAATTTTAGAGCTTTGGAAAGAAATTGAGGATGTGATTCCTGTTTATGCTAGTAGATCTCTTAATAAAGCGGCCGATTTCCTTGCTAAGTTGGGTGCTGAGAGAGAGGTTGGGATTCATCTGCATAGCAATTTGCCTGTGGAGAATGTCGAGATCAGACAAGGCCTTGATCAATTCCTGAAATAATGTGCAAAGTTTTTTTTGCTAAGGGTCCTTTCTGTCGCGATTTCGCGACTTGTTGCCCTGTCGCGGCTGTTGGTTGGTTACTGTCGCGATATCGCGACAGGTTGAGTCTTTGTAGTCTCCGGCTGGTTTCTGTCGCGATATCGCGACATGTCGCGTTATCGCGGGTCGCGATTCCGCGACATGTTGCGCTATCGCGACATGTCGCGTTATCGCGGGTCGCGATTCCGCGACATGTTGCGCTATCGCGACATGTCGCGTTATCGCGTGACGCGATCCCGCGTCTTGTTGCGATATCGCGACATGTCGCGATATCGCGACATGTCGCGTTTTCGCGCCTCGCGATTCCTCGACATGTTGCGATATCGCGACAGGTCCCGCCTTCCTGGCGTCTGGGTGGTTAACTGTCGCGTTTTCGCGACCTGTTGTGATGCTGCTTCTTTGAGCTGGTTTTTGTCGCGATTTCGCGACAGGTTGTGCCCTCCTGGTCTCTGGCGTTTTTCTTGCGCGATTTCGCGGCATGTTTGGCTCCTTTGCGACTGGGTGGTTTTCCGTCGCGATTTCGCGACCTTATTGAGGCTTGTTAGTTGCTTTCTTTTTCTGTCGCGATGTCGCGACGCTTTCTGCGGGTGGCTGTCGAGGGCCTTTCCTGTCGCGATTTCGCGACATGTCGCGATTTCGCGACATGTCGCGTTATCGCGCCTGTTGGTGCCTTAGTGGCCGTGTTGGGTTTTCCTGTCGCGATTTCGCGACATGTCGCGGTTTCGCGACCTGTTGCTGTTTCGTGCCTTCCGTTCTCTGTGCCTTGCGGTTCTTAGCCTTGCCTTGGTGCGCCTTCCTTGTTGTTTTGCTTGTGGCTCTGGCTCGGGATGTGTTCTCTCCCGCTTGTATCTGGTTCTTGTTTTAATACAAGTTTTTCATTTTTTCAAAAAAAAAAAAAAAATCCCTTTATCCACTTTTTATCTTATCTACTACCAAAGGTATTGTTTCCTTTTGTTGCATACTGACATATTTTTTATATTCTACCACTTATTTGAAATTTTCTACTCTCTTTTTATTTTCTTTTATTCTTTTTGAAGTAATCTTATTTCTTTTTCATATCCCTTGATGGTGATATTTAAACTAGAAATATTTTTATATGGGTCCCATTGACTCAAGAATACTTGCTTCATTGTTTCCCAATTTAGTTCATAATTGTGGGCACTATGAAAACTATTAAACCAATAAAACGCTTCTCCTCCAAGACAATAAGGAAGCAATAAATTTCCAAAGAGAATAATGATGATACAAGGATTTAAATTTTTTCCACCAATCCCTAAAATTAATATCATCTTCTCCAAAAATAATTTTTGCTTCATAAATTCACACCCCAAGATAATTATGAAAATATATATCTCCCCATTGATTTGAAGCTAAACTTACACAAAAAATTAACTCTACATTTTTTCATAAAAATAAAATAAACTGCAATGGATTTGCTTACCTAAATGAACAAAATTTTTCTTCCAAAAAATTAATATTTTAAAATTTGTCACTACCCTTGTTCTATATGACTAACTTCAAAAGGTTGTATCTCCCTCAATATTGCTTAGATTATTTCATATGACCACTCATTTTAAAGCTCTTCATTCCACACAAAATGATCCAAGAATCATCTAAATCGAATAAAGTTTCACAAATATATGACACTTGAAGGATGAGACCTTTTATCAAAAAAAATTCTACCCTAATTTTGCAATCTAAAAATATAATTTCCAATTTGCCAAAATCATTGCTTTGATACCCCTTTTTATGAAAATTTATTCTCATAAACATAAGTCGTTCACCAATATGCAAAAATATCAAATCATTCATCCATAAATAATTATCCATAATAACAATCCACAAATGAGAGAGAGATAGATAATACCCTTAAGGTAGGAAAAACCTAATAATACTCCTTAAGGAAGGAATAACTCCACAAGATCTCCCAAGATGAGAGTGCCACTTAAAGAGGGAAAAGTCCCGTAAGCCACTTCATGGGAAAAGATAATTATAGATGATTGATCTTCATGATCATTAAAATGACAAATATATCTTCTTTATACATCCATCTTTTGATTGTACTTTGGGGAGCTGACTACTAACATAATATTATATTATAATATAATATAATATTATAATACAATGAACCTTGGGTTATGTGTGTTGCATCCTAACCCTTATATAATATAATAATATATCCCCAAATATCTAATCCTATATACCCAATATTATTTAATCTAGATAAACAAGCATCAAATGGTGAATGGGATGCCTAATCTTTCAACCACACTATCAATTTTCTCTAGTTTTTAAACAAGGAACATTGAGTACCATTTGAACTGAGCACTCAGAGAGCTAAAATAGCATTGGATGTTGTGTACACTAATCTATATGGACCTATGATATCTAGTTATAGTGGATACACACATATTTAGCTATTTGTTGATGACTAATAAAAAATATAGGTATATTTCATGCCACTAAAATAATATATCTTTATACATTTCCAACACTTCAAGAATCTTATGGAAACAAAAATAGGGTATTATATTCACTTCCTTTGTTCATATTGAGAAGGAAATATACATCCAATGCTTTCTCAAAAAATTTTGTATAAAATAGTATCAAATGAGAACTTGCTCTTACCTATACTCCATGGGAAAATGGAGTTTCTATCAGGAGAAAATGGTCCATCATGAAAATGGTTTATTGCATGCTTATAGGTGAAAATCACCATAGCAATATTGGGTTTATGTTGTTGATATTGTGGTGTATATTCAAAATATGACACATACAAAGTAGCATCAATGGATTACACTTTAAAAAGTATGGCCTAGGATGAAAACCTCAACTACACATATTAGATTTTTTGGATGCAAGGCATACATACATGTGCTAAAATAGGAAAGGACAAAGTTAGATGCAAAAAAATTGTCTTGAAAATATATTGGATATTATGAGGTGTCAAAAGCCTATCCACTATTTGACCTAATCACAAAGAATGTTCATGTAAGTAGATATGAAGCATTTGATTACAAATTTAATATAGCCATTGATGATTCTAAGGAATATAAGGATACCACACCTCTAATTGTGAGAATTGAAATAGATGAAAAATATCTTAAAGAAGTTCTAGAAGATGAGTCAAAATTGGTTAGTGAACTAGATGTAGATCTAGTAGTAGTGTTACTACCATAATAGAAAATGATTGTAAAATAAAACACAAATACTCTCAAAGATGATAAACATGATACACCACCTGATCTAACTTCCACTAGACCTCATACTCATAGTAGTACATGGGAAGAAGTAAATTTGGGCTTGATGACATCAATAATAAAGAACTTAGAATAAATTTTAGCAAAGGATACAATCTGTTCACTTGAGTGGAAAGAAGCAATGGAGGTAGAATACACTTCTCTAATAAATAATGAAACATGAAACCTGATCAATTTACCTAAAGGAAAGAAGCTCATATTATGCAAATGGGCATGCCAAACTAAATACAAGGCATATGGTATGATTGAAAAGTATAAGGTAAGACTTGTTGCAAAGGATTTTACACAAAGATAAGGTATTGACTATGTAGAAACATCTGCATCTACAACCAACACAACCACTATTCTTACAATTTGTGCATTGACAACATAGTTTTGAGGGAAAATCCATCAAATAGGTGTTAAAAGTGACTTTATCAATGATGACATTGAATAAAATGTGTATATGATGCAACCTAAATGTTTTGTTATCAAAGGGCAACAACAAAAAGTCTATAAATTAAAAAACTTATTATATTTGTTTAAACATGCTATTAGAGATTAGTACATCAAAATAAATGATCACCTCTTACAACATGCTTTTATAAGAAGACCCTCTGATCTAAATATCTATATAAAAAAAAATGGTTTAATATAGTGATCATCATGGTATATGTTGATGATATAGTTATCATAGAAAGTTTAGACAAATTGGTGTATAATGTGACAAATGATATTAAATGATAGATCTAGGACTTTTGCACTACTACCTTGGTTTAGAAGTTTGGTGGAATAATAATCACATTGTGGTTATGCAAATAAAAAATACAAGATGGTAGATTGTGAATCCAACGTGACATAAATGGAATATATTACAATTATCAAGGTATGACAAATCACCACATGTATCTATTATTTTTTATCATCAATTGATAGGGAGTCTCATATACCTAATAAACACCAATCTTGACATAGAGTTTGTTACAAGTTATCTTTTAATATTTATGTAGGATCCTAAATAGGGCCATTGGAAAGCTACAAATAGGACACTTTATTACATCTATGGTGTATTAGACTATAACCTAGAACATACAAAGAATGATAATTTTTCTTACAAGGATACATGGACTATGACTATATTAGATCTATAGATGACAAGAAATCAACATCAAGATATGTGTTTCATCTAGGATTTGGAGCTATTTTGTGGCATAACAAAAAATAATATGTTGTAGCATTATCATCCATAGAGGTTGAATATCATGTTGCATGAGGACCTATGTCTGAAATACTATGGTTATAATTTATTCTATCAGATATGGATATATATATAAAATGACCAACATTGTTGTAAAGTGATAATCAAGTTGTTCAAAAGATACTAAAAAATATAGTGTTTAATGAAAGGATAAAATACATTGAAGCACGATGTCACTTCATTTGGGACCAATTTTAGAACCACCATATACAACTCAAATATGTTCCTACCAAATATCAACTTGCAAATATTTTCATGAAGGCGTTCAAATGAGTCAAGTTTGAATTATTATGCAATTCTCTTTGCATACCAAATAATTTAATAAGGGAAAGATTTTAGGCATTAATTATTACATTAATATCGTCACATTATTGAATGCATAGAATATGAATGTATACCAAATAAGAGACACCATTATCTATCTATCTATCTATCTATCTACACACACACACACACACATATAGATATATAGATGTGTGTGTGTGTGTATACTTGTAAAGGCAAATCTTTATGCTTATTGATAGTGATAATAACAACTCAATGCATACTTGATTCCTCAAATATTATAGAGAGATCATTTAAAATATTTTAGAAATATTACATTGAAAGAAATAACAAGCTATGAAAAGGAGAATATAATTAAAAAATCGATATTAAACTTATGTAGTATGAAAGGCTAGAAAATAAGGTGGTAGAATGTGCAAGTGTGGTGTGTGATAGAAAAATGAGATGTTTACGAGGAACATGTAAATGGAATGTACATTGAAAAATCCTTATGTCTGTGACGTAGGTGTTAGAGAAATGAACTTATTTGTCTCTTTAAATGTTGTAACAAAAAACTCAAGAGACCACAAGAAGAGGAAACAAATTGGTTGGTGTTTATCATATAATTATTTTTAGATACAAGATGATGGAATCAAAGCGAAAGCATGATTTAAATATCTTTATTCATATCAAATCAAAACCTATGCAACATTTACACAAATATACAAAATGATGTCTCTTGGTTTTAAGAGACTCTTGGTGCTTTGGAGGCCAACATGAAATTGCATTTCATATTTTATACCTTTACTGTCTAATAAAATAATCTATTAATAGGTAAAATTATAAATTAAATAATGACTAAAAATATGATTATTTTTTGTAAGTTAGGACTCTTAATATTGGATAGAAGCATAAAAATTAGGTCTATATCAATTTTAAACTATTAGTTCACAAGATTGTTAATTATGTGGAAAATAATATAAATGATCCAAAACTTAAAATTTTAAGGAAGATTATGAAAGAGTGTAATTAAATAAATATAGAGTAGAAAAAATCAAATCACAAATATATAAGAAAGATATTAGGATAATTTTACTACTCAAAAAATAGACTACAATGCAAGTAATATTTGATAAGAGATGTAAGGCTATAACATCACATCCATCGTGCATGCCTTTTATAGCCAGAGTGGAACATCTCTCTTCATACAAGAATTGGTGTAATTGAAATTAACTGTATTGAATATGGAAGGACACTCACATGAAAATGTGGTTGTTCACCTTTTGTGAGTTAGAAGGTCACCCATATGGAAATATGGTGATTTATCTTCCTTGAGTTATTAATTGTATATTAAATAAAATTCACATACATATGACTTGTACTTTTGTGTGTTGTATTCTACTGATGTGTCAACATGGCAAGGATGCCTTCTGGCTATGAAAATATAAAAATAGAAAATTACCATTTCTAGTAACTATTTTGTTTTCCATATTTTAGGGCATTTTAATCATTTACTATTTTTAGTAAGTATTTTTGTTTGCAGTTTTTAGGGCTTTTGAAGCATTTTTCCAGGTATTTGATTTATGAATTCCCATGAAAATAATAGATCTTCCTCTAATATTTCCAAATTATTTTTAATAGATCAAAAAAGAGTCTTGACGACAAGGATATGCACCTAATAATGCTATTAAGATTGAAAAATATAAATTTAGGTAAGTTTCAACATAAAACTATGCTAAAAAATGGTGTCATCACTAGATCAATAAAATAAAAAAATAATATTAGAATGAAGTGAAATGATGGTACCAAAACGTAACCTCTGAAGAACTTTACTTGGCTTTTCAATGTTCATATTACAATAATTTCTAGTTATATACAATGTTTTATTTTATCCCTAATATTTGTCACACCATTTGAATACATATAATATATGGGAGTCGGACTACTATGAGGATGTGGTATTCTAGAGCATATGTCTGTGAGGATGTGGAGCTGAAGGTATCAAAAATTAACCTTGGAGATTTGTTATGGTCTGGTAAGTATGGCGAGGTGGGTCCTTCTCCATATTGGAACCTTGGGAAGGTTTTTCTTGGGTTGGTGGGTAAGGGAGTCTCTTCCCCATCACCATAATATGCTAGGATGGTGGTTGGCATGTCCTTTGGCAAAGAGTTTGCTCCCTATGAAGTTAATTTAGAATTATTTCAAATTTGTGTCCTGGATAGCACTGTTAATTACTTGTTGAGGAAAGGTTCCTAGGATTTGGTTGGTAATTTTGTTGGTGCTAGACCATCCTTGGACGTGCTTAAGCATTGGGCATTATCTCGATGGAAGCCTTGAGCTCATTGGACCTTGCTATCCTTTCTCATATTTTGTTCCTGATTAGGTTATCATACGAGGAGGATTCTTATAAAATCTTGGAGGGAGGTCCATGGTTTTATGGTAATCGTGATCTCTTTCTCAGGAAGTGAGGCTCTGATTTTAACCTGGATCTTCAGAGGGTTAATTTAGTCTTAGTTTGGGTTTGCCTACCTGATTTTCCAATATATTTATGGCATGAAAGTGTTTTCAGGAAAGTGACGAGCTCTATTGGGGTATTTGTTTTGTTCGATAAGGTTTCTCTGTTTGCAGCTCGATGTTAATTTTTTAGAATGTGCATTATTGTGGATATTGAGAAAAATATTTTGAGCTCATTGAAACTTGTTTCCCACATGCGTAGTTGGTTCTAGGTAGTGTTTTATGAGAACAAACCCTAGGCTTGTCAGTTATGTGGTTTGGGGGGCTACCACCAAAATTTTTTCCCTCAAAAGAATTCAGTTAATTAGCTAGGTCATCAGGACCTGTTGGCATTTTTGCCACATTGATTCTCATTTATGAATGCATTGATGTATTGTTGGGGATCTGACCTTTGATTGATGCAGCTTGGGCGGAAAAAGGAGAAAAAATGAGCAAAAAATGACTAAGTCTGAAAATTGCAGCGACGCGCTGACATGTTGTAGAATCGCGGTCAACGCAGTCAACGCAGGCAGGTTGGCGGAACCGTCGCGATATCGCGACGTGTTCCGGAATCGCGGGTCGGCGGGCGAAAAAAGCATTAAGTTGAAAACATGCAGCGATTCGCTGACATGTCAGCGAATCGCGACCCGGGGAGCGTCGAAGGCAAAAAGTGCAAACTTGCAGCGCGTCGCTGACATGTCAGCGAATCGCGACCGAAAAAGGCGATTGGTACGGCGACGGAAACATGTAGCGAAATCGCTACATGTTCCGTTTTCGCGGGGCAGAGCGCCGGGAGGAGCCAAC
The DNA here is from genome assembly GCA_028583015.1 of Wollemia nobilis. NCBI lineage: Eukaryota > Viridiplantae > Streptophyta > Pinopsida > Araucariales > Araucariaceae > Wollemia > Wollemia nobilis. The sequence goes on along the minus strand of JAQPPZ010010331.1, from coordinate 1,230,451 downwards.
GGCGGAAACATGTAGCGAAATCGCTACATGTTCCATTTTCGCGGGTCAACGGTGGTCAAAGCGTACTGCATGATAAGACGTCGCGATTTCGCGACCCGTCGCATTTTCGCGACCTGCGCAGTTTTCCCGCCAAGTGCAATATGAACGGCCGAAAGGGTTTTTTCGATTTTCGATGATTTAATGCTAACCCGAATTAAATATTTTGCGGATTTCCGATGCGGTTAAGGTCGAAGAGTGCCCAGGCCACCAAAATTAAAGGATTTATTGGTTCAAAGCTACGGTTCGTGGATTATTTTAACGGCTTCATGCACATGTTTGAAAAAATGAATTTAATGAAGGGCCGCGAACGTTTCATGGTATTTAATTTGTATTTCCTCGAGGCCGCCATTAAGGGATCGTGTTCCTGATTTCCAAGATATAATTGTAGATCACGAGGAAGTTGGTTTTAATTATTTAATGCTGCAAAGAGGACGGACCTCTATAAAAACCAATGTAATTTTCATTTGCAAGGGTTGGAAAAACTTGCTGCTAGAAACTGGAATTGTATTTGCGGGAATACAAGGATCGACTTCTAATTTTTCAAGCGTCGCATGGATGAATTTGCTTTCTGTTTTCTGCATTTCTAATAGCATTCGTACTACTGCATTGCTATTACATTTAAATTCTGCATACTGGATTTAAATACTGCGGTCAGGGTACAATTCCTGGAATGTGGGTTTGGAGGGATTTGCGGCATGTGATTGTGCGAGGATGAAGCTGATTTCTTATGTTACTTGCTGTTGTTGCGTTTGTAGTTTCTCTGCTATTGTTTTTCTGATCCCATCACTTCGGCTCGTGGCCATATTTCCCATTTCTTTCTGCAACCTTTTAAATCTCTTTCCAGCAACCCTATCTTAAACCCATTTTTAGAGTAGTGAAGGGAACCAGCCCACTCTGGAGATTGGTCTGGGAGCCATTTCTTGCTTCCAGCCTTTCAATGTTGGCCAGGTCTAGGGTGCAATTATAAAATCCTTTCCTGTGGCAGATTTTGGACCAACAGGACCCGAAAAAGGGTGCTAATGTGGATTCTCTTTCTAAGACGACCCCATTCAAGAAGTAGAAGGTTTGACATAAGAAGTCATAGGGGATTTCAAAAGGAAAGGAGATTGTTTCTTCTCCTTCTTATTTGAAGGGTGATAGTGTGGCATTTGGTTCCAGTATGAAGGAGATGACTCTGGCTAGGAAGGGTTCTTCGAGACCTAAACCTCTTAATAATTTGGAGGTTGTTCTTCATTCGGATCCATCGAGTCAATATGGTGATTTACCTCTATTGAATTCCTTTGAATGTCTTGAATTGGAAGGGGAAGAATATTCCCAGGTTATTAAGGATATGGAGTCTTTGAATCCTTGGGTGGCTTCTATTGTTTCTCCCCCAAAAGAGCTTTCAAATCCTAGGAATTTTAGAAAATATTCTTCTCCGAAGGAGCTTTTTGCTTCCCTTGAGCATGGATCTGAGAGTCTGATTTCTTCTTCATCGTTCATATTGAAGAAATGGTCACCTAGCTCAAAGACGAGAAGTCATTGGAAAAGGGGTTTTGATACTAGGATGGCTAGGAAACCTGGTAGACCTACAAGTAAAATGGGTAGAAAGAAATATATGGATGATGTAGTGGCTAATTTTGGTCATGATATTCTAGTGGTGAAGGAAAGAAATGGAGAAAATCAATTGAAACTCGAAGGTTTCAAATCCTCTCAATGTGGGGGGCGAAAAAGAAACTCTCCTTTTAAATTCCAATGAAAATTTGTTCATGGAATGTTAGAGGGCTTAATAGCTCCTCTAAGAAATGGTTGTTAGCTTCATTTATGAGGGAAAGATATCCTCATATTTTGTGTATTTAGGAGTCTAAATTAGAGGTATCCTCTTGGGAATCTATGCTTAATTTGGTTTGGAGGAATTTGGGTTTCATGGCTAGTGAAGTATCTAGTTCTTCTGGTGGCCTTCTCTCTTTCAAGAAATCTTTTAGATTGGATGGCCATGTTACTTCTTTGTCTAATAGAGTGATTAATATTTTTTTGGTCTAAAGTTAGTAATAGGAGATGGGTTATGTCTAATGATAGATGTAAGTTTTTGCTTCTACTTGCTTGAGATGAGGGAAACCTTTCGGAATGAGTCATGGGTGGTAGCAGGAGATTTTAATTCTCCCTTATATCCATATGATAAGTGTGGCGGTAATCTAGTGGATGATAGGAGTCTACAAGATTTTTTTGAGTTTGTCAATTTGGATGAGCTTCAAGATTTAGATTTAAGGGGGTGAAGTTTACTTGGAGCAATAGATCTCGTAATAGTCTAATTTTGAGAAAATTGGATAGGATTTTTGTTTCTACCTCCAGTAACAATCCTTTTGGGGATGCTTCATTGTCTTATTTACCCAGGATTGGTTCTGACCATAATCCCTTATGGCTGTAAGTCCCTGATGATATTCCATTTCTTCCTTGACCTTTTAGGTTTGAAGTTATGTGGTGTTCCCATCCTAATTTTGAATCCCATGTTAAGGAATGGTGGCAGGAATATATTATTGGTGAAGGGATGTTAAAGTTAACTAATAAGCTTAGGAGACTTAGAATTAATCTAAATATTTGGAATAAATTTTCATTTGGTAATTTTTTCAGAGAAAAGGAAATATTGCAATCATAGCTAAAGGATATTGAAGTAGTTATGGAAGCCCAAGGAAGTTTTTATGCTCTACCCCAAGAAGAAAGATCCATCCTGTCAGTATATCATAATAAGCAAGCAGAAGAGCTTTTCTAGAAGCAAAAATCTAGAGAGTTGTGGTTGAAAGAAGGTGATCGTAATTCTTGTTTCTTTCATGCTTCTACTTTGTGGAGGAGAGGTCACAATAGAATTAGAGAGATTGAGAAGGCTAGTGGAGGGGTAACTTATGATGTGATGGAAGTTTGGGAGGAATATGTTGACTTTTTTAGCTCTCTAATTTGCTTGGTTTCTAATCACGATCTCCTTGTTGAAGGTGAGATGTTAGAAGCTATTTCGAGGATTATTTTTGAAGATTGGAATAGGAGACTTATGGCTTCTTTCTCGGATGAAGAAATTCATGCGAATGTTAAATTGATGGGTCCTATTAAGGCTACAAGGCCAGATGGTTTCCCTCTTGTGTTTTTTCAGAGGTTTTAGCATATTTGTGCATAATAATTTTATTAAGCTTTGAGGGATGCGCAACGTTCTTTGTTTATCCTGAAAGTAGTGAATTCTACTTTCTTGGCCCTCATCCCCAAGAAAGACTTGGCTTGGTCATTTAGTGATTTTAGATCTATTAGCTTATGTAATACTATTTATAATATTTTATCAAAGGTTATTGTGAATAAGCTCAAATTGCTTCTACTATTGTTGATTGATTATGCGCAGAGTGGCTTTGTTTTGGGAAGGTAGATTTTGGATGGAGCTATAGTTATTCCTGAATTGATGTATTCTATTCATAAAAGTGATAGAGTAGGGTTTTTCCTCAGGTTATATGTTAATAAGGCGTATGATAGGGTATCTTGGGCCTTTCTTTTAAGTGTTTTACAGAAATTTGGCTTATGTGCAGGTTGGATTAAGTTAGTAACGATGTGCATTTCATTGGCTTGGTTCTCTATCCTCGTTAATGGCTCTCCTATAGGGTTTTTTAATTCCTATCATGGTCTCCATAAAGGTGATATATTGTCTCCATTTCTTTTCATTCTTATGGTCGAGGTTATTGGAAGGTCTATTTCTCGGTGGCATAATAATTTTGGGATACGTTTGGCACTTCCTTGTAATCCAATTTTTCATTAGAAATTTGTTGATGACACTTTGATTTCTTGTGTTGCCTCGGTGGTCATCTCCAGGGAAGTCAAATATATTTTATATTTTTATGAAAGGGTGGTTGGCCAGCAGATCAATTTTTTGAAGAGTAATTTATTTTTCATCAATACTCTGGAAGTGACGCAAAGAAGGATTGTTGACATTTTGAATTACAATATTGCCTCTCTCCCATACTCTTATCTCAGTCTTCCTATTTTACTGGACATGCCAAAGATGCTCTATGGACCTCGATGGTTGAAAGAATTCATCAAAAATTAGCATCCTGGAAGGGGGCTCTTCTGAGCCAAGCGAGGAAGGTGGTGCTGGTCCAAAGTACTTTGCAGAGCATCCCTATCTACTTTTTGTTCTTGTTCCACCTTTTGGGTAAAATGGTAGCAAAGTTGCATAGCATTTGTAAGTCTTTTCTCTATGTCGGCCCTGAGCTTAAAGAAAAATTTCATCTGGTTTCTTGGGAGAAACTTTGTAGAAGGAAGAAATATGGTGGTTTAAACCTAAAGTGTGCTGCTACGATGAACAAGGCTTTGGTGGTAAAGCTTGGTTGGAAGGTATCTTCTAATGTTGACCATTTGTGTGTTGGCAATTTTGGGTACCTTGGGTACATTGCCCTTGCTCAAGTGTTGATGTTGTCATTGATGTCAAAGAGCGGAAGGGTTTTTGTGAAAACCAAGGCAGACTAAATTATAGGTTTTGTTTAAATCCATGGTCAACAGTTTTGAAATGGGTTTTTCTTAAAACCCAAGTTAGCTCTTCGTTTTGTTGAAAAATGTGCTCCGATGATGAAGATATTTAATTTTAAATATCCAGTTTAAATTTTATTTATTTATTTAAAATTTAAATTAATATTTTAAAATTAAATTAAAGTCGTTCATCGGCTTGTTTTCAAATCCGACGTTGCTAGGGTTTTGCAACGGATCAATTAGGGTTTCCTCGTCGACAAAGCAAGGTTAAGCAACCAAAAAATTCTAGGGTTTCATGTTGACCTAATTAGGGTTGCAGTCGACGTGTTTGAGAATGTTTTGATGGGATATTCTCTTCTATAAAAAGGTGGGACTGTTGCAAGGTTGAAGAGTGGGCGTGATGCGATATATGCGAATGAAGTTCGTGTGTAGCAGAGTGTAAGTCGGTGATAGTTATTTGGAGTTAAAGAAAAGAGATCGCAGCGATGAGATAGTGAGTGAGTGCATATCGACTGATCGAGAACAAAGAGAGCGATATGCAGACGGCGTGTTTAAAGTCCGAGGCAAAAATACGTAGATGGTAGAAGTGAGATTTCATGGAAGGTGCAGCAGAGTGAGTGGTGCAAAGAGAAGATAAGAACGCGGTATGCAGAAGTCATGTTCCGAGTGTGAAATGATAGTGTGCTGGCTGTAGAAGTAATATTTCTATGAAGTTGCAGCAGAGAACGTGGAGAGATATAGAGGAGTGGTTGAAAAAGTGCGAATCATTTTTCACAGCAGCAGCCGAATGCCGACAAGCAGCAGAATGCAAGAAAAATAGCAGATCGTGCAAATTGAGGTGATAGTTTAATTCTACAATTTTTATTACTATCTCCAAGTTGTAGCTTGGTAAAAGGGGTTGGTGCCTCTTTCCAGTTGGAGCTGGAAAAATTGGATTTGGTGCTCCCTTCTGTTGTAGCAGATAAAATTTAGAGGTTGGTGCCTCTTACCAGTTGGTGCTGGTGAATGATTATGTAAAGTTGTAGCTTTGCATTTGACTGGATTTGGATGGTAGTACAAGTAGTATTTTTGAGGAGTAGCCACATTTGGAAGGTAGCTTCTAATGTTGACCATTTGTGGTGCCAAATTTTGAAGGCTAAGTACAATTTTGATTATTTCATTTCTTATTTCCTCTCTTCTGGCAGTTCAGCGTTTTGAAAAAATCTTGTAAAATATCACAAGTTTATAAATACTAACTATAGATGGATTGTTGGAAATGGGAGGAATATGAATTTATAGGAAGACACTTGGTTGAGAGATTGTCCCTTGATTGAGGACATTCATTTTAGAGACTTAATTCAAGGGTCTAGGCTTGTTGGGCTTATTAAAGTGGTTGATTTTACTAAAGAATGTAGAGGCAGAATTATCTAGATCAATCCTTCTCTTGTGGTGAGGAATGTCGTAGATATCCAACTCTAGAACTTGATAATGGATGAGCTTTATCTTTACGTGGTGTGACAAGAGAATACGAAGGATCGTTTGGTTTGTAAATATGATAGTGTAGGATTGTATTCAGTCATGTCAGCTTATGGGATCCTTAGTGTTGAAGGGGATGGTTTTTTCCTCATGGACTAATTTGGTTAAAGAACTTAACCCCCAAAGTCAATATGTTATTTTGGCTGGCAGTGCAAAACAAGATTCTTACAGTTGAAAATATTCATAAAAGAGGCATGTGTTTGGTTAACAGGTGTTATTTGTGTAAAGAAGCCTAGGAATCATCTTCGCACTTCTTAATTATCAAGTTTTTTAAGGAGTTATTTTGTCCATTCTCTTTAGGATTGGAGTGTGCAAGGTTTTTCCTAATTTAGTTATTGACTATGTATTATAGTGGGCTTCTCTTTTTTCCTCACCCAGACATAAGTGTTTTTAGAAGTTATTTTTACCTCATGTGATGTGGGTTGTGTGGAAGGAGAGGAACACTCATGTCTTAAAATATAAAGAAATTCCGGCCTTTCATTTGAGCTCTCGTATTCTTTGGAGAATAGTAGATAATGTTTTGAGTGTCTTAAAGGAGTCCAAATTTATAGAGGCTTGAATTTCCAATGAAGTGTTTATTGAGCAGATCCTTGGTTTTGGGCATGTAGATCTCCCCCCGCCAGCTCCTAATCCCAAGAGTTTTGTTCGTTGGACCCCTCCCCATGTAAATTAAATTTTTATGGGGCTTCTAAAGGTAACCCATGGGTGGCTGGTGCTAGGGGGGTCATTCATGATAACAATGATAATATGGTTCTTGTCTTTGCAGAAAATATTGATGTTCATTTATACCAGTTTGTCGAAGTAAGAGTAGCCTTTTTAGGCTTGTCTTTGATTAGATATTTGGGAATTCAAAATTTTTTTATCAAGGACGATTCTTTAAATGTTATAAACATGCTAAAAGGTACTTTTCACATAATTTGGAAGGTGTCTAACCTGATTTATGAAGCCATTGGAATTATTCAAACCTTGGAAGAAGTATTGATTATGCACATTTTTATAGAAGGCAATTCAATGGTGGACCTAATAGTGAATCTGGGGGCCTATCATCCAAGATATTCTATTTGGCATAGGGACTTCCCTCCTGAGATTATTCATTGTGTCAATAATGAATTTCATTAATTTATATCAAGAGGTTTACCTTCATTTTCTTTGGTGGGTAAGGCTATGGTGCAGTTGCAATCATTGGTCAAAGTGCAAGCGTGTAGATGGCATTTAACTCCTGGGATTTTTGGGGATGATTTCCTTTAAAATTTTGAAATTTGAATTTCATTCCCCCCTTCTTTTCTGGCATCCAGATATGTCTCGAAGCTTCCTTGGCTTTCGTTGGAAGGCACTCTCTATCCAATGTCTTGTCCTCATTATGATGTGTTAGTTATCCTTGCTTATTCTTGGTTTAGGGTACTGGAATTGTTATGCGGATCAGTTCTAGACCTCTTCTAGCATGTCTCCTCATTTTCTTATTGGGTGGTGGTGGTTGCTCCACTAGAATTGACACGGGGTGAGTACCCAGGTTATTTTTAATTCTCTATCTTGGGATTGGTATCGGGGTCATCATTGCTAGATTCAACCTTTTTGCCTATGTAATTTAGTTTTTTTCTAGGCCTTTGCCTTAGTGTTACCTCTAGTGACGTAGGATTTTGGTACTCTTACACTTGTCTATAGAACCTTTGTTCTCTGGCCAATTGGTAGTGTGTGGAGGAATTATTTGTATTGGTACATAAAAGGTGGCCTTTTCCACTTTGTTGCTTGGATTATAAGTATGCCCATGTTCGAGCTCTGGTATTTTGTGCTCCTTCTCATTGTTGCTTATTTACGTTATCCTTGGTGCATCCTCTTCTTTTTGGAGTATGAATGGAGAAGTTTTGGATCCTTGGTTATTTCATGTGTTTGTGAGACTCTGGTTCTATGGACTTTCATAATTATTTTAGTGTATTTGATTATACCTATGATAGGGTGGATGTCTATTTGTGCTCAAGATTGTTATGGGGCATTCTATGTTTTGTTGTTTGCTCAGGCATCTCCTTCTTTGGATATTTGGTGTGGAAGAGTGTGGTTTTAAGGAGTAGGGATTTTGTGCCCTATTTTAATATGGGAAGGCTAAAATTTACGGGCCAAGTCAAAGGAAGTTAAATATAAGTTGAAGCATGATGCTCTAATTATTGATGAATAGGTTAAATCAATTCTGAAGAATAAGGGCTTACTGGAATGTGTTCATAAATTTCATGGACATAACCTGATTATCTCCAAATGGATGGTTGCTACGTGTAAGGAGGGATGGGTAAGAGACAGGTCCTGGTACTTTGAGATTTCTATGAAGTTGATCAGTCGTACTATGACCCTGGTGTTGGATGAAACGTATCACAATCGAGATAGGTATTCATTATTAAAATAAATTATCTTCTTCCTAGAAGGAGGTAATTTTTTACCCAAAATACAGAATGGGTACTACGCCAAGGCTTTGTCTCCATCATGGGACAAGGTGATTAAGGTTGTTATATACTATTTTACATTGGATTCTATGTATGATGTCATACATAGTTTTCATGCCATGTTTTTGAATCATCTTAGGAGATAAATGTGGATGAATATCCCCTTATTTTTATTTCATTCTATGAGGAAGTCGATGATGGTTGTTCAAGGTGGGAGTGGTCAGTTCCTCATTCACCAGGGACTAAACCTGTTGGTTTTCGAGTAAGCTATGATTGAGAAAGGGGTTGTGATGTAGGATATTCTGAATTCTTTAGATGCCCTTCCAAAATCTATGCCTAGATAGGCTTTGATGGCTTTGGAGAGTTTGATTGAGGACTATGAGGATGTTTACTCCTTTTCTATAGGTTTTGGTCCAAATAATATCTCCCGTAAGATTCACGTTTCTTCTAAAGACGTAAGGGGATCTATGGCTAAGAGCTCTACTGATGAGATTGTTAATAATTTCTTGGTTTTTTCAAAGGCTACTCCTGTGATGGGGTGTCCTATCAGTGTACTGGAAGGTAGTGGCACCCGTAAGTCATTGTAGTTGAGTGATAAAAAGAGGTATGTGGTGGATTCCTCTTCCTTATCCCTCTAGGATGATGTGGAGGTTCTTCCTAGATATTTTGTTAAGGATAAAATGGTGGTTGATGTTTATTCTTTGGGGGAAGCCTCTATGAAGAAGAGTGCACTTTTACACAGTTTAAAATTGATGGAAATCAAGTAGTGTGTGGTATGGAGTTCTATTAAAATGGTGTTGGATTATGTTGAGGAGGTTTCTCAAATGTCTAATAATATTACCCATGAGATCGATTTAATGTTGTAGAACTCTCTCGGTTCTATCATTGATTGTTTTCGTCATATTTTCCTTGATGTTTTTTGGAGTGCCTCTTTTCTTTGTTGTGTTTTGTGGTTTTCTCTTCTGGCTGCCTTTGTGGCAGGTTTCTCTGTAAAATATTGTGGGGTCCCTTTCAAAACCCTCCTTTATCTTAATAGTACCAAAAACAATATTTGTCACACCTTTAATTTTTAAAAATATTCATATATAAAATCAACAAACTACACTCTTCTAATTTCCCATACCATACTACTTAAAGCCTTCCAACAAATATCCTCTACTTTCTATGTAAAATTATCCTTCTTCTATATCAAGGACAGGGCTCAAAATATCAAGAATATGATAGAGAACTATTAAATATCATCAAAGCATTCAAAGAGAAATATAAGTACAAACATCAAAGCAAATCATCTTCATAGAATAAAAACAATATTAAGAATAGTACCTCAAAAGGATAGTATATATCTCTTATTTATATCTTTTTGTTTTATTCCATGAAAGTATTTACTTGATTTGTTTGAAAATATTTTCAATTATATTGCTTCTACTAATTATATTGTGTATATACACCTATAATTTACTTAGTAGACCTATGTATATCATGATTTCAACCTAACCTTATCCACCTTATATCCATCATTATTGAAGATTTACTTATTTTGGGTAACTACTAGTGTCACCTTCACTAATAGGGTGTAATGCCCTCCTAATGTTATGTAAATTTAGCTAAAACAATCCTAGAATGGATCATCCTTAAGTTAAGATCTTGTCTTTGCTACTTTTCTATGGTGGAAGTAGTTGGTCTTAATCAATTCACTCCCTTTAGGTCAAGAGTTTGATTTGAAATTTAAGGTGGGGAAGTTTACAGATAGATAAGACATTACGAATAAAAGATGAAGATATTGGACTAAGCTTAAGAATACATTCTCTCTTTCTACTTCTCATAAATACACTTAATATTTGTATTACAAGGTCTTGTTGGTGAATTATAAATCAAATTATGTAACTACATTAACCCACAACATTTTCAACGATTAATACTTTCATGATGGATAAAGCATAACATCGTTCATTATTAGATTCTTATAAGATTCTTGTAAGAATATATAATTTTCTACTTCACTACCTATCTTAGAATTAAGATGAAGAAGGTGTAATAAAATCATAGAGAATACTTGGCATTGTATAAGTTTGTCTAACCTCAAGTCTCTTGTCAGACATCTTGCCTATGAAGTTTTGCACCCGAATTTTTCTTTAAAAGTACATTAAGCAGAACTAAGTTTATGTTTGTTACTTGTTGTGTTGATGCCTAAGCCAAAAATATGAAACACATCTTCTACTATTATAAAGTAATTATTCATGCTACGAGATTGTGATTGATATTTTATATAACCATGTTTCGGAGTTAGATGTCTTGAAAATTTATCATGTTTTATCATGTTTTTGTATGTCTACTTCCTTTAATATGATAACTAAATGTCTACTTCAAGTTAATTTCTTTAATTTAATTATATGGTCCATATTATATTATAATTGATTTTGTTTTTCTAGTTTATCCTCAAAACACATAAATCTTTAATATTATATTTAAACTTTATTTTTTTACGCTTTGCAGGAACTGTTAGAAAAGAGCAAGAAACAGTTTCATGATATTTGATATATTACTTGACTTCTCAGATCAAATAAAGTTATAAATAGAATAAGAAATGCAAAGATAGATAAAAAGTCGATTTAATATATAAAATAAATTCAAACTTATGTGTTGGAAGCAGTTGAAAATTTGAGGGTGTCGCTAGCACAACTTCAGTTTTATCAAAAATTAGTTTGGTAAGAACATTCTATCTACAACTTTCATGTATTTTAATATATTATACTAAACATTTGATCCATAAAAATAGGTTATTATCACATATTTAATCTTTCCATTTTTAATAACTTTTACAAAACAATGAACCATACTTAAACTAAACTAAAGATGCCATTTTTTTAGGTCATATTTTTAAGTTCACTAAACACCATGCAAACACAAAATTATTATAATCTTCCAAGGTTCTCGATGCCACTTCTGCCCGGAAAGCCATAGAGAACATATATCATATTGCATGTAATAGAAAGATGACAATTAAAATGGAGAAAAGGGGTTACATATGGTTGTGAAAATTAAATAAACTATAAGAAGAACAAGTTCTTTGTCTGATGGTAAAGTCCATATTTGTCAAGAATAGAAGCTTTTACTCTTGCATAATTTCAGGTTTAATTTTAGTCACTTATTTTCCTTAGTTACTAATCTTTCCTCACCGATCAATATCAGAAATCTAAAGAAAAAAAAGAACAGCTATCTATTTCATTAAAATTCATATGCTAAAATCCAAATTATGCTAGAATATGGACAGGTTCGTAGAAAGGAGGTATGGAATACATGAAAGTCACCCGTGCTTCCGCCCATGAAAGTCACCTGTTTTATTGTGCGGTCATTATCAGGTCCATTCATCATTTTTGTGGAAAATTTTCCATAGTCAGACTACCCAAATGACTACACACTAAAAGTAGGTGGTCACCTCAGTTTTGTATAAACACTGCACATTACATAAAATGTAGGTAGAAGAAAAAGACAAAAAGACGTTGTCATATTTAAGATTTTTGCAGAATTTGTACATCCATAAAGTAGATGAATCTTTCTTATTTTATACAAAATTCATTCAAACGTCTCTTTGGTTTAAATCTGTAAGACACAGCTTGGTCCAGAACAGTTTATTCAATGTCATGAGATGTAGGCTTTTCTTCAAATACATATAAATGACATCAGATGTACGTTGATGAAAGTGAATGATTTGATTGATTAATGTATAGATGGAAGTTAACTGTTTTAAGATTCATAAATAATCATCGATGATAAGGTTACAAAAAAAAGTTATTCTGACAATACTTTAGTCATTGTTCCTTTGGTCAATAATTATAGAATGTTTTCCTAGCCAAGCATCTTTTAAAAAAAAATGTGGAATACCGTTTTAAGGTATCATATCAAATTAGTTGAAGACAAGAATTTATGGCGAGGAAAACAATGCCTCTAACAAAGTTACCTAATATTGTTTTCTAATTATTGTAGGTTAAGAGTAAATCTCTTTCTACTTCAAAATCTTCCTCTAGGATGACAGTGATTTGCATAGATCAGAATGATTCTCTTGATGAAGAAAAGGCTTTTACACAACATTGTTGCTAAATTCTCAAATTCGACAGACCATATACTAATGTTCAGTATATGATCAATGTTTCGTGCATGAGAGTTACAGTAGTGACCATGGGACAGCAAGCCCTAAATGATGTTCAAATTATATTGATCTGTCCTGAACCATTCGATTACCAAATCTTATGCTTGTTATAATAAGTGGTTTGTGTTTGATTCTTTTTGTAGACACCAAAACAGCACCAATCCGATTATGTGACTGCAAACACTGATCGCTTTGACAAACACAGCCCCAGGGCAGCCCTCAGAGGTCAAACAAGTGGTCTTAACCACTTTCATAGCAATTTTGTGAGGTCAAGATGCAATTTGGCACACTTAGACACTTTGCCTAGTAATCGTCTCACCCAGGGACGATTTCTGAAATCGTCTCACCTAGGGACGATTGCTAACTTGAAATCGTCTCACCCAGGGATCGATTTCTAAAATCGTCCCTGGGTGAGACGATTTCCAAGTTTAACGGGCAAAAAGACAAATGAGGCCAACTGGCAGCCCATAATAGTCAGTTGATGACTCCTGCCTCGCACGCGTGTGTGAGTGGGCAAATAGGCCGTTTGAGGACTGTCACAAGGGCAGTTATGAAAGCCCAAGTCAATGGAGGACTCCCCTCCCTCTTGGGAAGACAAGACTGCCACATGGCGCCTATGACCAACACATGGCATTTGTGCTTCCCTCCCAAAAGAGACCCCATGGGTCTATAAAAGGTGGGACTTTTCTCACCCAAGACAGACAGGTAAAAGGAGTTTTCAAGCAACGAAGTGCTGCCGAGTTGAAGACCCACTTGCATCCCTTTTGGTTCACCTTCCCACATCCACCAATCTCTTTTGCAAGGGAGGTTGTTGGGTGGCTTTTGGAAGCTTGAACCTGACCCAAATCCAACACATGGACACCTGAACCAACCAATTCGCCGACCCCCCAATCCTAAGAGGTTTTGGGCCCATCCCTAGTGGATTGGCGCCGGAATCAAGTGCCAACGGTGGGAGGCCCACTTGGGCACCCCCGCACTTTTTAAGTTTTAGAGCATTCTAGATTACTTTTTCAGGTTGCATTTTGTGTTATTATGTTTGGTTAACTCACAACTGCAATTTCGTAACTTTTGGTCAGATTCTAGTATGTTTTGTGTCGCTTTGTTGTTTCATTGACTTGCAGGTGGCGATATCAAATTCCCGAAGATAGAGGCCAAATTGGGAGAATCCGACCATCTGGGTCGTCCCAAAATGGCCCCAATTACATAACCCCTTTGTCTGTAGGTGTTTTGGAGACCTCGAGAGTCGACATTGGAGCGTGTCAGTTCGGCTTCCCCAACACAGAAGAAATCGTCCCACCCAGGGACGATTTACAGTAAGAAATCGTCCCACCCAGGGACGATTTACAGTCAGAAATCGTCCCACCCAGGGACGATTTCCAGTTGAAAGCAGATTGGCCGACTGTCTCAGTGGCAATGGCCTGTTGGTAACATTTTCTGTCTTCCGGCAAGTTTTCAGGCTGTTTAGAATCATTTTTTTCACCGTTTTAGATAAATGTTTGCATGCATCTTTTGATGATTTTAGAAGAACAAACACTTTTCACTGGCAGCAGGTGCTACTGACATCTTGGTTGTTTCTTTGTTCGTAGGAGAAGCAGCAGAGGTGAAGAACTCATCGACATCAGCGGCGGCATCATCTTGGCCCGCCCATTGCAATCGTGGGCACGCGAAAGGAGGAAGACTAAGTCAAACATTGTAACAAAGACAAATTTAACGCTCCTAGCCCCTAAAAAGGGAGGAGACGTCTATGTAACCGAGGATAAGATATTTGAATAAAGAGGGCTGTGATTTCTTTACATCTTTTCTTCCCTTTCCAAATTGTCTCTTTTCTTTGTTTTTGTGCATAAGGTTAAAGCGTTACATTTCGTCTTACATTGCATAATTAGTGTTTCCTTTGCCCGAAATCTCGTGCTTTCAGTGGCGATCACGGTGGGACCTGTTCCCTGTTTTTAAGATCACAGAAAACTAATCGGGTTTTTGTGTTTTGTGTTTTACAGGTACATTTTTTTTTTGCAGACTGTTAATCGTCTCTGACTGTTACGATTACTTTACTGGAAATCGTCCCACCCTGAGACGATTTTAAAATCGTCTCTGCCAGGGACGATTTCTGTTCTGTAAATCGTCTCACCAGGGGACGATTTTCTGTCTGCAGATTTTCAGAGCAGAAATTCAGAAGCAACTGGAGCAGGCAGAGAAGAGGTAGGGATTTTATCATCTCTGTTAAATTTTCTGTTTCTGTTTTCTGTTTCTTTGACTGTTTTCATTTAATCCTGCATTGCATTAGGAAAAGTCATTTATACTTGTTTCATTTTCGTTAAGTAAAATGAATCCCACACACATCACGAAACAATTTTAAACCAAGGAGCTGGTCGTAAGACCCCAGCCCTTGATCAAGACCATTGGTGGATTTCATCACCGCCTTGGCTTGATTTGCATCCATTTCCCGATTGTCAACTCGTTGTTAGGCGTAAATCCCGACGAAGACAGACCGAGTGTCGCCGGGGTGATTCCCATGCGCGCGAGGATAAGTTTTCTATGGTAGGTGCCATTAACAGGACAATCCCCCTTCCGTACCGCCTACGTACCACGTACCTTCTGCTCTCACGTACCTATAGTCTCCCTCTCGTAAGGGCGGGTATATAGAGAGGTTGGTATATCGGCCTGGTTGGTATATTGAAGGGGCTACCATTTTGGGAGTTATATGAGCCGTCATAATGCATTTAAACGATCTTCAAAACCTACAAAAACAAAACAAAACATCAAAATGCACTAAACCAGTTTAGGACACACCATTTAATCCTTAAAAGAGATAATCACGGTTTTGTGAATGTGTGTGCTTAATTCTGCTTAGTGTAGACAAACAAAGTCATAAACGAGATAAAAACTTATTTAGATAGCATAGAAGCACCGCAATGGTGTACACCCGTAGTCAAGCCCAATCAAGGGCAGAAGCTCCGAAAGGTACACAAAAAGCAGGCGCAAGTCGCCTTCACTTCAGTCCTGAGGATTTGGTCATACCGCCTTATAGGTCTAACCTACAAAAGAATCCAATTCAGAATCCTCGGTGGGGTATGCCTATTCAAAGCAGCCCCTTTCGGGAAGAGGCCTTACATGTAGACCTTGACATAAATAGAGAATCACCTCTTGAAGTTAGGCATGAGTGGCCACCGCGCGATGAAGCGCTAGACAGGCACACCGTCCATTTGGAGGGGCAACGTGGATATGGCATCCCTTCTTTACCTATCATCAAAACAGAAAGACCAAATCCGGAGCGCAGGGCTCCTTACATAGGGCGACCTAACTCCGCCCACCCCCTTTACACCCGTGAAAGGGAGTACGAGGAAAGCCATCGCATTCCTCGAGGGCAACAAACAACGCGGGAACCTTGCATTTCCGCACCAACAGGATATCATGATCACCCCTTGAGGCCATAACCTCGAGCACATACCGCTTACCTCGATAGAGGGAAGCGACCCATTGAAACCTTAGACCAGCAAACTCGAGGTAAACACATAGAAGAAACATTCGAACCTCCTGAGCAAAATGGGGTAGATCAAATTGACCCAACGGTCGCCAGATATACCACCCGTCAAGCCCAAATCATGCGGCTTAAACAAAGTCATCAGGAGATAGAGTATCGACACCGCTTGGATAGAGAGCGCATGCAACGCGAAGCGGATGAGTTACGCTATGAAATACCCGAGAGGGGGCCAACCCCTCGCATCCAAAGAGCTGAACAAGTATGAGAGGCGTAATCCGTTGTCGTCGGACAGTCTCCGCGACCTCGTCAAGCTCGCTTCCAAGACCTCATAGATTCGAGAGGGAGGCAACTCCCCAAAACAATGATGGGTACCTTCAGGAAGAGCTTGATCAGGGTCATAGGTTTCGCCCTGAGACTCCTCAAGAATTTTACGAGGAGTATGAACCAGAAGAGGAATATGTTGAAACTCCCCATCAAGGCAGGAAGGATGCCATTCGGCCACCCCTCCATAGGCCTCCAGCTTACCGTAACTTGCAACAAGAGCGAACAAGAGAGGAAGAAATAAAATCTTCCGATGCATACCAAGCGCTATTGGAGCGTTTGGAGTCTGTGGAGACAAAAGCTCATCGGGCATCAAAAACCCACATTACGTCTACTCCGCAGTAATCCGGTGCATCCCTCTGTGCCTACACCTCTTTACCCCGAACACTTCAAGTTGCCTCAATTGGCAGTTTTTAAAGGTGAAGAGGACGCACAGGAACACGTTACACGATTTCTAAGCCAATGCTTCGGCATCCAAGATAATGACGCATTGTTGCTTAGAACATTCATAACCACATTCGCAGGCCCCGCCTCGGATTGGTTCACACAACTGCCCAAACACAAGGATAAGCAATTTAGATCAATTAGTAGACGCGTTTCTTGAACGCTTTGCCTTCAACACAAGGAAGAAGGCATCACTAAGTGATTTAGCGAGCCTCAAGCAATTTGAAGAGGAAACAATGGCAGCGTACGGGAATCGATGGAGAGCTTTGCTTTCTAGGTTACCCTACCGTCCTCCTATGTCTGATCTCACGCAGATGTTCGCAAAAAGTTGCTTAAAATCAATCTCTGGTCTATTGTTACTACGACAATACGACAGCTTAGAAGAAGCTTTGGCGCAAGCCGTAGTCATAGAAGAGATTAAGATAGGCGAAGGCGCAATTGCCAAGCCTAAGAAGAAAGAGTGGAATAAAACCACTAAAACTGGGACAACGCAACCACAACACGCCGCAGTCAACCAAGTTGCGATAAATGTTCCCGCGCCTGTGCAAGAAACGCAGCCTCAAAAGGCTAACTACCGTGCAAGGGCCTCCTGCTTATGAAAGAGATAATAGAAGACAGGAGCAAAATTACCCGCGTCGCCCTAGGCAAAATTTCACCCCATATGCGGAGTCTAGGGACTCCTTATTTGACCGCTTGTCAGCGGCAAATTTAGTCACTCTATCGGAAATCCAAATTATAGACCCTAACATTCCCAAGCCTAGGGGGTACAGAGAGGAATTGTATTGTAGATTCCATAGGCGCAGAGGACATGACTTGAATGGGTGCTGGAAATTCAAAGAACTAGTCCAGGATTTGATCGACAATAGAACATTGGTTGTGGACAACCCCATCGCACCAAACAACCAAAAAATGGGGGTATTCAAGGACCCCTTGCCAGCCCACGAGGCACAAACAAAACCACTTCAGATTAACGAGGTGCGACAAGATCTTCCCACACAGGGATTTGTGGGAATGATTAGCATAGTAACAAGGAATATAAGGTACCCGATAGCTGCCCCTGAGGTAGCTACGAGGGAAGTTCCGGCAACATCGCATCCTCAACAACGCCCAACGTAGTTACCTCCGCCTAGACCTGAGGTCACGATACGAGCCAAACTCACGCAGAGTTTGCGGACCACGTCGGCTAGGCTGTCCATCTACGAGCTTATTCAACAATCAGCTCCCCATAGAGAAGCTCTTATGGACATTTTAAAAGCCATTGAATTACAACCCCACGAGGCAAATTCCTTCAACGCCTTCGTGGGACATGTGAAACAATGTACGGAGCCGGTCATCACATTCAGAGAAGATGAGGTCAAAACGATATCAAATGACATGGCAGATCCACCCCTGCACGTTATCGCACGGGTCAACGGGATTCCGTACAAGAGAGTACTGATAGATACTCGGCTCGTCCAAGTAACATCATAACCACTGCATCCTTGAAGCATTTGAAGCTACCAGCCTCTCACATCACAGCCTCCACGTACACACTGCGAGCTTTTAATGATGCAATATGCTCGACAATCGACACGATCGTTCTGCCAGTCCAGGTAGGACAAAAGTCAATACCTACACTGTGCCATGTGCTGGAAGGTGAAATGGCTTATAATATACTGCTAGGGCGGCCTTGGATCATGGATATGAAATGTGTCCCTTCGATCGCCCACCAGTGCTTGAAGTATGCTTATGAAGGAGAAATACATGTAGTCCCAATGGACTTAGAGCCCTTCAAGTATTGCAATGCGGTACAATTCATACCTCAATCGACCCTCCCTTCAACGCATTTGGATTTTCAATTAAATCCATCTAAACAGGGTCCAATACCGCAGGCACCACTGGTGGCCAACAAGGCAAAATCCCAGCCAGGTGAGACTTCATCACCTGCTCCTTCATCATCAACGCCACCTATCATGGCCCAACATAAGGACAAGGGAAAACAAATCATGGAAGAGGTTAAGCCCTTAGAAGAAAGGTTGCCCACAATTTCAACAATAACAACAGAGGAAGCGCCCAACGCAACGGAAACCAAGATTCCTGAACCACCAAACATGGAATGGACTCAGGAAGGACTACCGTTTCCTCCCACCCAATCATCAACAATCATTGTTGAAATGGCCAGTACAGGCCCGGGGGAATACTTAGTGCAAAATGTTGTGGCAACCCCCACACTCGGAGTCAAGAACAAGACATGGGAAGACCTCGCCTTCCCATAGGGACAATCGTTCCTCTAGGCTACCCACCGAACCAGACAAATTTTGTGTATGGGGGCCTTGATCATGGTCTTGAACCATGCCAACAAAAGGAAACAGACGAAGAGCCTTTTGTGGAAAACATCAATTATCTGTCAAACCCAGAATTTGCCCTAAAATATCTAGGCCAATGCAATTGGCATGGATACGGGCTCGACAGATATGAGCAAGGGATGCGGATCCTTTGCCAACCAAGATATCAGATGCCATATGACAAGTCAGGGGTAGGGTTCAACCATCCCCTGCCATTAGACATCTTGGTTGAAAATATGCAAGGCCTAGAAATAGGCAACAAGGGGGGATTGGCATTGGATCCTTATGCCAATCCGAATACGTAATACACATTGGGAGACTACCTCCCATGGTCAACAAACACCCCTGGCAAGCAACAGTAATCCCTCTTCTTTGCTAGAGAGAGGCGAAAGTTTAGAGATTAATCCTCAAAGAGAACATCAACGGCTGCCGGACATCTTTCTGAAACTGTTCCCCTTAGAGGTTCCGGATGAAATAACACAGTCTCAAGAGAATCAGGTCCCTCCACTAAGAGTGGAACAACCGCAATGGGACCAGATTAATTCACTGGAACAGGAAGAGTCCTCAACGTCGCAAGCAACAGATGCTAAAGAGGATGAACAATTTTGGATCTATGAAAGCGATTCAGAAGATGAAACTGAAATGGACTATCTCAGACATGCGCGACGACATCACCGCGCTCTAACTCATGAAGATCTAATGGGACAGATGGGTATACTGTTAGGACATGAATGGCACGTAGACCCAGCGAGGTGGGACCAAGTGTTAGACCTATGGCTCCAAATTCAAGATGAGCATCGTCCACCTCGAGATCCCATCATGACAGAAGTGCCAAGGGAAGACCCCGCCTTCCTTTTCACACATAGAGATGAATTTGCACCTAGAGAGGATCCATTCGTGCCTCGTTCCCGTAGAGCCGCATCCGGAGTATAGGGAACATCTAAAAGAATCAAGTCATCACACCCGCGGTTCCGGAGACCAAATTCATTCCATCCACATGATCTCCATTGATTTGACCGCACCCATCCGCAATCCGACCGATCCATCACTGGTCATTGCATCTAGACATGGATGCCATCGACTAGGATCGCGTCAATTCACCATTGTCACCATCAGAGTACGGCCTTTCGGTGAAATGCTTCATTTTATCCCAAGGACAACTCAGGATATTTTTCAAGCTGAAGAGGGACCCGAGGTTCCAAACGTAGATCTTAACTCAGTCGATGATATCCATTTAATCCCAACTCCACATCGCTTGGAGGACGGATCCCACATGTCGACCGAGGAGACGACCGACGTAGACATCGGCATGGATCCAATGAATCCACGGATTCTCAAGCTGGGGGTAAGCCTTTCCCCCGAAGAGCAAGCCGAATATATTGCCCTTCTCAAAGAGAAGAAGGAAGTTTTTGCATGGTCGTACAAAGATATGCCAGGACTAGACCCGCAGCTAGTCATGCACAATTTAACGCTTGATCCGAAAATCAAGCCTGTAAAGCAAAAACTAAGAAAGATGCACCCAACAGTGGCCTTGATGGTCAAAGACGAATTGCAAAAGTTGTTGGATGCACAATTTGTCATCTACGTGGATTATCCGCCATGGTTGTCCAACATGGTTCCCGTCAAGAAGCCCGACGGGAGGATTCGCATATGCACCGACTTTCGAGACCTAAACAAAGCGAGTCCTAAGGATGATTTCCCCTTGCCAAGCATCGACGCATTGGTAGACGCTACAGCAGGTCACGAAATGCTCTCCCTAATGGACGGTTTCTCAGGATACAATCAAATTCGTATCAATCCTGAAGACCAACTCAAAACGGCATTCACAACGCCTTGGGGGACATTTTGCTATAAGGTCATGCCTTTTGGCCTTAAAAATGCAGGCGCTACATACCAACGTGCTATGACTTATATCTTCCACGATTACATGCACAAAACTTTGGAAGATTACATGGATGATTTGTTAGCCAAGTCTCTCTTGCGCTCAGATCATCTCGGTGACTTAAGCAAGATTCTCGATCGCCTCATAGAGCATAAGGTCGACTGAATCCCAAGAAGTGCGTGTTCGGCGTCACATCTGGAAAACTCTTGGGTTTTATAGTCTCAAAGAGAGGCATCGAAGTGGACCCAAACAAAGTCAAGGCAATCCTTGAAATGGCTCCCCCAACCACTATCAAGCAACTCAAAAGTCTGCAAGGAAAGGTCGCGTCGATTAAACGCTTCATAGCGCAATTATCTGACAAATGCCGACCCATGAACAAATTATTGCACAAGGGGGTCACATTTCATTGGGATGACGAGTGCCACTCAGCCTTTGACGAAATCAAACAATACTTGGCTTCGCCGCCGTATTGGCACCACCTAGACCAGGTGTGCCATTCTACTTATACATATCATCCACTGAGGTGGCACTGGGCACAATGCTAGCCCAAAAGAATGAACTTCACAAAGAATAGGCTACTTACTATCTTAGCCGCACACCGGTCGGGCTACGAACTTAACTATGCATACGTTGAGAAACTCGCTTGGCAGTGGTGTTTGCTACCAAGAGGCTACGCCACTACATGCCGAGCAACACTACGTATGTTGTGTCTAAGGAGAATCCATTGCGATACATGATGAGTCGTACTTATCATAGTAGTCGCACGGCGAAATGGATCATGTTGTTGACGGAATTTGACATTGAGTTTATTGGGCAAAAATCTATAAAAGGACAAGTCATAGCCGATCAACTAGCAGAGGCTCCTCTTGAAGACGATCAGCCTCTAGTCATAGAACTACCCGATGATGGGGTCTTCCATGTCTCGTAATCGCCAGATTCCGATGAGCCCGAGTCTCGAGCCGACATAACCTTATTTTTTGATGGTTCTAAATGCGAGCAAGGTGGTGGCGCAGGAATTGTATTCTTCACACCGCAGGGCGCTCCAATGCCCCCCGTCATTTAAATTAAACTTCCAGTGCACCAACAACAATGCAGAATATGAAGCCTTGCTCCTAGGTCTTCAAACAACAATCGCCATGAACATCTTTGGCGATTCACTATTAATCGTCAATCAAGTCAAAGGGGTATATCAATGCAAATGCCCAGTTCTAAAGGCCTATAAAGCCCTCGTGGACAAATTCCTGGCAAAACTTGAGTGGTATGACATCGAGGCACTCCCTCGATCATCGAATCATTTTGCGGACACAATGGCCTCCTTGGGGTCACTAATCCCGCAAGACCTTTCCGGTGATATAACAACCATTCAGGTCAAAACCTTATCGCAACCTGCGATGGAGCGCGCAAGCTCAGACTTGACGCCAGAAGTCCACATGATCCAGATCGAACCATCTTCGGATAAGTTCTTTCGAATCCGAGACTGTTTGAAACGTGCCAACTGGGGGTCTTTGTTTTCCCCCACTCCCATTAATAGCAACACAACGCTATTCTTACAAGCTCTATCCCAATCAGCATTTGTTAGGGAAGAACTTCAAAAGGGATTGGCTATTCAAACTGTCGAGGTTTCTGATAAACAGGATTGGTATTTACCCATAAGAGACTACCTCAAGTTAGGTAATCTTCCCTTTGGATTGACGCACGCCGCAAAACGAACATTCAAACAGAAAGCGGCAAAATATGTCTTGATAGGAGACATTTTGTATCGTCGAAGCTATGACGGAATTCTTCTTCGTTGTTTGGACAAGCAAGAGTCCACTTGGGCAGTTGCCCAAGCGCATGACGGTACATGTGGTGGCCACTTTAGCGGTATGGCCATCGCAAAGCGCATTCTTCGCATGGGCTATTATTGGCCATATTTAGAGCGAGATTGTTGCGAGTATGTCAAGAAGTGCGTAAAGTGTCAACATCATGCCAATTTGATGCACGCACCTTCCCAAGCCCTACAGACAGTCCATTCTGCTTGGCCATTTTCGCAGTGGGGCCTCGATCTAATCGGAAAGATCTCCCCTGCATCGTCAGGCCGTCACACGTTTATCATAACGGCCACAAAATATTTTACCAAATGGGTGGAAGCAATTCCGTTAACCTCTACGACAGGACCCCGCATTGCGGAGTTCATTTTGCATTACATCATATGTCGTTTTGGTATTCCATCCAAAATAATCTCGGATAATGGGCCATCATTCAAGAACAAAGACGTGCGTGCTTTAACCACAAAGTACAAAATTAAGCACAGCTTTTCAACACCCTATTATCCGCAAGCAAATGGGCAAGCAGAGGCGTCAAACAAAATGCTAGTCGCCATCCTTAAAAAGACCGTCGCAGACAGTCATAAGGATTGGCACATACAAATCCCACTTGCCCTTTGGGCTTATCGCACTAGCATTCGGACGCCCACTGGGGCAACTCCGTTTTCACTGGTGTATGGCTCAGAGGCAGTAATGCCTCTCGAGTTGGAAATTCCTTCCCTGCGCATATCAATGCAGGAGTTCATCGATGATAACACTGCACGGCAGGCCCGATTAGACCAACTTACGTTGCTTGACGAACGACGCGTTAATGCTCTCGAGCACTTACGTATCTATCAAGAGCGGCTTAAGAAAGCTTACAACATGAAAGTTCACCTAAGAGACTTTCGGGTTGGTGATTTGGTTCTAAAGGAAAACCAACAAAACTCTAATTTTCCGTCCCATATGAGGGACAAATTCATGGCAAATTGGTTAGGTCCTTATGTCATTGATAGCAAAATAGGACCGGGAACGTACAGGCTAGCTTCTCTTGACGGTATCAAGGAAACAGAACCCTTGAATATCAGTCATTTGCGACCATTTCATATCTAAGAAAGCCATATACCAAAAAAAAAAAAAAAAACTCCAAGGATTATCGCAATCTCTTGGTCACCCAAAAAGCTCCAAGGATTATCACAATCTCTTGGTCAATCCAAAAAGCTCCAAGGATTATCGCAAACTCTTGGTCACCAAAAAGCTCCAAGGATTATCGCAATCTCTTGGTCACCCAAAAAGCTCCAAGGATTATCGCAATCTCTTGGTCACCCAAAAAGCTCCAAGGATTATCGCAATCTCTTGGTCACCCAAAAAGCTCCAAGGATTATCGCAATCTCTTGGTCAATACAAAAAGCTCCAAGGATTATCGCAATCTCTTGGTCAAAAAAATCAAGAAATTCAAAAAAACAAAAATCATCAAAAACAACAAACATTTGCATCTCAATTCTAGGCATACTCAAATTCATCAAAAAAATTAATATTCTCGCACCTCATCTTCACCTTCACCAAAAACAATCCATCAAAAATACAAAAATATATAGTTGCATTAAGCATTGCATCCATACATTGCATATTTGTAGTCATACAGGTCAAAGGCACCATAAGCTGCAATAGCTCTGATAGTCCACCTTGTTCCGCATTGTCTCATGTCACAAAAACAACAAAAACACCAAGCATAACTTTTACCACACTACAGTCAGTGGTCTGGGAATGTACCAAGAGTTTCAGTAATTCAGTCATCATTTTCCTCTTTAGCCATGTACTGTACCAAGTCGAATAGATTTTACGAAGGTAGAGTCATACTTGAAATATACCTTGTTACGCAACATCCCAACACATATCAAAACACTAAAATTCCCAAATTGTGTGAACGAAAGACGAAACCTGCAAAATAATCTAGGTCACCACAAGCGAAACGGTTATCTTGCTCATCCCCCTGTGCGAATGACCCCTAGAATGCTGAGAGTTGGCAAAAGGACAAGCATCCTCCCTACCCAATTCCCTAAGAATCCCTAAAGTTCTCAATAGTTGCAAAACACAAAAAAGTTGCAAAATGTCAAAACTCCAAATTTGACAAACTACAGTGCACACATCAAAAGGCACAAACAACAGTGATTTTCGTCACTCCATATCCCCAATCCCTTGCTCGAAAGAAAAACAAATCAAAATAAACAGTGATCTCATCACTACAATGAGCAAGTATCCCAATACAATTGAAGAAAAGAAGGGAGTTGACCTTGAATCCCTGGAACTCTCAAAGATTCTATAGGTCATAAGGCAAGCTTCAGCACCAATTTGGTTGATAGCCTATCGGTAATGTAAGTAAACCTCCCGCATGACGATATATCTCGTCACATTAACTTGCGTACAGATCAATGTTTGCATGTGGATGAGCTAGCTTATGGCATCCCGGATTACACCGCAGATTAATCTTAGTACATACAACAAAGGAATTCGTGGAGCTAATTAGGTGATCCTCAGTACAGGTTCGGTTGAAAGCCCATCTGGCACTGGCGGTATCCTAACAAATACCACTAAATGAACTCAATTGCACACACAGGGATATGAAATAACTGGGTCAAAAACAAGTCTGATTCATACCTTGGTCAAAAAGTCTTGTAAGATAAAGTACAGTCATGGATGGTGAGTTAAAACTGACTGAATCACAGAAAATCTTACATTCAGCCCAAAACCATCTGCGCTACTTATCATAAAAAAAAAAAAAAAAAAAAAAAAAACAAAAAACCATGTAAATAAAGAGCTTCTTAAACAGCCTACAGTGCAATCATCACAAATGTCATTCATCCATTTCACCTCGCATATCACATAGACATCAAAAACATATACATTTATCATAACATCTGCATTCATCAAAATAAATAAACATGCATAACAAAAAAAATCACATCATCACATGTACAAAACCAAAAATAAAACCGATATATATATATATATATATCGTCAAAAAGATGCCCGCAGGCTACAAAACCGGTCCTCAGACCCCGCAATCATATCCAAAAACCCAACCTAAGGCGTCGACCACCATGATCACGCAGGATCGGTGCGACGGGAACTACCCCCGTGGTGTGGGTCCCACGAGACCCCGCAGGGCGGCTACTACTAGCCCCCGCATCATGCCTGCTACCACCCCCTCATCTAACCGCCTGCGACGAGATGATGCTGACTGCTCGATCAAACTATCCCTCGTCCGTCGAGAAGATCTACTGATCGAAGGCTCAGGTAGCCGCCCGCCAAGGCGGATGACCTCCCTCTCCAAGTCTATCCGGTACAGACACCACTCTGCCTCTCGCCGATGATAGATAGACAATGCATCATCGCGCTGCGCCAAAACTCTATCCCGCTCTGCCAACTGAGCCCGTAGAAGATCCCTCTCTTGCCGCGCATCCCCCAACTCCAGATCCCGCATCCGTAGCAGCTCTGTCAGTCGAGCAATCTCAACA
Source organism: Wollemia nobilis (assembly GCA_028583015.1). NCBI lineage: Eukaryota > Viridiplantae > Streptophyta > Pinopsida > Araucariales > Araucariaceae > Wollemia > Wollemia nobilis. The sequence continues at coordinate 1,204,094 of JAQPPZ010010331.1, read as the reverse complement.
CCTACATCTGACACCACCTCCTCTGTATCTGCCGAACGCATAGGACTCACGGGGACAGTAGCCTGCTCAGGCTCCAACTGCTCCTCCACATCCTCGCATGTCCGGCTGCTCCGAAACACCCAAGTCCAAATCCTCATCTCCCACATCCACCATGTCTGCATCATCCAACGGCCCCCCCAATCACCCCCTGCTGCCTCAGCATCCTCCACTGCCGCCTCCGTGCCTCCCAATGGCCCCTCTCCTCTCCAGCGCCGCAATACCCACCACGAGTCATACTCAGTGGTAGTACCGATGTCATCCACATCCGGGACCTCAATCACCGCATCCGACTCCTCGCCCAATGGCGCGGTGACCGGTGGCTCCAGATCCCTCTCGTCTCCCCACCGTCGATAGACCACGGGCTCACCAGGCAACCCCTGGCGCACCCCAAACTGTCGTGTAACCCGGCGGTACGGAAAGAACTCATGCTCCGTCCCGTGCCGCCCAGTCAACCACCGCTCCCTCCGTACCCGTCGGAGCCACTCTCCGACCTCGAGGCCAGGCCGGACAGTCCCGATAGGGATGCCAAAACACCTCCCCTAGAGTGAGCCGAGAAAAGGCATCGCTGTAGTGCTCAACGGCACCGCCCATCGCCGACTTCCGCCTCGCTCCGCAGACCGCCGCCACAAAGCCGCATAGCCAATCTCATCGTCATCCATCACCGCCCGCGTCGTCCACGGTAACCCGGTCGGCCTCTCCACCGCTATGTGCTCGCCAACCCCAAGACCGAAGAAGATAACCGCAACTCACCCCCTTTCGGCTGCCGACAGCGGACGCCGTACGCCTCCCCGTAGAGCCGTGCCAACAATGTCTGTCCCCATCCATAAATCAGCGGTGCCTCTATCGGGCACTCTACCAACCGCCATACCAACTCCAAGCAGGTTCCACGGGAACCTCCCGCCTGACGAATCAGGTAGAAGCATGTTAGAAATGAGGCCCATCAAGAATGCGTGCCTCACTCCTAACACCCCCTCTCCTGCCACCAGCTAACAAAAATCCCGCTAGCCTGACAATCCACCTCGACTGTCTCCACCGGGTTCGCTACACCCGACCGCTCCGCATGCCCAAAACATCTCGTCGCATAGTAGTCCGCCGATCACGCGGCGATGTCCTAATGGGCAGTCCATCTATCGAAATCCGAAGCAACCGATAAACGTCCTCCAGTGTCACGCTCATCTCCCCTGTCGAAAGATGGAAAGTGTTGGTCCGCGGATCCCAAACTTTAATCGTGGCCGTCGGATAGGCCTCGATCCGGGACCACAGGCTCCAGTCGAGCCACCTGCTTGAGCCCAAGGGCATCAAGCCACTGCCAGTCAACATCAGTCAGCGCCGACCGCGCCTCAGCGAATGCGGCAGGTACACGGTACCGGCTCCTAACCTGCAAAACAATAACACACAAAAATTCAAAATTAATTTTTCAGATGTAGGGTTCCTAAGCTCAACTAAAAAAAAAAAAAAAATGCACTTACGGGTTTCGCCTCCGCTCCGCCGCTCGAACCAGTTTGTGCACTCATGATGACAGAGAGAATTTCGGCAGCGCTTCGCTTCGCAGAATTACCTCCTCCTCCCAGAACTCACAAATCGCAGAAAAAAATGACACAAATGAGCCCAAATCCAAGTTTTGGGCCTTAAATAAGCTTGCCAACTGGAAATCGTCCTTGGCTGGGACGAGCGCTCTTGTCAGCGCTCGTCCCACCCAGGGACGATTTTTGCAATTGGAAATCGTCCCACCCAGGGACGATTTCCAGCCAGAAAAGCCAAAACATCAAAAAATCAACAAAAATGCACTAAAAACAACAAATAAAGTTGCCTAATAGAATGCTGTTACACTCGCAATACAAGGCAATCAAAATAGGCGTTGGGGTCATAAATTATCACTATCCTACTCCCTAAGAAGGCTACCATAGCCGGACCGCTCCACGGGAAGACGGATTTTTGACAATTTCATCCCCAAACGACGTCACAAGAAAATCAAAACAACAAAAATAGTAATAAGCATTGCCGGACACAAGTGCTCTCGCACTTAACATCTTGGCATAGAATATCGATGTCGGGGTTCAAATTGTCACTCTACTACTTCCCCAAGAAGGCTATCATAGCCGGACCGCTCCACGGGAAGATGGGTTGTCGATGATTTCACCCCATTATGGCATCACAAAAAGGGTTAACACCCACCAAAAATAGGTCCAAATGTTGGAAAAATTGCACACGCTTAACGATAGACCCTCTAAAGGCACCCTTGCACAAGTCATCTTGGGTCAAGCGACTCGTCGCTTTCTCTCACAAATGTCATTCCCTCATCGATTCGTCGCTTGAGGGGGTAGTCACACTTAGTCACCAACCAACAATCACACACCCAATTAAGAAAAATGACATGCATTCAAAGAATCATTGACAAAGACAAATCACGCTCCTGCTTGGGGCAGTAAACAAGCAACAATCAAATCAATCAAACACTTGGCATTTCGTGAATCATGAACACAAGGTTCCCCCTGAGGATAAAAATGCCCTTTGCCTGTTCATGACCGATCAATGTCTAAGTTCAAGTCACACCTCACCAAAACAGGTTAATACTTGAAATCAAATTCCTTAGCTCGTCAGAAGCAAGGATTCAAGAATGCATGCCCTTCCCATACTTGGGGCATCAAAAGTTGGTTAGGTTACCAAGAAACCCTAATCATTAGTGCTTTGGTTATCTATTTTTGCTCAAGATCGCGTCACCCGCAGCGCTTCCCAAAAAGGGGCATCTGTAGACACCAAAACAGCACCAATCCGATTATGTGACTGCAAACACCGATCGCTTTGACAAACACAGCCCCATGGCAGCCCTCAGAGGTCAAACAGTGGTCTTAACCACTTTCATAGCAATTTTGTGAGGTCAAGATGCAATTTGGCACACTTAGACACTTTGCCTAGTAATCGTCTCACCCAGGGACGATTTTTGAAATCGTCTCACCTAGGGACGATTGCTAACTTGAAATCGTCTCACCCAGGGACGATTTCTAAAATCGTCCCTGGGTGAGACGATTTCCAAGTTCAACGGGCAAAAAGACAAATGAAGCCAAGTGGCAGCCCAGAACAGTCAGTTGATGACTCCTGCCTCGCACGCGTGTGTGAGTGGGCAAATAGGCCGTTTGAGGACTGTCACAAGGGCAGTTATGAAAGCCCAAGTCAATGGAGGACTCCCCTCCCTCTTGGGAAGACAAGACTGCCACATGGCGCTTATGACCAACACATGGCATTTGTGCTTCCCTCCCAAAAGAGACCCCTTGGGTCTATAAAAGGTGGGACTTTTCTCACCCAAGTCAGACAGGTAAAAAGGAGTTTTCAAGCAACGAAGTGCTGCCGAGTTGAAGACCCACTTGCATCCCTTTTGGTTCACCTTCCCACATCCACCAATCTCTTTTGCAAGGGAGGTTGTTGGGTGGCTTTTGGAAGCTTGAACCTGACCCAAATCCAACACATGGACACCTGAACCAACCAATTCGCCGACCCCCCAATCCTAAGAGGTTTTGGGCCCATCCCTAGTGGATTGGCGCCGAAATCAAGTGCCAACGGTGGGAGGCCCACTTGGGCACCCCCGCACTTTTTAAGTTTTAGAGCATTCTAGATTACTTTTTAGGTTGCATTTTGTGTTATTATGTTTGGTTAACTCACAACTGCAATTTCGTAACTTTTGGTCAGATTCTAGTATGTTTTGTGTCGCTTTGTTGTTTCATTGACTTGCAGGTGGCGATATCAAATTCCCGAAGATAGAGGCCAAATTGGGAGAATCCGACCATCTGGGTCGTCCCAAAATGGCCCCAATTACATAACCCCTTTGTCTGCAGGTGTTTTGGAGACCTCGGGAGTCGACATTGGAGCGTGTCAGTTCGGCTTCCCCAACACAGAAGAAATCGTCCCACCCAGGGACGATTTACAGTAAGAAATCGTCCCACCCAGGGACGATTTACAGTCAGAAATCGTCCCACCCAGGGACGATTTCCAGTTGAAAGCAGATTGGCCGACTGTCTCAGTGGCAATGGCCTGTTGGTAACATTTTCTGTCTTCTGGCA